>OY720427.1:39748963-40948963 GCA_963082815.1 Melanotus villosus
GTATCTGTCCCAACAGTAACTTTTAGTGGGACGGTGTTGTCCTAACAGTAACTTTTAGCGGGATAAGTTTGCCCCAACAGTAATTTTTCAGGGTATATATTAGTAACACAGTAAATATTTCAAATGTAATTTATTTCTACATACCGGGTGGTGCGTTGCCTCACGCACCTTAGGGATTTAAATAGTAATTTTTTTATATGTAACCTGGGAAAACTTTTTCTGTTTTCGAACTGAAGGCTTGGCGGACAATTACCAATTTTCAGGACGTTGTTGACAAACAAGACTGCAGTTTGTTTCGGGTTAACCTTTAAGTTTTAGCTTTTTCTTTCTCAAAAGGAACAAAAACTGAAGATTTGTTGGAAAAGCTTTAATTTCCCGACCTTTCTGTTTTCGAGAGGAAAAGCGATGAATTGGTGGAAGAAAATTTACACTTTTTAGAAAAAAGAAAAAAGGTTGAAATATTTTAGCGAACTTAAGAAAAACCTTCAAAAGGAACCTGAAGTTTTGGTTTCAGATACGTATTTAATGTTTAGGTTGTTACACATTGTAGTTCTTAAGAAAAGTTTCCAGGAAAATTTTCGGAAAGGTTTTAGAAACACAGGTTGAGATTTTTGGTTTAATATTGAAACAATTTTCAGTTTTTTTTTATTGAATTTTTTGTATTACTATTAAGAATCGTTTATAGGTTTACAAGTTTCCCTTTTTAAATAATTTTTCAATAAGTTGGTTTAAAATCTAAGACCAAAATCTGAGTTGACATTAAATACTTAGTTTGCAGCTTTTCAGCTTTTCCCATTTCCAAGAGTTGATTGTAAATTCCCGATTTTTCAAGAAGTTATTAAAGACAGCAGATTTAAATTATTGAGACAATCTTAAGTTTCAAACAAAAACTGAAGACTCGATAGAAAATTCCCATTGTTCAGAAAATGTTTAGGGAAAACAGACCAAAATCTTTGGGTTAATCTTCAGAAAAGTTTTTGGCCTTTTCTATCTTTAGAAGAAAAACTGTAGGTCTCAGGATGTTCTTTCTTAAGGAACCAAGCTGAAATCTTTGTATTTATCTTAAGAAAAGCTTACTTTTTCCGTTTCCAAAAAGAGAACTGAGGGTTCCGTGGAAAATTAGCGATTTTTCAGGAAATTTTTGGGGAAACTCGACTGAAACTTTTGGCTTAATCTTTAAAAAGGGTTTTTGGCTTTTTGCTATTTTTGGAAGAAAAACTACGGGCTTTAGGATGTAGTTAAAGAACTAAGCTAAAAGTTGTGGATTTATCTTAAGGAAAGCCTGTAAGCTACCACCTTTTATTGAAAAGCAAACCAAAGAATTGGTGAAAGAAATTTTCCAAATTTTAGGAAGGAACTTTTGTTTTTCAAAGGGAAACCTGAAGATTTGGTTTCAAATATTTAGTATGTAGGTTATTGCACATTACACATTGTTCTTAAGAAAAGCTTCTAGAAGAAAACTAAGAATTCATTAGAAAGATTTCCAGAAACATTTTCAGGAAGGTCTTACAAAATCAAGCTGAGATTTTTGGGTTAATCGTGAAACAGTTTTCAGCTTTTTCGATTATCAGGAAGAAATGATCTAAGATGCGGTAGAAAACTTTAAACTTTCAGAAGTTTCTAAAGACAGCAGATTGAATGTTTTGGATTAGTATTAAAAAGAGTTTGTAGGTTTACAGATTTTTAGGTTTCTAAAACCAAATCTTCAGGTTCTGTAGAAAACTCCTAATTTGGGAGGTTTTTAATAAATCAAGTTAGAATCTTCTGATTAATCCTTTTCTGTTTTGAAAAGGACATTTGAAAATTCAGTGAAAAGTTCTGAATTTTCAGCAGGCTGTTAGAAAATGTAGCTGAGATTTTTAAATTAATTGTAGAAAGATTTTCAGCTTTCTCACCTTTTAGGACGAAAAGCAAGGATTCCCTATTTTCAGGAGCTTATTAAGAAAACAAGCCCAAATCTTAGGAAAATTTCGTAAGAGCAGGGTTTCTTCTTTTTAAAGAATTATCATTAAGTTGGTACAAAATCCATAACCAAAATCTATAACATTAAATAAAGTTTCTCTAAGGAAAAGTGGAGAATTGGTGGAAAATTCCCATTTTTCAGAAAATAGTTAGGGAAAACGGGATAATGTTTAGGAAAGCTTTTAGATTTCTCTATTTTTAGAAGACTTTATCTTAGGAAAAGCTTGTAGGCTTTCATTTTTTTTTTGTTTCCAAAAGGAAAACTGAAAACACCGTGGAAAATTCCTGATTTTAGTAGATTTAAATTATCGATAAACCTAAACGTTTTTAAGTATTTTTTTCTGTTTTCGAACTGAAAATTGAAGAGTCGGTGGAAAACTCCCATTTTTCAGGAAATTTCTAGGGAAATAAAGCTGAAATCCTTGGGGTAATCTTTATGAAAATTTGTATCTTTTTCTATTTTAGAAGAAAGCTACAGTTTCAGAATGTTGTTAAAGAACCAAACTGAAATGTTTGAATTTATTTTCAGAGCAAGTTTTCAGTTTTTTTTTGTTTTCCGTGGAAAATTATCGAATTTTCAGGAAATTGAAAAAGTATATCTAAATTATTAAAGTAAACTGAAGTCTTCAATTTTTTTTTTGATTTAAATCAGAAAACTGAAGAATTGATGAATTTTTCAGGAAATTGTTAGGGAAACAAACTCAAATTTTTGGCGTAATCTTTAGAAAGGTTTTTAACTTTTTACTATTTTTAGAAGAACAAGTACAGATCTCAAGATGTTGTTAAAGCAACAAGCTGAAATCTTTTAATTTATCTTAAGAAAAGCTTCCAAGCTTTCAGTTTTTTTGCCTTCCAAAAAGAGAACTGGGGATTTCGTAAAAAAGTTGTTAATCTTTCAGGAAGTTATCCGGAAGACGTTTTGTTAATACTGACACTGACCGTGGAAGTCTTCGAATTCATATAAAATGTTTATAAAATAATATATGTATTAAAGAAAAATGTTAATAAAGACTATTTTATATGTTTGTATATTGTTATATTTTACCTAAACGCTTTGTGACGTAACACAGGAATACCTGAAATCTACATGGGAATATTTGGAAATACGTAAGAATACTCCAGAATACATAGGAATATTCCGGAATACGTGGGAATGTTCCGGGAATATTTTGGAGTAAACCGGCATACGTTATTTTTTATAAAGTATTCCTGAAAATGAGAATTAGTGTAGGTAGGTACATTTTTTGGGCAGTGATTGATCCCTCGGTGCTAAGGTACTACTAATTTAGAGAAAACGGTCCTAAATGCCTCTTACTTAAAAACTAAAAACATTTTCTAAACTCTTCTTTATAAAATGTTATTAATCTTCCAACTTTTATATTCTGTTGTAAAGATTCCGTAACTAACCATTATTCAACCTTCACTTAACTGCTACGTAAAATTATGATTATACAATTTCTATAAAACATGCTTCAGAAAAAATTAAAGCATAACCTCTGATTTGTATATCTAAAATGCACCTGTGAGAAGATACGGCCAATCAAAGTTTGTATTATCTCCAAAAGTATAAAAGTTATCAAGAAAGCATTTGGGGTGCTATAGTCTATAGTAATTTATGAAGAAGGCCATTTTAACAAACAGCTAAAAATGTCGCTCGACTACTCAAAGGGTGTTTTTGATGGTTGGGGGTAAAATTAACGACTTCGAAAATGTTTGTGTGTAAGTATAATTTAAATTCGCCTATATCTGTTTGTGTAAAATTGAGTGTGAAAACGGTTTTTGTCTCATTTATTTTTTGTTAAATCCAACGGTATTCGAGTAAATAAGCAAACTCTAAACAGTAGTAAAATCAGTAAAAAGTTGTTTAATCAAGTTACCTACCACATTCCAATTCACTATTAATAAACAAAAGAACCCAGTGTTATTTTAAACAAAACATACATCAACAACGTTTGATTTTACAATAATTACAGAAACTGGCATCATTGTACCTTAAATTTTATTTTATGGCAACTTGTCGATATAATAAAATGGGACAACTATTTATGAATGTAATTTTACCAAAAATTATTTAAAATTGGTAAATAAAAGTGACCAGAAATCAGAAACGATTTGGTTATAAAACATATTTTTTGAACGCTCACTTGATTCAAAGAATGCAATATTTTGTTACTTTAGGATAAAATTAAAAGTTTTTATAATAACCTAATAGCTAATTTCTATATTAAAGATTCTTGCTTGTTGTAATTCAAACATTTAGTTTTACAAAATACGGCTGAAAATTTTTAGCAATTTTCCTATTGATAACCTCACTTTTCCTTACTAGTATTTCTTATGAAAAGACTAGGTGGAACAATTTACACGTATCGTATATGAAGTTTTTAACAAATTTTTAATATGCTGGCGCTTTTACAAGCTTCAAACCTTTCAATTTTCTCTTATTAGTTACGTTCGACAAGGCAAGGAAATCTAAGGAGGCTGAAACCTGCTCCACCGGCTTTTTGGGCGATAGGTAGGTAGGTACTTGATATAAATAAATAGGAAATAACCCAAAAGTAATAGTTACGGGCATATTACATCCATTCAATATCGCAGAATATTAAAACTTAAAAGAAACAAGGACTTACCTTAAATGTAGCGATGGTTCACACCCTAAACTGATGAAAATCCCGCCAAATGCATCTTGTATTTTAAGAGCAATTTTCACCTCAGCATGTAATTTAACTACCGCAACATTATGTAACCATGCTCAAGTCTTTCTTTTTAAAATGAAAATCACTTGTTCAAACGAAAATTGTACAACAAAACTTAAAATTTTGCAGTTCAAAGCACTACAGACCCGGACGCGAACTTCCATGTTAGAAGGTTAGAACAAATGCCGACCGTACGTTGTTTCAACAAAAGACGATCAACTCGTTATGACTATCAATTTGCTTAAAATTGGTGCCAAATTCAAATACTGAAATTCAGTTATGTAATTTTTAACTTTTCAAAGGCAAAGAATTAATTCGAATTATATATTAGAAATGAAATCACTTTTAAAACAAAGACAATAGCTATAAGAAGATAATATTAATGGCGCGAATTTAAATAATTTGAAGGAATTTAAATTTAGAAATATTTTTAGGGCTATTTGGCGGGGGAATACAAAAATATAAAAATGGAGGGCTAAAGAAATTTAAGAATTTAGAAATGAGTTAGTTAAAGACAAGGAAATCTACGCAGGCTGAAACTGCTCTACCGCTTTTTCGGCGATTTCTTCGTCTGTAAACCGCCACTTGATATAAATAAATAGAACATAACCCAAAAGTAATAGTTACGTGCATATTATACCGGTTCAATATCGCCGAATATTAAAACTTAAAAGAACTAAGGACCTACCTTAAATATGGCAGATGAAGGTGGTTAAACCACTAGGTACCTAACCGATGGAAATCCCGCCAGATGCATCTTGTATTTGAAGAACAGCTTTCACCTCCGCATCTAGTTTAACTACCACAACATATATTATATACAGGGTGTATGAAAAAAGCCGATAAATAGTAACATCATGAGAAACTACATCAAAAACCGAACAAGAAGCTTCATGCATTTTGGCATCAAACTCATAGTTTCCACAATATCTTCGATTAAAGTTTCTTAAATTTGGCAACGTTGTTACAACTTTACCTTTTACCAATGTTACTATTTACAATTAAAAAATAATAAACTAAACTAAAAAACCAAATTTTTATTCAAAACTAGATAACAATTTATAATAACTGTTCAAAATGACCCCCTCCAACATCTCGACACATTCTCACTCGGCGTATGATGCCGTCATTCATGGTCTGTAACATATCATTTTCTCTTATTGTGCTTGCTGCATTCTTTCTATCAGCTGCTCTTCTCTGTTTATTTCTTCTTGGTAGACGAGCTCTTTTAAAGTTTCCCATAAGAAGAAGACAACTTGAATCCGTACTTTTTGCACACCACTCTGCCGACCCACTTCGTTCAATCCATCTCTCAGAGAACTCCTCATTTAACCAGTTTCTTGTTTGAATTCCCCACTGAGCTGGTGCTCCATCCATTTGGAACCACATACTTCCTGTGGTTGCTAAAGGGATGTCTTCTAATAAATCCGGAAAGTTGTTAGTCAGAAACTCCACAAAATTGTTTGCATTTAAACGTTGGGGTAAAATATTAAATATGTGGTCGTATTAATGTAGTATGAAGAATTCCGGCTCAAACGTTTACACTAAATCGCACCTGATGATGGATTTGATAAATAGCATGGGGGTTCTCGTCACTATTGGTGCCGTTGCGAGTAAAAGTGGGTTCATCCGTCCAAAACACAACAAATAATGAAACAAACGGACAATTTTCGAAATTATTAAAACAGACAAGCAATTGCTGACAAGTCAAAATGACAAGAAAGCAATGTCGATCTAAATAAAAACAATTTCGAATTTTCCAGTAGTTGCTTAGAAACAGTTCAGCGTTGCAAAACCTTTTAAAGCTTTCAGAAGCAAAGAATTTGCTTTAATTGAAAACACATTACAGCCAAACTCCAAGCAAAAAATGCTAAAATACTAACTGGTTGTGTTTCCTGTTGCCTAAACTATGACCAGTCATTGTCATTTAATAATAATTCGCCCTATTAAAAAAATTAGTATCCTACTTAAGACTATCAATTACTCGATAACTAGAGGGTTACCGGCAAAATGGGACTAGAGTTTTTTGTTTACTTCTTAATGCTGCTTCCCATGGTGTGCCTATTTGTCGGCTTTTTTCATACACCCTGTATTACCATGTTTGAATTTTTCTTTTTTAAATGAAAATCACTTGTTCAAACGAAAATTGTACAACAAAACTTCAAAGTTCCAAGCACTACATACACGAACGCTGACTTCCATATTAGAACAAATGCCGACTGTGCTTTGTTTCAACAAAAGATGAAGAGCTCGCTATGATTATCGATGTGTTTAAAATTGGTGCCAAATTCAAGTATTCAAATTCAATTAATTTTAACTTTTCAAAGACAAAGGAATGATTTATGTCTCTTTTTTTATTAGAAATAAAATTATTTTTAAAACAAAACACATTGATCAGAAGATTTGTTGTATCGAAATATACAATAAAAAAGTAGGTAGGTACCTATAATCCTATAAAATATGAGGAGATATTTACGGCGCGAATTTAAAATAATTTGGGGAAATTTAAATTTAGAACTATTTTTAGGGCTGTTTGACTGGGGAACAGAAAGCTATGAAAATGGAACGTTGAAGGAAATGTAAGAATTTAAAACTGGTCATTTAATTTTTTAATTAACAACAATTAATGATTTAACAATGCAATAGTAAATCTGATTTTAATGATTTAAATATTTATAAAGTAAATGAGATTTTTTAATTTAACAATTTGCAATTTTCTTGATCTATAAGATTCATTGCTTGATTAAATTAAATATGATGTTATTAAACAATTATTTGTTAACTAAATAATAGTATATTATACACGACGCTATAATGAATGCTATTTATTACCGAGGATAATGTTTGCAACACGGGCGAGCGAGCGAGCGAGTTTTGCAATTATCCGAGGTAATAGTAGCCATTATACTTTGTCCACGAACACAAATACAAAGAATTTATAATTAAAATTTAAATAATAACGATACTAAAACCATGTGGTAGGACTATGTTAAACGAAGTGGTAGGATTAGAAACATAACCTATTTCCTTCATTATACACCATAGACAATGATGTTACCATGACACCCTGAATATTGATTATTCACTGCTGGCAGTGTATAATGGATAGCATTATGTTTGACCAAACACATGAATAATTGACAGATTATTGACTAGTCGTAGACAATAGTTATTTGTATCACAAGGCTAGAAACTGTCACTTTGCAAGTGCGAGTACGTTTGTACGCCGAGGTGCAACCGAGGCCCTACAAGTACGAGTACTTGCAAAGCAGTTTCTAGGCGTGTGATACACAATATTTTTTCGGCCGATAAAAATACGTTAATTATAAAAAATCATTTTTTATTCAAATATTTGACGTTAGAGAATTTATTTTTCTAGGGAATTTATTTTCCTGGGCGTTACAATGGGCGTAGCAATGAGAGGGCGGAGTCAGTTCGGTTCAGCGCCACCAATCAAAAATCCTAATTTTACTTTCAGGCCGAGGCTTGAAAATAGCATTTTCCAGACGATTTATACCCATGAAAATTGAGTGTTTCTAGCCGGAGGGCGAAAAAATTATGAAAAACGTCATCATCATTATCATCTTCGACTTTTCCCTTTATGAGTTCTTCGTTTTCAGTTTCCATAAATGGCAATTCTCCCAGTCTCATTCTTTTAGATCTTTGTCCTTCATTATTTTATTTATGTTGGTCTTCCATCTTGTCGACGGTCTTCCTTATCTTCTTTTTGCATTTGTTACAGTAGAAATCGCTCTTGGTTATATTTACGTAAATTATTAGACAAATTCGTCTGGTTATATTAAAAATGTATTCTTTTTTTTAGACTTCCCAATTACCTCTCAACCAGTGGCGGTTGCTCCATAAGGCCGCGCGGCCGCGCGCCCCTCCTAAGAAATGCTAAGGAACACACAATTTTTTTCTAAATTATTAATATTTATTTTACATACATTCTATGACTAAGTTCAAATTTCAACAAAAAATTCAACTCTATCCAAACATCCGCTCCCATCTCTAATTGTCCGTCCTCGTTGAGATCTCTAATTATCCGCGTCCTCAACCAACGGCCGCGGAAAATCTGCGGCCTTTAACAAACATTATACATTGCCGCCGAACGACTCCGGAGACTAGCCGATAATAGCCGATTGTATAAATCACAGCAGGCCGCGATTTTAGCGCGGCCTGCTGTAACTTATTGTTGGAGCAATGAATCTTCTTTCATTTAATCGGAGCATCGCAAAGATTCGTACTCGTCTACTCGTAGCTATTATTAAGAAACGTTTTACAGAATTATTTCATAATAAATGCAATTAGTAGATATATTTTTTACTGCAAGAAATAAAAAATAACTAGTGAGCCTTTTAGAACTTTAAATTTGTAACAAAAAGATGGTTTTCTTTCAGTTACATGAAATTGTTTGTTTCAATTTGTATATCATTACAATATTCGGTGTTTAAGAACATTTAAAGAAAAATATCATATTATGAAAATATAGGTATTTAAAAAAAAAACAAACTAAAATATGTACGATTGCTTAGATAACTAAAAATATTTACAATTTTATTTACAGTCGATTTAAAATATCTAAAAAAGTGGGTAAAGAAGGATATATTCAAATCTAAATATTGTTTGGGTTTCAGCTTCGATAGCATAAATTACGCAATAACCGTCATGCAGTCTAATATTTGTTATGACTGAGAATGAAGTAATCGATACCTAATTATTTTGAAAGCAATTATTAGAACTCGTGAAAGGCCGAGTAAAACTACCTAGAATGATAATAGTAACTAATCACTAGAAGTACCGAATACATTTATTTGCGGTTATAATATTTACTTAAATGTGCCAATTTTCAGATTTGTATTTATGTAAATTGGTTCGGAAAATAAAGAGACAAATTTTCCCGTAACTTTTGGTAGGTTATTTGGTGTTTGACTTCTGGTGCGCCCCTCCAAACTCAAACCCCACGACACGCCACTGCTCTCAACTTTGCATGGTTGCATACGTTACTACTTAACTAGGTACTTCTTCTTACTTTAACCTTCACTTAGACTTACGCCCGGTTTTATAATCATTTTTAAAGTAACTTTAAAAGTTAAAGTGGGCTTTAACGAACATTTATGTTCTATAATAATTTTTCAAGTTACTTTATCTTTAAAGTGGCTTTAAACTTTAATGACCGATCTCACCGAGCGTTCTTAAAATCTAAGAAAGACTTAAGTTGCTTAAGACATACTTATGCGGTCTCACCGTCAATTTAAATCTTACTTATGTCTCTAAAAAGTTGTTGCGATCGTAGCGATCGTAGCGATCGGTCGTGTTTACTGCATGCGCCGCGCTAAATCGATTGCCGGTATAAGTTGCGGAATTAAATTATTTTTGCCCTGGTAGGGCATTATAAAATTTAAATAATGGCTTCAAATTGTCGAAAATGTGCTGGAGATCTAAAAAGAAATGATAAATCACTACAATGTTCTGGACTATGTGACAAAATTTTTCATATGAAATGCACCAATATTACTGAACCAAATTATAATGTAATAATTAGTAGTAAAAATCTGGGATGGTTTTGTGATATATGTGCGGATAAAAAAAATAATTATTTGAGATCTACCCTAGATACAATGAGAGTAACAATGACGGATATAGCGGAGGGATTAAAAGTTCAAGATGGGAAATTGGAAAATCTGAAATCTAAAGTTAACAATCTGGAAACCAACATTAAAGATGCAATTGAAGAGAAAAAAAATAGATTCTTATGCTGAAAAACTAAAATTAAAAAAACACGAACCAGTTATTATTATAAAACCCAAGAACCAAGGACAGAAGAGTTCAGACACAAAAAGAGAAATAAAGAAGTCAATTGATACAACCGATTTGGAAATTTCTGGATTAAGAACACTTAGCAAGGGTAGTGTGGTTATCGAGTGCAAAAATAAGGAAACTATAAGTAAAATTAAGGAAAAAGCACGGGACAAATTAGGTGACGATTATGAAGTAACAGTGCCTAAGAAAAGAATGCCAAAAATTAAAATTGTTGGGTTAACGGAAAGGCTTGCTCCTGAAATAATTGAAGAAAAAATTAAATGCCAGAATAACTACCTGGAATCTGAAAATGTGTCCATAAAAGTAACATATGTACGAGAAAATAAAAAAGGCAGAGGAAGTTTCACAGCGATAGCCGAAGTAAGTGCAAATGCATATCGCCTATTAATGAAGGAGGAGAAAGTAAACATAAACTGGGACCGTTGTAAAATATATGATGCATTAGAGGTAACACGGTGTTTTAAATGCAGTGGTTTTGGTCATAAGGCCGTACAGTGTAAATCTCGAACAGCCTGTCCCAAATGTGCCGGTGAACATCTATTAATTGAGTGTAAAGCTAAAGAAGAGGAAGAAAGATGCGTAAACTGTTCACATGCTGTAGACAAACTAAAAATGAAATTGGATGTTAAACATGCAGCTTGGAATTCAGCTTGCCCCGTACTTCAGAGAAAACTGGAACTAGAAAAACGTAAAATTGATTTTTTAGAATAAAACCTGCTGATATCTTATGTTTAAATACACAAAGCATGCTAAAACATCTCGAAGAAATAGAAGTCTTAATAACGCCGTGATTAGCGCTAAACATGAGATCAGAATAGGGTTATGATTAAAAGTCGTGTTTAAAAATTTAGCAACGGCGTTGCTAAAATAAGCATGAGATCAGAATACGGCCCAATGTTACTTAAACCATTTTTTAAACATAAACAGTCTGAAAATTCTACTATTTCACCATTTGTTTCTGTATAATTTCTACATCCAACTAGGCATGCCGAAGTGTAAGTTACTCCATCTTTACAAACTGGTTCAAATTTGTTTATCTTGCAGTTACACGATGTAGTATTACACACAGGTTCGATTATGGCTAACCTGTAATAGTTAAAAATGTAATGTTTGGAAACAGTATTTAAAATAATTTAATTACCCATCATCCTGCCTTCTTTTAAACCCGCTAAATCACTCATGGGACATCCAATAAACATCAAAAGCGCCATTCCTGAAATATTTTTATTATTAAAATACATTCTCTTATTTGCAATATGCAAATTGAAACAATCAAGTTTCTTGCTGTAGTAAGTTAGCCTAACACTCAACCTGTATTAAATAAGACACCTTGGTTGATCTACATGACTCACAAGCAAAGCTATTGATACTTGGTCATAAACAAGGCCTTTGTAATTTATATAATATAAAGTTTTTACAAGAGTAATTAAGCTTACCTGTATCGATTAATAAGATCACTGGCCTTTTAAACTTAATCATATTTAATCTACACAGGTTTAAATGTCAACCACGCTCCAGACCGAGGGTTGGGTCTGACCCCTAGACCTCTCGATCATGAAGCACGCATTTGCCCTCTACACCATCAAGAGGCCGATTAACATTTTTTAAGCAATGCTATTTGATTACAAAAAGAAGCATAAGTCCTTCTTTCAGAATTAAACTTTCCAGGCAAATTATATCAGTCTTTGTAGAATTAAATTTTCCAAGGAAATTATATCTTTATAAAAACACTAAGATTAGATTTTAAGTTGTAGGAAATTTGATAAAACTGATGAAAAAATACTTAAACAATTACTTGAAAGTTGTCACATAAAAAACATCTCAAAAGTTTGCAGTTTTCTGTTTTGCTCACCACGTTTTATTTGTTCGAGCAAAAATAGAAACCACTCATAAAATATTTCATCTGTTTAAGTAAGAACTCACGGAAACACTCAAATGGTAAAGTAGTCAATTAAATTGATCTAGTACCTAATAGAAGCGAAATATTAAAATTTAATCACAGACATTAAAAGCTGTCGAGGAGCAGAAATATCGTCAAACCATTATCTATGAGAGCAAAGATAAAATTAGACATGAGACACAAGCCAAAAGAGAACAGGATGTAGAAGAAGAGTCTACAAGTAGGAACGCTAAAAAGCAGCGAGAGCAGAGCTGAATATGAACAGCAATTAGAAGAAGACCTGTTAAAGTTGGAAACTGGAAGAAAAGTCGAAAAGAAGATTAAGCGTGCAGCAGAGGAGATGCTACCATGACAAACAGGTCAGAAGAACCAATGGTTTTATAAGGAATGCACGGTGGCACTGGAAGACTTGAGAGAGGAAAGACTGAAGATATTAAATCAGAAAACTAGTGAAAGTGAGGCCATATTTAAGAAAAAAAAGAGAAGTCAACAAGCTGTGCAGAAGGAAGAACAGACGTATGCAATACAAACTAACAGAAAATATGGAAGAAAGTTATTGTAAAAACAATATGCTGCTCTCGTGGGCTCTTCATTACCTTTCCGTAACATATGGCCCAACCAACCATATTTCCTACGCCTTATTTAATGAAATGAAAAATAAGAAAAGTCCAGGATCAGAGCTACTAAAATATGGAGGAAGAGTCCTGGGGGAGAAGATCTGCGAATTAATTGTAAAAATATGGAAAACTTTTAAAATGCCAAGAGAGTGGAGGTACGCTTGAATGTGAAAATTATAGACCCATATCATTACCAAACGTTATATATAAGTTACTGGCGATGATAATCAATGAAAGGCTAAAAGAACTAGCTGAACCAAGAATAGGTGAATACCAGGCTGGGTTTAGAACACAAAGATCAGTGACAAATCACATTTTCACCCAGGAGAAAACAAAAAGAAAGGGGATACAAATTCATGCTCTTTTTATTGATTTCAGATAGGCATATGATACCGTAAATAGACTACAACTACAAGAAGCATTAAGAAAACTGCAAATTCCTGAGTGGTTAATACAACTCGTGAAAATGGCGTTGTTAATTACACAAAATAAAGGGTGGAAAGTACAACATCGGAAAGTTTTAGGACTGGAAAATACCTTAGGCAAGGAGATCCACTCTTTCCTACCCTTTTCAATTTAGCATTGGAGATGATTATTAGAAGAACTGGAATTCAGATAAATAAAAACATATTAAATAATGCAATAATGCATAATGGCAAGAATACGGAAAGATCTCAAAGATGTATTCTTTAGCTTAAAAAAAGAAGCAAGAAAATTTGGAAACTTCCGATTGCCTTTTTAAGTAGCAAATAATTTGTCCAAAATGATTCAAACTCCAAAAAAATCTGAAAGAACTACTTCCACATTTTTTTACCTTGCAACGTTATTCCTCAGCAATTTAATGTAACAGGATTCTCACCCAAGTGTTTTAGATTTAAAAAGCCACCTACGACTGAGGTTCGAACCTGCGTTACATTGATGCGGTGAATTTTAATAAAAATAAAATCTGTTCACACAGACGTGCAAATAAACGAACGTGTTTATTGAAAACCACGTTGCATTTTACGGTCTGCAATAATCAGATTTTAGTTTGTTTCTACTTTACTAGGGGTGTTGTTAACGTTAAAATAATATAGTTTGCATGTGATCGTCCTAATTAATGGCGAATGAGTTAATTTAAAGTTATTATTCACAATGAGAGAGTTTATTATTTTTTACTTATTTTTATTATTTTGAAACGCAAACATCATTTTTTAAAAGGTTGCGACATTTTTCTACGCTTACATCACGTATCATTACGTAAAATAGGCACAATGTGAATCAACACTATTGTTAGAATTGTTTCAGATTTTTCATGAGTAAATTTGAGCCCATGAAGGGCCCTGAAATTATTTACTGTTCAAAGTGAGAGCCTTTCAAGTGTGGATTTTTGAACTGGGAATAACGGTACAACTAACGCGACTTTCAGGCATGACCGGACGAAAGTGTCATCTTTTAAATCTTGGAATTAGGAATTGCTTCCCTAAGAATACAACCCTTGCTACCTGGGTTGTCCCACCTTCTCTTCCGGGTTATTATTATAAAATCTTTGCTTGAAGAAATGAGTTTGTTCGAAGGGAAATGTTTGGTTCTTTTACCAACCTGAAAGTGTAATTTTCTTCCTTTTGTTAATGATTTTTTATTTGTTTTTTATGTTTAACAAAATAACTGTCAAAAATACTTAGAATGTTCCACTATTATTAAACTATTCACACAACATTTTTTACTTATTTTATATGTTTTTAAATATATTTTTTATATATTTCGCCACCAGTCTTTAAAAAATTAAAAGTTGAATAATTAAGTCCAAAGTTCTGGCAGAAACTGGTGGCGAAATACCCTAAAAAGACTCACCAAAATAATCATTTAGAAAGTATTTTGAACAAACATTTTATTTGCTTGCTTACAAGACCCAAACTCAAACTGGCCTTTTTTTAATAAGGATGAACTAAACCTTATATTCTGGGTTTAAGTTTGAAATTCTGAAGCAGTATTTCAATTTCCACAATCAGCTTTGGTACTACGTCATGTTGTAGGTAACTTACCACGAACAGTAAAGTCGGTCTTCTAAGCGGCCTTTCCTGAAAATAACTGAAACTTTAGCTAGCACATGCAAGCTTAGGAAAGAATTTTGTTACTAACACTAACTATAGAAACCTTTGTTATATACTAACAAAGACTTAATTTCTTGTAGTTTGTGAAAGTTTTAGCGCTAATTATACTTGTTTAAGTAAATTTAAACAAAGCGTTTAATTCTTTTCGTACCTAAACATATTTCACTCCTAAAATTGTTGTTGATTAAATTTTATACGATTAAAAAATACCTAATTAAATAAACATACCAGGAGCTTAAATTTAAATTATTTAAACTTTATTTGTTTTCATTTTTATACAGAAATATTTTGTGCGAAATCTAATGGTAAAATATGGCTTTCATTTTATGAGTTTTTAGGGAACTAGCAGCATCTCTGCGCAGATTTGGGAACTATTAATCAATAAAGAAAACCGAGCTACAGGACTCCATATTTTCAAGACCTTTACTTTTATTTCGGTGTATTTCCATTGTTCAGAGATCTTTAATCACAATTTTAACCACTTTGCATACGTGAACATTACTGATTTAATGCTGGAAAGATCATACAAACTTAAAAAATCGTACTTTCTCACCAATTAGAAGAATTGTCTGTATAGTTTGGATTAAATTAGTTATAAGTTACATACTTTGATTTTGTTTAAATCATTTGAACTTGTTTACTAAACCAAAAATTACATTTAGGTAGATTTAATCGTCCAAGCCTCCAAGGTGGCTTGAGCGCAAAAAATGGATAACAAAGCTATTTAGATATTAAGAACTGATGTTTCAGATTATTAAATACGAGATACTTGGATATTTAATAGTGCCTGAAGCACGCAATTGCTTAAAATATTCTTTAAAAAACTTATGGATTATTGTGAGAGCGTTTTATAACATTCCTAGTAATAAAAAACATTGTAACAAATTAATGTTACATCGTATACAGGTTCTAAAAATCACTTAAAAATAATCAATAAAACCTTGGGAATTTAAAGTAAATCAGTAAATGCATAATCTATAGTTAAACCTCAGAATAAATTTTAAAAGTAAACATTTGTAAAATGAACGTAAAAAAGTAAGCATTAACATCGTGTTCAAAATGGAAAGTACTTTTTACGATCTATGGTTTTCGGCAGATTTCATTATCGTTATGTAAAATTTATCAGTGAAGGCACAAACATTTTCGCTTTTATAGCAGTCGCATCCGTATATCGTTTAAAATTCAAAAGTTATTTCTCTTCCGTCCCATTTAATAGAGAGCGTGCCATAAAATTTTAAATCGTAAAATTAATTACCTTTCACGGGCAAGAATATTTGCTTCTGAAACAAATGTCAGAATTTTGTATGAAAATATTTTCAGGCAATAATATAAAAAATTACAAGTTTTTCAAAAGTTTAGAACAATTTGGCTTTTTACCAAAATTTGAATAGTGGTGGTTTAGTAACAATAAATTAATTTTCAGAATAACAACAAATATAAATACTGAAGTTTGTATCTGTTTATTGTTAATTTTGGCTTATTTATTATAGGCCAGATCCCGATCTTTCCAACTATTGCTGCTCAGTAACTACCATGTTAAAAAAGCAAAACACTAGCTAATAATTAAAATAAGCTTTTATATGAAAAAGAATTATGAAACAACATGACTTTAAAGAAATTTTGATGGACGATAGTTTACTTCCAGAAAGCAAATATTTTGATTTATTATCATGTTACTATTGGTGGTTATAAATATTGTCTACTGAAAATATTAGTTGAAATTTTTTTCCAACCTTTTTTCTAAAATTGTCGGCGCATTTTAGTGGAAACTTGCTTTCAACTGCAAGTATCTCAAAAATTTCAAAGGCAAAGGTACAATGATTTTATTATTACATTATGAAGAAATTAAAAACGAAGAGAATGCAAAAAACCGGAGGTCTCTACCATTAATAGAAGCGGAAATATAGAGCAAAATGCAACCACAAAGAATTTTTCCGAGTTAGCTAAGTCATGAATGGGTTGATTTCACTAGTTTTCGAGATAGGGTCGGCGGCCGCGCTTAAGGACTCACCCTGTATATATTTCAGCTGAATTTCTTATATATAATCATATCTCTTGCCTTCTTTTGTCAAATAGGTTCGCGATTACTGTCTTCAGACCTTTTGTTTTGAATTTTGTTGTTTTAATCGTGCCACAGCTTTGTTATCCAGAAATAACAATTTAATACAAAACACCAAAGATAGAAATTCGGCCAATCGTTCTTATCTCTTCGTCTCTCTGGACTTTTGCGAATTTTAGACAAGCATTGACACTTTAGACCAGTATTAATAGCGAAAACCTGTTCTGTTCATGATTTAATAGAAATACTAAGTGATTTCGATTAGTAAAATTAATTATGAAACCGGGTCATGGTTATAAATGGTTTCCACCGCATATTAGTTTGGTTGATAATGTTTGATTGCTTTAAGTAAATCTAAAGTAAAAATAGCAAACAATATTGGCCAAAAGGTTTTGAACTTTAAGCTGCCTATATAAGATAATTTAATTCTGTTTTGTCCACATCTGATAACGAATGTACTTAATTTAATTTTGTAGAAAATTAATGTAAGCCATTTTGCATGTTTCTAATAAAAGAATGAATAATTTTATGAAGGTATTAAAGTAGTTATAGTAGTAATATTTTTCATTTATTGACTTCCCTCATTTATTAATTTTATACTGCACTGTAACCGATAAGTCCAACGATTGCGATAGCAGGTAACTTGGCATGCTAGCAGGGTTGTTCAAAGAGGGTGGATGGCTTCGGACGCGCTATCCATCATGCAACTGACAGTCGCATGATTGTAGAGCGCACCCTCTCATGCGGTGTTTGTACTATGTAACGTGCCATTGCCTACCCTTACTTTACTCTGCAACTCTTTAACTGCACTCTATTTTATGCTTGATAAAGGATGACATTTAAGTGCTCAAACGAAAATTAATGATCGGCAAAAAGATCCTAACATGTTGGTTTGACTAAATGCATGGACACTTTAAAAATCACATGGTCGAAATTTTTAATTTTTTAATTGATGAATGAGACCAGGTACGAAGGATGGCCAAAAATTCTATGGAGAGGCCGGAATATACCTCAATTTTACTATTTATTTCAGACAAAATCAGGTCATGTTTTCATGTTATTATGTTGTCCTGGGTGAGTATCCAGGAGTGTCCCACCCAAACTGAGTTCAGTAATTTAACGTTTTGTCATTTAAAATAATTTCCACAAATTCATGAATATTGCAAAGTAAAGTGTTTGTTAACAGGGCTTTCCTTGGTTATTAATAAAAAAATCCCATTGAAAGTGATTTTTCCCAAGCTTTTCCGGGAAGTATGTTGTGTAGTACACAAATATTGTTGCATATATCGCATGTATCATAGAGCGCCTTCATAAAATTCCCTCGAAATTTTATTACGTATATCGAGTAAATCTTGATAAAGCTTCTTATGCATGCTTCGTTTTGTTTGCTCGCCGAATCGACAAAGAAAAGAGCTGACAGGAATGACACTCTGTTCACGAGTTTCAACAGTGCAGAGCTAATGTCGCGGAAAATAATGATATATTTAGAAATCCGAACTAAAAAGTGCCTGAATTACGGCAAAAAATGAACACGCTACAATATTACATTTCACTTTCAAATTTTATGAACTTTCTAGGCATTTATTATACGCACAAATGAACAATTTTAATGTAGTTTTGAGGAAAATAATTTTTGCTCGAGAAATCTTGGATTTATAAATTTGTGCTTCCGCTTCGAAAAAACAAATAAAAAGGAGAATTATTGTCCTGTTCTACGAAGCGGCTTTTTGCTTTTATTTCTCTGTTACGCATATAACACATACCATTCAAATGTTTCTAGTTAAATTGAAAGTAATGACAAAAGGTTTCTTGTTAAGTTAGTAATTTTATTTGTAGGGGTTTTTTGAAGCACTGTGCTTTAATTTAGAAATAGTTGAAACTGTAATCAACAGAAAACTTTATTAAAAGGATGTAAATGGCGAGTTTGTATTCGTGCAGTTTTAATAAAAGTCCTATTATTTAACTGAAATACGAAGTAAAACGTCCTTTTATTTCTTTCGACAGTATGCAATAATTTTAAATCACTGAAATAATTTTAAATGTTGCATATTTTTATTTCCACAGAGAGCTATTTGCAATTTTGAATAATTTTTATGAGTGAAAAGCAAGTTGTTTTATTTTTAACTGAATTTTAATCAAAATAAGGTGGAATGCTACTTTGTGAGATAATTATCAATTATTACCATGCGACCAACAGAAGTACGAAAAGGGACAGTATAAGATGCGCCTCACTTTTAGACGCGAGTTTTTAGGCGTTGCAATATTGGGCGCGGACGTGATTGGGGGCAAGGATGTTTAGGCTCGAACACTTTAGGCGCTGGAAACTTTTATAATTATGTCCACTACGTAGCTTTAAGTCGTATAACTGAAAGATATCAGGGTGACTAAAACAAAAATTTAAAGAAACAACGCAAAATCGTTTTTGTTTGCCATTTAATCTCTAAACCAACTGAATTATTCAGTGTTTAAATTGGTTGGCATTGCATTAAAAGGCATTTTTAACTGATACTTAAAACAATGTTTAATGTATAACGTCTATATGACCAGATCTTCAGAACATTTCATCTGGCCAATCAAAAACTTATACTCTTACCATGTTAGGGTGGATGATCAGATCTCAGAGGGGTTTTCGGTGAGCAAGAGAGTTAGACAGGGCTGCGTTCTCTCTCCAATACTATTTAACATATATGGAGAATGGATAATGAGAAAAGCAACAGACGTATCGGTAGCTGGAAGAAAAATATCCAACCTAAGAAATTGCAGCCTTTATACGACGAATCGAACAAACTAGTGCCGAGGTCGACCTAAAGCTCAATCGCTCAAAATGTTCCGTGACGATTGTTGATAGAGCAGGATTGCTACCACCTTACAGACATCCAACAACAGACATATAAATCAAAACCAAGATAATCTACCTGGGATCGTTAGTAACAAACAATGGGAACTGTGAAGAAGAAGAAGTTAAGAGAAAAGTAGGGATGGCAAAGACAGTCTTAGAAAGCCTGACGAAAATCTGGAAAGATCATCAGATAAGTAAATATACATAGCAAAGGCTAGTCCAGTCCCTGATCTTTTCAATTGTAACTCACGGCCTGGAAACCCTAACCCTCAATGCAACTTGCCGTAAAAAGATCGAAAGTTCGAAATGACGTGTTATCGCAGGATGATGCGAATTCCATGGACCGTCCGCAGAACAAACGCATCAATTTTACGAGAACTCAACATCAACGACAGAGATCGTTTGCTGCCAACAGTTCAGCGAAGAATACTAAACTTGGTGGGACACGTTATCAGGCGGGATGGAATTGAAAAACTGACCATATTAGATCAGGATTTCGAATTTCCTATTAAAAAATAAAAATAAAGTATGAATCACAGGCTTTGAATCAGAGTTTTAAGTGCAAAGATTATACAGTTGTAGGATATAACAAAATTTGTAGTTGAATGTTCATAAAAAAAACTGAAAATGGAAAACGAAATTGCTATATGAAGTTCATGATTTCAAAATTCCAGTTACAAAATTCCTAAAAATATATGTGCGAACTGT
This sequence comes from Melanotus villosus, assembly GCA_963082815.1. Taxonomy (NCBI): domain Eukaryota; kingdom Metazoa; phylum Arthropoda; class Insecta; order Coleoptera; family Elateridae; genus Melanotus; species Melanotus villosus. The sequence continues at coordinate 39,769,658 of OY720427.1, forward strand.
GAATTTCAGGTTTTAAATCAGAGTTTTCAGTGCAAAGATTACAAAATTGCAGGAAACAAAATCCTTTATATTTGTGCTTGGGTATTTATTTAAAAATTAAAGATGTTAAACAAAATCCTGGTAAGAATTCAGGATTAGGAAATTCCTATTATTTTTTTTAAATCAAGTCTAAATTTTAGGCTTTAAACCAAAATTTTAAGTGCAAATATTAAAGAATTGCTGGAAATATTAAAACCTTTAAAATTGTGCTTGGATACTCATTTCAGAGAAAATGTTGAAAAATGGTAGGAAAATCCTTCAAATACTCATTTAAAAATTAGGTTGAGGATTTCGAATTCCTTCCTTCTTAAAAATAGATTAAGTCTGAATTTCAGGCTTTAAATCGCGAGTTTTAAGTACAAACAGTAAACAATTGGAGGAAACAGAAAATCCTTTAAATTTGTGCTTGAATATTCAATTAAAAATTGAAAATGTAAAACAACATTCCGAATTTGGAACTAGAATGTTTCTAGATATTTCTGAAGATAAATGAAATTCAGGCTTTAAATCAGAGTTTAAAGTGCAAGGAGTAGAAGAAACAGAAATTTCTTTAAATTTGTCCTGGATAAATTTGAAAATTAAAAATGGCAGAAAATATTAGTGGCGAAAACCATTGAACACCTACTATCCTTACTAACACGTCTAACTTTTATAGACCACCAGAAAGCCTTGCTCTCTGACGAACACTTGCAATCAATAATACAAGCCTTCAGGAATGGCAGAGGGACTCAAGGCGTCGAAAGGCATTCTTCGAGAAGAATAAGTCAAAAACTTAGTGAAAGTTGGTTTCATAATATGTGACAGAAATTATGCCCAAAGTACTTGAAACATTGTATCATTTTATACTTCTTATAAAATATGTATACATGCAATAAAACTACTTTGGATTCATAACGCGCAAATACTTCTGTGCTTTACGATTACAAATTGCGAAGCGCATTTAGCAATTTGCATCTTAGGCTGTAAAACAATAATTCATGGCTCGAGTAAAACTGGAACTGCCAAGCATTCAAATCTGCAAGAAATTCCTTTATTTTCCATTGTTATAACATTGTAAATTCATCCTCAACCTGAAATAACGGCGTAATGGGAATAAAATGATCTAATTTACAGGTATAGTTTAACGTGCAACCTGCACTACTACCGCGGTGTTTCGGTCATTTATTTTTAGTTAATTTGTAACTACGTTATGTAAATAGTTAGGTAAATAAGTTAATGGCTTTAATTCGCCACTTCAAAAATTCATTAAAATCGTTTCAGGCTGTTACAGTGTTTGCACTCTACTTAAGTAAATAAATAATAATTTTATGCTTTTAAATGGTTAAATATTAAATTTAAGAAGTGGAACTTTTTATTTTGTGAAGAAGACATCCAAATGACATTTAACAACCAAATAATAGGCTAAATATTTGTTAGTATGATGGCAGCTTCCAGAAGGTCAAGTAAATTGTTTTGGCGTTATTTATAGTAAATACGGTTTATGCCTAGCACATCACTTATATTGTTATAAATGTAGCTGTGGTAACTATATTTAATAATTTCCTGGTGATTTTCACACAGCTGCTTGTCCCGAGTTTTCAAAGGTGCACTTAAAAAAATTTCCAGCTTTAGAAACCAATCGTTTTGCAATTAATTTCATAAAACAATAGAGGAATACCTCATTGTTGCGGGCATTGTGACCTTACAAAATACATTAGAAAATTTTAATACGTCAAAAATAGTCATGCAAATCGTCCTAATAAAGACGTTCCAGCTAGGCGTTAAATATTTGAAATTGAACCTCAAGGATCAATAAGCGGCCCTAACTCCGAGCAAATCAAAACGGCAATTAAATGTAAAACACTTGAAAGTTATGTTAAAAATTCAAAAACAACAAGGAATCACCGTTTTCAAAAACTGATGAACGTTTCCAAAGTTTTTATTTACAGAATTTACAGCAATAATCTACGAATTTTCAAAGGTGGAAGGCGTATTCAAACTTGAATAAATTGTCAAAATAACCAGTTGGTATTTTGGTGGAGAAATATGAGTTTATGTCATCGATTGTACTCATCTGTCGCTGAATATGTCACGTACAGACAATGGGACGTGGCCTGGATATGTCTAAGATACCTTCAGTTGAACAAATACTAAAAATAATAAAGTTGGTCTAGCTGTGTTCTTTTGAAATTTAAGCAATATTGTTTCTCGAATATTTGTTAGTTTTTTGATTTTATTCTAACCTAACGCGTTAATAAACATTTTCTGGGAAACTTACTCAGGTTTGTTACTTATTCAGGCTGAAAGGCTTCAATCGGCATTGATGAAACTCCATCCATGTGTAATGGACGAGGATAAACGTCCGTTGTTTATTTATTATTTGGGTTTGTACAGTAAATATGAATAAATCCATTCGAAACTTAGGAAAATCAAAATTTCGCTTTTCTGCTTATTATTAAATTAGGTAAAATGTTGAGGTTATGATTGCGCTTCTTTGTTTCTGAAATATTTTGAAATTTAATCCCAAAAGTGGCTACAGATGTAAAATGGGCTTCATAAGATTCTGTTATAAATTTTTCAACGCCTTAAAGGTAATGGTTTAGCACTTTTCTTTGAAAATTAGTAGCCTTTGTTTTTATTTATTTACTTGCCTCTTTCTGTCACAATAGAAGGCATTAACTTTTTATATCTAAACATCTAGGAATTTTTTTAAAGAAGTTGGATTAAAATTTTCTAACACTTTCAGTAAATCAAGATTTTAGCAAGACTTATTTTACTTATCTTTTTAGTTTCAGTCTTTTCCAACTATATGCGGCTCGGGCAACAAACACCGTCTGCTGTAAAGCTATATCAAACCCTAACTCGGTCTCCTTATTTGTTTCTGGCACAGAGATCAACGTAATGTAGCTTGGTAAGGACTGAAACTGGCCACTGTTCAAACCCTATTCGGTAATGGTAAACATTAGCAAATCATTTAATTTTTCAGCTTTTGTATTTTATTAATATCGGGGAAAAGCTTCGATTCAAATTCGGAAATTAAAATCGAAATTTAGACTTGAAGATTCTTAACCTAAGCACTAACCCAGTTTCATTTTGATTAATCACACAGTATAAAATGTGGGGTAAGAGCTTTTACTGCGTATAAATATTTTAGTATTGCACTGAGCGAGTTCTATTTTATGCAAAAGTTACCCTAACATCAAAGGTGTGATAAGTATACTTAAAAGTTCGACCAGTTACTCTTCAAGCAGCTTTATTAGTCGGATAAATGTTGTTTCGTTATTTGCACTTAATTTTACAAATGTGGGTTTATCGCCAATAAGCCGTTTTACAAGCCCGAAGTGTTGGTGCAAACTGTTATTTAGCAAGTTCAAACATACTTTGATTTTACGGTATTTAAAGCTTCCGCAGCGTGGCAATTTAAACAGGTTGTAGCTATCAGCACGTAAGTTTCTCTACGTTAATAACTTTCTTTATCTTGCATTTACAATGAGAAAAATGCTATAATTATGGCGTTAGTAAACTTATGGTTGCCGAGAAATTACGAACCACAGACTTTACAGCTAATGTCATAATTTTATACACATAATACAATCTCGATCGTTGATATTATCGGTATACGTAGGGGAGGTGTAGCTAATGCGTGACATTATGTCGTGACCCAGGTGCAAGTGCAACCGCTGGGTACATTCTGATATCAACTGACGGCAACCGGAGATATAATATATCGATAAAGCCTTTGCATTTTTAAAGTTACTTTACATGGAAAATAAATTATTTTTTCCTTAGTCAGATTGAAAATACATTTTACTAGTTATTGTTTAAACTTATCACTTTGTTTTTGAAGTTATATAGCCACCACGTTGCTTTGATTATATTATTCCTGCAGATAACAAACTAAGAAATAAACTAAAATGCAATGCCCGATAAATCATTCGTAAGGACACCATCTTAGTAGATATGATAATTCCATATTTAAGCCTACTAAAACACAAAAAGGCCGAAATTTTTAAGAATGGCACCCCTATTAGGCCTTTGGGCTAAAAGTAGTCGAGGAAGGGGATCAAGAAACATGGCATCAGCAACTCCTCAGCTAACAATTTACTCAATTAAACTAGCCAGTCGAAAATAAATTGCCAAATCTTCCAAGATTGAAACTGATGCCAGATCAGGACTTTATGGCAAAATATCAAAAAAGAGGCTCTGGGTAAGCACTCCTAGATACAACATTCAGTGTATGTAGTATACGTTCACTGACTATGTTGGCAAATCTTCCTTCTACTACTATGACAAGATAGTCAGTGTATTTTACGGGAGAAAATCCTTTGCTACTGAGCTCTCGCAGTAGCTCGTCCATGACAAAATTCCGTAGCAGGGGGAGAGGGACACTCTCCTGCCAGCCAAACTGCTACGGTTTCATCCAGGAGTGATGTCTACACCACCCTTCCTCTCAGCATGTAGTCTATCCACCTGCAGCAGGTATCCTCTAATCCACGATCTCCTAGGGTTATTGTAATTGATCTGAAGGATGTGTTGCCAAATGTTTTTTCTATGTCTAGGGAACCCTTCTGATAAGATGATATAGCGCTCTTTCTGTTGATAAACTTGCTCTATAGGCAAACTGGCTTTGGTGTAGAGGACTGTTTACCAGAACACCATCCCTAATGTGCCTGTCGAGCAGTTTCTCTATTGTCTTAAGTACAAATGACATAAGGCTAACTGGTCGAAATGACTAAGCCTGAGAATAGGTCGCCTTGCCAGCCTTTGGTATGAAACCACCCTGGTTAGTAGCTGAAGTGGCTCTGAGTACCACGCACATTCTAGTAAGCAGAAGATCCGAACCCTTCTGGAGCATGGTTGGAAAAATCCCGTCCGGTCCCGAAGATTAATGATGAGTCTATTACCCATTTGATCTTGGCAAATGTGATTACCTTTCTTGCAGTTTGCCAGTTCTCTCTTGATGCTCTGTCTATACGAGCATCGAGATGCTGGTTCCTCCAATCTGACAGTGATTGGTCATGGTCAAACCAAATAAAATCTGCACAACTAATGAAGGCCAGGTAAAACCATCTCCATTACATCAAAGTTATTTCAAAAGTTGTTGCTGTGAAAAGTGATGAGTTACTAACTCAAGAGTTCATTTTAGATCACCAGTTCGAATTTTGATTAATTTCCTGTACTGTGTGGGTTCTATTGTAGGCTACGCCTGCTCCACTTTGGTGGTATGTTCTTCTAAACAATCCCAGAACTTTATTGTGAAAACCCGTTTTCAACACCAAATTCGACTTAAATGGACTCTTCAGGCTATACCTGTAGGAAACTTACTCAGAGAGTAAGCTACTTATTCGCATCCTCTGTATAGTGGTCATTAATTGTTTGAATTTCTATAGAAATTTATTAAAAGCAATTTGACGATTTTCATGGCTGGTTGCATAAAAAATATTAGGATATTCTTGCCCTAATTTTTTCGCCAAACTATATCTTCCACCAATCCCTCTCTTAACCTTTGTCACAGGACACACACCAAATACACCGGTGTTAATTCAAGAGATTGTTATTCCTTGCCACATCAGATAAAAGCTGTCGCTTTGTACCTAACAGTTTTGCCATTGTATATTAGCACTTTAGAATTAGCCCAGAGCTGAATAGATTTGCGGCTAGTGCTTTGAGTGCAGCGTGGTTTATCAGTTGTGTTGTGTTGTGCCATACATCCTGTTAAGTCCTGTGAGCACGATTAAGTAGGCGTTACATCATTACCCATATGGAAATAAAGCATTTCCCTTTATTACTTAGTTTTACTGCTGGGTTTGTTCAGTTTGTCTTTCTAAAGCTTTCAAGCTTTAAAATATAATTAACCAACGGGTAAACTTAACAAAAACTGCAGTGATTTTGTCTCGTTATAAATAAAATCCTTCAGAAGGAGCTTTGCGAAAAGAGAAAAAGCGTTGGGCGATTTACAGGTTTTTCAATGAAAATTGCGGACAAAAACCGTCCGTGAGAGATTTTCTTTGAAGATAAATAGTAGGAAACTTTCTTTATTTGTTCAGATGACCCTTCATGCCCAGAGGGCGTCGGGTTTACAAGGAAACTTAATTTTTTTAATTTGTAGACGGGCCTTTTCAACCGTTTTATCAGTTGCTTAATTATGTCTTTGAGAGCTGTTTTGTGAATCAATTGGACTCAAATTTGGCTGAAAAATGATAACACAGTAACGATGATACACCCTCATTGGTATTTCAATTCTAACTTGGACCCGAGGATGAACCTCAATTGTTGTTTGTTTTGAACTTTATTTATCTTCTTGTCTTTTTTAAATCACAGCTAACACAAAAATTTGCTGATAAAAATTGAAAAGATGTTTTTTTCCCAAGACTTCTGTGAGAGTATCTGGATTTTATTGTGGTTTTTGACAAATTTTTGTGATACTTTTGTGTAATTGTGTTAAGTTTTTCATGCTCATTATGCGGAAGTAAACATTACACAGGCATTAACGAAATTTATAAACAACAAGGTCACAAATGTCATAAAATTCATGGCGTCTACAGCGAGTGTTTAGAAAATTTAGTTAATTTTGTGTTAAAATGCGCATGTTAAATCAGATAAAACTATTTTACTTAATATTAACGGATATTAATTATATTTAATATAATATTAATGACTGCTTTAATTAAACAATTAAATTAAAAAAATTTAATAATTAATTTAATAATTTCGTACAGGTTTCACCTAATATGTGTCTAAAGAAAATATTATTGGTTTTATTACTCACCCAGAATTTACCTGTAAAATGTAATAAATAAAGTGCCCAAAAATAAGAAAAAAGTCGAATCTACGTTATTTTAAAAGCTTGCGTTGGAAAACCTTAGCTACATTTATTTCTTCCCTAAAATAAGCATTAAAATTGACAGGAAACGAACTATTTAAATTTTGCTACATCTCCTAACTTTCAAATCCAGATTACTTTCAAGCTGAATAGGAGAGCTGAGAAGCTTGCGGTACGTAATCCCTTTTATGACTATAGCATTTATTTGATCCCTTATACGTATACGATTTGGATATTTTATGACAAATAATTTTTAAGTGCCTTGTTCATTTTCCCATTTACTGCAATATCAAACACATCAAAATTTTATTAAAACCAAACATTTGAATTTAAAGTAACAAATATGAGCTGTTAGATTGCGCTATATTACAGCAGTAATTTTCAGACAGTGGGGTGCTGCTCCCTCTTTAAATCCTTAAAAGTTTTAAAAGGACGAATTGAAATGTTTTGATGGTGGTTCAAAAGATGTTAAAGTATGTTGAAGTCGTTATTTTTGTTCAAACAGTACGTAACAGCCTTTTAAAGCACTTGTGTAGTCCGTAGTAATTCTCAATAATTGCTTCTTTGAATATTGGTTAGCTGAACCACAGCTGATAATCCTGAAAAATTATTTTCTAAAGATTTGTTGTGGCGAGTTTGACGTTTTATGCTTTTTTGGGAATTTCGCCATCAGTTGCTGAAATCGAAGTTAAATTAATAGACTATTAATACATTTCTATTTTAGAAAATGGCGGCGTAATACCTAAAAAAGAAGAATAAAACCCTAAAAAATTAACGGCGTCGTTGAACACTGAAAACCACAATAAATTATTAAAATAGAATATGTAATTCGGCTTTTATAATTTATTGTTTTTAGCATTCAGTAATTTCATTGTTTTAGTCCACAGGTTTAGTTTCAGGTTTACAGATTCGCTTATCGAATTTTTGATTATTTTATTTGTTTGTTTTGGCCTTTTGTTTGTTGTCAAAATTGTGTTTTTGTATCTTTGAAGGCAATAAAACAAGTTTTGGCGTTTAATCCCCAATAAATAATTTTTCTGTGCCATAAAGAAAGGAATGTTCTGATTCTGCTTTATTTGAGTTACTTTTCAGAACTATTTATATTTTCGGTAAATCTTTCAGTGATTTGTTCAAACTGGCTTTAAATATTTCATAAATTTGAATTTGTAACATCACAATGAAGAACTACACAAACCTTGTAAATTGGGTAAAATACGTTACTCAAAAAGGCTGAGATTCTCAGCTATATATTCCAAAGTTGTTTTTTTTCTCCAGCTTAGAAACAGCAAGACGCATACTGATTTGTCAAGTCTTTTATTGCATGTGTATATAATAAAGGATACCCTTGTTACGTCTACCCAGAGTTGTAAACATTCGTGCTTACCTTTCAAGAAATTCAAAAAGAATAAGAATTTAGTCCGTAACAGCACAGGCAATATCAGTTAGGAAAACTATCCTTGAACTTTGAAAACTGCATTGTAAATAATATATGAATATGAATTTTAAAGGAAATGTCTTTGCTTGAAGTCCTAAAATGCTTTCCGGTTTTAACGAATTTTCCTTAAATTTTGAAAAGGAACGTGTTATCAGATAAAAATTAAACTAAAGTTAACCTGTGTGCATTGGCATTAAGTTAACTGTTTTTGTTTGCCGATAGCTGCAGGGTAGCATTTTTCCTGTTTTATAACAGAATTTCGCGCTTATGATCGAGTTTTCATTTCATAAAGTTCGTCTATAATAAACATTAATTTCCGGCCCTCGATTTTCAATATATTTGTTCGTCGTTACCTACGCTGCTGATTCTCATCCAATATTCCTAGGCTTTTAACTCTTTAGAGAGTAGATATTAGATCTTTTCAGTAAAGAAATTTACGCCATGCGCAGCCTAATCACCACACACACAAAAGTGCTATTGAAATTGAAAATAGCAATTGTAAGAGTCTAACTTGGTAGCGCCTAATGGGATAGGGAACGTTGGGGTAAAATAGGAAATCGGGGAAGTTGTGGCCCTAATCTAAAGGTGAGGGCTGTAATGCTGATGACGGGTGGATGTGACACAGTGCTGACCGCAGTAATCATGTTCGTTAGAACCGCCCCAATTAAGGCTTACTTCTTAGGAGTTTGCACCCTTAGGTGCCGTCTTTTCATTGTGGCCTTTCGATATCAAAAATGCTCTATAATTTGATATCCTTCAGGCTTTGTTAGAGCAAATACATATATTCGTATATCAGTATCACCCTTCGAACGCTTTGTATCACAAATTACTAAGAATCCACATTTTTAAAGCCTGTGAAAGATAGACTACAATAATTTTCACATTTTCTACATTCTCAATTCATTTGAAAATAAAAATTTTAATTTCTTAAAAAACTGAACCAACGAATTTTCGTAATTTTCAAAACTTCTTTAGTATTTAATAAATTGTATACCAATAATTAATGAACACGAAGTCAGTTCCCACAAATATATTTAATTTTAGATTTTATTCATAAACGTTTTCGTACCGACTCCGGCACATCATCAGATGATACAAAATACTGCTACAAAACAATGAAAAACATGATAAATTAAACTTTAACTTTAACTTTCACTTTCATTTAAGGTTTAACTAAAGATATGACTTAAAAATATGTGACTTAAAAAATAAACAAATTGAAAAAACTTGATATATATAAAGGATACCCCACCAACCGAAGTATGGGGCTCCTAAATATACATGATCACTACCAAGCTGAGAGGATAAATTCAACCAACTCCAAGTTTTAAAGAATGTTTATTTTGAACTTGCAAGAAATTAAACTTTTTCCTCAAATGTTTTAAAAACAACTTGGTGTGGAACATTTGCAACCTTCAATAAATTTCATAAGATTGGTTTTTAAGCAAAATTTTGAAATTTAGGAACGATCAAGAAATTTTAGAAAATTGAAAATTGTAGAAGGTTTTTAATTGAAAACAAATGTTAATCAAAAAATTTAAATTAGTATGTAGCAAAATTTCATGCCTTAACTAGTTTCATACGGTATAATTTCTTTGTTTATTATTATACAGGTTTATTAATTAAAAATAAAACCCGTAAATTGTAAAAAATTGCAAAAAAACACCCAGATTTTTTATTTTCTCGATTTTCAAGCATCTTTTTATCAATAAATTTTAAAGAAAAATAATTAGTATTACTTGTTGGCTGAAGTTTACGATAAAGATAATTTTCAGCAACTGAAAGCTCCCTGAAATTGTCCACTTAATTCAGAAGTTTTCTCTAATTTAATTTTTAAAAAATAAAACTCGCAACTTGTCAAAATTCGTCAAAATTTCTTATATTTTTGTACTTCACGCATATTTTACCAATAAATTCTAGAGCAAAACACCCAGACTTTCTTATTGGTTGATGTTTACGTTAAAGGTAATTTTCAGAAACTGTAAGCGCCCTGAAATTATTCACTTGATTCACAAGTTTTTTTCTAAATTAACCAAGTTTTTACCCCATTAATTAAATATAAAACTCATAAACTGTCAAAAAATGTCACTTAGATGTCTTTACCCTTTTCTTACTTTCACGCATATTTTACAAATAAATTGTAGAGCAACATACCGAGAATTTTGCTTGTTAGTCGACGTTTACGTTAGAGGTAATTTTCAGCAACTGAAAGCGCCCTGAAATTGTCCACTTGATTCACAAGTTTTCTCTAATTTAACTAAGTTTCCACCCCTAAGATGAGTGAGATTTCCATGCACAAGTTTACGAAACGATCATCCTGTATAAAGTTTATTTGAATGATTATTAGAAGCGAAATTTCTCTCGAGTCTCATTAGGAAAATTATTAATTTAGTGACTACCATACAATAATCAAAGAGTTTACGTCAACATAATATATTCTGTAAAATAATTTATATTTAATTGCTTTGAATGCAATTTGAATTATATAAAGTGTAGATGCTTGTAAAATGCCAAATAAGTGGAATTTTCTTTGAACTGTAATTTTTAGAAAACGAAGCTTGAAGTTAACAATGCGCTTAGCTCGAAAACTCGTAGCGTAATTGAATTATGGGACAGAACTAAATTTTAATTACTTTGAATGCAGTTTGAGTTAGATAAAGCGTATACGCTCTTTAAGCTGTAATATGTGGAAAACGAATTTTTAGCTTAAGTTAAAAATTTGCTTAGCTGTGAGTTGTATAAACCGTGAAAATTCGTAGAGTAAAGTTACTAAAATTTATCTCCCCATAAACCAAACTTTGAAATATGAAGCCGTTACATTGTGTCATGAGTGTGGGTTTTATCAGGGATGAGTAGATTTTTATCATAATTATTTTTATAAAAATTACTTGAATCTATACAATATTTGACAGCAAATTACAATTCTGGAAAGTAATTTAAATGCCCGGTTAATTATTAGCCAAAAAGCACCCTGAAATGACTAATAAAGTGTATTTTTAAAACTTTTTGAAGTAAAATTCACGAGTGTGGGGGTTAAAAACTAAATATAAAACTTGCGTTTGTTTCAAGTTTTATGTGGAAGCCGCGATTGAATTAACAATAACAAAGTAGGTAAGGAAAAAATACAATAAATCTGTCCTTTTAACCCCAATGAAGAGGTTCTTGTAGACACAACAAGTTAAAAATAAAAAAAATGTAACCTAATTTGTAGCAGACGTAGTTTGTGAACGCAACGTTTTGTCAATTTCCACCCGGAATTCAAACATCTGACTGGCATCAAAATACAAATGGAACACGTTTGCTTTGCATATTTGCCTCTTATATTAACTTAGTGGTTCAGGAGCACGGAAATTTAGGTGGAGCGTGAAGCGGTGCAGGGTTTACAGTGCAGATACACATTAAGGACATAAAGTAATTTTAGAAAGATAACTCAGTTTTGAACGAAGAAAAACTAACCGATAGTTTAACTGCATTGTCTGTCTCGATCGGAAGAAGTACCGACAGCATGGAACAACGACTGAAGTACAATTAAATTTTCATTCCACCTTTTGGACTAGAAAAGCTACGTTAAATAATGGATGTTAAAACCTTTTAATGTGTTGGCTGAAACATATAAAACCAACATAAAAGGTATTACGACGAAAATATTACGGAACTCTATGATCCAAGCAAAGTTAAATGCAGAATTGTTTTATGCTCCTAATTAATTATTCACATTATTCACCCTACGGGATTTCTTGGAATAAGAGTTAGATTTTATTTCAGCGGATTCAGGTTTGTTCGTTGCAAGTTTTCTGAAAAGGTTTGCTATTAATAATTAAACATGTTGAATTACGTAAATAATAATTCTGACAAGATTCTTTAAAATACACAGTTTACATTTATTTATCCTTATCACTCTTTGAGAATATTTCTGTTGTTTTAGAATAATTGGCTCTCATTAATATTAATATCTTTTAACATATGAGAATCTAACTGAATTTAAAAACTAAGACCGTTGTTCTGAGTAGAATGCTGAAAACCCCCGCTAAACCTCAAAATGTGTTTAGAAACCAATGTCAAAAAAGGGGTATATTGTTTTGAAAACTTAAAGAAACCTGAAACTGTAGTATTAGAGGAAATATTAAAAGTCAAAAATATTGGAAAACACTATTTCGAGCCAATACAAAATTTTTTATACAGCTCGAAATTTCAATTTTTCATGTCTGAACTCTTTTACTTCGAAACACAAATTTTCTATACAATTTTGGCTTTCACACCCAAAGCCAAAAGATTTACATCAATTTTAAAAGTGACAAATGACGCAACAAAAAGTGAAATTTCCCAACTTTAAGTATCAATTTTCACTGGAAAAAAAATTACAGCCAAGAACCTAGCCCAAATGCGGTTATTTTTGGAAAAATCATCTGAGTTCTTCAAACTCAAAATTCGACATTCATTTCAAAACAAAAAAGTGACGTAGCAAAAAGACGAATTTTTGAGAAAACTGCTTCAGAGTTTTAACATCAAGATTCTGATTTTTCTTTCTGGAAATTAATTTCCAGTGCAAACAAAATTATAGCCATAAATGCAATACAAACAGGGTTTTTCTGAAAACAGCTGTCTCAAAATTCCACTTGCAAATAAAGTAATTTTCTACAAATTCGTTCGAAATTTTATTTTTCACGTCTTCTAGCTCGAAATACAAATTTTCTCTATAAACCTTTTCGATATTTTGGCTTTCACATCCAAAGTAAAAAATTTACGTCTATTTTGAAAGAAGATACCTGTAAGTGACGCAGCAAAACACGAATTTTGCAAAAACTGCTTCTAAAATGTTGACATTAAAACTCAAAGTTTTCCATCTTTCAATATTAATTTCTACTGGAAATAGGATTACAGCCCAGAAACGCGATGTTTTTGGAAAAACGGCCTCCAATTCATGCTCGAATTCTTTCGTGGCGTAGAAAAAAAAACACGAATTTCGGGAAAACTGCTATAAAATTTTGACATTAAATCAAATTTTTCTATCTTTAAATATTATTTTTCACTGAAAACAAAATTACAGCAAAGAACGTGACATAAATGAGAACAATTTTGGAAAATTGCCTTATTTCATATCTGAATTATTTAATATCAAAATTAAGCATCAATTTCAAAAAATTACGTAGCAAAAAGACGAATTTGATATCCATTTTAAAAGAAAATATTCGTAAATCACGTAAAAAAAGAAAATTTTGGGAAAATTACACTTCAGAATTTTGTCATTCAAATTCAGATTTTTCCATTTGGAAATATTAATCCAAAGTAGACCCAAAAAGGTAGCACAAACGAAATTTTTTTTTTGAAAAATTGCCTTGAAAATTCAATTTGTACGTCCGAATTTTCAAAATTGGACAATCATTTTAAATAAAATACTCGTAAGTGGCACAGAAAACAGAAGAAATTTTGGGAAAACTTTCGACATTACAAATTGAGATTTTTCCGTTTGAAAATACTAATTTCCAGTGGTAACAAATTAACCAAAAAGGTAGCACTAACGGATTTTTTTGCTTCGAAATTTCAGCTTTCGCATCCGAATTCTTTATTTTCAAAATTCGACTTTTTTTTTTAAACAAAATACTTATAAGTAACATATAAAAAAGAGGAAATTATAGGAAAACTGCTGCAGAATTTTAACATCCAAATTAGATTTCTTCATCTAGAAATATTAATTACAGCCCGAACGAAAATTCTTTTTGGAAAAATCGCCTTGAAATTTAGGTTTTCCCATCCGAACATTTTATTTTTAAAATAAAATCCTTGGAAGTGACATACCAAAAAGGGAAACTTTTGGGGAAACTTCTTCGAAATTCAACATTCAGCTTCAGGTTTTTCCTTTAGGAAATATTAAATTCAGCTGAAAACACAATTACAGTCCCAAACGAAAATTCTTGATGGAAAAATCGCTTTGAAGCTTAGGCTTTCTCATCTGAACTCTTTATTTTTAAAATAAAATCCTTGCAAGTGACATACCAAAAAGGCAAACCTTAGCTTCAGATCTTTCCCTCAGGAAATATTAATTTCAACTGGAAACAAAATCAGAGCCCAGAACCAGCGTTTTTTGAAAAAACACATCCAAATTCTTCAACCTTCCACTTGGAAATAAAATACCCACCAGCGACGCACCAAACAACAGAATTTTTCTAAAAAGTTGTTCGAATTTAATTGTTTGTTAATTCTTTTGATAAAAATTGTTGTTAATCCCAAACTTGCAGGTTTAACTTTCGACTTTCTTCTTTAAGGTTATACTTTTAAAAAGATTTAGATTTTCGACACAAATTTTGGGATGAAATGATGGTAATGACTAAAATTTTATCAAATTTACAAAAAAGCAGGAATAGTAAAAAAGCGGTTAAAGTGTGTTTTTTTGCAGAATCATTTCTTAGATTAGCTACGAATATAATATTGCAATAATAATAATAAAAAACCTGAAGTTTAAATATTTTCTGAAGGTTGTGGTGAGTTTAACATTTTACACCCAAATAATAAATAATCTTTACAACCCCTTTGTGTCTTGAAGTGTTTGTCACAAAGAGTATTTGCAATTAATAACGTTTTAAAACTTTATACCTTTTTTGCAGAAGAAAACAGGAAAAAATCTGAGTTTGAAGTAATGTAGCAAATAAAGAGCGTTTTAGAATATTGATTTATTTCGCTGATATCTGCTTACAGCTGTTAAATAAGTTTAGAGTTTCGTGATTCTACAATTTCTTGTCGAAAATTTAAAGAGCATTCAAGGAACAGAAAGTTTTACAGAACATAATGAAGTAAACTTGGAAAAAGCAGCCTAGGGCGGTATCCTGTAACTTGACATAGAAATACTTCGCACAAATGAACTAATTTAATAATAATAAAAAATAAAAAACTAAATAGATATAAGCGAATGCGGGTGTTGTTTGGGCACTGATTAAGAGCACAAGGCAATAAAGAAAAATAAAACGAGGAGTTTTCTCCATTTTTGTACACCTATAAATTAGTCACACAACGCCATATTTTTTAACTGAGTAAATTTATAACCGATTTGGGACCGCGGGGTATTAATTGTAAACGGTCTAAATATATATACATCCCTTGGGATTCGAAATTTGCTAATTCGCATTTCTATTAGGTTTGTATGTAAATCAAGGTGAATATTACCCGCAAAGTTTCTTAACTTCGAGATACAAATTTACAGAGTGAATTATTAATTAAGACCTTCAATCACAAATGTTTCTCTGATTTTAAGATTTTGCTTTTTTCTAATATTTTACCTTCCTAAAGCAGTGGGCCAATTGTCACTGTCACTGTTATTTGTAGCACTGCCAATGTAAAAATTCAGCCCTTACTTTATAGATCTCAGATTAAGCCAGAAATCAGTGGTTCGAATCCGTGTGCAGGTAATTTTTAAACGTACAGGTTTTGTGTAATTAATTCCAGTTTATAAAAAAAAATTACGATTTCATAGGAAAATCCAAACACTACCTGCCAGGTGGCAAAGGCAGTGAAAATGTTAGACCATAACAATTGGTTTCACGTGGCCTTCAATCATATATAAACCCTTACAGATTTGCATAAATAATACTGATTGGAGAATACAAATTTTGAACCGACAAAATCATTTATTGTTGCCTGTTCATGATTTCCGGAAAGATTTTGAAATTTTAATTATTTTTCTTCGTTGCTTGATATCCCTCTACTAGTTTATAAAACTTATAACTGTCAAAGATATCGGGTTAGAAAGCGACTTAGGAGGTTTTAACCCCCTTAATTTGTTGGCGAAATTAGGGTAGATCTTTTTCCACCTGAAATACACGTTACATTATGTTGCATTTCCTAACTTTGAAATTTGGACTCGTTATATTTTTAATTCGACACGTGCATGCCTTTGAACACAAGTTATTCTTTTATCAACCTAGCCAGAGCTAGCGAACCGTAGATGCTTGGATATCACAAATAGGGATTGCGATTTTTTTTTTTCAGTTTTAATTGTTTACACTGAGACGTTGTTGCTAAGTTACTGTCAACATTTAATAATAATTTTGGCATAAGTTTTAAGACATTATTAAACTACACCAAATAAGAATTTTTATTTGACATGCTGGAAAATCAGTGCTTGTTTTTCTGTAACATGTTTTGTATTGCCTTCATTTTAAAAAGTTTGAAATACGTAAGTGGTCGAGATTAATAAAAGTTGCAAATAACAAAAAACAACAGAAGTATATTTTTGAATTGTTTTACGTTTTTCTGGGTCTGACAGCAGCAAACTTTAAATATTACGATACGAGGGATACTGTAACACGTGAACAAAATTTGCAATAAACAACTTTAATAACTTATGCATGTGTGTGCTAAAGTTAGAAAGTTTGGTAACACAAAACTGTGAAACAATGGTTGCATCCTAATTACTCAGAAAACCCCCAACACACGCCTTTAGTTAAACAGATTGTCTAAACTACTGATGAGTAATTTCAGTTAACATCTTGCATTTTATGAAATTTAATCGAAATTTAATATTTTCGTAGAAATTCAACCTTATTTGTGGGTAGAAAGTTTACAATTTATCTTTGATATTTTGCTTCTATATTTCAGTTTACGTTACAACCACAAATTTACGTAACAACTGCGAATTCTCACGTATATCGTTTGCATCGAGACAGACCAGACACCTCGAATAAATATATGCTTTACACATACACACCAAAATGATTTACACTCCCGTTCTGTAATTTTACCTTCTCTTAAAACAAATAATTCCCAAGGACTGTTTTAGAAATATTTAGTTGGGTATTTTCTTTCTTTGTTTCGACTCAAGGCCATCAAGTTTTACAAGAATATTGAATACAAAATGAGGATTGTTTATTTTAGAAACAATTAGTGTTAGTTTATAATTAAATATTCCAATTGGTTAACCTTCATATAATGCCTTTATTGCTATACAAACCCAATTTTTGAATTTATTTAGGTAATTACTAATCAAGTGGAATTTCGAAGAAAAATGTTAACGCGAAAAACATTAGCGTAGCTGAAAAAAGTAAAAGTTCCAAAGGTTTGTTTTTGCTAGTTAGTCATCCTTTTACCCGATTTTCCAATTTGAAATGTAAATAAATCCTGAAAAATATCACTGAAAGCGGTGTATTATTTTTCGAATTTGTTACAAATAAAAATCTGAATTACTTGCAAGTCATATTATTGTTAGTTGAATGACGCAGTCAATCCTGATTTTTAAAGATAATTTAATGAAATCTGGATAAAATTCAAGAAAATCAGATTTAATATAAAAAATTACTTATGTTAGATTAATAAAATACTGAAATGTTGGTATAAAATAAATAAAGACTGCTTTGTATACCGTGTGTTTCACCGGAGACGCAACATAGGGAAACACCAATGTATTTTGTTAGAACAGATCCAGGTTACCTGCGGTATATGTACGAACTTAGCACTGAACCTACGTAATTGAGTTTATTTGATGCTAGAATGCGACAGAAATAGGGCCGGCATCTGTTATCACGGCACGCAATTATTTCATTGTTTGGTTTTTAAATTGTCAATTTTAACAGTGACAAAACGTAAGATTGTTAAACTTGTCAGTTATTAAAGAATCTACATCTACAATGCAATGAAGCACAATTATAGATTCATTATTATTTTTATATTAAAACAATATAATTTAAAAAATTTATTTATGTCATAATACTTTACATATTAATTTACTAAAATCACTATTTACGTAAACGTACAATTGTTACGTTTTTCTTGTACAACAATCCTGTACTTCACCAAATTCTACATTTTTCTCTATGTAACCAATTTCACGCCTATCCACATGCACCATTAAGATTTGTAAGTTGCACTAATAACTAAAAAAGTTAGTTTTCGTTCTCTTTACCTCATGACCGCTTGTATGTATTCCGCTATAGTACTCCATTTTTCTTCGTTCTCCACCATAATTTCGACTATATTATCCGGTGTCACTATATGTCCAATTTTATGTTCCATTTCATGCCTTAGATTAATGCACTTTGGACATTGGAGTACGGTGTGCTCCGCAGTGTCTACTGCAGTTCTGCAGTAATTACATATATCATCTTCCGACTTTTTAATTCTTAGCAGGTATGCTTTAAAACACCCAAGCCCTGATAACACCTGCGCCAGGTGATAATCGATCTGCCCATGTTTTCGTTTAACCCAGTTTATGATGTTTGGTAGTAGTCTGTGCGTCCATACACTCTTGTTATATTCCTCCCAGCGTCTCTGCCATTTATCTAGTGTTGTCTCCCTTTCCCCTTTCTTTTCCGTATCCGTTCGGCCTAGTGTTTGGCATCTTTCTTTCGCCAGTAGCTCCCACGGTATCGTTCGGGCTAGAATGAACCCTGTTTCAGTCGAGACAGTTCTATACGCTCTGCAAACGTATACTGCCATTTTCCGTTGAACGAAGTGCGTTCTCTCTCGGTATTTTTGATAATTCACAGCTTTGATCCAAACTGGGGCCCCGTACAAGAAGATCGAGCCGGCCACCGTCGCTAGCACTCTTCTTTTACTTTCTCCGGCCCCTCCTATCCTAGGCATTATTTTTATTAAGGCCTCCACAACTCTGCTTGCTTTTAAAGACGCATGCTCCACATGCCTACCGAATTTCAGATGTTTGTTCAACACAAACCCCAAATACTTGACCTTGTATTTTATTTCCACTGCTGTTCCCAACAGATTGACAGTTATTTTATTGTGTTCTTTTCTTCCACTAAGCATTATCGCTTCCGTTTTTTCTGGGGCAAGTTGCAGCCCTCGTCTCTGCAGCCAGGTGCTAACTCTTTCCAGTCCGTCGGTCAGCACCTCCTGTAGTTGTACGTCCGTTTTGGCCGTGGCTATCATGGCCAAGTCATCAGCAAAGACTATTGTTTCAACTCCTTCCGGTATGTCTAACTTTAGAACACCGTCGTATACTAAGTTCCACAGAGTCGGTCCTAAGACCGAACCCTGAGGAACACCTGTACTCATTTCATATTCTTCGCCATTTGGGCGACAATAATCCTATCTTTTAGATAACTCTGTATAATGTTGACTAGGTATTTTGATATATTCCTTCTCCTCAATTCTCTCAAAATTGTATTTTTTTATGTATCTCCTTTGAAGCAAAACAGTTATCCCTTTTCCTTCTGCTTGTTGTTTTACGTTTGCTTTTTATTTGCCTTCTCTTTTTGGCATTAAGATTACCTGCGATTATTTTCAGATAATAATTAGAAAAATATTAGTATATCTTTTTTATTATTTTATTCGTAGTTAGGCCTGCCTGTTTGTTTTTCATGTCATATAGGCCTATTTTTCTAGCTGGAATATTTACATTTACAGCTTTTTATTGGTATGTATAAATCTAATGCATTAATGGAATGTCGAATGTCATTAGGTTTGTGACTCAATCGTATCTAAAATATTTTGTTTTCTAACTCATAGCCTTTTATGTCTATTAGAAGAACTAAAAAGGGTAACTTAAGCCCTTGAGCTTTTAAATCATTTAAGGAAATTGTAATAAATTTACTATTTCAGTACTTCTACATAATTTAAAGGCGAAAGCCTGCTTAGTTGACCCACCTAAAATATTTATGGGGCGTCCATGTTTGTTACTATTAATTATTATACATACATACGGTGTATTTCATCGTAAAGTACTTAATTTGGCTGTTTCTGCAGTGTTAATCATATTAAACAACAACGTATTCAAACAATTTTGTTTGAATTAAGGCCGGAATTTTTAAATGAAATAACAACTATTTGCTGGTTCTAATTTAATTATTGCAATGTCGCTGGGCAAATTTAATGAACACACAGTACACATGTAGTTACCAGAATTTGCAACGGGCGTGGCTGTGCAATGGGAAGCTCCCTAATTATTCCCGAACACGAAGTCCGCTGCACAGCTAACTGCACTGCTTTTAACCAAACACGCCACAAGTCCTTTATTGGATTACTAAATTGCGCCGAATCTGATATAATTAAAATTTGTTTATTAGAATTATTAGAGGTTCAACTAAAGGGAGGAAACTGAAATTATACTACCCGAGTTAAGTCACGCACCCTGCAAGTACAGTTAAGTCTTTGTCGCTTCTATATTGGATTTAACTTTTAACTAGTTAGGCAAGTACTAATTTTCTCTAATTAATAACGTATTCACTTGGGTTTTTGCTGTTAGTTGGACCACTGTGATTTGCGAATATATTTTAAACTACTAAGTCAAAAATGAAATCGATTTTTAAAACACCCTTTGCAAATTCGAATGTCGGAGAGTAGTGGAAGTTTTATTAAAGAATGGAATTGAAAAACAACAACAAATCGACGAGCTCTGAAATATGCCATTGCAGTTACGTAAAGTTCAGGGGTCTGCTTATTTTTCCTATTTGTTCTCCCCCATGAAAACCCAGCAAATCCTACAGTTATTTAAAATTATTTAGGAAGCAGGAAATTAATTGCTGGTCATAAATTCCATGAAATTGGTTATTAACATTGTCGTTATTAAAAACAGCGTTATCAGGAAACTATTAACCGGGAATAAGGTGGTGCGGTTATTATGGAACAACCCCGAGGTGGAAACTCATTTAAACGCCGGCTTAATATCATTATCGTACTCGATATAATAATGTTAACAGCTCGTGAACTGATGAGAGGTAAATTACTAGGTGCCATTCAACTTTCAAGCCGTAACCATTAAAAGTAACCTATGCTTCAGTATACATGTTAGTAACCAGGATTAGCATTTTAATTAAGTGTCTATCCATACTCTGAGTTTCTCCGGGTAATTTTGGAAATTAATGTTAACATCGATTATTAACGAATAAGAACTTTTCATATCGCCTTTTTTACCTATAACTTTTAAATAGCTTTAGGGTTTATATAACATCAGAATATTAAAGGATAGCAAGCCAAAATTGAAGAATATTACATGTTAATACTGATTAACTATTGATGTAAGCTCAATGCAAATCACTTGTTTAGTAAGCTATTTAATTGGTTGTCTATATTTTTGAGTATCCATGCATTGATTTTCTGTTTTTCCGTAATTTCGAACCTTACTTTTACGAAGGTCTTCCGAATTTTTTTGATATTTACAGTTTCCTTTTTTGCTTGCTTGGGTTTTCCTAACAACAACCCTAATAATTGTTTTGAACCCACTTTCAATGGGGTTATATTTTAAACAAATGGTGATTCAATGTAATTTTTGAAACCTAATACCATCAATAATTTTACAACAAATTAAACTGCAGTAAATCAGTGAACAGTCGGAGATGTATGTCTCGATGAGAGCATTATACTATCTGACAAGTGGCGGATATTGCTCTATATGAGGCACTATACGTACCTACTAATGAAATCTGATGGAAGTATAGAAATCTTGCGCTATCGAAATCACACTATAAGTGCTCATTACCATCAAGCAGATGCAGATTTCCAATGCATAAACGCCATATTAATCTCGAAGTTGCATTTAACTTGTTCTAAAGTTCATTAAAAACATACGTGAAGTATTTTAGGATTTGGTCTTCTATTTTCACTTACCTTTATGTTTTTGAAATGTGGTGCAAAGCAGGCCTTATGAAACAATATCATAATAAGATTTGAATTAGCAAACCTACAATTTCGATCAAATGCGTTTAAAAGTAAATTTTTCAAGGTAATTTGTTTTCAATAATATATAACATCGTTAAAACGAATCATTTGTGCATTTGCACTTGTAAACTTGTATTAAAAGTATTATAACTGCCGTGTCATTGTTAAAAGTTTGATAAGGTTTAATATACTCGTTACTAGATGAGGGTTAACGTGATGTAAAATTACTACATTTAATTTACAGATAAACTTCGAGTGCTTGTTAAGGAAACAGTTTATAATAAGTACAATATTTTTTGTAACACACATTTGATTTGCGAGTACGTACTTAGTTAAAACTTTCTGTAGTTTAAGCTTTATAAGACAAAAAAAATAAAAAGCAATTTCTAGTTATAATTACTTCTTCATGCATGAACTTTTATTACGTTGCTTTTGCTGATATACACACGCTTGGAGTTTCCAGTTATTAATATTAATTTGTTGTAAAACTATATTTTAAGTGTATTTATTTTGCATAAAAAAGAATACATTTAGAAAATTGTCAATTCAATTAAAAACAATACAAATTAGTTGATTACTTTTGTAATAGGACGGTAGGTAAAATTTAAACAATTTTGACTACCTTCTTTCAAAAGCTAAGAGCAGTCAAAAGTGCAAACATAATTTCCATTGTTTGAGCTGTTTATATTATTTTAACAGTATTGCTTTAACAGTAAAGCTAGTAATTCTAATAATACAAAAATAATTTCGTTGTTATTTGAAATGATAAGACAACTTAAAGTTTAAAATAAGTAGTTCGTTATTGAATATTAAAACTTTGGCCAATCAAGTTACGATAAGAGTTAAAATGTGGAGAAAAGAAAGAGAATAGCTAAGTGTCCATAATGTATCGAACATAAATCTAAAAGAACAAGAAGTGAAGTTAATTATATGTGAAAGCAGTACCAACAAAATTACTGCAATGAACTAACCAAAAAAACTAAAATAAATTAAATTAGACAAAGTTTAAAACTTCTGTAAAATGAGCTTAATTAACGTCTCGTTGAAAGCATAACGTAATAAAAAATCAATACTAAGGGCTACATATTTCAGTTTAACATCCTCTTATTGCGCTTTTCTTTTTTCTAAATATTGTTTAAATTTTCAAGTACTTGCTTTGCTACTTGTTCCGGTGGTATTTTTGAATGATGATTAAGGTAACTCAGACAAATAAAAACGCCAGACAAAACGAGTACCAAAAACAGTACTGCAAAGATGAAAGACCTACGAAAAAATACGTGGAGTAAGTGATCAAGGAAAAGTTAAAATACAAGAATAAATAAAAAAAAGTATTTAGGCAGACGACAGGTAAATAGCGAAGCAAAAAAGCTCTCATATGATGATAATTGATAATACTGCTAATTTCTTTAAAAACGGCACAGTTAAGCTGATATGCCCATAGGTACTACCATCTCGAATGTCCCCCTCGCTTCACTGATATCCTCTCTGTAAATGCGCTTTTCGTTTTTGTATTTTTCGAAGTGCTCATTGCCTCCACTCATCTCATTTTGAACTTTTCCTGCCGCCTTTTGAAATTTTCCATCTTAGGTACTTTCTTTGGTACTTATTCTTGATTCTTCGATTAAACACCTACCGTGCTTATTTCGAAACTTTTGTTTACTTAAGTGTTTAGCTTGGTAGTCTTTCTTCTGATTTTTAATTGACGCCCAGTCAACTTAACCGTGCTTTTTTACACAAACCATCAGCACTATCAGTTTTGTCACTTAACAGTTTCGTGGTCTCCGTACCTTCAGTTCTTTGTCTTTTCTTGTATCGAAGTATTTTGCTTTGTTCATTGCTTCTGTTTCCTTTTAAACCTTCCTTGTTTTCTTCTAAAAATTTCTTATCTTCAATGCTGACTTTGGAAGCCGTTCTTTTAGTATTTTTAATTTCGTTCCATTATCCTTAACCATCAATATCAATTCTCGAATGTTATCTTCGCTTTACTGTTTGCTTGTCACCTCGATACATTTACTTCCGTATTTCTTCTTGCATCATTTGAAGGGCTTTTTGTCAACTTCTTTCATGCGATTCCTCTTGGATCACTCATGATTTCTTTGGGAGCTTAGATGCTTGCTTTAACAGTAATTTCTCTGGAGTGTTTAAGTTTAGGTTAATTGTTGTAAATATTAATTAAAACGTGTAATGATATCTGACGGTACACCGCATATTGATATGAACATGGATAATCTAGTATGTAGCTATCTTAATAATAATAATTGCAGTTGTTGTTTATGTATAACAATATAACAAAAATAGACACGTTATTTATTTCATGTAAAATAAATATATAAAAAGGTTCTTGTGCTGTATCCTACTAATAAATTCCACTATAAAACCTTTATTAATCGTGCTCCGTTTTTAAATTTTTTTTCCGAACATTCCATTGATGGTACCGCCCAGCTCTCTGTGCATCTTTGAGGGAGGTTTTTCAGATGGTCGTTTTCCAGATGGCTTGTTCATTTTGCATGTTTTAGCTATTCCTGTGTCTTCTATCCTGTCAACACGATTGTTCCACTGTTGTTTTCTTTCATTGGACAATTTACCTATGTATTGAATTTGACATCGAATTGTTGCATTACTTTTCGAATTATAACACTCTCTTCTGTAATTCTGTAAATGTATATGTGAGCACACTTAAAAACTACAACAGTTTGCCTATCAGAAATCCTTCTTCTTCCTAGAGCGAAGCTAGTTTTCTTCTGTGCCCAAGCTGTTTTCCTTGTGGTCTACCGACACTCCCTCTTCAAACTGGGGGTTTATCTCTTGCAATTGTATATTTGTTATTTACTTATTTCCGATCTTTCGCTTCTTATGCATCACGCCTAATCCTGCTATTGTAATGATCTTCCTGAATGTTATTGTTTATTTTCACAGTCGTTTTTCTTTGTTAAATCTTTCTGTAACTTGGTCCAGCTTGAGAAAAATATTTGCTGTTTTTTATGTCATTGAGTTGTTAGAGCTTTATCTTTATACTTTTGCAAATTTGCAAATTTTGATTAATTACTCACTTGAATGTGTATTCAGTTTAAAATTAATCCAAATTATTCATGCGATGCTTTTAGTTTGAAAGAAACGCGTAACAACACACTTAAATGTGGCAAAATTGGCAATAATTTCACGATAACAACCTAACTAAGTATAAAATAAACAAGGCTTTACTAGTATTTTATCCAACGCAGCATCCCAGTTTATATTGCCATAAATTGAGACTTTTGGAAACAATAGGATTATTACAACTCCTGTGCGAATCCAAGATTAATAAAGATTCCCAATAAATTATAATTAGTATTTAAGCCTTGTGTAAAAACGCATTAAAATATCCTACATTTGTTTGAGGTTGTAATATTCTAATATCCGGGTATTTATAAAAATTAATGGTTATCCCCAGGACGTGGCTGCATTTTGTTTACAAAATAATCTTACTGGGACGTTTTTGACTAATCAGTTTTATTTATTTTGTCTTAAAATCTGTGTTTAAAGGATTCATTTAATTATAATGAATTACTGACTAGTTTCATAATCAGCATACGTTGTCGGCCTGTAATTTTAGGATTTAAGTTGTTATTTTATTATAAACTAATATTTATTAGTATATAAAATTTATTTGCACATAAACATAGTGGTGTTTAATCAACAAGTAGGAAGCAATTTGTCTATAAATTAAAATAAATGGAGCTAACTCTAAATTTATGCTTACAAAGAAAATAAAATGGAGATAATAAATGTTCTGCATTCCAAGTTACAATTTCGAAGTTCTTTATGATAAAAGGCTATAATTATCAAGGTATAACCGAGTTTTCCATTGACGCAATAATAGTTTACATAAACTCTTGAAGCAGACAATAAAAACATGAAAATAGACCAGAACCACGTCCAAGGGAGCAAAGTAAGTTATAGAATTAGTGTACAAAAGTTATCTTCATCTTGATTTGCATATTTTAACTTCTTTGAAAGGCGGCTACGAACCAAGTTAGATAGAATAACGTCATGTAAATGCCAAGATAGATAATTTAGATTAGCACAAGAAAAACCTTGCTCTATTTTAACTCTTCCTGGATATTGCATTTTACTTGACTTCTTAATTACACTACAGGCGATTTCGTTGTGCTGCCTGTATTCGTAAACTTCTTACTAACTCAAAATTACATTAAAAATTAATATTTTACGAGAACCAGCGCAAAGCTGTTTGTGGAAATTGTAAAATTTCCAAAGGCGAGTTTTAATTTAATATTGGTGAACGATACATAAACCCCAACAAGATAAACGTGATTAAAATTACTTCTGGGAGGTAAACGAATCATGTATGCCTATAACATATCACATCCAGGTTGGTGAAGGGTATTTAAAACAAACCACGTTTCTTTTTCCTACCATTGTCACGTTATCCAAATTAAATGCAGTTTGTGCACGATTCCTGTGTATCCGGTCTTGAACTCCTTAATGAAAACTTTACCAACCCTCCCCCGCTTCTATGCACTATCATTTACACAATTCTTGAACTTTATAAGTCTTTAATTTACATTTAGGTCAGAATGAACTGAGGCAAATCTTAAAATTTAGTTTGCAAAAAATCCATTTTCTACTTATACTCTTAAATAGTTCACTCGTTTTTAATGTAGTATTTTACCAGTGATTCAAGTCATGTGTTTTGTTCAAAAATGTAAAAAGTAAAAAAATCTGAAAATTAGGCTTGCTTAAGAGGGAAATGCACTGATTTAAAAAATGGGTTTTCCTTGTTTTGCAGTTCTAATTTCCCACAAAATAATTTTAGGGGATTAGTGCAAACCGAAAATTTGATAAACATTATTTCTCTACCGCTTAAAAATTTCAAAATAACACGGGATTGCAAAATCACGTGACAATATTTTCAGTAGAGTAGTTTTTTACCCTGAAAAAATAATATATTTTTGAAAATGAAATAGAAAATTAGGAAACTGCAAGCAGAACTTCCACTTAAAAGTATTTTGTACTCAAAGAAGTCTTGAAAGAAGAATAACTTTCATTTGAAAATAATTTTTTTGAAAATAATTTTTTTGAAAATAATTTCGAAATTTAAAGGAATCTTGAACAAAGAATAACCCTCGCTTTGAAAACAGTATGAATTATGTTAAGAAGTTTTTAAAAACCGCTTTTTTACTTTGAAAATAATTGGTAATTTTTTTTGGAAATAATTAGAAAATCGCAGAACTTGCAAAGGAAAATAATTTGAACCCCTTATCGAAAATAATTAATTTTGAACACAGAATAATCGCTATTACTTTGAAAACAATACGAAATTTTTTTAAAAATAATTTAGAAATCTTTAAGAATAGCTTTTTACTTCAGTTAAAAATAATTTATACTCAAAGAAGTCTTGAAGGAAGTTTCATTGAAAAATACTTTGAAGGCCCTTTTAACAATACTTTCAAAATTCAATAAAGTTTTGAACACAGAACGGTTTTTCTTTTGAAAACAATTTAACAACTTTTTTTAAGAATATCGAAATTCCCAGAAATTTTTTTAAGCTTTGGAAAATCATTTATGATTGTAAAGCAGTAATTTTTATTGTTTAAAACCTTTTTAAATATCAACTTATGAGATATAGATTGGATTGGTTACTTTCAGAGTGCAAATGCAAAACCACAACCAAACAGCTTTCGATTTTTACAGATTAAAAATTTTATCTTTCATTTACTTCAAATGAAGTTTCTTTGCTAATGGTAAAGAGCATTTTTACTTCAATTTACTGCTGTAATTTGGTGAAGAAAGTATCCTCAAGAGTGCTAACTTTACGACGAAATATTCCATTAAAATATTAAAAATAGCAACGTAATTTCCCGACCTGTGTATTTGGCTTTATTTAAATATTTAAAGATTTTCTATAAACTGCTGAGATCGTTGTTTAACATTAAAAATTAATAAAAATCGACAGCTTCAAATCGATAATAAAGAGGTTAACGTCTGGAGGAAACCATTTTCTACCAACATTTTTCTATTATTTTCTAAATTTCGTAGGTCATTTTTCATTTTAACTGACGATAATTTCGCACGACAACAATATTATGTACTTTAATATCACAGTCTTAAAATATAACAAGTCGAAAAGGCATAAATGGATTTATAAAACTTTAGAACGGCTATTTAGATATCGAAGGTTGTTTTATTTGGTGTCATAAAAATTAATTTGTTTTTTAAGAGTTTTCAGGAGCTTTTAACACCCTTTTTAGAGGCTTTCTTTTTCGCATACATCCAATAACTTTCGTTACTAATATTTTTGATTTTTATTCGTTCTAATAGATTTTCATAATTTTTGAAAGGATTTGAAAGATTTTTGTGTTGTATTCGGAGATTTTCAGGGGCTTTTAAATGGTTCTGCTTTGGGCATTCTTTAATTTTCGCATATGTTACATTTGCTGTTAAATATTGCTATTATTATAGATTACTATGCTCATTACTCGTATTATTATTAAAACAAAAACAAGCAATTAAAACTTATAATGCACTCTCCACAACAACAACTTCATCACTCATGAAAACCTATAATAATAAAAAGTGTACGAAAAACAATGCAAACTCCTGCTTTTCAGCTTTAATTAACTAGTTTTAATACAAATTCGTTTTGCATTTATATTGGGTTTTTTAAATTATAAGCCTTTGGTAGTATTTCATCAATACTCGTATTCTATTTGTATTTTAGTTTGCAGCCTGAATTTTACTGGGACTTTCAACATTTCGCATTTTACAAATTTGGTGTGAATACAGAGTTTGGTGGGAGGATTTTCCAAATATTCCTTTGTCTTGTTGTTGTTTACCTCTAGAGTTTCGTATGTTCATTAATTGTAAATTTTTTGACTGAATCTGAGGATACTAACGCTTAATAATTTTGGTTATGTTATTAATAGAAGCATGGGAAAGACTGAGTTTCAATTACGTATATTGATTAGAATTAGAACCTTGCATTTCGCCTCAGTTTCTGGATAGGAGGGATTCTGTCAGTCATTCAATTTGCTTTTCTGCTGATCTTTACCATCTAACAGTTTTCAAACCTTGGATGGCATTTTCTTAGTGAAGCTGAGGCTGAATTTTTCTTGAGTAATAAAGGGATATTAAAAGTAAAACATTAATTTACTGAAAAAATCTCCCAAATTAACTTTCGACTGTTTCTCAAGAAACGGCCCTGATACTTTCGAAACTTTGAGCTTTAGTACCAAATCTTTGATTTAATTAAAAGCACTGAACCAAGTTTGTAATATGCAAATGAAAATAAACGAATCGGCAAATGCCATTAAAATAATAGCGGGGCTATTAAAATCAAGCAAAAAATAATAATATAAAAACATAAAGTTGATTAGAAAAAAATACAAACAATCCGCACAGTAACAGTCCGAAAGCTGACACAGACCCATACTAATTACATTTACGGTGCCTAACAGCATGCACTCCAGGCATATTAACACAATGCCATCCCATCCATCACAATGATTCCTGCCTTACCTACTGGCACTAGATGGATCTAACACAATTTGGAAATAGTTACGGCTTCGTTTGTGCAGCAAATTGCAGTGCAAATTTACTTTTTGACTTTTAATTTAATGGACTACTAAAAGCATTGATTAATTCTATTTGCCTGTAAAATTATTTTGAAAATATTTTATTCGTGTTGCATAGATTTCAGTGATTTATTGCTTCAGATTAAAATATAAATTTTTATCTTACGCAAAGAGATTTATTTAAAAATTTGAATCTAAAATTGAAAAACAAATTATTTCCATAAGGTTTCAGATTAAATCACCCAGTAAGTACGTCTGGACATTTTCAAATCTACCTGAAAAGCGACTTAGCAGGCCTTAACCCTACATGTTGCCGTCCATGCTCCCTCTCGGGGCGTTGATGCCGATACCTTTACCTTACCTGAAACAACAGAATTGGAATTTGTGTGAAATTCATAATCGAGGGATGTTAAGACGATTTCGGGGATTATCTGAAATGAGGCAAAATTCGAATACCTAACAGTTGAATTTTCAAATTCATACTTCAGATTGCACTTTCCTTTTGACTTTGAGATTCAAGTTCGATTTATTATTTGAAATTTTGATATTAATAAAGGTCGTCCTTGACAATTTTATATAGATTAGTTAGAAAACCACCTGAAGAAAAAGGAACTTTACAGATATATGATTATTCAGCAGCGATTACAACATAGAACTGTAACATAAGTTCAGTAATTATATAAACTGAATTTTTAATTTAAATTAGAACCGGCAGTACGGCAGAATACGTAATACTGAAATATAGAAAGTTAAGCAAGAACTTGGATGGGTGACCGCTCGGTGTATCCGGCCCCCTCGACACTGTAAAGGCATAAAGAGGGCAAAAGAAAAAGAAAGAATTTAAATTAGAAATTTTAAGTGAATTTTATAGAGGATTTTAAATTATGTCTAAGTTCGAAGCTTGTGTCCTTAGTGTGAGGGTTCGATATGTAAACAATTCTAGAATCTAGAATTCCAAAAACTTCAATCCGTTTTCAGAGCCTATGTTACATATTTTCTTTCCAATGCAGTTGTTGAGTCAACATATGTCTTATGAGAGTTGTACAGCTCTTGATAGAATTCTTGTGTTCTTTTAAGTATTTCCTTCCTATTAGTGAGTGTCTGTCTACCTTTGCTTTTTATTTTGATTATTTCTTTTTTCAATGTATTGTGTCGCCTAAAAATCTTTATGCCTTTATGCTTTTCTATCAACTTTTCAACTTTTTAATATCTTCCTTGGCCATTTTTCTAAGCCTCATCACCCTTCATCAAATCCTTCCTTCGATGTCCTGTTTGTGTACCACTGATTAATTTCGTGATTGTTTTCAATGTGCTTCATCTGCCCTTTCATCATATCAGTTTTTATAGTAAAATTGAGTTTTTAATATTTTAATTGAATTAAGTCTAGTGTCTATTTTCTTTTTTGTTACTTTTTTCCTGATACATGCTTGTACGACTGTTTTCCTTGTGCTTCTGCGATTATCTTTACACTCCTCGTCGAATTCTTCCTTCTTCGTCCTGTTTACTTACCACTCATTATTTTCTTGATTATTTCCAACGTGCCCTTGTCCTCTCATTCATGTTGGTATTTATAGTAAAATTGAGTTTTCAACATTTCTTATTCTTTTCTTACCGATGCTTGCTTCGTACTTGCTTGCAGGACTCGTTTTGTTGTTTTTCTACGATTATCATTAAACACTTCTATTCGTGCGATCCTTTGTTGGGCGTCGTGTTTGTTTACCGCTGACTATTTTCTCGATTGTTTCCAATGTGCAATGTGCTTGTATCTTCTGATCCATAGCAGTATTTATATTAAAATTGAGTTTTCAACTTTTTAGTTTCTTTCCGATACTTGCTTTATGTACTTGCTTGTTGGATCCTTTTCCTCATTCTTCTGTGATTATCCTTACACCCCTCATTCAATCCTTCCAGCGTCCTGTTTATTTACCACTGATTATGTTCTTTATTGTTTCCAAAATGCTTTCGTCATCTCATTCGTATTAGTATTTATATTAAAACTGAATTATCAACATTTTAAATGAGTTAAGTTGGGTGTTCGTTTTCTTTATTCTTCCTTTCTTTCCAATAGTTGCTTGGCGACCTTCTTTGTATTGCTCTTTTCCTCTTTCTTCTGAGAATATCCCATCCTTCTTTCGGGGTCTAGTTTGTTTACCACTGATTATTTTGTTGATTGTTTTGACGTGCTTTTGCCCTCTGATCCATATAAGTATTTATATTAAAATTGAGTTGTTAAATTAACTTGGGTGTTTGTTTAGTTTCAGTATTAATCTTACTGAACAGTGTGTGGTTTTAGGTTCGTGGTGTGGTTATCTCGAGTTAATTTAAGAAAAAGGCCGAAACAACTGTAAATGTCCGGGAAGTTGCGAGTATTCGTTAAAAAAGCAAGTGCAGGAGCTGTCGGCGTAGTTATCTTAAATTCTGGCAATTCCACTCTAAAACAACAAGCGAAACGATTGTTATCTCGTGGAAATTTATGAGTAGAGGATGAAAAGACAAATTCTTTTTCCTAAATTTTCATGCTGGAGAATACAAACATGTTTTACACGAAAATATGGTGAGGGTAGAAAGAGCTTTGTTTAGATTTTTATTGCGCGCTCGAGACACCTTCTGAAATAATAATTTATCATAAATGCGATCGGTGAGGAACAAAGGGTGTAAGGAACAGCCAAGCGGAGAGTTTTGTATCGCAAGTGCAGGTTAATGAGGCCGTAACGAGACGCATACAAGTTTGTCGCGTTTTTATGCCCATACAAATAGACGCCGGTCGACGCTGGAGAAATGCGCGGGACGCCGAGCTATAACAGACGGGGGTTGCAGAGACGGCACTTGCTGCAGGGCTTGCGAGTCTTTCAGTTCTCTGCTACCGGCGTCCCGGGTTGGTAGCGAGTACTTCCGTCCACATGTCATTCAGTTGGACTGTTGCACGCGCACGCTAATCCTACCGTGGATGACGCGTGTGACGCGCTAATTAACCACTCGAAATAGGCATCGAAGACACCTCCAACTTCATCGAGCACGTGGGTTTTAAAGCCCTCGGTACTTTCAAAAATTTCGTCAAATATAATTAAGCGTCTTCGCTGAACCCATCACGAATCTATCAGGGTAAGTCCGTCAAACTTTTACTATAATTTTTAATGTTCCCAATTAAATTTAATCTCGCGCCCGCCGCCGTGTTCTTATAAACCATGCATGAGTTATTACCTTGAAAATTAACTCATTTCGACCAGTTAATTTCATTCGAAGGTAAACCGCGATTCCCGCGAGAAACTTTTTAAAACCTTCACTTCCGAAATGAAGTTCCCGTTTGGTTGTGTACAATTCCTCGTTTAAAATACACGCACCTACGTTGGGAACGCCAGGTATATTTACTTTACATGCATCTGAAATTCGCCTCGCATCGCTAACGGTATAAATTAACCAAAGTATGTTTAAGAGCGCGCATCTTTTTTAGTAATTATAATTAAACCATCGGAGGAATTTGTTTAGTTGTTAGGTTAAACGAAACGGAGCAATTTTGAAATTTTCGAATGGGTGCGTGCTGAAAGTGCTTATACTCACGCGAATGAAACAACCCTGTGTTGTTTTAATCAACAGAAATCCTCGTAGCAATCTGCTCAATTACTGTTTTAACCCTCGCGAGACCAACTTTATCTATTTGCTAAAAACAGAAACAGTTAGAACATCGTAATTATTTTTTTCGACAAAGAAACTCTCGGTATTTCAAGTATTTATAAAGGGGTTATTTCTTTATTCCGAACAAATCTGGCGCCTGTAAATATTTCCATATGAAACCGGCAGTATTTAAAAACTTCCAAATATTTCTTAAAGCATGAACAAAACGAATGCTGCAGTCTTTCATTATCCAAGATTATGATTAAATATCTTAACTACGAAGTTCTCTTGGGTAGTGATTAAAAAAAGTATAGGAAGCGTTTGATTATTATCTAAGCCTGAGATACTTTTCCACCCGATTAGGATTCACACGCCTCATATCTGTCTAAAACCAAAATCAAATTTGTCGGGAGTGTTCAACCATTTTATAGGTCCTAAGTGAAACCGAGAAGTTATTTTAGGCCCTAAATTTAAATTAATCACATTCAAAAATTGTTTAAAGATTAATAATAAATTTCTCCCATCGCTTTTTATGTTTTACATCCCGTTTCAATTCGAAACGTTTCAGTTATTTGATGAATGCAACACACTTGTGTTTTTAGAAAGACTTCCTAATGATGTCTCTTAATAATGTTATTTATAAACTCTTAACGTTTTTGTACTCTTTTTATTGTGTTAAGCAGTTGTGCCTAATAATATATGTCCGCCTGACACCCGTTAGAATGCTAAGTTCCAATGTCGTGGTATTTCTTTATTCGTCGGATTGTGAAACAAATCTGGCGAAAGCGACGAATTAATCGTATGAATCGTGAGGAAACCAATCAATATCAATTGCATGCTCTGAATTACGACTGAGTTACCTCGATATTAAGAATAAAATACTAGGTAATTAATGTAACGCTGTGATGTTCAACGTTTACAAAATGATCCGTCAAACGTGTGATAAATTTTATCCCGTTGAAATAAATTACGCTATTAGAATTCAGTATTAAATTTATTTCATACGTACATATGTACCACAGATGGTTACAATTCTATCACAGTGTTAAATTAAATGCCATTAATAATACAAGTTACAACTGAAAAATATGCTTTTTGTAGCCCCTACAACAGCGTTTAAAGTCACTTAAATCAAAGTCGTATTTTTAAAACTAGCCTAGAAGAAAATGTGTTTAAAGTACTAAAAGGAAACAAAATGGGTTTAAGACTGAACTGTACAAAACACACCTAAACTTCCGATTATCAAAAAACTATTTATGTAACTACTGATAAGCATATAAGAAGATTTATTATATTCGAGACTAGCCTTTTAACAGAGGTTAACTTTAAAATAAAGACTATAAATTATCCACGGAAATTCTAACATCGTTGCGAAATAACAGTTTCGGGAATACAGAAATACCGACGCTGGCTAAAACCTGGGTTTAGTGTACTTTCAGGAATATCTTGAAGCTCAAAGTATTATTCAATTTTTTATATTTTATATAAAATTCCGACTAATCCTCTTGTATATCAAAGTTTGAAGCTTTGAAGAATTTCGCTTTCCTTGAAAATATCAAAAAAATTATGAATAAATAAAAGAAATTAAAGGCCGAATTTTATTATTTCCTGGAGTGAAATGTAATAATAAGCAGGAATATAAATATACTTGAAAATTATTTTTATGCCAAAAAATGTCGATCAATATTGATTAAAAGTTCAAATTTAGAACAAAACAACAACCTTGTGCAATTTTTTAAACAAACAATTTACTTCAACTTATCATTAATCACCATAAAACTGTTTCGCTTTAGAAATATGCAATTTAATTCCTTAAGGGTAATTTTAAGATGTCTCTCATTTATTTCTTGACTTCTGCTCGAACGGCTGCTGAATAAATGAAATTAATTTTCTAGCCCACCCGGTATACTATTAAACAACAAACTAATTAAGATATTTAGTACTGATGGTAAATTATGAAGGGTATTCAGCAGCGTCCAAACGATAAATTTGGTTATGAGCAAGCAGTAAAGCTATTAATCTCAAGAATAACTGCGAATTTACAACAGTTCCAATAAAGCACCACGAAAAGAAAACCATTTAAAGAGTTTCTAAAATTTTCTTAGTTGTAAGAATTACAATTTTTGGTAAGTTTTAAGAACTAAATTCGTTCCATTTGGGAATTTGGATTCGTTTTGAAAAATCTGTACGTTCAATATTATTTCTGTAATAAACTGTAAAATACCTAGTCGATCCAGAAACAAAAATTGTCATAAGTAATACCACAAGTCACTAGAATTTTACCGGCAATTTCTTTGCCGTCATGAGCACGACTGCTTGTTGCGACCAAAATCGTCACGAGTGCGATTTTCTAAAGCAACAAGCAAGAGTGATCATGACGCCAAAAATTACCTGTAAAATTTTAGTCACGAGTGGTATTCGGCATGACAATTCCTCGAATTATAATATTTGAAATTACTGAAATACTTGTCACCCAAACAATTTTGACAGATGTTGTGTCTACGGCAAGTTCACGACTAGTAAAATTGTCCGTGTAATTCGAATGTGATTGGTTCAATTCACCAAAATACTGTGATTTAATTGGATGACAGATTATGAGTGAAATTGTCAGCTTAATTGAAAAAAAATTCTGGCATTTTTAACTTTATAACTGGAGCAGCGTATGTAAAAATTGACGTCACGTACATCTAGTAATATCCTGAAAAATATCATCGAATAGTGAAATGAACTGAAGGATTAAAAAAACCTATCAAGCACTGGGTTAGTCGTTCGAAGCCGCTTAATTTCCAATCAATTTAGGAAAATGATTCATTACCATGACACACGTCGAAGCTTTCTGCATTTTATGTAAAATTTAATAACATCCTCTGACATGTTGGTTAGTCAGCTGTTATAAAAGTTTGGCTATCATATTTTATATTATTAATTTCTTAAAGATGGGTTTTATGTAGTTTTTAAAACAGTCAAAGAGCAAACAAAAACAGTATTAATAATAACAGTAATTTAATAATCTAAAAAAGTCGAATGCTTGCTGACAGTCAATTAATAAGCGGGTTTGATATCACTTTGGCAAATTGTACAGCGTTTGTACTCGTAATTGTGTTTTGTGACATTATACGTTTTATTGGTGTATCCAATACTAAAATTTAGTTAAAATTAAATTTTGTATACTATTTTGAAAAGGATTGATTTCAAAGCGGGCAATTAATGAATTTAAAATTTATGATAATTGGAAATAACGAATAATACCCCAGAGTTACGTGCAAATTTCTCGGAATTCTTTGGCAGTTTATGGAATTTGATGAAATGGCGTTTAAACCAACTACAATTATGTAAAATACTCTAGATTTACGTAGAAATTACATGGAGTTTGTGGAATTCGCTGAAATTACGCGAAATTTCCTGTAATTGTCTAGAAGTACCTACGTGGAATTCCAAGGATTTTTGTTTATATCATAAACAAACTGGAAAGGAATTATGGGTATCCAACTGTATGGAATTTTTGGAAATTTTCGTGTAGTCCACAGAATATCTCGGAAATTTGTTTAAGTCAGCGAGGAATATAATTGAAATAACGTGATATTCCTGCGAAATTACTTGAACTTTTCTTGGATTCTGTTTATACTGAAGGGTAACGGTGAAATTTTCATGGAATTTTCTGGACTTACGTAAAAAATTTAGAGTTTCGGGAAATTATTTAGAATATCTTTGTGTTTGAAGAAATGTCTCGGAAGTACGTAGAATTCTTGTGGAATAATGGAAATTACCTCGAATTTCGTTTATATCAAAGCATAAATTCTAAATTAACCTAAGCCGCGCAATAAGCCAAAGAAATTTGTGTATTTACAGGCAATTAATTGACTTTCAGAACAATTAGTTCGAGGGAATCACTTGGATTTTTTTTATACTGATTTTTTATGAAATTCAGTGAAATTTCCTGAAATTACTTAAAATACTCTAGAGTGACTTAGAAGTTTTGGAATTATACGAGATTTCCTGAAAATACCTCGAAATTGTGTAGAATTCTCGTGGAACGTGGAACTATGCAAAATTTCCTCAAATTTCGTTTGTAATCAAAGCCAAAACTGTAGATAATTATTTGGAATTCTTTTTAAACCGAAATTTAATCGTGAAAATTGTTTATGAAATTCCATGGAATTTCCTACAGTTACGTAAAGTACTTTAGAGTTATTACATGAAATTTCGTGGAATTACCCCAAAACGCTCGGAATTGTATGGAATTCTCGTGAAATTATGTATGAAATTCCACGTGTTTCCATTTATACCAAAGGTAAACTGTAGATTAATTACAGCCGAATGGAATTTCCTGTAATTACGTAAAATACTTCAGAGTTACGTATAAATTTCGTGGAATTACATGAACTGTCCTGGAATTACGTCGAATTCTTGTGAAATTGTTCCTAGAAATTTCTTTTATATTAAAGGATAAACTGTAAATTAATTACAGTGTACAATTATACAGGGAAAAATCTGAAATTTCCTGGAAATCACTGCAATTTCAGGAAAAGTGTTCGTACTATTGGGGGGATAAAATGGAATTCTGTGGAATTTCTTTGAAATTACCTGGAATTCTCTTGCATTCTTTTTATACTGAAGGATAGGCGTTAAATTATTTATCATAGGATTCGATTCCAGCAATTAGCTAAAATACTCAACAATTACATAGAAATTTTGTGGAATTGCATAGGATTACCTATTACCTGGAATTTTCCGAAATCGTCTGGAATTATTTATGTAGAATTCTCGTGAAATTATGTCAGATTCCTTGGAATTTCGTTTATATCAAAGGATAAAACTGTGGATTAATTTTAGTGTACAGTTATATAGGGAAATCCGTAGAATTTGCCGTTAGGTGATGGTAATTTAATTTTACGTAAGTAAAATTAAATTAAATTAAATTCCATGGAATTCTTTTGTATTCTGTTTATGCCAAGGGACAAACCAAAGGCGAATTGCGGTATATAAATGAAGGGAATTTCGTGAATTTTTTGGAATTCCCTGAAAGTACATAGACTTCCCTGGAATTACTTAAAATTTCATGTCAATTTCGGGAAATAATGCAAAATTATTAAGAATTTCGTTCATATCAAAATGTAATAGGTAATAGAGTAATACGGCGCAGGAAATTATGCGAAATTTCTATGAAAATGGGTTTAATACAACGAGAAAATTAAATAAAATTTTGTGGAATTCTCAATCAAGGTAGAAAATCTACGATATTTAGTTATTTTATTATTACAATGCAGTATGCACAGAATAGTAATTGTTATTTATTTCTTTATTTGCGTTGCTTGCACAATCGGTTTTGTTATCAGTATCAGCTTTTTGCCTTTTTTAAAGATATACCTTGTACAAAATTAAAACTTACAATTTAAGATAAGGTTGATAAGTTATTTTGAAGCCGTGTTGCATGCTTTTTCTTTTTATATAAAATTCCCTTTTATTACGGTAGTTTGTTTTCGAATAAGTTTCGTGAAGCAGTTTTAGAATATTATTAGTTTAACAAAATTGTTTTAAGAAAGGAAACTAAAAACTAAGGTTGAGCGTAAAGTTTCCCTTTGTTCGAGGAAGCCTAACCAAGAAGAAACGAGAGAATCGAAAGCCAAATATACTTGTTCTTTATGGTTTGCAAATAGCAACTGTCTTCATTCTCGAGTTATATTATCTAGCGATGTTAAGCGCAAAGAAATACACTTGGTTAGGGTTGAGAAATGAAGGGAAGGCATGTAAGTGTTCTGTCTAATGTACTATTCAGGCCATTAGAACACCATCATATAGTCACCCCTCGTATCTCATCCCTAATCTAAATTTGTTCCTTTACAATTAAGTCATTTCGTAATGCGATACTACTTCCTTGTTTCTAAAAGCATTTCGCAAGATTGCGACGATGAACAAAAATTTGGAGAATAATATTTTTCCGAGTAAACAATCAAAAGCTTTTAGCTTCCGGACTCGAGCATCTTTTGTGACTGCATATGTTGATTTCTGAAAGCAGGACAAAAAGTAAAAATCGCTGAATTATTGTGTGCACACTAAACTACTTCAAACACGAGATCATTTTCGCGTGTTGGAGTGCCAGCGCAAGGGGTGAGAGGGACTCATTAATATTACTTTATCTTTGTATATACAGTGACAGCTAGCTGGTGTGTAATGCCCGGATCAAGTTGCGAAAACCTCTCCTTTATACTCTATTCGCACTAGCTGCAATATAATTTACACTTATAAAATATAATCGTTTGAAATGACACTGCTAACCTATTTGCGGCTTACAAATGTATCCAGAACAAGTGTTTATTCTATCGACGTATACTGGAAGGACATTAAGCAAAGAACAACAGATAAAACTCCAAGGTGAAACTAACGTAATATAGAAATTTATTGTGCCTAGATAAGGAACAACCCTTAAATGTATTTTATAAAAAGGTACCAGCGAAGTAATTTAAAATTCAAACAAAGCTGATAAATCCTAAGCCCTAATTCGGGACTGTATAGAGGCGAAAAAAAATCACATTACTTTTACACATGTTAAAAATAATACGATAACAACACGCAGCCATCAAATCCCATGCATTTAATTACTCCGGTTAATGGGGTTTTTATAAAGGGTTAAAGTTTCTGCCCAATTTTACATTTTCCAAATTAAAGTATAAGCTATGAAATCTTCGAGGGTATTTCTAAACAGAGAAACACGTTTAATAACCAAAACAACGAAGGAAAATTAAATGAGCATCTTTAAGCTTTGGTTATTGATGGCTCATTGTATAATTTGAGCAAAGGTGTCTCCGCTTACGAAAACAGGAGTTGAAGTACTCCGGGGCTTCGACATAACGAGAGAAGGAGATTCACCTAAAGGTTAGTTTCATAGAATTATCCAAGAGTAACTAACCGTGGCCTTTCAATACTCTTGG
Organism: Melanotus villosus; assembly: GCA_963082815.1. NCBI lineage: Eukaryota > Metazoa > Arthropoda > Insecta > Coleoptera > Elateridae > Melanotus > Melanotus villosus. The sequence continues at coordinate 39,809,645 of OY720427.1, forward strand.
GAATGATAAAATGACGCCAGTTACCTTAATGCTACATCGTTTACGGATGTAGCGTTGGGGTGAATGATTATATCAAGGAGTGAGCGAAAATAAGTTTATAGTTGAACTGCTTGTTTATTTACGTTATTTTAGAATACTTGCTTGATCGACTGTGGAGTTTGTTTTAATGAAATTTTTTATAAACGAAAACTCAAAAAACTCTAGATAAAAAGAGATAGGACATATATTATGAGGATCCACAACAGTTTAACCGTGAAATTATCCTGGAAGTTAGTTATTAAACATCTTCAGTCAAGTTTGTACTCGCGCAGCAGTCGTTTTAGGGTTTGTAAATACACCAACCTAGTATATGTATTCTCCCTCGAGTGCAGCAGTATCAATATTTACGTTTGCAACGTGAAAATTGACTGAAAGGCTGCATGCCTCGCTGTGTACGGTGTAAAGTTAATTCCTTTTGTGTCTGTCTTTTGGTTCGATCATGCTTACCTTTATTATATTAAGGACTGCAGTTTTTGCTCTACCGGTTTCATATGAAATATGACATAAAAGGAAACCCCTTTTTCTGCAGTATTCGGAGAGGGTCAAAACAAATAACCGAGCAAGATTAAAAACTTACAAAAACTGATCTTATAAGGAAAGATAAAATTTACGAGATGACATTTAAATATGACGTCGTGCTAGCAAAATGTGTTTTCAGCGTTTTATTTTTCCATTTTATTCTTACTCTTTCCGTATAACGCGTGCAAAAAATTATAATATGTAGATAAGAATATAAAAAGCTAAAGTGGTGCCTTGCAGCGGATTCATTTCCAGTGATTATTTACCAACAAGGACATCGAAAGTTTAACTTATGGAAGGAAGTGTTATTTAGATTACGTATGCGTTTTAATTATTGACATACACGAAAAAACAGTTGGCCGTGTATGCGAAAATGCGTGCTGCGTGTATTCCAAAGCAATTCGTTTAATTAAAGTCTTTTATATACAAAAAAGTGGAAACCTAACAAGCCTATACAAATCTGACCTAAACAAAACCCAAACACGGGAAGGTTATATTTATCAGTAAAACCTTTCTGCTAACGAAGTGAAAACATGATTTTTGGACATAAAATATGATTTATTTAAGATCTCACGCAGGACACAAACGTAAAAGGGCAATGCATTCAATTAAGAAACAACCACTTGCAAAGAAAGGTTTAAGTCAGTTTAGCAAACCTGCAACTTTTAACTTAGAAAAATCACATCATGGAAGTTCTATTCGGCGAAGGCCTTTTATTTCCAAAATGACCTAAATTTTCAATAATAATCCGTTATTTTCAGGATCACGCAATTTGAAAGATTAATAATGATCTTAATACAGATGAGAAGTCCCTTGTTTGCGTTCACTTTTTGTTAATTTATTTGCTTTGTGTTTAACTCATGTATCATTATATATTATTGTTGTTATTTTTCAGGTGGTTTTATATTTTGTATTGGTAATTAAATCAGAATTTTCCACGATTTAAGCCAATTTCTGTCTCTAAGATTTTTTACGGTGATGTAAATTAAACTTGTGTTAGTTATACATTTTCGTGAAATATAGAAACTTTCCAATTACTTTCTCTTCGTGAAAATCCCGTATTTTAGAATTTAATTGAAATATAAGGAGCTTAGTTAACTTAAGGACGCAATTGTTTGTAATCACTGCTTTTTGTTATTGTGGTGCTGTTTACGACTCATGTTTTAAATTACATTGAAGGCTGCTTTGGCTCAAAACTCGTTTGGTTTTTAGTCACTTTTATTTTGGTTTAAAATTTGTGGTTATTTAAACAAAAATTTACATTAGGAATTCTAATTTTCCGTAAAATCAGGGAGGTTGCATCTAATGCAGCGTCTTTAATTTATTTAAGCCATTTAAGCTAACGCTAAAGGGCTTTGACCAAGAATTTTTCCATTCGTTATGAATATCCCTGTATAAAGAAAACGTAAATTTTAATCGTGCAAATTGAAGGATTGGAATAAGAAAATGAAGAACCCAATGTATCTTGTTCTAAATGGAAATTGTTACAATTTATTGAATGTAGCATATGAAAAATTTCTATCGATGCGTGACTATACCTCCTTATTGTGTACACTGCACGCTCCATTTTGTTTTTCTTTCACGTTTAATAGAATAAACTGAGCCCGTTCAAGTGAATCATTAATGTCTTCAAGGTTTTTGTTTGCTCTGCTAAATTAATAAAAACCTTTTCATCGCAATATTATTTCAGTTTCTGTAATTATTTCCTATTTTACTGGAAATCTTGCCTTATTTAAACAATAAAAACCTTTGTTATTCATTAAATAATTCATAATGAAGCTTTCAAAACTTCATTGAAATCTGTTACTACATCCCGAAATAAAAGGAATATTTTCATAAATTTGGAACTTGCACAATCAAAAACCCAAAGGAAAAGCAAGAGAATTTGGTAAATTAGCGAAATGGTCCTGACAGGTTTGTGAAAACAGAAAACCATGGCTTATTTAAACAAAACCTTTGTTATTAAGTAAATAATTCATAACAACGAAGCCGTAAAAACTTCTGGAAATCTGTTCCTATATCCTGAAATAAAAGAAATATTTTCATAAATTTGAAACTTGCACAATTAAAAATCCAAAACCATGAATGTGGTATCTGTAGGAGTAAGTTAAAGCGACACATAAAATGACTCGTCTAAGTTTTTGTTTCCTTCATCTGTACTGATATGTGAGTGAGTGCACAAACCTTACAGGAATATGGTTTTCGACAAGTTTTCAAATTTAAAAGTAACAAACGAGTTTAAATGTAGAGTACAGGTACGTTGTACTGATCGAAACGGTCAGAATTCAAGTCGGTTTTTATTATTCTATATAGCATTATGAAATGTAGAGTTGGTATTTTCATGTTGATAAAAGTAATAATTTTTCACTATTTTTTAATTCAAAAGTGTTTGAGCATATTACCTAGGAAGGACTTGTCATTTAAAATTATTTTTGTGAGGTTAACTTTAGTGCTTTGACATTTACAAGATTTGTTAGTAGATCATGTAATATGCATCTTTTACAACAATTCGTGTTGAGTGTAGGGGCATCCTGACTTCCATTTTACATATTTCATGGTATTCTAGATTAATAAATAAAATTTTCGGCTCAAATTTACTTGGATCTCAAAGTGTTCTAAACTTGATACTAACACATAATTAAACGCAGATTCCAAAAATGTATAAGTATACATATACAGGGTATTTCATTTAAAATAATTCCGGCGAAACGGGAAATGACAGAAACTTCTGTTCTACGTTAAATAGGAGTACATCATACCAAGTTTCATTTTGATATCTTAAGATATAATTAAAAAAATAGGAGTGCCTCAGATTTCATTGACACCCGGTATATTAAAATTTCCTTCAAATCGGCCAAAGCTGATAAAATGTTTGAAACAAATTTAGGTAGCATATTTTTAATTTAATAATGCGTATGTAAACATTTTTGTAGTAAATGAAAACCCTTTTAAACTATACAAACAAAATATGCAACATTCAAGGACTAGAAATGCGAGACATGTACGTCTCATACATTTTATACAAACATCTAACGAAATTGTTTAGAAACAAACTTGTATTTGTAACTAATTAATTTAGTGGAGTAGAACACCTGGAATTTGCGATACATTTCATTTATTTTCAATGTTAATTTAATTAAGCTAACAAAAGGCGGGGTTAAACGTGAGAATGCTTAACTCAAGCTACTTAATATTCCAAGAATCTTCTGTAATTTTGCAAACGACTAAAATTTAATAAAATAAATAAAAGAAAAGACGTGCAAAAGGAGTAGAAGTATGTGAAAATTCGTTTTGTTTCTGATCAGTCTACGGCAACCGATTCTAGATTAATCGCATTTACACCATAACAAACCCTTTTCAACAACCTCAAACAATGCCTGTGTCTTTCTGAATTGCTTGTAATTAAACCGGAAATTAAACACTTTCATACTGAACGAAATTCGCAGAAGCCAAAATTTGATCTTGTTTTATTGTAAAAACCCACGAAACCGTAATGGATAAAAGCAGAAGTTCCTACAATTGTTTAAAAATCGTATTAAGTAAAGGTGCTGAAGCAATAAGGAACACTTAATCTGATGAAATTGTGCTATGGGTTGCTTTTGTATTTGTTGTAACAAGCTAACAAGTAAGTGCTTATTTAAAAAAATAATGTCTAATAAAATAAGTTCGAAGCCTAAGGAGTTAATAAAATGATAAATACTAGGCGAATAAGTGGAGCAACCCCAACCACAGTAATAAAAATAGATGTCTTAAACCATAACTTTAGAAATTTATGATTTAAGCGTCCTTATTAGATCTGTATTATATATGCTCCCCCTACATCTGCGAATATAAACTGAAGCGTTTAACTTAAAACTAATTTTAAAAGATGGAAAGAGTCGTTTTATTCCTGCAATTTATAAAAAGTTTTGTTATTAGTAAAAATCATCAAAATAAAGTGCTTTTATTATGCCTTTGATTTTATTACCCAGAAAATAGTGGAATTATTCTTCGGGAAATTTAAAATTTCGTGTGTATCAAAAGTGAAATTTTGTAAATTAGGTGGTTGCTTTCGGTTGTTCGGTGGTTGCCAAGGAGTCTTTTTTAAGTTTTTTTTTAAACCCAAATGTTAAATAATGGAACTTTTTTCTTCGGTTCTGCTTTTCTTGTTTTATTCTATTTGCTAATTTTTACAAATAGGTGAAGAAAAACCACAGTAATGCTAATGCTATTCGAAAGAGACGAACATTATAAATGAGCCATAAAAGGTTGGGCTTTCGCGGAAATTTGTTATAATTTTTAAAGCGATACAAAACTCAGAAAAGTAGTCTTCGACGATATGATAACTACTAAAATCCTTTGCTCCTTGTTATTATTTCAAGATTTAGTTCTTTACAACTGAAATTATAAGACCTTCTAAAACCAGCTTAGCTTTTTGTTAAAAGGTAAAAAAATGAATTGGTTTAGCTTGTACACAATTAAAAAAATCGTTTGTAGCCGCCGCTATTAGGTCTAAGAAACCAATTTTTTAAATTACAAGAAGGATAATTGCTAAGGTACTTTGTATTTTGAGAACCACAACATTGTTATCAACACTGTTTCTCCACTGGAGTGTATTACTGCTATAGCTTTACGAAAAGGTTCTATTTATTAGACATAACAGGTCCCAGAAGCAGATTTCGGATATTGGTAACCCACATCTGCCATTAAGGTAATATATCGACCTGAGAGAAACAAGGAAACCCCGAAGTACGTCGAAAGTGTTCTGAAACATTACGACGCCCTTAAATCTTTTTTGAGTTTAACTGAGGTATTATTACTGATTTTTTTATTTCAAATTTTATTAATTTATCCATAATTATTTAATTCTTTGAATTTAACTGAGGTTTATTACTGATAACGTTTCATCTCTACTGTTATTAATTTATTCATAATTATTTAAAATTTTCGTTGTGTTTAGCTGAGTATTATTGATAACGTTTTATCTCAACTGTTATTAATTTATTAAGAATTATTTAAGATTTTCTTTGGGTCTACACAGGTATTAATATTGATAATGTTTCATATCAATTGTTATTAATTTATTTATAATTATTTAAGATTTTCTTGGAGTTTAACTGAGGTTTATTACTGATAACGTTTCATCTCAATTGTTAATAATTTATTCACAGTTATTTAAGGTTCTCTTTGTCCCGATAATAATAGAATAATGAACTTTATACAAATTTGTTGTGTAAAAATTTAGAATCGTGTGCAGAAACTAACAAGCAGGTTTTGAGGTATCTGTATTTGACATAATTCTTGATAAGTAAACAAATATCCAGAATCTTTTGTACATTTTCAAGCAGACATGGCAAGGAACGAATTGCTCTTTGATTCTCATTAACAGCTGTATAAAGAACAAAATTCAGGAACTTTTAAGAGCTTTTAGGGTAATCAGACAGCTGTTTCAAAACTTAGGCAGGTTTTAATGCTGTAATCAATTTATTGTTCAACAAAATTTCCGTTGTAATCCGGGAAACTTTCTTAAAAAAAAGTGCTACACAATAATCCGTTGTGTGTAACTCTGCGTTACTGCGCAACACAACAAAACGTCTTGGAAAGGGGTTCATTTAGTCCCAAACAATAGATTGTTAGCACCTTGCTGTAAGAGGAACTATGATTATTTTGGGAAATACGTTGCAAGTGTTTCGTGCTATTGAGGGGAGTGTATGATTATGGAGTGATTCTGAAATACTATTTCACTAGGCAATAAAACTGGGATTTTTGCTCAGCAGGTTATTTGACAGATTACGATCCAATCAGGTGTACTACAAGAACATTTTTATTGCCAAACCTACCTAATGATTTCACCTACACCTTGTTAACTTTGTTTAATGCGTTTATTTAATTTTAGCACAAACGACACTTTATTACGATTCAAAGGGATTTTATAAAAAGTAGGTCTGATCTTAACTAATGGCCTTATTTTCTTTCTCGTTTATTTTTTATTGATTATCTATCAACGTATGTACTCCATGCTCAAACGAACGGAATTCAAGCTTCATTTAAAATGTTAAGTCACTGTGAAATGGTTTATTTTTTAACATTTCCGTATCAAAGTCTGTAATTTGAAAACATGTAGTTTTTTCAAACTATTTTATTATAATTTCAGACCTAACTGGGTTATTTTATTGTATTTTTTAAAATACCCTCAAGGGTATTTCTTTAAATTACAATCTGATCATAGGTTGATCAATGACAAATTTTGTTCAAACTACTACAAAAACTTAAAACTAAGGTCTTCGTCATTAGCAGTTCCTATACTCTAATTACTTAATTGCACTTTACTCTGCTTTTTCACAAACATTTAAACTAACTCAAAGAGTTTGGTCCTCTTGAGTCTTCTGATCAGCATCGTGTTCTCGAGGAGTTGGATGGACTCAATATGGACGCAATGAAGAAGTCACTGTTCAATGGTTTGGCTAACAGTTTCCATTTATAAGACTCTATAAAGGTTACTATTTCTGAAGAACCAAGGAGCGTTAATAATGTTGCTCAATACTTTATTCAGGAAGTGCCAATATTGGTCTTTCTGGCACAGCCCCACACCTGGATGCCATAAGAATCTGTTTATATAGTAGTATTTTGTTGTAGATTGATAGGGTGGAATGTCTACCTAAGAGCTAAGTTCTTTTCGTTTCCTTTTGAAATGGGCCTTCCAGCGCAGCCTAGCGTTCAACGTAATACCCAAATAGTTTGCTGAATTAACATATGGTATTTGTGTATTATTTATGCTAATGGGGATATGTTGATCGTGTTTATTTGTGAAACTGACATGAACGGATTTAGTTTCGTTCAATTTAATTCGCCAGCGTTTAGTCCAATCGTCAATTTGATTTCTTGCTGCTTCTTCGTGCTCTTTGCCTACATACAAGATGGCCGTATCGTCTGCAAAGGTGGCTATCATGTCACGCATTAACTCAGGAATGTCACTGATGTTTATTAGATAACGGACAGGTCCCAATACACTACCCTGTGGTACTCCTGCTTTAGTTTCTTTTATTTCAGAATAAGAATCTTCGTGCTTAATTCTGAAGTCTCTATTTGAAATGTATGATTCCAATAATTGTGTAACTATATTGTCTAGGCAAAAGCTTTCTTAATTTCTACGTAAATCCTTCGTGTCATACTTTGTCAAAAGCTTATGCTACATCAAGGAAGCTAGTAGAGCAAACTATTCTTGCCTCTAATGATCTTTCAACTATATCTGTTATCATGTGGACTTGGTCTATGGTTGAGCGACTTCCTCTAAAGCCAAATTGTTGTGATTAGATTCTTCTTCTTCTATAATAGGGTTAAACCTTTTAAGAAAGAATTTTTCGATCAGTTTCGAAATTACTTATTTTTCCGCGGAAACCTTATACATTATTTCACATACCATGGAATCCTCACCATATCTACAAACATCCTAACCTTAACTGGGCATTTAAAAAAAATTATCTATTCAACCATATTAATAATATTATAGCACCTGACTTGCGAAACCTCAAAATTATTTCGTTGAACCCCAGAGTTCCATGGAACACACTTTGGGAACCACTGGTCTATAGTCTATAGGATGAAACTTGATCGGGTGGTTTTCCAGGTTTAAGGATTATTGTCGCCTCAGCTACTTTCAATATTTTGGGTACATATCTCAGTTTAAATGAGGCATTGATAAGATAGATAAGTTTGACTATAGCTTCCCCAGTAACCCATTATCTAGTTGTTCTTCATTTCTTAGAGGAACTGATATTTTTTCAAGATGTAATTTGAAACTGAACCAATTAATCAGTTTATTAACTAATCTTTCCTTTTGTATAAGACTATCGCTGAGCGTGAGAAGAATGGGAGAGTGATCGGAGTTCATGTCCCATGCTTCTTCGACATGCATGTAGTTCACGGAGACATTTCGAGTTATGAAAAAATCAATTAGGTCTGGGATTTTCACTGGACTTGTAGGCCAATATGTCGGCTTCCCAGTTGACTGTGTTTCACATTTTAGCTGTTTGACTACTTCCAAGAGTTCTTTTCCCTTGGTTAACCTAGATCCCCAGCATTATGGCTGTTCAGAAAATCGAAATATTGATCGTTTTTGAAAGCATGTCTTGGAGGGTAGTACACTGCTGCAGCTATGATCCCATATGTTCTGGTTTTAAGATTAGCAGCGGTAGCTTGAAATTCGTGTGTTTTATATCCCTTCTCTTGATTATGCTTAATCAATTCCTTTATTATGATTGCACGGCCTCATTTGGTTGCATTTTCTGGGTGTATAGTGTGGTATAATTCATGAAGGATTCATTGGTAAAATGTGGCTCAGAGATGAGACAGATATCAATGTTTTCTATATCTAGGACTGCTTGCAATTATTGTTGATATTGCTATAGTCCATTGGCATTTTATTCTATGATTCTTAAACTATTCAACATTCTAGTTCTTTGGCGCTATATTCTAATCTTACTATACGTTCAGTCATTTTAGTTAGTCTCTCCAGAATTTGTTGGAGAGTCTGTTCAATGGATGTGCCCGGTTCTTTTATGTTACTAGTTTTCGTTTCAGTCTTATCAGAAATACCTTGGCTATAGCTATTTTTACCACCTTCCTTCGCTCTGGCTACGGGTTTTTGTTGATTTATTCTTCGTGGCTGTTTGGGCAGGACGGAATTTTTAGTGTGCTTGTCTTCAGCATTTTTGTTGTAGTTTCTCCAATTTTCATATCAATATTCCGAAAACTTTTGAAATTACAGGAGAAAATTAAAATCAAAATTTTTACTTTGACGCCCTGTATCTCTCTAAATATTAACTTTTGGATTAAGGAAATTTTAGATAAATCGTAATATTTTGGCCATTACTTATGGACCACTTTGTATATAAAATTGAAACAACTTAAAATTCAAGTTTAGTTGTGTTCTTTAAAATTACCAACTTTTTTGGGATTGTTATCTAAAATGTTAAGTCACTGTGAAATGGTTTATTTTTTAACATTTCCGGATATGTACAAGTCCAGGCCTGTAATATGAGAAAATGCACTTTATAAAAACTATTAAGTGTATAGTTTCAGGCCTAACTGGTTTATTTAAAAATTCTTCTTTGTTCAAGGAAGGAAGTTCAAACAATTTTAAAATTGTATTAAATATAGAAACAACTGAAAATTCAAGGTTAGTTGTGTTTTTTAAAACTACTAATTTGTTAAAAAAGCTTGATCTAAATCCATTTTTACGAAATCAAGAAGACAAAGCACTTTTCTAAAATCGAATTGTAAAATCCACCTGTTCAAAAAACTGCTGAAATATTAAAGCCTGTTGTAAATATGAATCGTAGGATTTAGAAATTTTCATGTTGAAGGCGAGACTACTAAATAAGAAAATACGAATGACACAATAAAGCCGGCTATCTTACATTTCTGCAAAAGTAGCGTTCGTGTGAGTTGCATAATCTTATTATAAATTTTGCTGTATGAGATAAGGACAAAAAGTCTTATTACATGAGTATTACTACATTCCTGCTGCAAACAGACTTCTCTACGAAATCGTCAGAATTTATAATATACCTAAAGAATTTTCAGTGCGAAGACTGTAATTTTATTTTACTTTTAGGTTACTACGGTAATGCAAGAAAGAATTGGAGATTCTACTTGCAAAACCGTTTCATTCTGAAGCAAATAGAAACGCCTGTTGAGGATAATTATTATAAACAAAAAATATTTAAAGTTCTATAAACAAACCATAACTTTATGTTAATAAATCCACAAAGAACTTTGTAAGGGCTCAAGTTTTCTGTATTAAAGAAGAAAACATAAATTCGAGAAACTTAACCAAAAGTTCACTTTTAATTTCTTAGCGTATTTATTCTGGCCTTCCTGCATTTTTAAACGCACGAAACGTCTTTTGGTTGTAGGTCAAATTGTGACTCACATAAAAAAAGAAGAAAAAAAAGGTCGAAAGACAGAGACTTTGTTATCTTTTGAAAGAAATGGAGCAGAAAATAATTAAAGTCAATAAAGGACAGCCAAATTAAATTATAAACATCCTTCACAGTTTTCCTTCCAAAACATTTACATTTACAGTGGGAGAACTTTTGCTCTTGATTTTTAATTAACCGTTACTGTAAAGAGTACAGTTTTAACGAGTTAATACTTAGTAAAGTTTAAAACCGTTCATTTAGGAAGAAATAATGTTTGATGTTTCAGTTTTGCTTTATTTTACAAAGTTCTTGATTTGTTATTTAAGACCGTACGGATACAGCCCATAATCGACTATTTTAAAAACAAACCCCACTTTGTTCAGTTCGCAGTTTCAGGAAGATTCGCCCCATGACAATTAGGCTTCTTGGAGCGTCCGAAAACGAATTCTTCAGGATAAACGAGTTCTCGTCAAGAAACAAATAAGTCAGTCGGTTACCTAGCAAAACAAATTATTGCAGAAGTCCCTTTTGTTTACGTAGTATACTAAAATAAATGACTGAATACGCACTTCATTTCAGTAATTAAAAGGTTCCATGACTCCATGACTCTTCCGTAGCACGGTTAATCCTAATAAATCAAGCGTAAAAATAACCGCAGAAATATGCAAAGGTAATAGTTTTGGAAAATACCTTCATTCAGTTAATTCCACTAAAGTAGAGAAGTTTTTATGGCGATGTATGAAATCACGATTTCAGTAGTTTTAGGGTGAAGTACTATAATAACTTCTACCGCCTTATTTAACGGCGCTATAAAGCTTATATTGCGCTTTTTCATATTCGCGATATGTGGATACCGGTGGATGGTAAAAATCGTTTTAGAGGTTATCTTTTTATGAAGAAGAAATCAAAAAACCAATTAGTTTCAGGAGATTATTTGATTTTGTAAATTTGCACTTGTTATAACTCGAATTCCTACTGCTGGTAAAATGCGTCATAAATAGTTTAATTTTTTTAATTAATAATAAATGAAAAATTCGAATTTGTTTCTGTTTATTGCATCTCCGAATATCTAAACCTTTTAACAAATTTTGAAAAAGAAATCCCGAAAAATGAAGGTAATCAAAGTTTTGTGGAAAAGCACTCGAAACACAGACTAAAATTTTCCGAAGTTATACTTGCAGTCAGATCATCAATTTTGTATTCCAATGCCGTTTCAATAATGTATCTACATGAACATCCCTATCGGTTACATAAGCCAATCGTGCTCAATAATTGGCCGAAATGCATTATCGGTGGCCATTTGTAGAGAGTAATAATGTAATAATGAATCAATTTAAAAATATTCCACATAAGTTCATTAAAATCCACATGTGTGTTCTCGGCCGCCTTTGTAAATTGACGCAATTTGTGAACCAAATTCATTGTTTAATTTTATCGATAATCAATTTATGGTATATTAGTCTTTACAGTAATGTACATTAAATTTTTATCAGGAGAGTTTTTATGCTTTGTGTATATTGTTATTAAAACGCACTCCACACATGACCATTTTGTTAGGTGAGCACATAAAAGCATTATAAATCACCATGGGAAAACTGTTTGTTGCTTTAAAATAATTACATTCAGTATACCAGTTGGATTTAGGAGGCCTTAACCCTCTATGTTACTGGCCATACTCCCTCGTGGATTGTAAGGGCCGATACCTTTTCGAGTACAGCCTTTCTTAGAAAATAAACCAATTAAATCTACGACGTTACATTTAAGTATGTTGTTAATAAGTTACAGGGATTAAAGGGAAAGTTAAAGTACGCTGTTAATAACATACAGGGGCTAAAGGTAAAGTTTTATTCCTAATTTGTGCCATAACGTGTAAAGGAGTGACTGTGTTTCACTGAAATTTGGGACACTCAATTTTGAAAATAATGTCGAGCTTTTTATAGATTGCCCAAAAACTTTATGAGTGTCTACTGCCAACTGTTGATGTTGTTATTAAGACTTTGAAGGCCCATAGCTCCTTTTAGGACTTTGATTCATGTTTCCATGTTTTTTACACTTTCCTCTACTTTTGAACTTCTGTTTTGCTAAGGTTTTCTTTCATAAAGTCTATCCATCTTCCTTTTGGTGTATCTCTCTTGTTTGTTCAGACGTTCTGCGTTATGGTATTCTGTACCTTTATTAAATCGACTATCCATTTGGCATTCGTATTCCTTCAAGATCCGCTTCAATACGATTTATTCATCTCCCTTCAAGTTTTCGTTGTATTCTCCCACTGACCACTGGCCGAAGTAGGTAATCTTATTTGGTCCTTTCTGTTTTTTTAGAGTTCCATCCCTTCTTCTATTTTTATTAAGTATATGGTCATCAGCTTTGCTCTTGTGAGCATGTCCGATTCCATGTTAGTTCTTTTTATTTCTTGAATGGTGGTTTTGATTCACCTCCTTTACTTTTTGTACAAGTATTCCTCTTAGTATCAATACTACTCACCAACTTGCCTTTTAAACTTCTACCAATCGTACCACCTATATTTGTCAGAAAATGGACACATTCTACATTTTCCACTTTGCTCACCTGCTGTTCTCGCTTTTAATGTAAAATGATTTTGTTAAAAGTCCTCCGGGTTGGGACTGTGTTATTGTCGAGAAAGAAGAACTCAACGTTTCGTCCACAGAAGGGCTTCGTCCCTGGCTTGGTTTACAAGCTGAGTTACCGTGCCCTTCTTCTCATTGATAAAAGAGTGTCGTCTCTGGCTTGGTTCACACGTTGAGTTACCGTGCTCTTTTATTGTCCCCTTTTTCCTCCTGATGCAGCTCCTTAAGAAAGTCGGTCCCAACCCAGAAGACGTTCTTTGATGATTTCTATCTACTTCGTATTTCATTATCTATTATTTATTAATCTTCTATTGCCCTACAACACAAAAAATCTAGAATAAAAAAACGAAGAAAGCTTTATTAATCCCCTTAGGGTTTTTCGAGTTTTAAATCCAAGAATGTATTCGGAAAAAGGGTCAGTACAATACAACACAACCAATTCTATGCTTTCGTCTGTTCAACTATCTTGTCCAACTTTTTATTTTTTGCAAACATCACCGATTCACACGTAGCACTAGTGCATTTGGCTAAAAAGCTCATCAAATCTGTCTACCTTTTCTAATACCAAATTAAACAACAGCGCACGCCGATAATGGATCGATCACTTTAAATTAATCCAGTATTAGTTTTGGAACGTTGAGTTAAGCCCAGGCGTACTCTCACCTGGTTTTCCGTATTACCGAATGTTATTTTGACAAGTTACGGGGTCTGAAGGACGTTTAAATCCTTCCAGGCTTAGGCTTTAACCTATGTTCCCTAATTAATAATCTGGCCGAGAGTATAACCCTTGTTTTTTATTTCGTATTTCACAAAGGATTTTTTGCGAAATCAATGTCAAATACGATTTACTTAATGAATTAACTCTTGAAAAATGCAGCGAGTTTTTATAGAAGTGTCACAAAGTGACGAACGAATATCGTTTCTATTGTTGATGGTATTTAGGTATTGATTGTGGTTAAACTGGAAATCGTTTTTATTTCTAATGTAATTTTAGGTATCGATTGCTAAGGCCAAATTTGCCCAAATATAGTTGAGGTATATAGAGGAACTCAACGTTTCGGCTATTTTCGTAAAGGAATTCATCAAGAGCTAGAAAAATACTAAAAGGACGCATGGTATCACATATCGTACAAGCTACCAAGACACTTAGTTATCTTTGATTTTGTTCTTCGTAACCAATAGAACGTAGCTACTAATTTTAAAGTTAAAACAAATAAAGAAAGCCGTGTTGTGGGCGCCCTTTTTCGCACTTAAGTATGTTACTTGTTTTGATTCGAGCTATGGTTAAATTTGGTCCTTTTATTTTTGAGAAACTTGTGGAACAAACCAAAATATTATTACATTAAGCACAGGTACATCTACACACGTTACAGAAATCCTATGTACAAAGTTGATTGTTTGTAGTATTCCAGAGTCAATGTAGAGAGCAATTACAAAATTAAGGGATTTGTATGAAAACCGACACCAAACACGCATTAGATCACTATCATCTGCATTAGGAACTGACCTGGCCATACAAAATGGTTTTCGTGAACTAAGTTACCTATTTTTACAACAACTACAAAACTAAGTCACTACGGACTAATGCGATTACAATAATCAACAAAACAACAAAGTCGTTTTCGCCAGCGCGTGCACGAGAAAAGTTTGCTGCTACTCTTTTGGATCATCAGGTATTCAAATCTACTTAGTATTAATTTAAAAGTCGGTTTAGTAAAATCCGAAGATTACGAATGCTTATTACTAAGTAATGTTATATCCTTACTCTCTTAATCCACCTGGCTCGAGATGATGTTTGCCCTCCTTTTGGCAAGCATATTTTTAAACCAGAATTTAATACCTTAATTAATTTAAATTAGGGCGACGCTCGCAAATTAATTTAAACGTTATAAAAATTAGTCGACTTGACTTAGTATGTAGGAGGAATAATAATTTACACACAGTTAAACTAAGAATTCGCGATTAATTCAATTAAGTCAAGACAAGAATGCAGACTATTTATACGATACGTTTGAGAACTTGCAAATGGGAAGTAGGTAGTTTAATTGCATTAAGAATATTTCGAGTGACGGTGGAGCACAGGATACAGGATACTACTTTTATATGTTTTGACTATGTCTAAGGTTATCATATTTTGGTAACTATGTAGAATTGAGATTTATGACGCCTTTCCTCGTTTGTTTATCTATTTTTTGACTGGAGAATTAGTCAAGGGCAAGCATGTCTACGATACATCAAGGAGGTAATATGCGGTGAAATTTGAGAAAATCTTGGTGACATTTCTCGCGATGTAAGTGTAAAGGGGTGGCGGTTTCGAGCATCTGCGGTTCCAGACTCGCATCGCGTCGACCGCGGCTTACCTAATACTTTCCTCGTTTCACAATTATTGCTCTCGTGGAATGTCATAAATAAACGGCGTCTTCTACTGGTCCTGATTACGAGGGTGGTCATTAATTAACAATCAGTCGGATTCCCTGTTCAGAACGGCCGGCCAGTAGTTAGCTTTCGACTAACTATGGCCGTAACTGCGGCTCATAAATTGATTAACTATACTTTTGGGAAGCGCTTCTCTTCGCCTGGAGCCAGAATACTCCTGGGAATGTCAATATTAATCACGACCTACGCAGGCGCATCCCGGAATTCTAAAGGCCTAGGTACGCCTATCTGTTTCATTGTTTGTTACATACGAAGAGATAGCACATACCAGACAATTCCCGATTGCCGTTACAGGTGTTCTCGTCGAGCAAATGTCCTGTGTATGAGCGAAGGTTCTACGCGCTGAAATGTTAACTCTACGGAATAGTCTTCCTTCTCCGCATGGAGCGTCTATATTTTTACCCCAAGTAATTTATACGGTTTATTCGGGGTATATATCAAAAAAATCTCGGGGTATAATTGGATTTTTAAGATAATTTTATTCATAAAACCGGCGAAGAATGAGCCGAAGTGGAAACTAGATTGAGATGCAGTGCAGCTTTGCAACAGAAACGGAGCGTGGCTCGGCCCACTAGGAAATAAAACTCGTTAAGACAATTGCAAGTTGGTCCGCGATGCTGCAGCGTGATCAATCTCGCGGTATTGCTCCCGAGGGCGAATTCGCTTCATCACCTTGCGTTTAGACTAGAGAGTGCTGGCAGAACGGCACGCGCTAAAGAAATACATCTAGCGTGCCGCCAAAACGGTTCGTACGGACGTCTACTCACGTGTCACATGTCACTTCCGCAGCAATATGTCCTAGATGCCGTCAGCCATAATGTTACATCTCAGCGAGGCAACATGACATATTAGTTATATTAGCCTCAGGTGGTCGCCGTAGCCCGGAGCCCAAGCTAATCCGCTAAAAGTAGATTTCCTGTTTGGATAGTTGGCTCGTCTCTTGTAATCCGGTAAACAGAGGTCGGTGATGGACGCGTGGCAACAAAAACCGTCTCGAGTGTGTAATTAGGGGCAGCAGGCGGACCGGGGTAATCCAGTCGAATGATGATCGCGAACGAGCTTCGCACCACCTGGTGACATGCTGACGACGGCGCCATGTGTTCATTGCACCGGTGGTAATTCGCTGCATGTTATACATACTGTTGTCTCAAGAATACCACCCTTTACCATCAACCGAACCCCTTATATACACGCGGGCGCTACTGGCACCAGTTGCCAGTGCCAGGCCACTTCCCTAATTAATTGGTGATTATCCAATAACGAATACAGGAAATTTGTAAATTAAATTCTGCTCATTACGGAGTCGGTTAATTAGTAATTCGAGTTTTGTGTACTAAACACAGAATTAAATTTAAAATAGGAACCCTACTTCGGCGTTCTTGCCTTCGAATTGTTAAGAAGGACACTGTATTGTTATTGCAGTGACATGAATCGATTCTTCTGATTAACTCTTCAGTTACTCATGATTATTTTAAAACTGACAGTTAGATACAAGCTGAAAGTATCTAGATTTGGAACCCTCACAAACGTCACAGCGAGAGTGATGAGGGTTTCTTTAAATATGACCCATTAACAGTGAATACTTATTTTTTACAATATATTGTAAAGATAAATATAACCTTGTTTCTACCACTACCGGTATAACAAATTTCAGATATCCAATTACGACTTCACTATATGAGCTACGGTTGATCCGTTCGTTTTACTTTTCAAGTAAACTCTTTAAAATACGTGTTTTGCAGACTCTACATGAATGCTCTTAAGTACTTGGTAAAATGACGTTTAGATTGGTTCGTTAATGTTTGTAAAAACACAACAAATAGAAAATATGGTAACTGAAGCAGAGGTTTTTGGTATGAATTAGATCAACTGGTTTGTTTATCAAGATATGTGTCTGTATCCATATAAGTCCTATGCTTTAAGCCCTTAATGTATTAGTGTTAGTGGGTGTTTGTAAAAGTAAAAAGCAAATGGAAAATATGGCAACAGAAGCAGATCTGTACCTATATAATTGTTAGAGGTCTTAAGCCTTAAGGCGTCAAGGTTGGTGCCTTAATATTTGTAAAGATATAAAGCAAATGGAAAATATGGTTTTTGGCACAAACCAGATCAGCTGTTTTGTTTATAAAGATGTATATCCGTATCCCTATAAGTAAGGTCTGATTTTTAAGGTATTGGCGATGGCGCGTTATTCTTTGTAAAATCATAAAACAGATAGAAAATGTAGAAGCAGAGGCAGAGTTTTTTTTGCGTAAATAAGATCAGCCGTATTGTTTGATCAAGATGTATTAACATAAGTGATCTCATGGATCTCTAAAGTACTGAGGTTGATGCGTTAACGTTTGTAATGCGCAAAACAAATACAAAAATATAGCCAATACGACTTAAACTTCCGAGCCTTGTTTCTGATATTGCAGGTTAATAAATGGTGTATAAATGGGGTCTCTTAACTGAGGAACTTTTCAAAAATTCTAATCTCGCTCTGTTAAAATATCACAAACAACAATGTTAATTCTGAAATCATCACAGCAGTACGCTTTAAATATCATTTCGTAAAGTTGAAACTTGATATCAAAGCAGTAAGCGTCGTTATCACAAATGTGAAGTTATACGCTTTATACGATAAAATTATACAATTTTCTGTATGAACTGAGAATAAGAGTAAAAGTTATATAAAATTGTATCATATATTTTCGTTTCAGACGTTTGTGCGAGAAGAATGTGTCTTTGTATTACTGTTTTTTAAATTAAAAGGAAAATCTTTTGGAGATTACAGATGTATAAGGTTTTAAAAATATCCCACTGTCACTGAATGGGTGAACGTGTGAATGATATTTCAGTCCTGACTTGAATAGAATATGATACAGAATGTCCAGAATCAGAAAGGAAAACTAGAGCTCTTTTTTCAGTAACGACCCTTTCGGATTTTTTATTTCTTTGTATAAACAATTATTTACTGAGAATTTATTTTCATCATGAATTCTTAAAACTATACCAATAATTCTAGCAAAATCTGCTAATATAATATACATATTATAATAAATTTCTTTCTGCAAACAGAATTTAAAATTCTGCGCTGTGTGTGGTCATAACCATAATATACACTGTGATTTTTTAAAGTTTAGTCTTACTTTTCGTAAAAACTTCCAAATTGCACTGGAATGTGACCACTTCGTTGTGTATTTAGTACAAGTTAAAAAGTATATTGACGCTTATGGTTTTGATGAAAAAGTTAAAGCAACCATGCAAGTTTTCTAATAAATGAAGCCTAATCCTCTTTACTTAATTTAATTAAAGCAAAACCCAGGTTTAGTTCATTTAAGGCTTATATTAATATTTATATGACCTGCAGCACAACGGAAAATATTTCAGTTGTGCATAGGGGTATCTTTGTATTTATTTTTGTTACACCAAACGTTTGATGCTTTTTAAAATTAATCTTCTCGTAAGGATTTGTTGAACTCATAACAACATTATTTATTTTGTAATTAATGCCAAAAATTTTAAAAATTTTGAAAACCAATTTTATGAACATTAAACAATTATTAAATTAATTACAACAATTTAACATGTTGCTTAAATGGGCATGTTTGATTGAAAATGGGGGTCTCCTATTTTAAACTTGCTAAAAGACGCATAAAATTAGGGCATTTTAAAAGTTTAAAAATGAAAATGGAATGACTTAAAACTTCACTTAAAATTATCGATTAACAATACTATCAAATATTGTGAAAATTTAATTGTATGGTAAACTAAGATCTATACAAGAAAATCGCCACAAATACAATTAAGAAAATGCAAAGAACATGAAAGTTTTACAAATGAAGTATTTTTGGGTTTTCATTGTGCTTTTGAAAATTCGTGAATTATTTTTAAATCAACTCTGAATTATTTACTGAATGTGTATAGAGAAAAACACGTATATAAAAGAAAATTATATAAAAGAACCAGCTGTCCTTTATACCCCAGTTTTCACATGACGTCAAAGGTAGCAAAGCTGACTGCTTAAACTTTTTATAAAAGATATTCGATTAATTTTAACTTTTAATAAGGTAAACACATACACGGCATATTTTTAGATCTTAAAAAGGAAGTAAAAAGTTTTAATTTAAACACGTTTCAGCTGAGCTTTGTTGATCGAAATTAATTATTGCGGTGGTAACTGATGCAGGATGCTTTATATTGTTAGTGAAATTAATGACGTTTCTAACATTTGATGAAAAGGGTTTATACAAACTTTGGAATTTCAATTTTCTTTCGCATATGACTAGACTTGAAAAACTATAGAATAAAACTAAGAACTTGCTTACGATGAAAAATAAAAATGTAGAACTTAAAAATAGTTTCTAGAAACAATACATATTGAAGGAAGTGAATTTTACATATAAACACGGGAGACGGCAAACTAAGCAGAATGTTGTGTATTTGTGGGTGTTTTGTGTTGGTAACTTTATAAAGTTTAGAAACTTCAATCAGAGGTATACGAGCAAATTCAAAACCGGTGTAATACCATCTGTGCAGCACATGTATATTCTACATGCATAAATATATGCACGTTGTGATAAACCGTAATTAAAGTAAGTCAATACTAATTTAACCGCGAGTTAATTAGCTCGTTAGGCGAATACGATACGCGGAATCAAATAATTAGTGGATCGCATGCCAGACGAAGGAGTATGAGCTTCGACGTCAACTGTGTCGATGGTTTATTCCAAACTGTTTAATAATTATACCAAGCTGCTGGGACTAATAGGCTGCAACAGTTGTTGGTCCCGTTAGGCAAACAATAATGAGGCTCAGCACGCAAGATTCAGGTGTAATTGATCGCGAAGAACGTCCAGAAGTTTTAGCCAGCTTGAAAGTAGCACAGAAGCTGCGATACACCCCATCTGCGTTCTTTAATCGCAGCTGCTTACATCAAAACTTTACAACCTTTAATACACCTAAGGCAACACATAATAATACTGTACTCCAGTAGCTAAGGAGGCAATAAATAATTGCTAATTCTAAATGAAGGAATTTTTAAGTAATACTTTAAATTAGGCCTTCGCTTTGCGAGGGCGTGGAAGTTTATAAAAATGTTTATCCGTATCTGAATAGGTAACCTATTATAGCAGGAGTGAAGCTAGGCGCATTATTATTTGGTAAAGTATAAGGCAAATAGAAAATTTACGCAAATAAGATCAGTTTATTAAAATATGTGTCGGTACTTATACCGCGAGTTCAAAAAGTTTTTACATAAGGGTTGGCTATGAGACACAAAAGTAATGTCTACTGCAAGCAAGATTTAGAACCTTTGTTTTTACAATTTTATTGAAATTTACACAACAGTATTATGCCAGCAACACAATGATGACAGTTAATAAATTCTAAATCTTGCAATTGACATTATTTTTGTGTCTCATGGCCAACCCTTATGTAAAAACTTTTTGAACTCACGGTGTAAGTAATGCACTAAAAAGTCTAAAGGTTATAGAAGAATATGGCGATTCAAGCAAATAGTCTGTTTTCATTAAGACATGTATCCAGCCCTATATAAGTTAGTATTTTAACGTTTAGAAAGGCATAAAGCACATAGAAAAAACTACAGCAACTGAAATAGAAAGTTTTGCACACATAAGATCAGCTGTTTCGTTTATTAATACATATGTGTATCCGTATCCGTATAAATAATGTCTTATATCTTATATGGTGCTAATTCTTTTTGCATTACTCTTATATAGTTTTCAATTTGCGAATACTGTTAAATCTGTAAGTTTGTAGGAGTTTCTACTTGATAGTTTTAAACATATTTAGAAAGTGCTGTTCGTAACGATGTGAACCCTATCAGAGAGAAATCTGTTTCAAATATACTTCAATCTTATATTCGTTGATAAATTGGAAGCAAACAAAGGTGAATGCGTCAAAATGAACTATTTCCCCTATAAAAATTGAAATTGATTTGATTAGAAGAGCAACCATAACCAGATACCCAAGCATTATATTACACATATTTGTATAAGACGCGGGATGGGTTGAGGCCGATCATCCCCTGACGTGACCTGACTGCCACACGGACGGGCTTCTAATAGAAACACCCCGCCGCAAACTTCTCCCGTAGATATGGCTCCGGGCACGGACCCTATCTGCTCTGCATGAGGCATGAAACGGCATTGCATGTCAAACATATTCGCTACGGAAATTGTCGGTGTGACGGCGTGAGGCGCAACTCAGTCGTTGACGGAAAATCTTTTTTCGGTAGTTATCCATATAATTGAGTGTCGAGAAACACTGTCGCTAAAGGCAAAAAAAGCTTTTTGTAACGAATCCCGCAAAATTAATAATTTCCGTTGTGGTCGAGGATGAGAGGTTTGGGTCAAACCTTTGGCCACATATATAAAATACGTGTCTCCTACCGCGATTTGCATAGCACTGGCGTTGTCCTCGTTGTATTTGTTAATTCCTGAAATTGCATCGGGATCCTGCGATTTAGGGTCGCGGTTGTACTGTATTGCCACTGTCCCTGCTATGCCATCACTAAGCTGCCTCTGCTTGTTATGCACAATTACTAGCAACGGAAAACGAGGCAAATTCGTAGGATTTTGGATAAGTTCGATATTCTCAAACAGACTTTTTGACTTTTGTAAAATGAAAGCTTATAACGATGTAAATCGAACTTTACTCTAAATTTGAATATTTCAGTAATTTATGTTAATCTCCATACAGCAATTTTTTTACGACGAAATTGTGGTAAGACAAGTAATTTTTAAAAAATGCGTAAGGTTTCAATCTAAAAATCAAATTTAATCCACGTGCATGCTTAAAATAGTAAGCGTGTTAATATTAATTAGCGTTTACCCTCCTGATCTTATATAACTTTTTCAAATTACTTTCTTAGAAAGTTCCGCGCATAGTTATTAAGCTCAATCAATCCACCCCTATTTATTTAGATTAGGAGCCTGAAAGCTGCAACACGAAAAGTAGCAATAACTAGCGCTCCTTTAATATTCATATGCACGAACTTAACAAAGCCAGGCTTTGCAATGCAGATAACCGCCTGGATAGAACCGAACACACTGTTATCCAATGATAACGATAACGACATGAAATATTATAGAGAAAATACGGATAAACCTGTTAACTACGCTTTCATAGACGTTTATGAATAATGATTCCCTAAAAGCTGACGTTTAGGGTAGTTTAGTAAATACAATTAACATTTTTAAGCCATTCAAAGCCCTGCCTGCTTCTCTTGTATCTGGAGTCAACAGTTTTACATTAATAGTATCACAATCCTGGTGTTAGATTTTTATCGAACTATGTTATTTTTAGCCTTGTCACATCTGAGTTAATAACCTACAGTTTGATCTTCGTTTTAATCAAGGATTCGTTAATTTAGACTACAAAGTAGTTATCAATTGTCCATGTGAAATTTTATAAAGGTTTATAATTTTCAAGCGAAATCCGTTTTGAAACTGTTTGGTTGCTTTGGAATTTTGATAAACAGTTTCAACAAGAGGTTAAACACTTTTCATCAAGTCTCCACTTTAAATTCCAAGAATCCTTTAAATTTTTGGTAATTAATGCAGCTTTTGAAAGGAAATTGTTTAAATTAAAAGTGTTAAAGTTTAAGCAATTTTATGTTTAAAAGTTTTTTGCGTATATTTCAGATTACGTAATAAATGCACCCAACAAATATTTTCTGAAATAATACATAATAAACATAAATATCTATGTGTTAACTGTGAAACTACGTAATACTTGTTTAAGGTCTTTATTGGTGTCAATGTAATACCCTTTCAACAAACGCAAGTTCAAGGGGGTACGATATTAATTTCCTAAGTTGGTGATGTCAAACAAATGCATAAATCATGTGTTTCCTTGTTTGCCAGCATAGTAAACTTATGAATCCCTATTTAATCCTACTGTGACCTATAAAGTCTTCACGGCGTCAGTTTATATCTATGCGGCTTTTACTGCTAGTTTCTGTAATAAGCCTTCTTACTTTAGGTTATATCGAATGTTAATATGGGCAAGTAGTTTTGGGGAATGTATCAAAGGATACATAAGTAAAAGGACCGTAAATCTAGGCAAAACTTAAGCAAACACAAACCATCTTTCACCAAAATTTGTATCGTTTTAATAAAACTAAATGCAGAGTTTCAGCTAACATAGGAAGGTATTTATTTTACAAGTTTTATAGTTTAGCATTAGGCTAGTAGTATTGTTGAAAGTGGAGTTGCATAACCAAATACATAAAACAATAACAAGCCGTCATCCTCAGTGAAAAATGTGCTTAACAAAGTTGGCTGCAGTTACTTTCTGAAGATATTCTGTGTAGCAAGTAACAGCAGTCTTCTGAAAGATATCGCATTATAAAGGTTACTATGAAATAAGATCAGTTGTTTTGTTATAAAGATGTGGATCCGTATCTGTATAAGTAACGTCTTACACCTTAAGATTAGCTAGTTTGTTATAAAGATGTGTATTCGTATATTTTATTTTGTGCTGTTGTAGTACAGCCTCTCTAGAAGCGTATGTTCCGGATTGTTTTTTTTTTTACAAAAAATATAATAGAAATCGCTAGATCTGCAAATATAAGAGATAAGCTTAAAGCGTGTTATTTTATATAGAGATGGTTTAGCAAAATTTTCCAATGGCTTTACTGAAACGCGTTGCACAAAACGGTTTTCATTCATCGGTAACCTTTGGCAAATACATAGATAACATTACAATAGTAGAGTAAATAACTCTTTCACTGATGATGGCGATTATGCGGGCATCCGGGCCGGTTACGCTTCATTGAACGTCGCTCCCAATTTTATACATCACTGGTATTGCAAAAAATGATCGGGTAAAATATTTGGGATTGTACGACGAACAGTATCTACACGTATATTCTGAACGTTTCCGTGTATTAAAAACGTTTATTTTTTAAGCCGAATTTAATTTATTAGCTAATTGTTATTTAAGAGATTCAAAGCATTCGCCTAAATTTTTCACCTTGTACAAACCGCTGGAAATGAAACAGTTAACGTCTAAGAAAACAAATCGTCTTGGTATTCACCTTAATTTGAATTAATCACTTTTGTTCTCCTTTAACTAGATTTGCTACAATTAAGGTTTACGAAGTGCTAAATATCACATTAATTATCAGCAACCACTGAAGAGTATGATTACCGATTAACAACATTTCATCAGGCTTTAACACAAGCAACATTACGCGTCAGTACAAAGCGTAGCTACATAATAAGCGGTTTATACTGCAGAGGGGCGTATAATGATTATAATGAGCCACAAAAGTTGTCGGACACAGTCCCTTGTGGACAATAACCAAATCATACACGGTCTACATCACCCCAATAAGGAGGTCCGCGAATTGTTAACAACTTCTACATTTCCTTTGGACACCTGTTAACCTTACAAGAAATGTGTGTGTAAACAAATGCTGTGAGGGTAAAAATATTGCATTTTCTTTGATATCTAGTTTCCTATCCCGAAGAAAAATTTGAGCCGTATAATTTTCTTAGCTTTTCTAAATTTAAAAACCTGATTGCTAAGGCATGTGGTCATCACAACAGGATTCAAATCTCGACGGCTCACGGAAATTTTACATGCCATCGTTGGGATTTGAACCCGTGTAAGGCAGCAAGTATAGCACTAACCAGCTTCAATTTGATTAATTTTGTTGAGATGTTCAGATTTTTCTTGAAGTGATGGTTTCATAATTGTAGTCTTAACACAAAATACTGTTAAGTTTCAGTGATTCTTAAAAGCTTAGTATTCCATTGTTGAAGAATGCTAAATTGAGGTATTCGTCTTAGTATTTTAGTAATTTTTTGAAATGTTTTGTAAAATATTTATTATTAGGCTAGTCATTTTAGTTGAAAACATCAAACTAATTGTAAAATAAAGTAAGGTTTTTTAGACTTGGAATAATATCCCCAACAACATATCAAAAGTCTAGAAAAATCTAAGCTTGGGAAAGCCGCCATATTGGCCGCCATTTGGATTTACTCTCGAAATCTATAAAATGCATATATTGCTCCGATTAACTTCAAATATATACCAAATAGAAATTTTTTTGAACCAGGAATCACATAAAGACTTCAACTAATTTTGTTTCTATCATGTTCCATTTATTACAAAATGATAATAATAAAGGTAGTTAAGTTATGAACATTATAATGATACGGTATAAGTAGTTGAAAAAACTTTGTTAAACTTCGTTTAAATTACTGTACACTCTTTGAAAAAACTACTAACACAATTAAAACACTACTGTCATTTCCAACATATATCACTCTCCATCAGAAACACCATCGTCGTATACTTCTTCTATATTGGAGTTACTGCAGTTACTGGAGTATACCGTGACATTCACTGCAAGCTGATGAACATCCCAACCTATGTTTTCTGCATGAGCACCTTTAAGTACCACAATCTGTCTTGCATTTACATCTTATGATATCGAGCAGAACTGGGGGTGCTGGTTGAAGGTCAGTGAGTACTGGTAGGAGTTGACCACCCTGTAATTGCCAACCCCAATCCTCACGTAGAAGAGATGTATTACCTTTCCAATCCTGAACTTGGTAGTAGACCTGTAAGTTATGGCATTTAGCAGTAGCTGAAGTCGGTAGAAGTGACTGGGTTTGAACAGCTTGAACCATATTTTTGTTAGCCACCTTTGTACTGAAACATCTGTATCGTAGTTAATCCAAGGTATCAGATGTGTTTCCTCCATACATGGCACCAATAACATTTTCCCCGGCAGTAATTATGTCTTCTTTCAGGCTGTTTGTATTGTTGCATACTGCAGCATACTCCATAAATGATGTATTTTTCATGATCTTCCTTAGACATTTGCCTTTGCCAATCCCAAACAACTGTGACGTGGTGTCATACCCCAAAATGGCGTGAATAAAAAGCAAGCCGTTGCAGACAAATAAAAAGAAACTGCATGGTTTATGATGAAGAAAAAGACCTCAACAAACATATCAAATGCATTTATCAAGCTTATTATTGGTAAAAATATTTTTAAATGGCTTAAAATAACGTTCCTGGTTAAAGAAACTTTCTATTTGATATATATTTGAAGTGAATCGGAGTAATATATGCATTTTATAGATTTCGAGAGTAAATCCAAGATGGCGGTCAATATGGCGGCTTTCCCATACTTAGATTTTTCTAGACTTTTGATATGTTGTTGGGGATATTATTCCAAGTCTAAGAAACCTTACTTTATTTCTTTTACAATCAGTTTGATGTTTAACCTTTTGTTCACCTAAAATGACTGGACTATATCATTAGTTTTAGAATATTTTTTCAGCTTGTTGTCGAAATAAATATGAAAATGGATGGGCATAACGTTTAGTTTAAACAGTCACATTACAGAATTAACGAAGTTAAAGCAGTTTTACTTATTCCATGAACGAATAGGGGGTTTCATTAAATTGAGTATTCTGGTGCAAAGTTTTATAATTAGCATCCCTAATTTAAGCCGTAGAAAATTTTCCCTACAAATAAGAATTCCTATTCTCGGTAGGCGAGCACAACCAAATCAGAATCGACTAATCATCCCCAAAGTTTAAACCAACGTCTGACAAAGGGTTTGGTGTCGTCTCGCACATTGGCTAACACCAATACCGCAGTTTCGATGTGACAACACAAACTGAATGCTAAACTTATAAAACGATGAAATTTCAAACTATTCTGTGTGCCCCCCAACTCCAGTTGACGTTTGAAATTGATTCTGCACTCGTAAATGCAAATTGTAAATGCAGACAGTTGCGGAAAGCGTTCTAAAGTTTATTAAAAAACCTTTTGGGAATACGCGTCAAATGTTTTATTACAGTTGGTGGTCAGTTATTTAGGACTACAAATCGCAAATGCCGCGAGCTAACGAGAATGTAATCTCGATATACACTCGAATTGTGTAAATACGAAAATGCGTTAAACAAATACAAAAAACAAGAATCGACAACTACCACCTAATATGATTACGTCCAGTTGTATTAAACAATCGTACAAATCACCATATTTTAAAATTTATATTTATGCTGGTGGATTGAAAATCAGCAGAAAACATGTTTGATTAACAACGGGAATATTTTTTTCCAAGGAAAATTATTCTTAAGCACAACACAACTAATGATTTTCTGAGCACAAATTTGAAAGCCAACTTCCCTAAATTATTTTAAATAATTGTTTTCCCGTTTGTATTACATTTTCCACTGCTTTCGTTATCTTTTCATATTAAATTATTGACGCCACAAAGGTTTCACTTTCATTTCCTAAAATAGTAAAGTCAAGGTTAGATTAGGTTATGCTTTTGTTTTCTTAAAATCCATATTTCTTACGAGATGCAATTAAATAAAAACAATTTAGCTTTTTTATTGTTTACTTATGAAGTACAACCACAACTGTTTCATTATTTTACCCTGGGCAGAAACTATTACATATTTGATGAGGAATTCACCAACCCAGAATATATTATTTAAACCCTTCTTATTCAAGACGTCTACTTTTCTTCTAGGATTTTTTCACTCGAAGAACCTTATCTGAACCGACACTTAGGTCAATCGAGCCTATATTTATAAGTAACTCAGCAAAAGGATTATAAGCTTCAGAAGAATGTATTTCACAAAATTTAATGTTAAATACTGAAACCCTCAACCGTCTCTTCCAACTATTTATACGGGGTATGTGCATACCAGCATTCTATGTGGTTTTCTCGTAATTCTCAGTCAGATGTTAAAACAACCAAGCATTTACCTTCTTCAATGTTAAAAAGAAGACTTATTCTTTAAAATTATATTTTTGTGAAAATGACTTTTAATTGCTTCATTTTTTTAAAACTAATTTATATTTCTCAGATAATTCATTATTGCAAACGACATTACCATTGATAAGCTCTGTAAATGCCTTAAGGGAATATTCCAAGAGATCAAAATCTTTTCGAAGAATAAAGTCGGTGTATTCATTAATTTAAAAGCGTGCGAAGCTCTCCGGGAAATAAAATTTGAATGAAAACTTATTTTATATTTTCTTTGATACTTGGATAAAACCAAATAGTTTCCGTGTAAAAACGTTGTCAAAAATCGTGGCCTAGTTTAAAAACTTATTTACATTTCAACGTAAAAACCTGTTGAATTACAGTTATCATTATTAACTCTAAAAAATAAAGAACGAATTTTAAACCAACTTCATGGTTCAGTTAACAAGCTTAGATTATAAAAATTCCCTCTTAATGAAAATTTAACTACGGAGAAACTCGATGCTTTATTTGCCGATTTTATGAGAATTTTTTCTTTGTTGAGCTTTTATTTTCACAATATAACCTTGGATACAAAAGTACTTTAATCTTTCAGTGTAGATTTCTTTGAAGCTTTCACAAACAAATAATATCTTCGAATAAACCTCTAATTTTTGGAAAACTGATATAAAGCATACAAATATTGCATGGAATCATTTTAAAATGTTTTTTGGGCAACACATAAAAGGTGTCAAATCTAGGCGGTAGTTTCTAAACTATACCCTTGTGATTTTGATACTTTTTCGAATTTTATTAACAGAGGAATATAGCAGTGAGTTGAAGATTTCGTGAATCCTATGAATTAAACATTTATAATTCTGTAAGGAACACGATTTTTTAAATTGCAGAGTTAAATACAGTCACCTTTAATTAACTGAGGAAACAAGAAGAAGGTTTAGCCTGAATTTTTTTGTATAAAGTAAGAGAAAACGTTTTGGCTTTTATTGTTTTATAGTTTAATACTGCCTACTATGTTAGGCAGATTATACATGCAGAAGGCAATGAGGCTCAAGTATAACAGGGGTATAACAAAGTTGACAACGGCAAGTGCTTTAACGTCTTTAACCCTCCTCGCTAACGTTCGTATCGAATATGTCACCTAAAGAAAAAGAAAACGGTCTCAAATTAATTTTAGGCAAAAGAATTCACATTTCGAAGAGTTCCGAAAAATGTCTACACCATTTATGAGGTTCGAACCCCGTATGAGCTGATGGAAAAGCAGGCTCTTAATATACTGTGCTAGCAAGCCCTTAAAGTATTGGTTACAAGCGTGAATTTTGTACATTTACCGAATTGAGTGAATTAAAAATAAAAATCCAACGGGAGACTATGAAGAAGAAGATAGAAAGCTAGTTTAACTTAATTTGGTCAAAAATATTGTGAATAAGCGGCCTGTTAGTATGCATCATGTTATGCCACGCGCGTTGGTATGGCATGTTATCTAGGGTCATTACACGAGAGAGATGCGGGTGTGTGACCGTGAAACTGAAGGGGTTTGAAAATGTGGGTTTGAGCACCCTCGTAAACGTTCGTAACAGACATCGCACCTAAACGAGAAGAATGATATTTTGAGTTAATTCTAACCAACGGGATTCATATCTGTGGGGCTTGGAAAATCTTTTATACCAACTACAAGATTCGAATCCTGTATGGGATGGTGGCAAAGCAGGTTTGTGAATTTACTGCGCTACTATGCCCATAAAATAGTACCCGAAGAAGTGAAGGCCAAAATATGTTAGATATTTAACATCTTCATCGATCTGAACATGATGCGCAAATTTGACAACGGAGATAACACATTCCCCAAATATAAGTCTTTCACAAAGTTCACCACGTCAAGTCATTTAAAAATGTGGCGTTGGCCGGTAACAGACACTGCATCTATAGAAGAAGGAACTTACTTTAATTCAATTCTGATTAATGCGATTTACCTTTGTGGGGCTTGGGAAAATTCTCTATGCCGCCTGAAAACGACGAAAAGAAAAGCTGGAAAAGCAGACGTTCAATTTACTGCATTACTGACCCACCAAAATATTACTCAAAAGCGTGGAATATGATTTTAGCCAAGACTAAATATGTTAAATATCCTCCATATTCATCGAGCTGAGCGCGATGTGCTAATTTAACAAATGAAAATCTAACGGGAGACAATAAGTTTGGCTTTTACCTTCTTCCTTAAGAAAAAGAAACCTTTGACCTGACCATGGAATTCACATCTGTGAGGCTTGGAATTTTTTTATGTCATCTATGAGATTCGAGCCCTGTATGTACCGGTGGCATAGTAGATTTTCAATTTGCTATGCTACTAGGCCCTCAAAAGAATATTTAAAGGAGTGAAAGCCAAAAATACCTTAAATATCTTCCAACTTCATGAACTTGAACATGCGTCAATTTTACAAATAAAAATCTAGCGGAGGACAACATATTGCCCAATTATAAAAGTGTTATAATTAAGTTCACAACGTCAAGTCATTTGAAAATGTGGCTTTTACCCTTCTCAATAACGTCGGTAATGGTACAGCACCTAAAGAAGAAGAAACCTATCTTAACTTAATTCTGACCAACACGATTTACATCTGTGGGGCTTGAAAAAAAATATCTATGGCATCTACAAGATTTGTAAAGTATATTTTCAATTTGCTGAGCTACTACGCCCTGAAAATACTATTTAAAGGAACGAAGGCCAAAGATATGTTCCATCTTCATCGACTTAAGTGCGATGCCGAGTTTTACAGATTAAAATCTAAAGGGGGATAACACATTCCTCAATTTTAAGAAAGTTACTATGAAGTCGTTTAAAAATGGGGATTTGAAGCCCTCGTCAACGTCCGTAATGGACGTAGCACCTAAAGAAGAAGAAACCTACCTTAAATTAATTATAACCAACGCGATTTATTTCTTGATGGATTGTGAACAATTTTTATGCTATTTACGAGATTTGAACCCTGTATGAGGTCGTGGTTTAATTTTTGCTATAACCAGAGGGTGGTCCGAGTCTGCCATAGCACTCCTGCACGTTCTTACATTTTTCACCATTTTGGCAGCATCTTCATCTACCTTCCCGGTATTTTCCACGTCCCTTTGTATATGTCTTTCCTTTTAAAATGTGTGCTCATGACTCTCATGTTGTATAGTAATGCGAGTGTTATTAGTCTGAGCCTATTGTCATTGCTGGGTTTATCTTTGCTTCCTACTTTAGCGTTTGCGTCACCTACTATGACTCCAACTCCAACTCCTCATAGAACGCATCTTTCACCTCTTCTTCTTTCTCCTCCGTTGGTGCATGTAGGTTTATTATGGTTAGAGTGTTGTGTTTTACTTTAATTCTTGTAGCACACAGCCGGTCTGATTTTGGGTCAAAATGTTTTATTTGTCCTCTATTGTATTTGTATTTCTTATTAGAAAGCCTACTCCACATCTTCTGCTGCTACTCCCACTTGTAAACAGTATGTAGTTTCCTATCCTTTGAAATGCGCAAGAAAGCAGAAAAAAAAGAAGGAAATAAAAGTAAAATTAGAACAGAAAATCTAATAAACGAGGGCGAATGCCTAAGAAAGGAGGTGTACGAACCAGTAAAAGAAATTTGGAAAACGGAGTCAATGCCCAATGATTGGAATAAAGCGATAATAGTGCCTATATTCAAAAGGGGGATAGAACTAAGTGCTGCAACTACAGATGCATTGCTTTATTAGATACTGTCTACAAAGTTCTGGCGACAATGATAAAAAAAGAACTAGAAACGCATGCAGAGAACCTAATAGGCGAATATCAGGCGGGATACCGACAAGATAGATCAACAACAGATCAGATATTCCTACTGAAACAAATACTCAGAGGATGCTACGAGTACGAAATTCCAACTCATATGCTATTCATAGACTTCAAATTGGCACGACTCGATAAATAGGGAAAAACTGATAGAAGCTCTAAAGATAAAATTAAAAAAAAAATTAATCTTATGCAACGCAGTGAAGGTAAACGGGCACGTGTCGGAAGAGTTTATAGTGAGGAGAGGGGATCGCCAAGGGGGGCCGCTCTCTATACGGTCTATTCTATAAAAACATAATCAGACCAACCTGGATCGGCAATGGAGGATCTATGGAGGAAGAAAAGTGGGTGATATATGGGTAAGACGCACAAATGCAGAAGTGTACGAGCTTTATAACGAAGCCTCCATAACTCAAGTGATAAAATCCCTAAGACTGCAGTGGCTTGGACACATGGAGAGGATGGATAATAACAGAACTGTTAAAAATATTGACTGGAAAATACCGGAAGGAAAAAGGAAGAAGGGTAGACCGAGGAAGACGTGGAGAGAAGCGGTTTGGGAAGACCTGCAGCAAAAAGGGACCAGAAACTGGAGGGAGATTGCTTATATTATATATGAGGTGGTGGTAAGGTAGACTTTAATCTGCTGCGCTACCAAGCCCTCAAGATGGTGCTTAAAAGCGCGAAGTTATACGATTTTGGATAAAAAATTGTTAGATATACTGCAGCTTCATTGATTTGAGCATGATGCGCCAATTTCACAAACAAAAATCCAACGAGAGACAACACATTATCCATTTAAAGAAGTATATAACACATTTCACCATGTCAAGTCGTTTACAAATGTGGTTTTGACCCCCCTGACCAACGTACGTAAGGAAGAAGAAATCTGGTTTTACTTAATTTTAACGAAGGGAATTCATATCTTAGAGCTTCGTGGAAAGTTTCTGTGCCATCTATGAGATTCGAACCCCTTATGAACGGGTTGTAAAGTACACTCTCAATGCATTGTGCTACCGAGTCCCAAACGTCTATTTAAAGAGACGAATTTATTACAGATTTTCATGAAGGTGTCAGAGATATTCTCCTCTCTTGTTAATTCAATAATCCTCAGTATTATAAATATTAACAAGCAACTAATGCAGTTTTTATCAGCACAAAGAGATTCCGGAAGAAACGTTTTGGTTTAGTATATGAGGCCGTAACAGATTTTAATGAAACGTTATGATCTAAAGAATTACCCTAAAATACGTATTCGGTTGTATCATCGAAACGTTGAATAATGCATTGAATTTAATTTCAGAGAGAAATTGCACGCGGAAACTTTCTTAGGAAACGAAAAAAAAAAGAAAAGTCTAGAATCAGTTCATCTAAAATCAGCCGTTAAAACTGCTGCGATTCATAAGGTCCGAAATATAAAGCAGCGGAATTCTATTAGAGCGGACCAACTTTTTTGTTAGTAGCAATCTAACCAAAATGCAATTAACCGGCATGTTTGCAAGAATTAATCTTGCAAGAGACGTCGGAACGAAATTATATATTATAAATGACACGAAACAGTTTCATTGCAGGATGCCTCGGGTCAGTGCGTATGGAGAACCGCATTCTCATGATTTATCGAGCTGATTCTTTGATAGCAAACTGCCAGCCGGGGGCAAAGTCATTTGATAACAGGCATACCACCCCCATTAGTACACACATTAATACATCTCAGGCTGACGGCATTGTGCGACGGAATGCGTCGAGCCGGAGGCCGCAAGTCAATTGTTCCGCCGGCGTCCGTAATGTGCCAGAGATAGCGCCCACTGAGCGTCGTTATTGGCTGCAGAAGACTTTCAGAACGCCATCAACTCGCCGCGTCTGCATTCAATCTGTCCATAATTACAAAAAAATCGCGAAGCCAGCCGATACACTCAAAAATAAACACAATTTATCTTCCGACGCTGTTTTTCAGCGGACAGCACGGTCATTTGAAATCTCCCAACTTTTATTTTTGTACGGAAGGTGTTTGCAATCGGAACTCAGCTGTTAGTAAGACTATTCAGACATAAAATGCTGTAATAGAAAGGCGATGAATACTCATATTGATCGCGTGCTGTTTGCCATGATTTGCAGCGACAGGTCATGCAAAACCCTTCAAGCCTGCATTTATAGAACGCCGGATTAGACGACGAATTGCAAAAACAGCCTGCTTTAAGTAATACAGGTAGAGCGGATATGGATAACAAAGGAGATCTACGGTTAGGAAATAGGTCCCTTAAGAAGCCGGAGAATGGTGTGCTAAAATATAAAGATCATGGAGGAACAACGAAATCAGACAGTAGAAAATCATGAGCCTTCGGTTTGGATGGCTTGTAAGGAAACCTGAACACACCTACAGGATTATACATAAACGAATTCGGCGGCAACCCCGCCACAGGAAATTCGCTACTGAATAGCTTTCCGATAAGATTTAAAAGTATTTTTTCTTTTTGTCAAGAGTCCGAATCTCAACGAAATTAAAGCGCCATCAAAAAGATTTGCAGAACAATAAGACTAAATTTAACAAATAAAGTAATATGTGTTGTTCCCACGCGTTTCTTTCAACATCGGCGTTTAGCTGTCAAATATATCTACGCAAGGAAACCACAAAGATGCGAAATAATACTGGAAATTGTAGTCCATCACGAAATGTAAACATATTTTCAACAGAAGGGGCGAAAGATGTATAGAATTAATAAAACTTAAAAATAGGGATAAAACTGAGGTGATTGCGATAATTTCATATTATTTGGGCTTACATCCTACCAATATTAGCGATGGCTTTATCGATTGACTTTGAATCTATTTGTTTTGCTGAATAAAGTGGCACTTATTAGATCTGAAGCTCCGGGGGGTATTAATCAACGGGTCAGTGTGGCTTGGTCTTGAAGATGGTACGTTTACCGCAAACTAATCAGCTACTTAACCGGATATCCTCTTGAGAGCTATACATTTTCTAATATAGGACAGGAACGACATACATACGGTCCGTCAATCTGGACATTAAAGAGGTGGAAAGGCCTGTAATGTTCAATTTTCAAACGGTCTGTTCTAGCTCAATTCGGCGTACGCGACATAGGGTTGCCACCTGTCCGAAATCTTTCCGGACTTCACGGATTTTAACCCTCTCGCTTGAAAGAGTAGAAAGGTCCGTTACATTTATACATCTGCGGTGTTGATGCGTTAAGTGTAACCCTTTTTTGGAATTTATATATAAAACGCTTCTGTTTTCAGAGGTTGTTAGCTTTCGGTTTTAAAATCACTACAACTACGTGGTATTTTATACACCTAAATAACCACAACAAAATATTTATAAATTCTTCCATTCGAATTTTATACCTTAATGAAAAATAAAAATCACTGACGTTTCTCTTTGGGACAAGTTTTAATTTTTACTCTTTAAACCTATCGAATCCGATTACTTTCTGTTTCTTCAACATGATTAAATTATTCATGTTTAAACTTAAATGGCACCAACCTAATCTAGGTTTAACTAACAGGTAAATTCGGGCTGTACGTGAAACATTTCCCAGCCCCCGACGAGGTTCGAACCCTTGTGAGTTGGTCGCGAAGTTTCAATGGACAGCACTACTCAGCTGTTATTAATATGCTAATTACTTTTTTATTTCATATGTTGATTATTTTATTTTCTCAATTTTATTTAATAACTAAATACATACAAAAATTTAGGGGAGGCATATTATTTTATGTAATGCTATTATTAAGACTTATCTCCGAAACTTCACGTTCAGTGTTTTAATAGTTACTAATTCAAATTTTATTTTAGCAATTGGTGGCGAAATACCTAAAAAAGAAATAAAAACCTTAAACATTTTATTAGTATTAAGTTTCTAATTCCTATAAACGAAATTCGTTGAAATGTATCTCATTTTGGTTTAAAACAGTAAAATTAGGGTATAAAGATTCGATTCCAAAGTTTTAAATATAAATTTAATAATTTAAGCTTATTTAGTCTGCATATGGATCGACCTTAAATTGTTTTATTTATGAACCTAACAATGATTGTGATTACGCGCCAGAAACTAATAACTTTTAGTTTTATAACATACTAAATTTGGCACCTAAAACTTAAAATTCCAAACGAAAAAATCACGCTTTTTCATGTTATAAACACGGTAATCGATTTTTACAAGCAATATTAACTAAAACATTTACACTACCAAAGGTTTAACTACCATAAATAACACACAAAAGCGATACCTTGGGTGTAAAAGTTGTATATCAAATACCTGCAAGGTTGGGTAAATTATCTCACCTAATATTGTAATATCTACGTGTATATCTGTTAAGTGACATACATACATACATAACTATCTGTTACATCATTAATTTAGTAAAGTACTTGATAATCAAATACAAGTTGTATAACCAAAGACATGGCAAATTCTATTTCAAACATTCAAGCTGCTTTAAATAATTAGCTCACGACGATAGCATAATTAATTAAAATTAATCTTATACAAACTGAAGTTGTGCGAAAAACAGAAACAGGAATTCCTTGATCATTTGAATGACGATTTAAATGTATAACTCGTATTATGTAAACTTGTAAAACTGAATTTATGTCTGAAATTTGTTTCGACTGTCGGATTATTTGACGAATTTAAATAATTTCGTATTTTTAATTCATCTAATTATTTTGTTATTTGTTACAAACTTCTTTTTAATTTTCATTTTTAAATGCCGAGGGTTTACCAAAATGTCCAACTTTGTTAGTCAAAAATTTTTGATCAACTTCATTTTCAGTAAAAGTATGTAAATATACAGTCATATAAATACCTGACGAATGTTTTTGCTGTTCAAAAGCCACTAATTGCGGCCTGTTTAATAACAAAATCTGAATTTATATTCTGTTGAAAGGAAAAAGAGAAATTTGAAAACATCGCTTAATTCAAGAACGTGCTTGTAATTAAACTCTTTTATGTATCCGATTTGAAAAAGGTTGAACATTGTACTTTGCCCTAAAGCGCTTTTGAACATAAATAAACCATTTAATTTCCAAATAACTACATTTTTCTGTATGTTGAAGCAAGTAATCAAGGTGTTTATGTATATTTCCAAATTTACAACGAAGTAAATTAAGGCAAATAACTACAGAAAAATTATTTACCTCAACAGCTTATAGCATGAATAAAAATTATACGATTCGATCTTATAGAAAGGCCATTAAAGTGTGGCCGAACTTATCGACTCAGGGTGCTAGTGACTTCTTCGTTTAGAAGGTTAACAATAATGGTCAGAAAATGCTGCTACGTTGCACAAATCCGACTAAATCCAAGAGATTTAAAGTAATCGTATCTGTAAGCTGCAAAACTGCTAAAACGTAATCGGAATTTGAGATTTTGGAAACTCATATCCCTTTTATTTTCTAACTTAATCAAACTGGGTTATTTGAAAAAAAGTTAGATTTGTTAACTTCTGCTTAACCATACAAATATGGCGTGTTAATTGGATTGTTAATTGCAAAAATTTTGAAGTTGAGAATATAAACTGACTGATCATTCACATTAGAATTTATTTATAAGGTTTGTTTAAAATCCGGCTGTTGATTTTCAGTTAAATTACGAAGGTACAGAAATTTAAGGTTTGTTTAGGACTATATTCCTGCCGTGGAACATTCGCGTATTAATATTAGCAACACTTAATAATTCGTCTAAAATTGCACTCAAACATGTCAGCAGAATTATTTTATGTATGCGCGTTTTTTAAGCAAAAAATCAAATTTATTACAAAATTTCCTTTTATTTACAAACAGTGTTTTTCACAAAGCTTAAGAAGTATTAAGCATTTTTATTAAGCTTTAGAGTTAAATTTAACTTACATAAAAACAAGCTTAGATATAACAGCAGCAGCCTTTATTCTTGCTCGAAAATTTCGGTATTTAATATTAATTAATATTGAAACGCCTACGTTTACTTAGGCTTTCTTTCCTTTATATATTCTACAATCTACAGTTTAGAACGCAATTTTAATATATGAACGCATTCGCTAAATCTTTGAATCCTCAGAATCGTTTTGTTACTTTAACAAGCTTAAAAACTTGTATGCAAAGTGAACGAAGAAAATTGACAAATTTTCAGTTTACTACCTTTCAGATTACTTTTCAGTTTTTTGAAAATTAAATGAATTCTCTTAAAATTGAAACTAGGAAACTTTGAGGAACTTCAATATTTTATTTATTAGGTTAACAAACTTGCAACTTAGGGAAAGTCAAAAATGAAAAATTTTCAGTTTTAGGATTCAGGAATTATTTATTTTTAACTGCATTTCAATGATAATATCCTGTTTTTCTAGGATTTAAAGTTTTAAGTAAAACATGAAACATGGAAATAATTTTCAGGAATTATGTTTGGCTGTATTTCTGAATAGCAAATGTTCAATCAATACTTAGCTTTTCTACGATCTAAAGCCTTGAATTAAGTTATTTTTTTCGAAGTTGCGAACAACTTATTTCATTTATTATGTTAACAAGTTTAGAGAATTAACTTGAAGCTGAAAAAAGAAAATTTTCAGTTTTCAAATATCGATTGCCTTTCAGCGTTTTTTATGACTTAAAGCTTGGATTCAATTAAAAAATTCTGAACCTTGAAAATTTTATGGTTTATTTATCAGGTTAACAAGCTTAAAAACTGAAGTCAAAGGTGAAAACAAGTTTTCAGGTTAAAATTATGGAATTATGTTTGGTTGTATTTCAGAGTAGCAAATGTTTGATTAATCTTCAGTTTTTCAGCTTCTCCTTAAAATTTAAAGCCCCTGCAAAACTTTAGAATATTATGTATTGGATTAACAAGCTTAGAGCTTTAAGTGAAATGTGGCAACAGCAATTTTCAGACTCCAATTGAAGAATTATGCTTGGACACCTTTCAGAATTGCAAATGTTCGATTAATTTTCAGTGTTTCTCTAAAGCTTGAATTAAATGAAGATTTTCGAAATTGTAAAACAACTTCTGAGTTCATTTATTATTTTAGTAATTTTAGAATATTAATTTGAAGATGAAAATAGCAATTTTCGGTTTTTAAATACAGACTGCCTTTCAGAGAATATTAATCTTTAGTTTTTCTACGATTTAAAGCTGGAATTCTATTTAAAAATTCTAAGCATTGAAATCAAATTCAGGAATTATGTTTGGCTGTATTTCAAACTAGCAAGTGTTCGATAAATTTTCAGCTTATCAGTTTAAAGCCCTGAAACACTTCAGAATTTTATTTATCGAATTAGTAAACTTAGATCTTAAGTAAAATGTAAAAACAGCAATTTTGAGACTCAAATTCAAGAATTATGCTTTGCATAGTGGTAAATGTTGGATTAATTTTTAGTTTTTCTGTAAAGCTTGAATTAAATAATTCTTTTTTATAAATTGTGGCAAACTTCTTAACTTCATTTATTATTTTAACAAGTTTGGAAAGTTAACTTAGAGAAAAAACGGCAAATTCAAACTGTTTTTCAGAGAAGATTAATTTTCAGTTTTCCTTCAAAAATTCTGAAACCTGCAAACTTGACAATTTTATTTATCAGGTTTACAAGCTTAAAGACTGAAGTGAAAGGTGAAAACAAGTTTTCAGAATCAAATTCAGGAATTATGTGTGTCTGTATTTCAGAGTAGCAAATGTTCAATCAGTTTTCAAAAATAGTGCGCTAAAGCACGTGACAGCAATAAAAATTATAAAGTAGTAGATTTTTATGAAAAATTAACGGATTAACTGAGAGAAACAATTTTATTAAGGTAAAAGGCAATATAACGGAAATAAAAGTCACAACAAAACTGGTTTTAACAATTTTTGGCGAAATAACTATACCATAATTTTATTGACATCAGAAATATGTTTATTACTTGTGGTATATCCAACAAATACTGTACTTTTTTTTTTATTACTTAAAATTGGAATTTATGTACTTTTATTTTTACACGGTGTGATCTACCACTTTATTTGTTAGTTTATTTTTTATTATTGTTTTATTACTATTCTTGTCATTAGACTTAAGTAAGTTAACGTGATGCCAATGTTTATACTTCCATTTTTAGATAACGATTTCAGGACATAATAAATAGCCATCTTAAGAATGGGCCCTCGTCAGATGATATTCCCACTGGGGCAATAAAGCAGTGTTAAATTTTCTTAATTGCGCCTCTTACTTACTAAACTTGCTCTGTAGTTTATATATACGCCCGAAGTTTTAAAAATAGTCGTTTCAGTAACACAAAACAATAAGCAAATACAAGATTTTTGAGTGGAAAACTTCAAGAATCTTCTAAATTAAAACAATACCTTTTTAATAAAATAAGAAACTTATAATTTTGTAGGAAAAGGCTTTGGGGATACCCTGAATTTAAGTAAAACTTTCTGAGTGTCTTAAGAACAAACAAAACAAGTATTATTAAACCGAACCTTTTGTAATCTTCAGGTTTTTAAATTAAACGCCATGGATAGGCGATTAGCACCTTGTTTTCATTTGTCAGGTTGAAGTATAGCTAACATCGTTTTTTCAGAATAGTACTGTCTATTTCAACACTGACTGCCAAATCAATACTTATAATCTTCAAATTTTAATGTGCAACACCTAAAACGATTTGAAATCTACGGTTTTACAAAATATTGTTATTGATGTATGTCTATAGAGGAAATATTATATCAATGAACGGAAGTGAATACCCCCTTGGGAATTTTTTATAACCACGGCAGAGCATTTCACTTTCCTCCTAAATTATTAAATGAAAAGGGCACGATTTGGGGGGAGTATTGCTAAACTGATTTTGGGGAAAGATCACAGTATGTTGACATAACTCGTAGGTAGATCTGATGTATATCAAACAAGTCCAGCCTAATATTTCCATACCAATATATTATGTACCACAGAGCTTTGAATTATAAAAAGCTGAATACAAATCATTATTACATTATAAAATAAAAAGGGCATGTTCAAAAAGGCTGCTATAAATAGATTATCTGTGTAATTTCCGATCACCGTGTCGAAAATCCAATTATAGAGTAAATTTAATCAACATGTGCATTGTAATATTCAACAAAATAATAGATATTACATGAATAGGAAAATAAACAGCTTGATCGATCAATGATAAAGAAATAAATTCATAAAATTCTCCGAAATTCACTGTGCTTCCCTGATATCAAACTTTTAGTTTGATTTGTCATGCATAATTTTCATTTACGTAGTTATTAATGAAATTAATTTAGGTAATCTGAAAATGTCATCAGCAAATCAAGTTTATTTTATGTAAGTAGGACACACATAGGAATGTATAAAATAACGAACATCCAGGCAGTGTTATTGCCCAAATTGAATTTTTACAAAAAGTATGTATTTTATGTTTCATTCTTTCAGCTTTTCACAATTGAAAGTTGGAAATATCTTCAAAGCTAGCTTATGAAAACATAAAAACATTCGATATTCGATATTCCAATTTTTACTGGACCTAAAAGAGTTTGTCCTTTATATTTGGAATTTTAAAGTATCTTTAAAATTAGCAGCGTGGCTTAAATTAAAATTCCAATCGACGCCGACGTGTGTGACGTTACAATTTTTG
The DNA here is from genome assembly GCA_963082815.1 of Melanotus villosus. Classification (NCBI taxonomy): domain Eukaryota; kingdom Metazoa; phylum Arthropoda; class Insecta; order Coleoptera; family Elateridae; genus Melanotus; species Melanotus villosus. The sequence continues at coordinate 39,851,277 of OY720427.1, forward strand.
TGTGCAAATTTATGTGTTGGTAATGAACTATATAAACACCATAAACAGAAGATTTTCTAAGTTATAAGAGTTGTTGGAAATTGCTGTAGCTAGCTTATGAAAACATGGAGACACTCCGTAATGTTTTCATTCTATATTCTGATTTTTATTGGGTGTAAAGGAGCCTGTCTTGTATATTTGAAATTTTAAAATATTTTCAAAGTTAGCTACATATACGGACTTTAAAATTTGTTAAAATACATCATTCAACATAAATAAGGATTCGGGTCGGTCTGTATGTGTTATAATTTTTTTGTGCAAGTTTGTGGCTTTGTAGGGAACTATTTTACAGTATAAGAGGTTGCAAGCACCATAAACAAAAGGTTACCTAAATTTCAGAGGTTGTTGGAAATGGTTGTTGATAGTTTGTGAAAACATGAAAACATTCTGTAATATTTTCAATCTACATTTTGATTTTTACTGGGTGTAAAGGAGTTTGTTTTTTATATTCAAAATTATACCTGCAAAGCTAGCAAAGTTGGCTTTGATATCTTGTTAGAATGCATAGATTGCTTGAAGTTTGAACTATAATTCTAGTCGACCTGTGTGTGTTATAATTTTTAGTCCAAACGTGTGGCGTTACAAGGAATCATTTTGCAATAAGAGATAAAAGTAATAATCACCATCAATAGAAAATCATCTACATTACTGAAGTCGCTGGAAATGATTGCTACCAGCGCTTGTGAAAACATAAGACATTCTGTAACGTTTTTTTTTGAATCTATGTAACAATTTTTCTTTGGTGTAAAGGAAAATGTTTTCAAAGCTGGGAGCTGGGCTTTATTACATGGGTCGTTTGAGAAGTAAGGTAAACGACGCAGAGCCGGCAGCACCATGATTAAAATTGATGCACGGCCGATAAGTTTGATTCTTCAAACGAGCCCTTGCCGAGTTTCAGCTCAGTGCATTGTGAGGTTATTGTTTGGTCACGCGAAGAAGACGAATTTGAAAGCATTTTCAAAAATGATGGACATAAAGGAGATTTTATTTTTTCAAAGGGAAAAAACCCTTGGCGAGTCTTTCCATTCATTTAAGACAGTACATTTGTGGACTGCTGACTTTAAACGTGGCCGCACAAGTATCGCAGATGAACCGTGCAGGGAACGCCGAAGTGATATGACTTCGGATATGGTGACTAAGATCCATAAAATAGTTTTGAGTGGCCGTTTTCAACCAAAATTTGTAACGAATCTACCTTTTCAAAATGAACAATAAAAAATGTTTTTAAATCAATCCGTACTCCAACTTGGTTAAAAAGGAGCTTCTTCTGAATAGAATTACCAATCAAGTGGTTTGTTATTATTCTTCGAATGTTGAAGAAACCTTATGTGATAATCGGTTGCTAAGAATTAAGACTTAAAATTTACAGGCATTTCCTTAGCAAGAGAACTGTATGATAATCTAATTTCCTAAGAAAATTCCCCTACTGACTTGTAAGATCGTCGTTTAAAGCCTGTCTTCAACAGTTGCTTGGTCTCGGAGGGATGGTTATTCACCACTTTTATATTTACGTTTAATACAGCTTGTCCTTTCTAAATATATTTTTGATGGTTATATGTAGATTTTGAACATCATCTACAATTCCCAGATTTTTTTCAGGAAGCTACTTAATACAAGTTTGAAAACTGTGAACCCATTTCTTTGAGAAACCCAGAATGTATGATTATGAGGCTAGGAGTAAGGTTAATTGTTGTTACTTATAAGTACAAGGAGCAGTCATATTTTTACCTGAGGTGATATGTTTTTGATTATAAAAAATGTGTCTCAGTTTTCCTCATTTCGGAAGTTTTAAAGTGAAATTTAGCTAATCAAGTCCAAACGTCGTGTTATTAGGGAAATTTGTTTTTGTTAAGAAAGTTCTTTTATAAGAAAAATATATAAAGGTCAATTAAGCTCACATGAAAGATAGAGTCTATAAAATGGGTGGTGTTACGCTCGGTTGAAATGCGAAACGTTTATTTTATTTTCCTCATTTAAGCGAACGCCGATGTAATCATTTCGGTAGGAGTGGGAAAAGGGGGTGCGTATAACAATATTTGCTGGTTAATTCCAAGAACGACTGGAATTGTTTCATTTTATACAGCGGTTTTCCTGTGACTGTGATGGATTAGTTTTCACTTCACTTCTTGTATTTAGACACGCAAGAAATCGCGAAACAAAATCCCCGAGTTACTAGGTGAATTAGGATTACAGATTAAAACGGTGGACGATGTTATTAAAAGTTATCCTCATCGTGAACATTTCAAACCCACCCTAATAACTAATGATTTATTATTGTCTTTTAATGGCTTAATTTGCTCTCTTGGAAATTTAATCTTGGGGATACTCACCTCAGCCGCTTTCAGCTGGTAACCGATATTATCCTCAAAAGTTGAAGACACTCCCAAACCCGATTATTAGTTAGTATCTCCCTCCGAAATACATCGGAATTTTTAAATAAGCTGGGATTAAATGTAAACACCAATATCGTCAGCACACGTGGCACGATAATACCAAGAGGGCTGTAACACATCGCATATATAACACTCCGTAATAGCTCCAAGTAATTCCCCTCGCCACTTACTACTGAATATAGTAGCGTAAATACGAGTGAATATGGCAAAAACTTACATATCCGTAATATTCCGACAGCATACCCAGGATTGTGTGGTTTGTCCCCTGGTAATTACAAACTCCTACCGAAACTAGTACGCAATAAAATAGCTGCAAGACTGCCAAAGAACGGATGTTATTATCTGTTTTAACGTAGCTATGCCGAGTGTGGGGTAAATAAACGGAAAGCAATTATTTTTTATTCGATATTTAATATTCGTCCGAATTTAGCTGAAAAGGTTTTTCCGAAAATAAAAATTTTAACTTTATTAAACTCGTAATTCTAGAACCAATTTGTTTGAAATGTCCAATATGGTTTATCGCAACAACCAGTCACACTATCGGATTTCCGGGCACCACAGCTTCAGGAAAAATCTATTTCAAACCGCTTTGCTTTCGCTGTCAATTGTGAGGTTATAGAAATTCTGCACCAGTTTAATAAATCTGCATTATAGATATGTCCTGGAATACATATAACTGCGCAGAATTAAAAATGTATAACATTTCCATGATAAATTTAAACTTTATTTGAATATAATTTGCCTCTATGCTAATGCGTTTGGTCTATTCTAAGCTATTTAATTAATGAGATTCATATTTTGGCTCTTTGTAAACAATTTCATTGGAGAAGGTTTGAACCTTACGTAAGCTAATCTTGAGGCAGAACTGAAGGATGAAACTTGAAAATCTATCGCTGTTGCTTTAAAATCTGTAAAAATCCAGTTAAATGTTTATGCATTTAGTAGCCTAAATTAAGTTGGAAGTTTTGACAAATGTGTATTTCATTGATAGACAACAAAAAAGAACAAACAATTAAAACAAAATTCGTTACACTCTAACCGATTTTATAATTAAAAAAAAAAACAAATCAATAAATAAATGAATACATAAATACATAAATAAGTAAATAAATAAATAAATAAATAAATAAATACGTAAATAATAAAAATAAAAAAAATGAAAGTTAACACTGTACATATTAAGCCAGTTTTTGCGAATTTGTTCTTATTTTTGTTACTAAAATGAGGTGAAGCAGTCTTAACTGAGAATTTTCAAAAGATATATGTATATCAAATAAACGCTTTCTGTGAAACTAAGTAGATCAGGAAAACGCTAAAAAAATATTAAGTGCTTAATTTTAAAATTAGCCTGCGGTCATTCAGACGAATGCAGAATAATTCTGAAAACTGTCAAAAATATTAAAAAGCCAACTTTTAAACAATAAAGATTTTTAATAATAAGCTAGATGCTGAAGATATTTTAGATTTTCTTTGGGACGTTCACCTTAATTTCTCAAGAATTTTGAAAAATATTTTAAATGCAGATTAACCGAAATTGTTGGAACAAAAAGCTCAATAGAAAAGGATATTTCTCCAAATATTAAATTTTCGTTAAAGTAGACTAAATAATAACTAAGTTATTAGATTTGTAGCTAATCTCCATGATCCCAATATCGCCCTATTTGAATAAAAGAGGTTCTTTGATTCAAACTCACCAACATAAAAAATAAAGAGAAGTATTAGGTTATTAATCACAGTTTAAGGTGAAACCAAAACGAAAATTATTGAAATTTTTAATCGTAAACACTGAGTAGATTATGAGAATTTTCCGAGAATTCTAGTAAAATACTTATGGCTCAAGGGAGCCTTAATATTATTTGTTATAAAGGTATCTTATGACGTATAAATGCGCTCCAAAAAGCTAAATCAAAATCACGTTGAAGGTTGTTACAAGTTTTAGTTTCTTAAGATATTTGAAAGTACTTTAATTCCAGATAAAAAATAGGTTTAATCCCTCCAAATCTCTGGTTATTTGAACAAAAAGCTCATTAGAAAAGGGCATCTCGCCAAATATTAAAATGTTCTTTAAAGTAGACTAAATAATAACTAAGATATTAGCTTTGTAGAAAGAGATCCCAAAGCATAATGTAAAATATCACCACTCCTTTTAATAAAAGAGCTTCTTTGACTCAAACTCAGCAAGATAAAAACTAAAGCAAATTATTAGGTTATCACAGTTTAAGGTGAAACTTAATTAATTGAAGTTTCTAATCGTAAAAGGTATTAAACAATTTAGTGAATTAAAAGGCGTTCCACTAAATTTAGGTCAGTGCAAATAACAGAAGAATTTAATTTAAGATTTAATCTTAAATTTGGATTGGAAATTATAAGAAAATACTTACGGCTTAAGCGAGCATTAATATTATTTGCTATAAACGCAATTTATGACGTATAAATGTCCCTCAAAAAAGTTAATTACAAATTTGAGTTTTATAGTTTGGATTTAAACTAGTTTCCCTTTTTTGGCGTAGCCTTATGCGAAATTTTTGGGCAAAATTGTTGATTTTATACTTTTTTTTATTTGATATATCGCCAAAAGTTGCAAATAAAAATTAAATTAGTGAACTATTAGTATACTGAATGTTTCGGAGACGAATCTATCTCCGTTTCCAGTGTGCTAATTGTTTAGTAATTTTTATTTTAGGAACGGATGGCAAAATACCAAAAAAAGACTATAAAATGTTAAACTCGTTACAAAAATCTCCAGAAAAAAATTTTAATGTCAAATTATATATATAAATTAAAATAATAAAAAATAGAATTTTGACCAAACTGAACTTGCAGAAAAATCTGGTTTTTAATAATTTTCATGCAACTCGCTAAATCGTACTAAATAATTTGCCAATCTAACATAATAAAAACAAATATTTTAAATGCCCTGATAATTTATTGTTGTAATCATTTAATTCGATAACTTGAATTTATTTTTCTAATATGGGCACCGAATTTAAAGGTAGGTATTCAGGACAATAATTCAGCTAAGAATTTAAATTTTGTTTTAATTTTTAAAAAGCAACTTTTAAAATTGTTGACTGTAGGTTTAGGATTACAAAATTTACAGTTTTGACTACTCTCAGAGTCAATCTTATGCAAGAATTTGTGGTCAAATTCAATAGCTAGAGCTTCAAGAATATTCGAATTTTTGGTATAAGGTCTAAGTACTCTAAGTTGTAGAATATTTCTATAAAACTATCCAACTTTGTTCATTCAATTTTAAAATTTAATTTACTTCAGTCTAATTTCCACTTGAACTTTGAATAAACTAATTATCTATTAGCAGGATAGTTTTTGAAGATAATTTAAGCAAAATCAATTAAATCTGTTTATTTGGACACAATCTTTTATGGTTTTTAATTAGAAAAGCATTTGGGAAGTAAATTTTACACTACTAATGCAAAACTTCTGTCTAAAATTGTACCCCAAAAATTATCTGAAAAGCTTTGAAATGCACTCTGTATTTTTTTATTTTAGACTAAATTTTTAATGAATTCTTCCTTTGAGGATATATTCTTAGTTTCAATTCAAAAATTATTTGAGAAGCTTTAAAATGCATTCTGTTTCTATTTTTTAAATAGTTTTGGTACCTTGATTTATTTCAGAGACTAAATTTTCAAGGAATTCTTTCTTTGGGGATATATATGTAGTTTTGATTAAAAAATTAATTGAGAAGCTTTACAATGTACTTTGAATTTGCTTTTTTAACATTTTTGATATCCTTTTTATTTTGGAAACTACATTTTTAAAAAATAATTTCTTTCGGGATATAGCTTCTTTAGTTTAGATTCAAAAATTCACCCTGAATCTGTTTGTTTAAATTATTTTTGATACCTTTTTCTATTTTAGAAAGAGCAATTTTTAAAAAAATTCTTTCTGTGGCAATATATTTTTAGTTTCGATTTAAAAATTATTTGAGAAGTTTTATAATAAATGCACCTTGACTGTATATTTTTGATACATTTTTTATTTTAGAGACTAAAGTTTTAAGAAATTTGTCCTTTGGGAATATATTTTTAGTTCCGATTCAAAAACTATTTGAAAAGCTTTAAAATGTACTTTTGACTATGCTTTTTTAGTATTTTTGATGTATTTATTTATTTTGGAAACTAAATTTTTAGTAAATTCTTTGTTTGGGAATATAACTCCTTTAATTTCGATTCAAAAATTATTTAAGAAATTCATTCCGAATCGGTTTTTTTAAAATTATTTTTGATACCTTTTTCTATTTTAGAAAGAGCAATTTTTAAAGAATCCTTTATTTGGCGATTTATTTTTAGTTTCGATTAAAAAAATTATTTGAGAATCTTTCAAAGGCACTCTGAATCTGATTTTTAAATGTTTTTGCTACATTGTCATTATTCCAGGGACTAAATGTTTAAGGAAGTCTTCTTTTGGGGTTATATTTTTATTTTAGATTCAAAAATTAGTCGAGAAGCTCATGCATCCCGAGTCTGTTTTTTTTAAATATATTTGAAACCTTTTTTATTTTAGAGACTAAATTTTTGGGAATATACATATTACATATATTCAGTTTCGATTCAAAAATGATTTTAGGTGCTTTAAAATGCACTTTTAATCTGTTTTTAAAAAATATTTCTTATGCCCTTATTCTAGAGTTTAAAAAATTCTTCCTTTGAGGATATATTTTTAATTTAGGCTCATTAAAAATCCTTCTTTATTGGCATTGCAGTTAAAACCCATCAGCGAAACATTCGTTTAAATATGACGTGTTTCGAACAGCTTGGAATTAGTTCTTGACATGATTTTATTTATAAATAATTAATTTTTAGGGACATTTGCTTTAAATTTAAACTGAGTGACTCATGTAAAAAACCTTTTAAGCAATAACTCACTCAAATTTCTAAGATTATTGGGACACTCCTTATATTCTGTACGTATAAATAGCTCTCACATTAATCTATAAGGTTAAGCCAAATTGTTGGTGTGGTTTTAGTTCGTAATAAAATCGAATTAATCGAATAGTCTAAAATTTTTTTTGCGAAACTTATTTGTTGTGTTTGCTATATTTGGTCATTTGCATGCAAAGTTATTTTCAATGGAATTGTTTGAATTTGCACCCTGTAATTCTACTGAAACTCTTTTGTAAAATCTGAAATTTGTTAAATGATATTACTTGAATGAGCGTCTACTGATACTATTTGTTAAAGAATTGTAAAGTATGATTTATCTTTGTGCAATTTTTTGTGATTTTCTGTAAAAAGAAGGTTGTGTAATACCCTAAAAGTGTTAATAACACACTAAAAAATAAATAAAAAAGTAATTGTATAATTTATTGTTAGAAAGAGGGTTTCTTTCGAGCATCATTTTCAAAGGTGTCTTAGAGAAAAGATACTGCTTGAAAAGAAAAGCTAAATTACTGTAGAAATTGTAAATTATGGCACAAAAAGATTTATCCGGGGTCGTAAAATTTATTGCAGCCCATAAATACGCGTATGCAGTTATCCATTTTGATTTCCCGCAAGTGGCGGTGCTGTATACATGAATAGTGCATCAAGGTGCAAAAGGGCGAGGACTACATACAAAGCCACATAGACAAGTGGCGAAGATGTGATGAGAAAGAATTGGAATAGCTTCAACACTCAAGGATTTCAAGGGGACACGATAGGTAGGTAAGTAAACAGTAGGAACTGAAACGAGAGCTCCATGACATCTGAGGTAATGCACCGCTTCTGGAAAATCGTTGCTCCGGGTTTACCACATACAGCTAGCTGCACAGTATAATCAGCGTTTTCAGTACCAATCGTTAAAGCTCTGCCGTTTGTTTTCTATGATTGTATTTTCATTCAATAGCTTACCGAGTAAATCAAAGCTTTGAATTTGTGACCTAAAAGTATACAGCAAAAATTGTAATGTATAGTTACAAACGAACAGTTCAACTGGGGTAGATTCAACGAATGTGAGCTCAACAAACGAACCGAATAATACATACGTTTGTTCGGTTCAGCGAATAAAAATAGCTTGAAATGTGGAGAACAATTTTCTAGTATACTACCCGATAACCAGTTCGATATCCGTTCTATCAATCGAATTGGTATTCATTAATCCGTTAATGTTAAGTACCTAACGAATAAGTCATTCTTTATAATCTCATCAGGTTTAAAAAGTTAGAGGATTAGTTCACCGGCGTGAAGATACGGAATAAGTCTGATAAATACCGAAAGGAGCTTGAATTAAGACATGTGACACGAATTGATTGTCGGATTATACAATGGGGTGGGATTTCAGGAAAGAGTACGACTTGCTTTCCTACGTAACAGACAAAGACGCATTCTGTAAATTCTGAAATAAGATTGACAGTCCTGGGCGGCCTGATCTAAAATTAAGCACATCACGTCAGTATCAGTCAGATGAGATTGATCGAAACAACATCGAAGGCCGCGAATTTTCGATTTGTTAAACTATGATATCTCAAATTTTTCCTCAATTTTATAAATTGGACGGACAAAATTAAAACGTTCGCTTCGCAAAAAGCAAAAAAGAGCAAATTGTTTCCGAACGAGTTAAACCTGGTCATCTGGATACACCTTAAACTTTTATTTAATTGAATTTATTATATTCAGACAGTTTGCTGCTTTATTCGCGAATTTAGCGCCGTTTTAAAACTTTTTTAACGTTTTTAATATAAAATTTTTTCAAATGTTTTTGTATTCCTTGTAAATATATGTATGTGTTTTTGACGTTTAAATTAGATTTGATCTATAAAACCTCCAACATTTTACGATGTCACAAACCTTCTAGGTTTATACATAGTTGGGATTATGTATACTCATATTTTGTTCTATTTGTAACTTACAACGTGACATTTTTGATTTTATCTGGGTATTTCACCGAAAGTTTTTAACTTGTGTAATTTGGATAATCTCCTGTTTATGGTGCCCATTACACCACTTACCGTAAAACGATTGTTTGCAAAGCCCCAAATTAGTAAAGAAGTTCTGAGGTTACACGGATCGAACTATGCTAAAACGTTTGTTTACAAGACAAGGGTTGTAACAAACTTTTTAGCTGAGTCATAGGATAATCTTTTATTCAACTTAGTTATTTTAAGGCGACTCAGATGTGCCAAATATTTCAAAATAATCTTCGGAATGTAAAAATTTGTCCGCCTTTTCACAATTTTTCTTTGATTAAAAAAAAGCATAGTTAATGCCTTAAAATTGTTAATCGCACATCACAAAATAAATAAAAAGTAAAGCACCAAGTAAAAGCTTATAATTAAAGACCAGTAAACCAGCTGTACGGTTGAATGAAAAATATAAGGCGGCATGCTACCTGTTTTGAAACGAACAAAGAACTCAATTAACAATTTGGAACTGCGTCGCAATACCAAAGTTCTCTTACGAAGGCTGCGAAGCGGGTTAATTCCGTCACACTCAAAAAGATTAGAATCGTGTGCCCTTGCTATAACTTCCAGAATTCTCCGACTTCTATAATAGAAAATAAAGAATTTTTCTGTAGGTTATTTCTGGATTTGCCGCCTCTTTCGATATTTTGATTGTTTCCTTTGATGGGAAATATAAAACAAATGACAGAAAAAGTAAATTTTCCGTGACGCCATTCGATGTTTTTCTTCTACAAATTTACTATAAAAATGAATCCGATGGTTACCTTTTTCATTGTTCTGAGGCATATTTATCTGCTTTATCGCGGAGAGAAAATTACAGTTTGTTTTCATACTTTGTCCTTGACACTAAGAATGTAACACTATTTCGTTGTTTAGCCCAATTATATTTTGAATTTTGCTCATTCGAGGATTTTATGCAAGGTGTATCCGAATTCGACTGATTTTTAGGGGTGATAAAGGGTACCAAAGGGAGTAACTTTTGTAGATAAATCCTGGGTCGGAAATGCAGGATAACAACGCGAGACATATCAAAACACGTCATTTGAGAACGTCTTGAAGAGATAACCATGTAAACTGTTTCACTGGGCCAAAAGTTTGTACTAAATACAGTTATAAATTGTTAGATTTTCCGTCTTTAATTTATTATAAATCCTTTTTCAAGGATTTCTTTTGAAACCTCTGGCATTTCAATTTTACAAAGGTGTCTTCTACTGCCTCTAAAACTTTATTGAAAGAATTCTGATAAGGAACATTCTTATTTGGTATATTTCCAAAGAATAAAAATAACTAGCCACTTAAGCGATTTGCGTTAACAGAATCTCAAACCAATTTCCGGAAATTAGAAATGCCAGTTGTCTTGGCATTAAGTTCAGTGCGGTTGCTACAAAATGAACGTTAAGCTTTTCTAAGTTATTCAGTCGGACATCATTTTGAACCTAGTTAACTAGACTAGGTCGAGAACTTATTCCGGTAAGCCCTGATTTTCTTGAACTAAAGAGAGACGCTGATCACTAAGGAGGCAAACCTTTGAGAATTTGATAGTGTTGTTTAAATGGCTTAAACGGAGAAAGGGACGGTAATTACTGCAGCAAATTTGATGCTTATCGATTATATTTAATTTTTACGGCTATAACATCATTCCCATTTCTAAAATTACTTCAATAATTGAACGTGACAATTACACAAAATGGCATTCACGTGCAAGCACGTTCTTAAAATGACTTTATAGTCAATAACCGTTACGTTCATTACGCGTAATATATTTAGTGTACCTTCAGGAACGTAACTGGAGATTATTAGAGAAGCGTATCGATTAAAACATTTAACTAATTCACTTTCTTCATTATAAGGAAAAATTATTTGTTCGAAGCAATTTATTTGGAGAAAAATTCCAAGTATTTTTAATTGTGGGATTACGTGTTCCATATGCTTGTTATACAGTATTCGAGACTTTTAGCATGTTAGGCCACTTATAGAAAATTTTGTTTGCCAGAAGGTCTCAATGAGAAGGCTGAAATTATTAAATTAGAAGCACTTCGAATTTTTAGATTAGTAGAAAGCTTGGGCCATTTTAACCATTTCTAATTGTTGTTGATAGCTATATTCTAATAAACTGACCCAACATTGAATGTTCGATGATGGATTAAGTAACCAAAGGCACAAATGAGTAAAAAATGGAGGTGATATCGCGATTTTACAGTGCAGCCATTGCACGTGTCATATCAAACGATCAAAGGAGGTTCTCGTTATATCGATCTGTGGAGTCGATTCTTGTATACTAAGCAACAAAAATGTCTCCAGAAACTTTACTCCCGATTTTAAGTAAAACATTCTCCAACAAGCTACGCTAAAATAAAGGGAAAGAACAGGCTGTTCACCTGAATTTAATTTTTATGCGAATTTAATGAATTTGAGGCTTTAAGGCAATTAAAAATAAATTAAAACAGAACGATTTCATAATGTAGTAAGACAAATACATTTGTCAAAAAGATCATTGGGAATTCGCTAGCGTTGAATTAAATTTGAGCATTAAATCAAATATATTTTTCAATGTAACCCTTTAACGTGGTTATAGGAACAACAGCAATACGTCCCAATAGGTAAATTACTGAGAATTTCCTCGACAGTTTATTTTTATGTATTTTCATGTTTGATATATGTTAATTATATTTTGAACCAATTATTTAGAAAGGAAATTTTTAAAAGCCTGGTAAATTTTAATTAACAAAAAAATAAAACATTTTTGTTGGTAGTGGGTTATAAAATGAGAGTATTAGTTAAGCCTTAAAAAATTGTTGGCTCGAGTGTGTTTGATATCAAACGTTAATTGTTGGAAAATTATTTTACGTCATGTAAAGTTCACATAATCCGATACCAACCAAAAATACAAAAGCTCGTTCTAACTTTAAATTGCGTGTATGTTTAACCTAAATAAATACATCGTCAGTTTTGCTCTAGCATATTCTGCAGCGTTTGATCTCAATGTTTATTTCAATGCCTTTTGTAATGAAACCCTTTACAAAGTATTCTATGTTAGGTAGCTTTTGTTCGTTGCCTTTATACCTAGCCAATTTTGCACTTGAAGCTTTAGTTGAACCTTGGTACAATTATTAAGCTTCGAATTCCTCTATACTATAGCAAATAAGCGAGTGTTATGTTACATCGGGTTCTGTTTACGTACAAGTTATTCATAACCAAAATAAATATCAAAAACTTTTGGGAAATTGCTGTAGTTTGCCTGGCAGAAATGCTTTATTTATACATATTTTTTATTTTATTTTGCTGCATTTTCTTTAAATAAAATGACACAAAAAATAAAATTACACCTTTTCGTAGTATTTTTGTTTAATTCTTATAATATATTGACTATTAATATTCTTATATTCGAAATTTACGTTTAGATTTCGCACTATACAAATTTTGTGCAAAAACTGATTGCAATTGCGCGCTACTGGTTTGGTAGCCAAACAAATCTTTTAAATCAATAAAACTCACAATTTCACTTGTTTGTTACTACTTCTATCTTGTGTATTTTAATCAAATTTTATGCAAAATATTACAAAGGTATTAGGTATAACGTAAGCTTCTCAGAAATTAATACTTAGTCTCAACAAATGATTGAAACACAACAGCCATTTTAGATACTTAAGATGAAAATTTATATACCAAAATATTTTTTTATCTTATTATTTATTTATTTAAAACGTATAAATTTGCAAGATTTATTTAAGGGGTTTGTGAAAATTAATCTAAAAGCCTCTGATGGGTTCGCCAAAACATTTATGCTTGCCAAAATTGTTTATACTTTTGAAGTAGATGTTAAATTGCAAATTGAGACGAGTTTGAGTTAAATAAACTTTCGAATAGTAGATTAACAACGATATATCAACAAAATGAAGTTAAAAAGTATTTTTAAAGAGTTAATTGTTTTACCTTTTATAAAATAAATGTTTCGGTGTAAAAGTAAAAAATAATTATTATTATTATTGCTAATGATGGATGAAAGATTTTCAAAGCTCTTGCATAATAAATATCATCAGATACGGAATTAGCAGTATTAATTTCCTTGTTAGCTAAAATTAGTAAAACAAGCCCCAAAATTGAAATTGAATTCAACCACACTTAAACATTAAAGCCAAAGTAATTAATTTGTCAATTAAAGCAAACATAATTAATTTATGGCTTCTTTTTATTTGTATAACAGATTATTACACATCTATCAGTTCTATGGGTTATTGTTGTTATCTATGGTGTACGCACAAGCATTTCACTATTGAAAAACTTGTAAGAAGGGGAATTTCATTCTACCATTGCTGGAAAAGCAAAATTTGACTCTGTCAAAACTAATATTCTAAAAATATTGGATTAAACTGCGAAAAGGTCACTTTTAGGTGAACTTTTATGAGTGGTTAGTACCAAATGAAGTAACTGATGTTGTAAAGAAACCGGGTAGCTAAGATTACGACGCCAGATTCGTCAAAAGAAGTCCTTTAAAATACTTTACTCTTTTGTAGTTAAATACAGCCACAGTGGTTATTTTAATGGAAGAGCTTAACATTTGATTACTTCTTCTTCTTGAGGTGGCGTGCCCACTACAGGGCGTTGCCGTCTTCTCTCGATATACAATGTGATTTTTTAAAAACTCAATTGCAGCAGGCCGTATTCTGACTTAATACAGACAGTTCTAAGAATTCGGCCTGCTGCAATTGAGTTTTTAAAAAATCACTTTGTATCTATGGTATTCGTGTGAGTGGCCCACAGGCATAGGAGACCTACAGCTTTATGTGGGCTCCGAACCATTTCTACTTGGCAGAAAAACTCGGTGCAGTTTGTTTCGCAGTGTTTCCAAATTTCTGCGTTAAGCCAAGAAGAGTGCTATAAAATATTTTGGAACATTTTCAAAATTCGAAAACTGAATTTTTCATTCGTTCATCGTAAATATATGAAATGATATTAATGGTAATAGGCTAAGTAGCACCATTAAATTAATTTACCCTCATTAACCAAATTGTCGTAAACAGTGCAGCAATTGAGAATTATTCAGACATGAAGAAATTGGCTTATGCCATAGCCAGTTTAAGAACTGTCAACCAATCGAGAGATTGATGAGGAAAAGTAAACTATCAAATAACTTTACTTATAAACCGTTCCTACCTTAGAAAGAAGGCTTACGGAGAATAGCCTTTTAACGAAAATGCTTACTTAGGCTAAAGACGCCGAAGACGGTATAATTATTTGTTTTTGCTTCAAAGCGTATTCGTTAGTAAAAAGGGAAGTTTTAAAAGGTTTTCGACACATCACTTGTTGTATACGTTTCTTCTGATTATTGCGGGAAGGCACAGGCAGACATGTTTAATTAGCGACCGTGTTACCGACTGTATTTATATGAAAGTGATACCTACGGAATATACACCCACATGTCACTTGTTATTTCACTCGAGCAAATTTCAATTATGAAGTATGTAGAAACTCGGTGGAGTGTCTGTTTAGACGCGACTCACAAAAGGGGGCTTGGTTCAATTCGGCAAGCTGACAAGTGTCGGGGGCTTCAGACGTCAAGGCTCACATCTGCTGCAGGACCAACCACCACACCATCCTCGTCGTCCACATTAACGTCCGCTGTCAAAAATGAAACGGTGGCCAGGGATCTGACGAGTAAAATGGTGGAGAGCAAGCTTATGTTGACGGCAGCGGTACGGTAGTAATTTGTGCATCAAAACTGTTTCATTTACCCAAACTTGTGCAAACGTCACGGGTCAAATGTTTTATTAAAAGCTCAGACAACGCATATGGAACATGCAAATATTACTAATCCTAACATAAACTTCGTCCTTCACCGCCAACCTCGTCCGTTGATTGAACGGTTCGTGAAAACGAAGGTTGAATTTTTAAATTAAATGACGCAGAAAATTGTTATACTATAGGTACCGTATGAGTAGTGATTTTACAAGTTATCTACCTGAGAATACCGGATTTTCTGAAGTAACTAAATCGCTCCGGGAAATTCTTTTCACCTTGTATTTATTTTTTTAACGTAATTGCGTTCTCCTTATTAATTTACTTTAACAGGCATAGCACTAACACAGCAAACTTATTTTTCTGTTTGGGTTGTTTAAATTGTTAATAACGATTTGTCAACGTTTGTTTGTAGTTAGGATGTAATGTAATTTTCTTCATTAAAACAGAGTATATTATCTACTGCAGCTGATACGTGCTTCTTAGATAACTACAGAACCATCAAGAACAGTTTGCTTGTAATGCATAGTTTGCCTTTAGAGAATTACAGCTAGGCAAACTTTATAGTAGTAATGTTTGGAAGCTGTAATGTCTTGAACTAGCGGTTGCTGCTGTAACTGGTATATATATTTATTAAAATAATCCTAACCTAATTATTTAAGTTAATACTTTAATGCGTTTTCTAAGTAAGCCAAATCGCAAGGTCTCTGTTTGTCTTACCACTTCTTTTATTTTCAGTCTTTTCATTAGCAATCATTCTGTACTTATACCAAAGTGTTCTACATTTGTATTGCTTGAAATTTCAGAATTAGTATAATTGCTGCAAGCTATTCATTCGTAGAACAACTTCATACATTGAGGAAAATCGTTTTAAAAATTATAAAAAGAATTGCTTGTTCTTAACTGTTATATTTAGACACTTTGAAAGTCTGTTTAACTGGCTTTTATGCGATCTTAGAGCGTAGCCCAAATACCTTTAAATTCATCTAAAAATGTATGTAAACATTAGAAGCAATAGAAGATCTTTCGTTAATACAATAACTTTTCTAATTTATAGCAGGAAAAATATTATTGAACAGGAAAGCTTGCGATAGCAGGAAACTTTTCTAACATTCAGCATTACAAATTGATGTTGATGCATACACGACTCGGGCGCATTGTACTATAACTTTTTTAAGCAGCGGGATTGCAAAAGTTTGCAATTTTTGAACATAATATGCGGGCATTTACTTATTTTGTAATTAGTCTCATCCATACTCCAGGTGCGATTGCGGTTCCTACGCCCAACATTTAAAAAGATAATGCAGATCTGAAAACAGAATTAGCCGATAGCGATGCGTGAAAGGCCTCAGTCTTTCACGTAGGTATCTCGGGTTCGACCTTAGCATGATACGTGCAAGGAGGGCTCACAGAACTCATATTTATGAATTATAACAGGCTATTGGCCTAGGCTTCTGCCATAAGAGGAGGAAGAAGAAGATTAGAAAGTGTGTTTCGCAATAGGAAATCTTTCTTTAACACAATAACTTTTCTAATTTATGGCAACAAAAATATCATTGGACAGGAAAGTTGTGCTAACATTCAGCATTATAAATTGCCGTTGCATGACTTTGGCGTCACTGTATGATTATTTTTAAGCAGCGTGAGTGCAAAATGTTTGGATTTTTGTGCATATGCGGAAGTACTTAGTTTTTAATCAGTCTTATCCATACCCCAGGTGTGATTCTGGTCCCTGGTGGTATGTATGGCCTATATTTAAAAAAAATATATACAGATCTGGATACATAATGCTACAACTGAAAACCTAAATAAGTTATCGTTATTAAAAAGTACGCCGTTAAACACCCTTAATAAAACAGTTGCATCACAGCAGATCCACACATATTAGGTGCCCCAAGAAGTATTTTTTAAGCAACCTTATCTATACATCAAGTGTGATTCTGGTCCCTGGAGGTATGTACGGCCAACAATTACAAAGATGTTCGAGTAAACTATTTAGTTTTTACAAAACATGGCATTGGTTGCTAAAAATTCAATTTCTGTGTGTAAAATCAATTTTTTAACAGTAAAAGTTCATATAAAAGGGGTTTCAAAAGCCAAGTTACATGCTACCAAAATACCGATTGGTTCATTTGCCGTGATGTTAGTTCATAATCATGAGCTGCGTATTCCCCCGACTTAAATCTATTGATTTGGATATGTTAGCATTTGAAAACAATCGTTTACTTGGTTCAGATTGGAAACGAACGATTATTTTTGCAAGGAACTGCAAGTAATATTGAATGATACGCAATATTCCAGGAGTGTTTGGATGAACAAAGGGAGTTCAAAATGGGACGCCTCAACAATGGCATTCCTTCACGCAGTGGACATTTTGAACATCCCTTTTGAGTCCTGTTTTTAATTTTGTGATTTTTTAATAAATATTTTGCTCGTTCAACCTTAGGTAGAGATTAAGCTTTTAATGAAATAATTATGTTGTATAAGTACGTTTTTGCTGGTAAGAAGAATGTTTTTTAAAGCATTTTTTTTATTTACCAGCTCGAACTGCCTTAAGTTGGAGGAAAACACTAATTTTTCCACAGCTAACTGTTAAGTCTTGAGTTTATTCAAATTATTAGTTGTCCAAGAGAATGGCCATATAAAAAAAGAAAACCATTAAAATCGAAGGAAATCTTGAAGGTTATTAAATAACAAAGAGGGGGGTTTATTTCTGTAAAAGAAATGATCACAAAAGTGTCGGTCTTAATAATTATTTTAAAAGAGGAGAAAACGTTTTGGGGTTCTTATCGAGGCAAAAGATTTAAGTAAAAATAAATAAAAGGCTAAATCTCTTCGAATAATTCGGAAATAGGGACCGAGTTTCTCGATTAAACGATAAAAAAAGTTAGCGAACCAAAACTCATAAAAACTAAATTTTTGGTATATTTATCTGAAAGTCGGTAGATCGTATCTGGGAGAAGTTGGCGCTGAGTGAGTCACAGAAGGGGCATAACGAGTTCGCCAACGAGTTACTCAAATTGAGCAATAAAGCAAACGAGTTAAATAAAGCGCAACGGACCACAATATGTTTAGAGGGTGCGTGGTGTGGTTCTGTTGAAGAGGACGGAAATGTAGTAACCGCAGCAGTGCTCGAGTCCGTTTGGTATGGAGATCCTGCAATTAGATAACATAGGCGTCTAACCCCAGTCCCGATACTCTCGACGGTGTCCTCTTCCGTTGCACCCTGCTGCAACCCTGTGTAGCAGTTCCCGTATTGCACTCGTTATACGGTCGAGGGGTTATTTTCAAAGTTAATGAAAAATTGCTGGTCCGGAATTAACCAATAAATATTTCTCAATATTGAATTAGCCAGATGTGCGCTCCATTCCGGAAGTTATTCTGAAATAATTCTCGGTTGAGTGACAATATAAAGTTGTTGGTATTTGCAACGGCAACGGGAGTTTATTCGAAACTCGCTTATTGAAAATAATCCCGGTGGTTGTCGCAAATACTGCCGCTTAATATATCTATAACGAAGATTAGCTCGTAAAATGTTTCCAAATGTATGCAAATGGCGCTCAGAGTGTCATAGTACTTAGTTGAAGCGGTCTATGTTAATTTGTTCATGTTATTATAGGATAAGATTGCACAAACATGCTATTTGATAGTCCCCCTTAGGAAAACATCAGATAAGAGTCGTTGAATTGAGAAAACGTTGGCGCCAGGCTTGCCTCTTATCACAGATATTACACATTCCCAAAAATACCAATTCCATCAAAATGAGATACATTCAGTGCACAGAAAACTTTGCCCCTGCATTCGAACGATAAGGCATGTTTTAGGAACATAAAATGTAAGAGAAATATGATTATAAACGTTAAAAAGTTTGTAGCGACTGTTTGGAAATCGCGCCATCTGAATATAGATGGAATTTTAATAGAATCATCTCGAGTTGCACTACCGCTTAAAACTAAATAAAACAAAAGTTGTTCACTCGTCTCTGATACTTTTGGGATTAAATCTAATTATATACCGCAAGCAAATTACATTGTTGCATGCATTTTCCGAATTTTATCACTCGCTTTCAAACTCTTTCTACAAACTTCCTTTGTTAATCGATGCCCAATCCTTCATGATTGCTAAAACTTTTGTACTTCGAAAGCAGTTGCCGGCCGAACTTGTCTGATTGTACTGATGCTAAAGTTTTATTACAATTCTGATTATCTATTTAAGTCGTAGGTTTATTTAGAAATTTTTATGCGGGTCGTACAGAACTTCAGAAGTTAACCACCTAACAAATTCGTATGTGGAGAAACAAAATTTACACATTTTACCTTCTTTAGCAGTATAGCAGTACGTAACACGTAACTTAAGAGCTAGCAAACCTTTCACAGGAGTATTCAACAAATTTTAATGAAATGACCGTCTGTTCAAAAAATTATAGCTTTATAAGAAAACAAAAATTAAATTTTATTGGAACCACTGGCAATACAAAATTCGTCTATCTTTATCTGTTGGTAGCAGCAAGAATTTTGTATGGGAACAGCTTTAATTTTTTTTTTGTAATACAGTTGATTTTACTACAATGTTTATAACCTAAAATCGGATGCTTTTCATGATGTTTTAACATAATAAACATGCCAAGAAAGTTTTTACAATTTTCAAAGAATTTTACAATAGGGTAAATAAGAAAAAGATGCTTTATTTATAGCTTTTGCATGTCACTCATATTTAAACTTATCTTGATTCGTTTGAAAAGGAAAATAGACTCGCCTCCGTTACGTTACGTTCACTCAGTTAATAGTTTATTAATGCAATTTCTATTTTAGCAGCTGATGGCGAAAAACCCACTTAATAAGTATAAAATGTCAAACTCACCACAACAAACCTTCAGAAAAAAAGTCAAATGATAGGAATATAGAAAGAATAAGAAATTCAGTTATGGCAAAGCTAAACTTGCAGAAAAATCTGATTTTTAATAATTTTTTGTAATTCACTAAATCGTACCAAATGAAAGCAGTTTAAGTTTTCCAATCTAACATATTATTATCGTAACAGAGGCAAATTCCATCTTAAATGCCTCCTCTACCAGTCTGCTTGTTATCTCTTTTGATTCCTTTATGTTTCTGGCTATGATGGCCAAATTGTCTGCATACCGAACTATTTAGTGTCCCTTATACAGTGTGCCTCCTCTTTGGTTCGGCTTGCTATCCCTCACTATTTGTTCCAGTACTACGTATAATATCGAATAGTGTGGTTTAAAGGGGATCTCCTTTCCTCAATCCTGTTTTAACTATGAAGTCTTCGGATACCTGTTTTTTTTACTCTTACGTGATGTTTTTTTCAGGGTCATATTTAGAAGAACTCCTGCACAATTCTCATCAGTTTTTCTCTTTTCAAAGAGTCATATGCCTTTTTAAAGTCAATGAGTAATACTAGCATTGGGATTTTGAACTCGTAGCAGGTTGTTAGGGCCTCCTTCATTGCAAACATTTGCTCAATTGTTTCCCTCCCTTTTCTAAAACCTGCCTGATACTCTCCTAGTTCCGACTCTAGTATTACTTCTAGAATCTCTTTTTAACTAGAGTAGCTATCACTTTGTACGTCACATCTAATAGTTGTTGCACTCTGTTTGCTTTTTAGAATAGGGATGATTGTTGCCTTTTCCCAACCTTTTGGCCTTTGTTCTTCTTGTATTTACTTTGCTAAGAGATATGTTTGATTCTTTAGTTCTTCTCCGCCGTATTTTAAATTTTCTGCCGTTATTCCGTTAATTTCAGGGCTCTTGTTTTTGAGACTCTTAATAATTTCTTCTTTTGTGGGCTCACCTATTTGGTTACCGTCTAATACTCGTATTGCTGGCTCTTCGCTTTCTTCTTCCATGCCTTCATTTAATATGTCAGAGAACAGAGAAGTATTCTCTCCACCCTTCCTTGATTTTTTCTTCCTCTCCCATTAACTTTCAGTCTTTGTCCTTATTCCTTAACGTAAATGGTTTGCTTAAGCTTTCCTTTTCCTTTTTTTATTTCCCTATAAAAATTTTGAATTTCTTTTCGTTTATAATAGTTTTCCATCTCAGTCGCTTTTTGTTCAAATTTCTCCCTTTTTTTGTCTCCTTACTTTTGCTCTTTATTCCTTGTCTTCATTTTGCTGGGGTTACGTGTTTAAATTTATTTTCTACATTCTTTTCATTTCCTATGATCATTTTAATTTTATGTCTACTTACTTTGCTGTATGTCTCTTCTGAAATCTCACAAAATTCGTCTCTAATTTCTTGTTTTTTCTTCCATTGGTGCGTGTATATTCCGTATGTATTGTTATGGGCACAAACTCTTCCACTTTTTCTTTTATTTGATTACTTATCAAAAACTTCATAACTCCCAGGTTCTCCACCGCTTGTGAAGAATACGTAATCCTCTGGTTTTGTCATATTAGTCTCTTTCGTACTTGCAATAAATTTTATACTCCTTCTATGTATAGGTTTAAAAAAACGTATGTCCGGATAATTTATTGTTGCAGACATTTAAGTTATCGGATTTATATCTCAAATATGCACACCTATTTTAAAAGTTTCTTCTTTTCAGATCATACAGTTTTAAAGTCTTAACAATGTGATAAAAGTGTTGATTGTACCATACAAAAGTAAGAGAACTTTATGATATTTCAAAACCTTAACTTAGTAAAATCTGTGATTTTGTCAATTTTGCCTTCTCTGCGATTCAATCCTGTGCAACGATTTGTCGTCAAATTCGTTAGCCAGAGCTTTGAGAATTTTTTTTGATTACTTAAAAAGTCTAAGTTGTGCCATTTTTCTGCTATTTCTACAATACTATCAAACTGTGTTTATTTAATTGGTATAATTTAATTTACTTTCAGTCTAAGTTTCATTTGCTGTTTAAGTAATCCAACTGTATATTAATGAAATAGTTTTTGAAAATAGTTTATGAAAATCACTTAAATTCACTTATTTGTATTGAATCTTTTGTAGTTTTTACCGCGGGAAACGTTAAGAAGTAAATTAGACACTAATGTGAAAGCTTTCTTAAAACAATTTGTCTAAATCTGCACCAAAAAATTATTTGTGAAGCTTTAAATTGCACTCTGAATCTGTATTTCAGACTAAATTTCTAAGGAATTCTTCAATTCTTCCTTTGGGATATATTTTTAGTTTAGCTAAAATAATAATGGAACTACTTTGCAGTATCAAGTAATTTTTTTAGCTGAGTTAGGAAAATACTAAGTTGTTTAAATTTCTGTCCACCCACAACAATTAATTATTATTGTTTCAGTTGCCTTGTACGTGCGATAATTTTTAAACCAGGTTTTCTAACTTCTGGAAAGTTTTAAACATCATATGTTGTAAGTACATATAAAGAAATGGATTCGCCGATTTAGGTACCTTACAGCGGTTTTAAAAATAAAAGTGGAATTCTTTTATTCTAATTCCACCCGCATATATATGTTTTATCTCAACCCCTCTATTCGTTTTTGGATTTAATAATAAATGGAGGTTTAAAATTTCTTGCGTTTAAAATATGAAATAGAACGAGGAACACAAAACATGAGGACTTCGAAAACGTAGTTGTAAAATACACACATAAATAAGCTAAAAGCAGAGTTGCGCGTTGGTTTAGAGCTGTCCTTACAGACGGATATATGATTTTAAAATATGTTGGTAGTCGTTTGCTATGATTTACTGCATGTATACGTTTTCTTCCTCGTCTCAGAGCAGCACAAACAAGGAAGAGATTCATGAACTTTTCATGCATTTGGCAAAGATAAAATGCACCAGACTTCGACCGCTTTTACGTGAAGTAAATAAATGAAAGAAGAGATTAGACAGGTGCCCTTATCACATTTACAAAAGGACGTTTTAGAACGTAGGGACGCCGAATTTTTAGCCAATATTTTTTTAGAACTTCCACAAAAAAACCTAAGATGGAGGCCTGGCCTATCAATTTCATGTAGTTCAGTCTTATACTGTGGATTATTCAATATTTTAAACTAGATTATAAATGTGAACAGAGGGTGTAATAAAATTTAACGAAAAATAACGAGTAAAGTCAATAAATTGTGCGAGAGATTAAGTGGAAATAGATTCTGTATAACACTACCATCTGAAAATGTATGTATACACATCAGATTTTAGATGAAATATACGCAGTGTGGAGCGCTTTGTCACCTGACATGTAGATGGATGGCTGCAGCCTGGTGCCAGTGATGTGCTGCATAAATTCAAAGATGGGCATTTATTGTCTCTGCAGTAACATCTACAAAAATGTACAATTTTAAAAGACCATCAGAATGAAATTACCGACGTGGAAATTTCGAAACGAGATTTAACAATGGAGGTACTCAGATTCCACAGACAAATTATTCAGTTTATAAAGGTACTGAAATACACGTAGTCCTGAAAAATCCCTAAAGAATATGACGAAAATAAACCGATTTACATACGAGAGCAGTGGGAATAAAGTCAAGTTTCGATAATACGCATTTTCTTGTTGAAAACACGTGCACGTAATGAAAAATTCGCTTCACGTTTGTAGCTATTTATTGTTTAGGTTTTCCTGAACTGACATAATACGCTGAAAGTGCCGGTTCCAAATAACTTACTTCTAATTTAAACCGAATGAAAAGTTTAAAGTTAACTGTTAAAGCCAGCAACTTCACATTTGGTTTTATTTGGTATGAATATTGCTTACTTGATAAATAAGAAGTATTTAAATATTTATATCTAATTTCCTAAGGAAAATACGATTACCGCTTCAGAGAAATGGAACAAACTTTAGGATGAAGTATTCGAAACCTAATTTTATATTTATTGTCTGTTTGTTATGATTTATATCTTGTTTTTAGATGTAAATAAAATTCTTCGCGTAGAAAACTTCAATTTGCAATAATTAAACTTTTAGTCGAAAACTTGAAGTTAAAATTTGCATTTCCAACAACAGTTGTAACTCATGTACATTGCAGTATTTTCTGTACTAATAATCCTGAAGCCAAAATGACAATTTGACATAAACCGCTACAATTTTTTAGTTATCAAAATCAAAAATAGAAGACTTAAATATCTAAACCTACCGTTTTCCCTCATTTAGGGAGCAATCATTAGCACATCAAAATTATATGGAGAGATATCCTGTTATATTAATTAATATGCCATTTGCAGATTTTCAATAACTGCAGGGTATTTTGGAATGATACAGCATAAATACGGAATTGTGTAAATGAAATTAAGTCAATTTGATTCATTTACCTAGCCTTATCGAAGGATAACTCCTGAGAGAGATTAGTTTTGTTTGATTATAATGCTGAAAGTTTATGTTTATGAGTTGTTTTTTTACGAAAAAAATTAAGTCTTTATTTGGTAAGTTTTTGAGTAGTGCAATTGTTTCAATGCATAAATTTTAATTACAGCTTCAGGATCTTAATTTTCAGACTGAAATATGGATTATCAGTTTTTTAAACTGCGACTTAAATATTAGGAATAATCTATTTTTAATAAGCTGACTTTATTAAAATAATCTAGTTAAAAATGCAAAAGGCAACGGGAAACCACTGCAGAGAACATATTTCCCTAGTATAAGGGGGATATAACAAAGTTCACCATGCCAAGTCGTTTAAAAATGTGGCTCTGACACCCCTCGTCAACGTCCGTAAAAAGGATGACACACGCAAAAAAAAGAATTTTGCAACCGACAACAATGTTCCCTTTTTCTTAAGAATTCCTTAAGTACTTCTTAGTTTTCTGCTATTTTTTAAATTAATTATTAAGTGGATGGTTGGGTGGTGAAGTGTGCGAGTGCCTCAGAATCAAAAATTCCCAAGTTCGAATCCCGTCTTAACCATATTTAAATTTAAATTTGGAGCACATTTGACTTCGAAGCTTTTAGATTAAATATTTTGTATAAAACAAAATGCTCCTTATTTCTTAAGCATTTGCTAATTTTCTGCTATTTTTTGAATTAATTATTAAGTGAATGTGTGGGCGGTGAAGTACCTGGCTCACGATAGAAAAGTCTCAGGTTCGAATCTCTTCTTAACAAGATTTAGATTTAACCCTGGGGCACATTCGACTACGAAGCTTTTAAATTAAATATTTTGTATACAATATAATGCTGTTCCTAGTTTCCCCTATTTTTTTAATTAAACGAATTTTTTTTTGGCGTCCCGCCAGATTTAAATCTGGAGCAAATAGGTCTTCGAACCTGTTAATTACAATAACTTCAGAAGAAGCATAACCAAAGCAATCAATATAAATAAGTTAAAAAAGTAATTAAAAGCCGGATCAAACCTACGTAATTTTGTCTCTCTAAAATCTAAAATCTACGGAACTTTCAATTTATGAAAGCAGACTTCAGGATGTACGTGATATTTCGACATGAACTTCATGTATATTTGTCATAAAACTAACTCAATGACAGTTTCTTGTCAGATAAATGTTAAGAGTCGCGTACGGCATGGAAATCCTTACCGAAATTGAATTTCTTATATTACAATTAGATTGCTATTGATTTCTATGCATTGCGTTTAAAAATAATTAATTTTTATTTCTGAACTTTAGACTGGTTTATTTTTTTTTAATTTCCTTGGGTTCTAATCTTCTGTTGGTATAAATCAACAGTGAACTATCGCTAAGGATAAGTAAAGATTTATTTTGGTTCTTGAGCTTTGCTAATGAAATGGCATGTTTCTTACAGAGATTTTACACTTGGCTGAGAATGGCGACCCTTATATGAAGAAAAGGCAAAGAAATGCCAAAATATGCTTTAAATATAAAATAGGAATCACTATTTTATGTTTTATATAACGGTTATGTGAGATTCGGTAGAAATCAGCTGAAATCCTGAAAGTTCTAATTCGAATTTTTGAATTTTTTGTGGTTCGTTTATTGAAAAATGCTGTTTGTTTTACCCGTAATATACTTAAATTATACGTTATTTTGAAAATAATTTTGAAGTAGAAAATTGTTAATAAGAAAATTAGATTCCTTATTGAAAAATATTTCCCAATTAGAAAGAATAAAAAAAAAAATGGAAATAATTTTGAAGCAGGAAAACTAAATTTCCTTTTGGAAAAATTTATACGAAAATTAAATTTCGAAAGTTTTTGAAGAAGAGAGATTTTCTTTGAAATAACTTGAAATTAGAAAATTTGAAAAATATTTTGAAAGCTTTTGAAAAAGACAGATTTTCTTTCAGAAATAATTTAGAAGTTAGAAAATTTGTAAGTAGCAGAATACTTCTTCCTTTTTTTGCTCCGTTCATGCTTTGGGCTTTATTAATCCGTTTGAAATTAGAAAAGTGTTTTAAAAGGAAATTTGTAGCAGGGAATTAAATTTCTTCCTGTTAGAAAATATTTGGAAATTAGAAAAGTGTTTCAAAAGTACAAATTTTGCAGTTAAAACATTGTTGGCGGGAAAACTAAATTGATTTTGGAAAAGGTTCCAAAATTTTGGGGCTAATTTTTAGTTTTAGAAAATATATTAAATTTATATTTGGAAAATATTTCGTTGAAATAATACTTTTCCTTTAGAAATAATTTTTAATAATAAAGTTTCCTATTGTTTTAAGTTTCATACTTGGAGTTTAAAAGCAATTGTTTTGTAATTAATTCCAAGGTAAAACAATTTGAAATTAAATTAAATTCCTGTTCAGAAAACTTTTTCGAAGTGACGAAGAAAATAATTTAAAAAACGGAGCAATTTTGATGGAAATCAGTGTTTCGTTTTGAAAAACGTTTTCAAATTAGAGGTTATGAACAAAAATTAGATTTTATTTGGAAACAATTTTAAAGCTAATATTAATACTTTGAAACTAAGTCTTTGGAAAATAATTTTAAAGTAAGGACATTCTCTTTGGTTAATATTTTCAAACTCTTTTAGAAATCATTTTGATTGATTTAATTACCAGGTTTCAAAATTAGAATGCTCAAAAAAATTAAACAGAATTAATTTTAAATTTAAAAAAATAAAAGTAAATTTCAGAACATTTTTGATGTGGTTAAAAAAGAATTTCGTTTGGACATAAATATAAAAGTAGACATATTTTGAAGTCTTTGGAAAAGTAGTAAATTTTGTTTTGAAAATGTATAAAATAAAATAAGAAACTTTAACCTTACACCACGCTTAATAAAATGTAATGTTAGTTTATCTGATTTATTTTAATTAATTTTAAAAAATATTAACAAACCTTTCCTTTGTTTCAGGTGACGGCAGTTTCCCACACCATACGTTAGGTAAGTAACCGTTTAACTTAGTTACATATTTATTAAGTTAAACACTTTTGTTAATTCTGAAATTTTAGTCATAATAGCTTTTGTTATTTTGGGCAATGAATTCAAAATTTAAAACTGATTTTAGAAAAATGCTTTAATTTGAATATAAAATATCTTAAATTACTGTAAATAAAAATATGTAATTTATTTTTAATAAACAATTAAAAATGTAGTTCAGAAAATAATAGTTGTTTTACAAAGTTCAAAATGAGAACTCTATCAATCAATAGTAAAAGGTTTTTGTGGTTAGTTATATTAATAAAACTTATTAAAGTTTGTTTTAGTTTTAATGTTTTCCTGAATTTGTATCCAAGCTTTTCTGAAATCCTTGAATAATCAAATTTATTCATTGCTGTTAACTGATTTATTAATGGCAAAAAAATTACACTTTAAATTTTTTTAATATTTGGTTCCGATTAGCGCAAGGCTATATTTTAGATTTTTCGTTAACTTTCGGTCGGTGCAAACAAATTAATTTACCAGAAAATAATGCAATTGGTGAAATATAACTTAATATAATGCATCGTTTGCATTTAAATTGTCAATAAAACGTATTGTTTGAATTATGAGAATTAATGGCATTAATTTCAAATACAAAAGTGTGAAATAAAAGGTTGTTTTACGGTGGCAATCACACCTTCCATAAAATTCACAATAACCATTGTCAGCTGTTCAATATTGATACATGAACGGATATCATTAAGCTCATATAATGGATATTTTAACGACAGCGGAACAATACGATGTAAACGGGATTATGTGTTAATTAATAGTTAATCATGCAACCAACGATCTTATGAGGTGATAATTTTCCGGTTTAAAGCCAGATTATAGTATTTAAAAACTCGGCTTTCACGCAGGGATTTAATTTAACTTTTGGGTGCTAAGTTAGTTTGATAATTTATAAAAGCAATCGGGTTATAATCAATAAAATCAAGATTTTCAATAGTTTGCGTTTGACAGAAACCTACTAATTTTGCCACGTAACCCTTGTCTGGATCTTGTCTTGTATAGCGAAACAAATATGCCTACGCTTCTAAACTCTTGTTAAATTGTAGCCAAAATTAGGCAAGGCAAGAAATTTATGGTCTGGGTCTAATTAATGAATTTTGGTTTACTTTGTGCTGTTAATTATAAACAACAAAATATACTTATTCGCAATCCTTAATTTTTTGTAATTTTGTTGTGGTGGATATCTAAAGAAATAGGGGCTGAAATATTGGCAAAGAATTGACGAATTCCCTGATTAATTTGGAATTGTTTGAAAAATTGTTGAAAAAACTTTAAAAACCACTGAAATGTGAACCAGCCATCCTCACAAAGTTCGTAGAGTTCCTGAAAGTATTTTCTTCGCCACCTTACTAATTTTCAAGGATAAGCTTTTCACCAAATTTTCAGAAGGCCTTTTGGACTAATATTTGTATTTCTAGCTGTAACTAACTGTAAATAACCAGAGGAAGTAGAAACTTCCAGATTTTTCAATAAGTAGGTATGTAAAGCGAAAATTACAAACAAATAGAAGCAACAATTTTTGTGTATTCAAAACAATTGAACTTCCATTTCAAACAGCGTGAAATCTAGATTTTAATATATTTGATTACAATTATTTTCCATTCGAAAAGGCTGTAAAAACAGTATTTTCCATTCTAAATTGCAGATGTTTTATTTCACAACGGTTACACAACGTCGACATAGAAATTTTTAATAATTCAAACCTTTTGTTGATTATAAAAAGGATTACCTTTTGTTAAACGAATTTTGACAACAAATTAAAGAGCTGCCTAATAAAGCATTTGTTTGTTGTCCTGTAGGTATATAAAGAGGCATCATAAAGTGTGCATTTACCGTAAATTTCAGAAAAAAATAACGCGGGGAATTATAAACGAAGTAAAAAGGACAAATCTGGTTGGTTTCATTAGGCTGCTACATTTGTATCAACTTTTTCATTCTCGATAAATTTCATTTCGCGAGATGTGGGCTTGAAATGAGACTCCAACTGGTTCAACAACCTTTAATGTACTTTGTAGAATGGCAGGTTAATGTATTTGGATTCAGGACGTTTACGAATTTTTATTTATTTCTCGTAACCGACAATGAATAGGCAGAACGCATTTTTTAAGGAACACACGGCGTTGCAGCTTCGCATGAATTTTACAAGGGCACGCGAGCGGAATTGGAGAGCAGCAGGATAAGATAGCTAGGAAGGTCTCCGGAACAGCGGCACTCAACGTTGAAACAAACATAAAGCATGATGTAACCAAAGAAACAGGACACCAGAGACATAAACTAAGAAATATTGTATTCTTATAGTGAAAACCACTTTATAAGCCCCAGGAACCGGCTCTAGTTTCACTAGATGTACAAAAACATAAATGAAAATGGCAAATACTGAAAACACTGTTTTGACAAGTTTACCCCGAACAAAATATTAACCATTTCAGACAGACTCAATTTATTTCGGCATCGTATAAATAACCTCGCCCGATGTAAGAAAATAAATAAACAAGAATAAAGCACCGTTTCGGTAAAAATTATGTTACCCGGTACTATCCTAAATATTTAAAGAATAAAACAGTTTTTAATACGTTTAGCAAGCACGTTCTAAAATAACAAAGAAAGTATCCACTTCGTTCCAACTGTACTAATCTGTTAGTCCGATAATAATCTAATTACCGAACTCCTCTAACGATTGCTAAAACAACCCTTAAAACACATCCGAATAGCATTAAAATCCTCCTAGAGAGGGAAGGTTGGAAACACAGGAAATGAGAATATTCTAAATGCTAAGTAATCCGATCATATTAAAATAACAAAAGTAACAACCTTTAGATTGTATCTGGTTATTACCAGATGTCTTTTAATTTCAGCTTTAGGGAAAGACGAATAAATGTTAAATTTACAGTCACTAAGAACTGTTGAAACTCGTTCTCGTGCAACAATAAGCTTGTTATGAATCGTAATACAAGTCAATCCAAGCAAAATCAAGCTTTTAAAATAGACATTTAGTAAAGAAAGACTGCAAAATTCTAAATTAAAACAAAATCACTTTTATCAAAATAAGGAGTAGATGCACAAATCGCCCAATTTTTGACATTCAAACCTGATAGTTTCATGCATTTTCAATATCTTCCCAAAGCTAAAAAAATAATATCTAAAATAAATTTTAAACTTCAGCACAAATTCGTACCAATTTTTAGGTAAATATGAAACATTAAATAAATTAACAAACCTTCATATTAAGATAAGTAAAGTAATGCCGAAATTGCTCTAATCATGACTAAAAAAAATAATTAACATTAGTAAATAATGCAATTCTTACATTAAATGATTTTAGATAGTATACTTCAGAATAATAAGTGGTGTAGCGTTCATTTCAGATTAACGTAAATGGCGTCACAACTTGTGCAACAATTACTCTTTATAGTAATATTATGCAAATTACTTAATTAGAACTGATTTATGGTCACCATCATCAAGTTCGTTGTACTTTTTCATGCTACTTTTGCAAGTATTAATAGTGCTTTTTTAGAATTACGGTAAAATTTGAAAATGCTTCAATATGTCAAATAAATTTGCTTTGTTGTAAATATTAAAACGTTTTTTAATTACATTAATTTTGTTATCAGGACAAATTGCAAATCAAATAATTTTATTCCAATTTAGAGACGAAGCTTAAAACCACTGTGCAATATTAAACAAATCTAGCAGGACTTTGCAGTTTACTCGATTTAAATTTATTAATTTAAAGTAAATAATAATTTATTTCCCTTTTGGTCAGACCTGATTTTGCATATTTTTATTACATTTAAGCCACATGTTAGAGTCTCATAGCATAACAATATGATGATAAAATAAATCGACAATAATCTAATATTTTCGAAGGCAGCCGAAATAATTTATCTACCTACTTAAAATTTCTGCAAAAATTTGATTGCTTAGTTTCGTATGAAATATGTAATAACCGTTAAGATAACAAATAGATATCTATAAATAAGATAATAAACAAACAAATCGATATGTTGAATATTTCAAACATGCAATATTTATTATTAAAACATCTTTTGTATTTTGCATAGGCTACGAAATGGCTACGTATAAAGCAATCAATTTCCTAGAAAATAGCTTTTGCCTTTGAGTTTTTAAAATACGGTAAAAACTGTTTTTTTTGAGCATTAACCTTTTAATTTTAGCTGAGTACCTTTTAATTTAGCCAATTCCAGCTCCTTACAAGCTTAACCTTTAGTGAGCTTTTAACATTTACATTTTTGCCCTTGATTGCCAAATTGCAAGTTCTCTTCATCTTCTGTTAAGTAAAGTTTCTCCGATTTTTTCCTTTTTTCTTGTGTCTTGGGTATTTCTTCTAACTTTTGCTATCTTCGCAATTTATTTTTGTAGTTATTTGGATTATTACTACCATTTCAGTTCTACTTTCAGTATATTAATAAATAGTTTACTGGGATTTATTACAAGTAGCATCCAATATAACAAGTCGAAGCTACTTGGAAAGCTATTATCCATTTAAAATTGTTGTAGTTCCATTCACGAGAATGAGGTTGAATTTTTTAAAAACCTTCCGAATTCAATGGAACAACTCAAATTAATTTGAAGGTTTGGAAATTGTCCTTAGCCAAAAACTCAACCCAAACTTGAATATCCTCCCAAACTGAATGGAGCAGTAAAACGTAAGTCACTGTACAATATTTAAAAAATTCAGCAGGCCCCTTTTACATAATTTTTTTCATGACGTAGAATTTGCTGGTTTTAATTTAGTTCAAGTAAATAATACTTTAGTTACCTTTTCGATCAGATGTTACTTTCCATCTTTCTTATATTTATACTACATGTTAAAGGCTCATGGTATAGTAATACGAAGATAAAATAAATCGACAACAATTAATTAAAATTTCAGCAAAATTGTGATCGTTTAGTTTAATACGGGTATGACACAATAAAAGAAAATAAATAAACATAAAGGATGTCCAAAAGGATAATAAGTAAAACAAATATGTAATATTAAAACATCTTTTGTGGCTACGATATGACCCCAAAAACTACAAGATTTTGCCCTTTGATTTCTTAAAATACAATTTTCAGCATTTAATTTCGAAGTTTAAGCATTTCACTTTAACTGAAAATTTTGACTTTGCCATTTGCAGCTGTCCTTCTACAAGCTTAGATTTTTGACTTTAATTGTCAAATCTTAGGTTCTCTTCGATGTTCTGTTAAGCAAAGTTTCTTTGAAAAACCGATTTTTCTTTTTTTCAAGTGTTTTTATGGCGTCAAGAATCCTACATTAATTCCTGATTTTCTTCTTTTCTGACCTGCTCTTTCCTGTCTCTTTCCTTCTAACCAGTATTTACTATTTTTTTTTTTTTTTTTATTGTAGTTATTTCAGTTCCATTTTCAGCTCAGTTCAGAAAGATTTTACTGCGATTTATTGCAAGCAGAAGCTACTTGGAAAAATACCACCAGGAAAACCGTTGTAGTTCCATTCACAAGAAGAAGGTTGAATTTTTAAAACCTTCCAAATTCAATGGAACAACAAAAATTAGTTTAAAGATTTGGGAAATGTCTTTGGCCAAATACTCAGCCCAAACTTTAATATCCTCCTAAATTGAATGAAACAACTAAAAGAAATTATTTGGTAATCGCCTTTGGTCAAAAACTCAGCCCAAACTTTAACATCAGAAAAGACTTTTCCAGAACAACTCTGGCATTATGGATGTGAGATAAGTTGTTTGACAAAGCTTGGGGTTTACGTTAAGAATGGTCTCCTGACCATGTGAAACAGGTATAAAGCCACTGTCGTTTACCTTTCTCTGGCATGGTGCTCAAAAACGGAGCAAAATGTAGGTGACCTTGCAAACGAATTTTATCAGACTTGAACCATTGTGTGGGAAACCTAAGGTCATAGATTGAAACGAAACTAGGGAAAAAGAAGGAGTCCTACTACTCCAAGTAAGAAATTTCGCCAACTATTCGCCTGAAAAGACTAATAACCAGCATTCTAATGGACCTTTGCCTTCTGAACCACCATATCGAAGAAATAGATAGGGCAAACTAAACTGCAGAACACATTCTCTGTGAAATTGTGATAGTTATGTACAGCATGTCAAATTTCTTGGAAACATGGTTTCTATATTTGTGAGAATACTCCTCTAAAAATTTTAAAAGCTCTGTTGGGTAATTGAAAAAAAAGGTCAAAGGCCTCCATCACGATCGAACATCTATCCATTGTGGCAATACACTTGTTCCTTGATTATTCATTACTTATTAATTTGCTTGCCGTTTTTATAGGGAAAGTTAGTTATTTTGCCCACAAAATATTCTGCAAGCTAGTTTATTATGTTTCTTTTGGAAACTACACTTTGATATTGATATGTTTTTATCTGCGTGCCAGAAACTCGGATAGTTTTGATATTTCTTGCTGCTGGATTATTAAATGGCGCCTTTATCTCAAAATGTCGTGCAAAATACTTTTTAAGGTGTTCAGTTGGAAAGCTCTGTCCTTGATGTGTGTTTTTCCTTAATGTTATTAACCGGTATCAAAGATTTGACGAAAAATTTCCTAACTTCATAAAGTGATTGCACCTTCTAACTGTATTCGCAAACCTTAAAACTGGCGTAAACATTTCTGCACTAACGCGCAAAGAGGTTAGGTGTGCCTGGAGCAAAATAACCTGTTTATTGTGCAAACGTGCATTTACCTTTAATACTGTCACGTTAACGTCGTCTGTCTGTGTATGCTTTTCTCCCCTTCAGTTTCACATACAAATAGGTAATGATATTAAATTGAATTAAGTAATTATTGAAAAACGTGGACGTTAACATTCTTCAGTTAAATAAAACTTTATGAAAGCCTTGTGTGTTGCTTGTTATACGTTTTACAAGGACCAAAATAAATTCCATTTGTAACTTAAACTGATTTTCTTTATTCCTTCGGTTTGTGTATTTATTTGTTTGAGAGTTTGTACCTTTATGAAAGAGCCTGAATGACGATAATAATTCCTTGGTAACTTCTGTTACAGTTGCTCCCCTTGAAAATATTTGCTTTTATTGAAAAAATTCTTGGTTTTTAGATTAAGATTTAGGTTTAAAGTTACTGCAAAATTTAGAAAGTGTTAAAATTTCAACCTATTTTTGCAGTTAGAAGATTTTGGGCGAACCTAAAAATTACCTTCAAAGCAGAATATTTATTTTTTATTTACTTTACAGACATTTATTGGCTCTACTTATTAGACATCCCTTAAGTATTAAACTTTGACTAGTGGGAAAAATAGATAAATACCCGATGAACATAAATAAACAAGAATAAAACCGACAAATACTAGTAATATTCGGAAACTCATCTATATAATAATAAAACATTTCACCTTAACTAATATTACCCTGTCGGGCAATATCAGGCCATCACGAAAATGCATAGGACGAACCATAAAATTCATGAAATATGGAAAAAAACAAATAAAAATGGCATCTCACGAATCGTGCACATAAAATCTGCGAAAATCGATGGCAAAGTCAGAAAATATGAGAAGTTATACAAATCCTTTGGAACTGGTAGGAAATATTTTGTACATGTATTGTCAAATACTACGACCAAGTCCGAAAATCATAAACATATTTATTAACGAGCTTTGAATTAGAATTCCTGCTGGTTATGTCTACCAAATAATCATATTCATAGAGAATTATAATTAACTGCAATTTGCGGAGTTAGACAACATTAATCATCATTCCAGTTTGGCATGTGATGGGGATTAATTTGACCTTCACCGTTATTTTAGTCTGCATTCTTATAATAATTTAAGCCAAACCTTTTGTTTTATGGCCCAAAATTATATTTTAAATAATTTCGGCCCGGTTTCATTTATTACTTCGTAATAACACTAATTACATTGAATTTGTTCAAACATTCTGAGGACTTTTAATGACATTTTCAAAGTTTCGTGCTAAATATTAACTGAAATTTTATCGTACGTAAATATATAGAAAAGTAAAATTACTAAAATATCCCATTTTACATAACGTATTATCAACTACAATCTCGTTTTTGTTCATAGCCATAGAATAAAAGATAAAACGAAAGAAAAGTCCGTAAAATCCGCAATTCGTGATTCTTTTGTATATACTTTCCTTCCTAAAAAGTGAATTCTTAAGGGACGAAGTAATGCGACTTACGAAATAATAAAGAAATAGATAAGAACTATAAAATAACATCTCAGCCTGAGAACGATGGTGGTAATCTTAAAAAGAAGAAATTCCCTTTTGACTTTTTATTTGTTAGCCAGAAGTCGCAATCTACATAAAAACTGTAATAACTGAGATCTTTTTAAAGATACTTTTAAGCGTTATTTTTTCGTATTCGTAATTTAGGTATTCTTTTTAATTAATTTCTTTTGGGTATCTTGCGAAATGTCAAATTGAACGTAACAATTTTCAAAATAATATTTAGAAAGGCATTATTTTAAAAGGTTAATAGCATTTCTGATAAAAAGTGTTAATTATTTATATTTTCAGGACGTTTCATATTGTTCGAATTGTAATTTTTATACGTTTATTCGAAATTACTTTAAGAGATGAACTTAAGAGATGTCAAGTTCATTAAGAAGAAAGGATTGAAATATTCGATTTAAAGTCGATTGTTAAAACGGAAAGACAATTTAATTTAAGAAATGATATCGGCGAAAAATGCCAAAGTAAATCAGTTTACGAGTTTAATCTACAAAGTGACTAAACCAATTCGGTCCATAAACAGACAGATAAATCAAAGTTTCACTATCATAGCTTCTTTTGAGACGAAACTTTTTCGATTCGTTTTATGTTGTAGTCAGTTTTCAGTTTCATCACGATAGTTTCGGGCAATTTCCTACACACATATTTCGTTAACGTAAAGCAAACTTGAAGTGTCGATGTCCGAAGCGATTGTATTTCCAGCTTTAACACTTTTATTCGATGCCGTTTATGTTGCTTGGCAGTTATTAATGTCTCACAATGCTTCTGAAATGTGAGCATTTCAAGCCAGTTCCCCCAAAGAAAGATTCCCAAGCTTTGTCTCCGATGTCACGGGCCATCGGCTCTACTGTTTACATTAGACTTGAAGTTCATACAGATTCAAAATTAATGCCACTGTTGCATTGTCTTCAGCTTCCGTTTGTCATTTTCATAATTATACGAACTTTAAGTAGCAGCTATTATGATTTTAAGAGCTTTTCACTAGCTTTTGGAAGTACATTCTTTTGTTTTCGGATATTTCCTCGAATACTTATTAGCGCCTTCAACGGCTTTGAATTTTTTTTGTGGTTACATAAGAAACCAATTATTGTTTGTTAACCATTACTATTATATCAGACAGTTCGCTGAAAGTGCACCAACGCCACGTGGAATTTCAAATAAAAGCAACCCCAAATCATCTCCGCACAATGGATTACAGACTGTGGCTATACGAAAAACCTACATCAAAACAGCTTCCTTTCCTTAAACATTATTAAAAATCTTTTTCTTACTAACACAAAGCCCCTGTATATCAATACGAGAAAAAATAAGAACGGGAAGAATTATACTTGTGTTGTTGAACGTTTTCATAATACACCACACGAACTTACAGCAAAGTATCGGTTAAAAGCAACATTCTTTTGTGGATATCAAACCATTATGGATGTGTTTTTTTATATACAGGATGCACACGATACGAAATTTAGAGGGTTTATAAATATGAAAAATGAAAAACTTCTGATTTCTCTTGAACTTTAACCAAACCTGGCGTATTTGTTGTATTTATCATGAAGGATACTTTTTGTTTCAGAATTAATTAAAATCCTAGAAATGTTCGAATGCCTGATTTACTTTTCAAATTTTCTTTCAGAATTTTGCAATTCTTGTATTTAAGTTTAAAAGTAAATATCATGTTTCAGACGTCGTTTAATGTAATTGTTTTGCTTGAGACAAGTTGTCATTCATGAACAATTACTAATTACAATAGCTGCATCTTGTTCTGTATTAATTTCCGCTTGGATACGATTGACGGTATAAAATCAGAAATAAAAGTGAGTATTTTACTACCATTTGCTAAACTACAAATTTTGGTTTTAATGCCTAAAAGTATTAAATGTTAAACTTTCACAAAGATAAAATTGATTTTCGTAATAAATTCTGAACAAGAAATTTTGGAAATTTTAAAGTGAAGTTTATATGCCTGAAGTACAGCAGAATGCTTCCTGAACATATTTTTTATGAGAGAAAAAGGAAAAATTATGTTAATTTTAAAAAAATAGGAAAACAATTATTTTCAAAAGTTAATTACTGGAAGTCCGTCTAGAAAGCCTTGACTTTTGTTTTAAATAAATTTTACTTGCTTGTTTTCTAGATACGCTGTCTTACGTTATTAAACTTACAATTTTTACAGCAAACATAAAGCGTGATTTGCAGAAATTTAATTTAATGGGTTCAGCTTTTTAAAAAATTTTAGCATACTGAAAAAGTAGTAATTATCACGGATTTTTTTTGTAAATAAATAAAAATTGCTAGAAGTTTAAAATTGTCCGCTTTACATCTGTAAATTCTAAAAATTTGAAAATTTTCACCACTGAAGAAACTGCCTAAATCCAATTTTTAGTATTAAAAAGTTTCGAAAAGCTTCGATCGTATTTCGTGTACGAAATGCGAATTATTAGTTTCGAGTAATATTTCAGATCCACTTTTCAAAATTCGATGTTTAACCCTTAATTTCAGCTATGAACTGTCAGTTAAAATAATTACAAAACCGTATTTAAAATATCGCTTTACAACTATAAATTCTAAAAGTTTGAAGATTTTCACCTCTGAATTTGGTTTCAGCACGCCATTCCTGATATTTCTGGTATTCAAATTTCAGATTAGATAGTATTTTGTACACAAAATTGGATGTCCAATCCCCAAATTGGTGAGAATTTTCGGTAAAAATATTTAAAAAACCTATTTAAAATATCTTGCCTTGCAACTGTAAATTCTAAAAATTTGAAGAGTTTCATCTCTGAAATTTCGACACGAATTTTGAAGACACTGCCTAGAAATCCAATTTGGAGTGTTAAAATTTCAGATTCGATCATATTTTATATATGAAATGAGAATTATTACATTATTAGTCTCGAGCGATATTTCAGATCCACTTTACAAAATTCGCTTCTCAACCCCCAATTCAGGTATGAATTTCCTGCTTTACAACTATTAATTCTAAAAATCTGTAGATTTTCTCTTCTGAATCGGATATCAGTACTTCAATGCTAAAATTTAAGCACGAATTTTGAAGACACTGCTTAAAAACCCAATCACCGATATTGAAATATCAAATTCGTGCGTAGTTGGCAAACGAAATGTGAATTATTAGCATTTTATTTTTTTAGAGTGAAATTTCAGACCAATTTTTCAAAATTCGGTCTTCAACCTCAAATTTCAAGTGTGAATCTTCGGTTAAAAAGGCCAGAAAAACGTAATTAAAACTTCATGCTTTACGACTGTAAATTCTAAAAATTGAAGATTTCCACCTCTGCGTCTGATTTCAGTTCTCCAGTCCTGAAATTTAGGCACCAGTTTTGAAGACACTGCCTAAAAATACAACCTATTAAAAGTTCAGATTCGATCGTAGTTTGCACACGAAATGTGAATTGTTGGTCTCCAGTGATATTTCAGATCTACTTTTACCCGAGGCTTCACCATTAAAAAAATGGAGAATAGCCCTTGTTGACTGGGATCTTTATAGAATTAAGTAAAACCCCATATATGTATATTTTCTGAGTTACAAGATATAACTACAAATGTTAATAGTCTTAATAATATAATCATACAAACCGCAAAAAAAGCAATACCTACACCAGACGTACAAAGCCCCTTGTTGGAATAATCAGTGCAAGAAAGCTGTACAAGACAAAAACAAAGCCTTCAGTAAATATAAAAAACACAGAACCGTAGAATACTTAATCCTCTTCAAAAAAATGAGAGCCATCGCTAGGCAAACAATAAAACTCAGTAAGAAAACTTCGTGGTGTAATTATATCAGCTGTATCAACTCAGCCACAACCAATAAAGAAATATGGAATAAAATTAAAAAAACGAACGGTTCTAACACAAGTATTCAATATAACAGGCATAAATTTTAATAATCAGACTTTTACCTTAGAGAAAGATATAGCTAATATACTAGCATTACAATTTAAATATATTTCAAGTACTGAAAACTACGATATTGAGTTTCAAATGCACAAAACCCAAACTGAAAAAATAGATCTCATTATCCCAGAAACAGATGACGAAATGTACAATACAGACATCTGCTTCAGTGAAATGGAGTACGCCTTAACACAAACTGAGGAATCCAGTCCAGGAATCGATAACATCAATTATTCCATGATAAACAATTCTACCCATGCATTAAAAGCAGAACTACTTATACTATTCAATAATATATGGTCAACAGGTGCATTCCCGGAGTTATATGGAGAAAATCTATTATCGTTCCCATATTAAAACCCAATCAAAGTCCAGACAGTTATCGTCCCATTACCTTAACATCAGTACTTTGTAAAATATTAGAAAGAATAATAAACAATAGGCTTAGGGTACATCTTGAACCATCAAACTTAATTAACGAAAACCAAAACGGTTTCCGAAAAAGTCGTTCTACCTTGGATTGCATCAGTAAAATAGAAATCGCAGTAAAAAACGCACTAGTCAAAGAGGAGCAATTGATAGCAATATTTTTCGATTTGCAAAAGGGATACGATACACTATGGAAATATAAAATGCTATCAACTCTAATAAAATGGGGTTTCAAAGGACGAATGTTGCAATTTACCAAAAACTTTTTACAACATAGAATATTTTTTGTCCGCCATGGTAATACCCTGTCAGATGAACAACCCCAAGAAAACGGGATTCCCCAAGGATCCGTGATTAGTGTAACGTTGTTTCTGATTGCAATCAACGACATCCTTGATACCTTACCAAACCAAATACAAGCATCGCTCTTTGCAGATGATCTGGTAATTTATTCTTCAAATAGAAATCCGATAATGCTACAAAAGTTATTACAATTAACCCTTAATCGCTTCCAAGACTGGACGAAACAAAATGGATTACGATTATCAACGTCAAAAACGAAATGCCTCAATTTCTCCCGAAAGAACCACCCTATCACACCAACATTAAACCTATACAATATTCCT
The DNA here is from genome assembly GCA_963082815.1 of Melanotus villosus. Lineage (NCBI taxonomy): Eukaryota > Metazoa > Arthropoda > Insecta > Coleoptera > Elateridae > Melanotus > Melanotus villosus. The sequence continues at coordinate 39,891,806 of OY720427.1, forward strand.
CTACAATATGTAACAGAATTCAAATATCTAGGTGTAATCTTAGACCGAAAAATGACATGGGTGCCTCACCTTAAAAAAACGATGGACAACTGCAGGGCATCTCTCAACATCATTAAATTAATAGCTCATCAAGAGTGTATCTACGGTTCTACCAAAAATAGTATACTGAAATCCCTATATGCTATATATAATCATGGACTTTATGCAATAACCGGTCAAATGCGGTTAGATTATAGAATGTTAATACAACTACTATCTTACACAATACGAATCACTAGTAATCCAAACCACCCAGATTTAAATGCCTGCAAACAACCATTATTCCCAAACGTATACTCTAGATCTCGAAAAATAGTTCCTCCATTTAACATCCGAGCACTTCAGTTTTTGCAGACCTTCAAATAACTCCTTCTTTTATACCAAAACCTATATTTCCATATCCATGGACACTGGACCCGCCTGAAGTAAACACTGTCTTAACAAAATTTTCGAAAGACTGCACTAGTCCAGATCTCTATAGGAAAACTTTCCTTGAATTGGTTTCTAGATGTCAACCCAATCAAATATATACCGACGGCTCCAAAATAGATAACTCCGTGGGATGTGCATTCCTAAATGATACTATAAGATCCCAGTTTAAATTTCCAGATATGCCAACGGTGTACAGTGCAGAACTCTACGCTATAAAAGAGGCTCTGAAACATGTTTTAAATGGTAAAGACGATAAAGCTACCATCATTTCAGAGTCTTACAGTGCCCTTCAAGGTCTACATAACCTCTACTTGCAGAACGAATACATAATAGAAATTCAAGCTACCCGACACAGTCTTCAAAGTCAAAACAAAGTAGTAAACTTCATCTGGATTCCGTCACATACAGGCATCCAAGGTAATGAAGCAGTAGATAAACTCGCTAAAGAAGCCGCTCAAAAAGACTCTTACAGTACAGTATATCTAACGGTTTCTGACAATAAAACAATTGTGAAGCAAGCAATTACAAAAAAATGGCATGAAGACTGGAGAAATACAGCCGACAGAAAGAAGTACTACAAACCACCATTGCCACCGAAATGAAGATTTGAAGAGGAAAGATGAAAGTCTTAATAACACGTCTGATACTAGGCCACACAAATCTAACACATGATTATTTATTGAAACGCGAAACACGACCAGAGTGCAATCAATGTACGGTGGTTTTGACAGTGCAACATATGTATACTGTGTGACTGTCCGAAATACAATAATGAACGAATCCGCTTTCAAATCGGAGACAGGTTACAAACGGCCTTTGAGTGCTCGGATCGACTAATGAAATTTATCAAAGACATTGGACTTTATAACTTGCTGCAAAATATATTATATATAGTATAGAAAGTGCCTCAAGACCACAGCAGTCAGGGCACTATAATGTCTAAATTAAAAAAAAAAATCGATATTGAACACGCAATTTCAGGTGTAAATTTTCAGTTAAAGAATTACAAAGCTTATTTAAAATAGTCTGCTTTACAACTGCTCTTCTGAATCGGATTTCAGTACTTCAGTCCTAAAGGTTAGGCACGAACATTTCGAAGGCACTGCCTAAAAGCCAACTTCTAGTATGTATTAAAAAACTTAGATTCGATCGTATTTTGTACACCAAAAGTGAACTATTAGTCTCGAGTGATATTTCAGATCCACTTTTCAAAATTCGAAGTTTAACCCTTTGAATATACAAATATCCCAAAAATTACAAAAACGCATGTGATATTCTGAATGTATGACATCAGATACATGAAATTGAATCGTTTGCCTGCTATTAATGTGATTATCTTGATATTTCTAGTTTGATTTGAGTATTTCCCTGAAATTAAAGGTTATTTTTCTTCGTTTTTTATTTCTTTTCCTTCTGAGTGACATCAGCTGCTAATTTTATGCTTCAACTAATTGCTTAACTGTTAATGTTTTAGTATCAGCGAAATCTTCAAGTAAAACTAAAAATAAGCTTGAATATCCAACTTTAGTTTCTGAAAAATCAAGACTTTAATTTTTAGTAACAGTATAGGTACTGAAAATTTAGAACTAAAATTTCACTACAAACTTCGAAACCCCAATTTGGATCGAAACGTATTGAAAGTCAAAACTTGTACAAATTTGAGGTTATTTTAATAAAGATTCGAATGGATCCGGAATCCTATTCGATTGACAATTCAAGCCAGATGTGTCTGTTTTCAAGTACTACTACTACGAATTTACATTCGAATATCAAATTCTTACGTTTTAAATCCAGACTCAAAATTCGAAAATTGCACACTTTGAAATCTCTCTTCTAAACGAAAAATTCTTGATTATAAGTCTCTAATGTTGGATTTAAATTTAATTCGGTTACAAGAAATATATTTCACTTGTATCACTTGTTTTTCTGAATTTAGAATTGTCACGAATCTTGAATGTAGAATCTTAATATCCCAGATTTAGCATTTAAATCAAGCTCTGAATCTAAACTTAGAATTTCGGTCCATATTCAAGGTTCAAATTCCAATACAAACTTGATTTTTGAAATTCGAATAGGATTGAGACTTTAACCTGGATTTTATTTAATGTTTCGACTCTTATTTCTAAAAATGTACAAATCTGGATTAAGTCAATCGAATGGGCTTAGTGTAAAGTATGTTTTTATTTTCGGTACAAAAAAGGTTTTTAAATTAAATCCGGGGAGGAAACTGAACCGTATCGGATTTTAAGCGGAATAAGGGTGAAATTAAAAAGAGGCCGAAAATATTTGCCTACAAATAAGAAACAAAATGCCATTTAAGTTATTAACGCGCAGGATTTGAAGATTAATTAATATAGCATTCGCTTCCAAATAACCAATTTTAAAGACAAAATTTTAATCAACGATACTTGAAATATCGGTTTAAATGCCGATATTGCATTAATTCAAACTCCAGTAAAAGAAAGTATATTATTACCAGAGCTGGAGGAATTTAATTAAAGATTAAGAATCCTTATCGAACGGTATTGTTTAGTATGGAGTATACTTGTGCAAATACAAAATATTAATCAACTCTAAAACTTCTCACGGAGAATCCGAAAAATCATTATTGCTAAAAACCTACATAAAGGGAAAATTGGTAAAAACTGACCTGATAACTTCCCGAAAATATTTAATTGGGAAATTTTCAGTTTCAAGGCTTTGTTTTTTATTCGCCAGAATCTATGTAGTTTTGCAGTATGTTTCGTTATAATTTGAAGCAGATGGGGCAGTCCCATTAGTAGTTCAGTTAATTGCAACAAAGGTATGAATTTTATTTTAACATTAAATTTATGCCAGTCGTAGTTTGAAAAACACCTTTTGAGCGCAATAAAAATTTATAAAATATGCTTTCTGTAAATTCTAACTTTTAACTTTTTCTATTAATTTGCCTTTTTTCGTTGCATAAAAAAACCCTTTTAATAGCTGTCTGTGTGTAAATGTAAAATAAATTCTAAAAAGTAATTATTTCAACCCTTTGCTCTTTGAGCAAGCTTTATGCTGATTACGGCGTTATTAAGTTGACAATTTGTTTATTTTTTGTTTATAGTCCGTGAAACGTAGAAACATTATTTACGTACTGATTTTTTAGTTTAAACATAAAAATAATGCTAGAAATAATGAGAGTTTCATAAAATTGGATATGAGTATGTGTAGAAAATTCGAGTTTGGGGCGTTGAACGTGAATGTATCGACTGGCAAACCACAGTCTTTGAAGCAACGATTCTTATTATAGGTGATATATAGAAATAAATGAAAGAAGCGCCTTGTAAGGATATCTAATTTTTAGAAAAATTGGTTTTAAAGCTGAGACAAACAAGTTGCTTTATTGCGAAGGATTTACAGGATGCCGCAAACCAAAATAACTCTGCTTATACAAACATGCATTTGCAACTCTAAACAGTAAAGTTTAAAATGGGCAATGTCGCAAGGAACTACTTGTTACTTCCGTTGGCAAATGCAAGGATAATGTAAAAGTAAGAATTTATTTAAGAGCCTTGGCTTAAGGGCCCTATAAACATGTGGAATTACTATTCAACTTATGCACAGGAAAAGTAAGCGCAATGCTAGAAACGAATTACAAAGAGATAGTAATACATTGTAACTAAATTTGAAACAATCAGAAAGCATCTTTTGTAAGGGAAATAATGCCACAACAGCCGGAATTCTTAGCATGCAAAATTGATGAATAGGTTTAAGGATACAAAAACTAAAATTAGTATAAAAAGAAAGCAGTTAACACCCTGGCCCAAAATACATTCGCATAATAAAGCTATTCCCGCAAGATAAACCTGGACAATTTCACCACTGACGTACATACAAATGATGCAAACTTTTCTTCGAAACTTCTTGCTTGTGCGGATTTCTTACAAATTGTTCGCTCTTTTGTACTTTTATTTTGTTATAATTTGAGCCATTTCTGTCCGGATTTAGAAATGTTCTAAGAAGTTAATTGAAAATGTAAATTATTTAGATTTTATCCAATCAAAATGTTTACAGTTCTCCCCCTAAAGAGGAATCCTTTTAATAGTTAGAGAAAGAAAAGCTGGAGATGTGAGATCGCGTGACCTCGAGTCTATAAATTTTGGAAATTAAACTATCACCGAAAACTTCACGAAACTCTTTCACATTAGCGTGCAGATTATTCACGACTTTATCTTGCTGCTGGAGGTACACGAAAGAAGCTGCTTTCCTAACAATACTTTGGTTTAACTTTATTCTCTTGACAACTTGTTTTAAGTTTTAAGTTAGGTTTATGCATTCTTTTTTTACATAAATCTGGCACATTTATTATTGATGGACACACTTATTAAAGAATAATTGTGGGGATTTTTTGAGTTATTGCTAAGAGAATCACATAAATGCAAAATATCGTTGATTTAAATAAAAATTCAAAAATTAATAATAAAAACATATTTGTATTGTAATCGAAACCAAAAGGCGATTAGAAATCTTTACATCGTAATAATTCGACCTTATTTCTTATTGAATAATTTTGCCAATATTTATTATTATTTAGTGGTTTTAACAATTGTTATTTGCCTAGCCACTGTTCGTTCTACTCGTGTCAGGATTTAGAAATCTTTTTACAGTGCAAATAAAAGTAAGATTCAGATTTGAACATTCAAAATGCCAGTTATGAATCTGAAAAATTAGAATCTTTAATTTGAGCCTCTAATTTTGAAAATGCAATGGATTAAATCGAGCCTTGGTTTGGTTTGAAATTTAATCTTTTACGTACAAATTGAATCTTCAGTCCTAAATTCACAGTTTTTTAAGTTCGATGATCAAGTCACATTCAGGTTCAACTCCTGATTACAAGAACAATAAATTGAAAAAATTCCTAGTTTGAGATGCAAAAATTCGAAAAAATTTACATTCAGAAGGGTTCAAAGTCAAAATTTTAATTCACATTAAAGTGAGATTAATGTCGAATTTTAATCCTAATCCGAATTCAAATTTAAATCTGCCAAGTAAAACTCCAAATTTGAACTAAAATAAAAAGTGAACACAATTAAAACAAAACAAGCCGAATTTCAGGTTTCAGTTTCGGGTTTGCTAACACTGAGTCAAAATTTCAGTTTTGAATCTTCAGCCTGATCCAAAAAATTTCACCTCGGAACATTTTAGCGTAGTTTAAAAATCATAATTGCTTTGGAATTTTGAGCATCTTAAACTTCAAACTTATATGTTTATGTAATAAATAAGATTGAGTTTCAAATTTCAAAAAAAGTTTTAAAATCTAAACTTTTAAAATTAATTATTCTTAAAATCATCTATTGACTTGATTACGATGATCTGATTATCAAACTTAAAAAGTAGATTTAAACAGCCAATCTGCAAATTAATATTGAATTTATGTAACAAATAGGATCGAGTTTCAAGTTTCACCAACGAAATTTTAAATAGCTTCAAAGTTTGGAAATAATTGTAAGGCCCAAATTTTGGATCTGAAATCAATTCGGATTGAAACACGGATGAAACTTAAAATTCAGGTTTCGGTTTCTAAGCTGAATTAGGATTTGGTTTTCGAATGCCAAGTCAAAATTCGAGTCCTAATTTTAAATTTTAAAGTGCAAACTTCAGATTTGAAACCGAAAATTCGAACTAAAACAGACTGAAACCTAAAATTCGGGTTTTAGTTTCCAAACTAAGTTAGGATTCAGTTTCGATTTTAAAACTTCCTTGCCGAAACATGAAACTCGATCCTATTTATTACCTAAATTCAGTCTTAATCTGCAGATTGTCAGTTTAATCTACTACTTAAATTTGGTGATTAAATCGTTCATGTTCAAGTCAGCCGATGGATTTAAGCATAGTTCATTTTAAAAGTTTGTAGATTAAGATGCGCAAAATCCCAAAGCTTTTATGATCTTTAAACTATGATAACATGTTCCAAGATTAAATTTTTTGGACCAGGCTGAAGCTGCAAAACTGAAATTTTGACTTAAAGTTTGCAAACCGAATCCTGAAACTGAAACCCGAGCTCGTAGCTTGTTTGATTTTATTTTAGTTCTAATTTGGAGATTTACTTGGGGGATTTAAATTTGAACTCGGTTTGAATCTCACTCAAAATTTAAACCATTAGGAAAAATTAAAATGATTAGATCTGATAGCTGATATGATATTAGCCAGTTTTGGAATATACATTTCTGACTGCATAAATTGGATCGTACTTGTTAGATCCACCCTGTAGCATCAATTGATCGTAATGTCAATGAAAATTAAGAAGAAAATAAGCACATTTTCTATAATTTCAAAGCTTGGAAGAAGCCGGCTGAATTTTTCAGTTTAAGGAAAAAAAAGTAATTTGTTAAATTGGTAGTAAAATTAATATCCGCACAGAAAATAACAAAACTCTATAAAACTGCAAAAAATTCTTAAAATTATAAACAAATTGGAAATTTCCCCCCAGTAAAGACACGTGTAGAATTTCCTGCGTGTAAAATTACTTTTCTAGGGTTGCGCAGTTTTTATGTGTGGAATTTACGTGTGAAGGATTGAGCAAACGATGTGGATTGTCTAGGATACGCATTGCACTACAGATTTACGAAAAGTATAGGTAGCTACCGAATAGGGGAATAAGTTAGAATATGTACGACTTCCTGAATCCCATGAAATATAAAATGAAAAGGAAAATGTAGTTTTCTCAATCTTTTGTATACAATGCGCTTGATTAAATAGTAAACTTTTATTTGTTTGGACGGGAAGCTGAAGCTGGAAGAGTAAGCTGATATTAAAATTGATTGGTTTCCTGGTCATCCGAATATTGAAATTAAGCAATAAATTGGATTCCTGTTCAATTGAATAGTAAAGTCGCTAAGCACGGATTTAGATTTAAAAAAATGGGGTTAATTGATTTATATAGCAATTACTAATTACGTGAGTGTATTTATAAACTATTATAGATTAATGTTGATAGTGAACGGATAAATATTATGAATTTAGGGAAGATAGGGTAATAAAAGAAAAGTATATGTTAATAAAACTGCATAAAAGTTATTAGTTACCTATTATTATTGAACAAAAAGGAACCTCTTTAACGATCTTAAAAACGCTGAGCTAACCGAGGTATCGTAAGTAAGTAATTGTATCAATTTTAAAATAATCATAAAAATAAAATTTAACCATCTATCATTTAGATAAAAGATACATTACATCATTACAATATATGTATACAAGAAAAACATTTTTTCTGTACAGAATTCATGAAGTGACCTGAATGGATGACCAATTTAGACGATGAAATTTGGATTCTATTGCTCCATCGCCTATACACTCTATACAGCTAGCAATGAATTCATTTCCATGACGTTTGCCACTTATTTTCTTGTAAAATATTAACTTTACAAAGAAAATGAATTCTATATTTTTTATAGAGAATTTGATGTTCTTTATTTTTATAATAAGTAAGATATTTTTTCAATAAAGTTAATAAATAACGAGATTACCTTCAATTTTCCAGGACTTTTTACACATTCAATAATATGCCCAAATAAACATTTATACCAAATTTCAAAAGTTTTCGATTTATTATTTTAATTTTTCCTTCGTTGCCTGGACTATTTGTCGTGGGTATTGAGCGTGTTTGAAGTTTGGTATGAAGGGGCCTTTTTAAAATTTTATTTAAAAGGGGCAGCAATCTTCATATCTGGCTGTATAAACGTTTTGTCCGTCATTTTCTAACAGAATGAAATGAATTCTGGCTGAAGATTCATATAGACTGAACAGATGCCAGCAGTTATATGAAGTGCTTACTCGAGTGCTATTTGAACAAAAGCCAATTGGATTTTTTCAATCAATTTGTCCAATAGAAAGCTTCGCTTTAGCGGTGGCTTAAGAGTGTATCTACTTTCGCATGGATTTTTATGCTTTTAGGGTATTTGGTTGCCTTATCAAATGCACAGCGTTGAAAATAATTCATAACATTTAACAAATCAAGTACCAAACGAAAATTATTCAAACTAAATAAATTTAGGTCTTTTTGACCTGATTTTAATCTAAGGCTTTGCCTTTATAACGAGCCAACTCTTCTTAACTTTAGTACGTGCAAGCTTTTAATCGTGTAGCTGCAGAAGTTTTTGTTATGTTACAAAATATTAAATATTAATTAGAGGATCTAAATTCTAAATTAAGAGTCATGTTCAACCATATTCAAATATCGAATAAAATAATTCGGTAAAACGGATTTAGCCTGCAGTTCCCAAGTTTAAAATTCATTAAATCCGTAGAGCGATCTGAGATAGTTACCCTTCGGTCTCAGTATGATAAGATGTAATTTGCCCTGAAATCGATCTACTAAATTCCCTTGCTAGTTCTAAAATGTTAAATATATAGGTAATTTGCACTGAGTTAATTTCTGACGGTTAAACTCTACTTCAAAAATCGTTATTATCATTAACCGTAACGGATTAGATTTTACAGCTTATTCCACTTAACCAGTCAGTTAGAAATTATTCTGAAACTTGATGTCTTTGGCATTCCTTATTTATATATTTATTAATTATCGTCGGGCATGTGCATTGAGTTTGTTAGAGAACGATTCATTATGCTTCTGCCAGTGTAATAATTTATTCAAATATGGAAATAAATCAATAATTATTTTCCCAACGAAGAAGGTGGATTAATAAGCCTTCGGAATATTAAATGTACGTCCTCCAGTTACATCAAAGTAATAGTATCTACTTTAGTTGCAAATCGGTTGCTATATTAATTAATTACAAATTTTTAAACTGATTAGTAGTTCTGAATTTTCGAGGATAACACAAAAGCGTTTCGTGGCGTTAATTATTATCAAAAGCTATCCTGAATTCGCTTATTCGGAAACCGTTTACTCTTAACGCAAAATGGTTTTAGTAAGTAATCTAATAATAAAACGACAGCATGTGTTCAGTTTATACTACCCTGTTATTTCTAGCATCTCATTTCCTACATTCAGGTTATATTGATCAATTGTAATTGTAACATCAGTAGACGCAGCCGTTACAATCAGCGTAACAACCTCAATTCTCGACAGTCGCAAATGCTTGATTTTGTGCAATGTTCTACTCCTTAATGCTTTCATCACAAAGCCTCGTTCGCCTGATAAATTATAAATTAGACATGATGGTTAGGAAATTGGACTTCTGTTCATTTAAGATTTTTTTCGGCCAAATCCATAAGGCTGCAGTCACCTTTGTCTACCGAAGGTTACCTATTTGACTTTAATTTTCGGCATTTTGTTTAAAATCAGCTATTCAAACAGTATACAGGGTTCGTGGTTTAACTTAAAATTAAATTTATTCCAGACAATGGAGCTTTGTTCAATTTTTAACAAACCATTCTACTCTGATGACGATTGACAACGGAATCTCACCCTCCACTGCTTTCGTCTCACCCACCAAAAACATTTGGTTGTTCGTGCTTGAAATATAAATTTTATTAAATTTTCAGTTTCCTTTCAAAAATCAACAACTTGAAATTTATCTACAAAATCCCCGTTTCGACATTACTTTATAAACGAATATTTTCAACAGTACCAACCTATCCATTTTGAGTAAATCAGCTAAACCTTCAATCCTTGATTTTTCTTATTAAAATCAAATTCCTACCCTTCGTCGCTGTAAAAAAAAAAAATAAATAAATAAACGGTGCCTTCCTGACTTAAAAAGACATTTCGAGGTAGTTCCTCCTTTTCTTATAACTAACTAATCTTTAATATTGCGGACGCTGTTATTCAAATGCTACTCTTGAAGATATTATTTCCGGAAGAGTCATTTATTCCGCCGTCGTTTTTACGGTCCCTTTAATAAGACCCTATTGAAATGAAACTGTAAAAGTGTAGACACGTCTCATCGATTGACTTTATATCATGTACGCTAAACCATTTTTAAATATTCATTTTGTCATATGGGAACTCAAGAGCAAATTGTTGCTACGCCCATGTTATACGGTTCAACCCATAAAACCCGAATCATTTAACTTATTTAATAAGGCGGAATCGATAAAGGTAACAGCTATATTGAAATATTTAAACTGCTTAATTTTTTCAATTACTACGTAGTTGGTAGACGAAATTAAAAATTTATGAATGCCATACTAAAAAACAGGAAGAAAAACTACAGCTTTTATAACAGTGACGGAACACATTTTCTTGTAAAGTTATACTATTACAGAGGTCACTGCTACGTGTACATATTTTGAAGTTTCCGCAAGTCTTCACATACAAGTATTTTTCATGTTTACGAATAAATCTCTATCTTATCTTTAGCCGAACTTTATATTTTTAGCTTATGGGAATTTACAATTAAAACTGTCAAGACAATCGCTACAAACAACATTCAGATTTGAAGTAGGAAGGTGCTTTTCATTGAAAAAAAAAACATATTCGACCGTTTATTTCTTTAGTTTCGTTTATACACTTATGCGATTCTTCGTAAATAGATAACTCCCTTTTAGTAGCCTCTTATTTCTACTTCGTTCAAATTTTCCTTTTTAATTTAGTGGCCACATGACCTTATCCCTCAGCCCAACCAAGATTAAGGCTTTTATTTGGGAGTAATATCAATGGATGGATGGATTTCTTTCGAGCCACTAATATACTCACACGATTTGTTTATTACTTATTTATGTTGAGATAAGAGTATGTTGTAGATATGCAAATATGTTAATGTTAATTTAAAAAACAAATTGTGAAGGTAAACTACAGAAACTCACTCCCGCCAACTTTATTAAAGAGTGCCCCAGTGCAGATTCCAACTTAGTTAATACGTTATGCTTTTGTAAATGAGGTTTTTACAAAATTTCAATGCTGATTTCTTATTCTCACTTGTATGTTTTGTTCTTTAGTACACCCGTGCTTTTGTTCTGTTTTCCTTTGAATTCGGGCTTAATTCATCTTTCCGTATTCTGTTCAGGGTGCTCAGATTGTATCACGTCTTCTTTAGTTCGGCCATTTCCACCGAAATAGATGTTTTGGTATTATTTTGATTCGAAATAATAACAATTTTTGAGGTAAAGAGATTATCCTAATCGTAGTTTAAATTTAGGAACAGGATAATTGAAAGAATTTGATTATTTGTTGATTTGTAACTTATTTAATATGGCAGTCTTAATAACAGAAGCAATATTCTAAATGCGACAAATTTCAAATATTAACATAGGTTATTAGTAATTGTTGCAAATGTGTAACAGGTAAAGTTATTTTGTTTAAGTTTAATTTCGAAATAAGAAAAGCTCTAGATGTAATTTTGGAATTATTTATGTCCTTAAATATGTGAGCTGTTAATTGTCATGTAATGTCAAAAAATTTAAAAAAATTTCAGGCAAATTGGAGAAGCTTCAACGAATTGCAGTTGTCTTATTTTTCTGACTAACAAACGTGGCCATTTCTGCTAATCTTTTCTTATTTTTCTTTGTTTATGAGAAGCTCGGAAAACAGGCATTTAAACTAATAACCAGAAATATTTCTGCGAAATCCAGAAGGTGCCATTCGCAATAATTTGCTTTTGACCTTTTGCTCTCTCCAGTTGCCCAAGGGAAACCCCTTCCAGTACAATTCGTCTTTCAGAGAATTAGAGCTTCCTGTAATAATACACTTATACCACCTTATATTGGTGTTTACTTTATATTGAGGTCTATTGTCTCTCACTAGTAATAAAACGTATCTATGTGAATATTGACTTCAATAAAGCGATTTTCTTTTTAATATTAGAAAAAAATGTGCTTCCCTCCAAGTCTTACCGTAATTTGTTCCGCATTCTGCAGTTTCCAGACTTGCATTTAATACGATGATTCTTGATAAACCTAAATCATTGTAGCGTATTCCTTCTGAGAAGGAACTACGTTAATCACTTACTTAAAATATTATTTATGCTTGAATGGAGGAACAAGAGCTAATATAATCAAACGAGTTTCCATAGTACGTTTAACTATTTCTCTATTGCCAACTATCTATCTGAACTCAAACTTGGTAATCACTTTAAGTAGAAACTTCGGGGAAATGCTGGCTACTGCACTTGCACGTATCAAGCTCAGCTTGCGTTATTGCAGCACGGGCCATTTATGCAATATACAGACGAGACAAATTTGATGGGTGTAAACATTTCCTATTTATATGCAAATAAGTGAGATTTACACAGCTCCATATTGTTTAAAGCGTTATACAAACACAGAAAAAGCTTTGTTAATTATCGTCCTTTTAATCAAAACGACAATAGTAGAGGCCAAAGCAAATATAACACAAATATATACTAAGCTAAACTTGAATAATTGTATTTACGTAAAGAATTTTGCCGGAATTTATAATTTTCGGCGTATTTCTGAAAAGCGGATTTATTATTAAATTTTGTATAGCGGCTATACATTTTAAATTTACGGGAACGAGTAAAGCGAGAAAGTGAAATATTGGGAAGGATTATCCTAACTCAAGTAAAGAGTATTTCGCGGCAATTATTTAAACGAACGAAATTTTCAGTTTTCATGTGAACCTAAAAACATCGCTCTCTTTGTTTGCTGAAACAACCCCCGCTCGTATTGTAAGGGCAAAATAACTTCCGTAAATGTCATGCAATTTTAATAAAAGTTTAGTATCAGGTATTAACTCTCTCTCTCTCTCCAGGACCCAATTATTTGCCATCATGTTAAGAACATTTAAGAGGCTTACCGGACCATTAGTTTCAATAGAACGGACTACATTAGAGTTCTAATAGCGCTGTTTAGTGTGGTAGAGATTTTTGGTTTTATGTAGGTAGTTCACAAAACTAAAAATACTAATATAATAATCGCGAAAAATATTCAGAGGATATTACAGGAGATATTCAGTAGTTTAACGAATAGAAAAGCTAGATCAAAATTCTGAGAAACCAGTAAATAGCCATTATGTTCTTACAGAAGAAGTCAGTAAAGCACTCTGCAAATTTGGTTAATTTTTAGTTTTGGACTTAATTAGTCGTTTTGATTCTAAATGCATTTAAAATATGTATTAACTTATTCTAATGTAAATTCCTTATTATTTTTTTATTTTTTAACAGTTAGACCGATAGCTGAGGAACGACAAAAGGAAGAAGGAAGCACCTTAGAACCAAGGTATTATAAAATAAAAGTTTAAATTAATTTAGGAATTTCGAAAAATATATAATACTCAATAAGTTTGGCTTAAGTTGATTGAACACAAGCAAAATATGTTGCTAGTTGGACACCAACCTTTACAATTAAAAAGTTCCAATAAATTTCACAAATACTGAAAAAATCATTATACTCCCGTTAAACATAAAATGATATGTCGTTTAAATGAATGGTCTTAAAAGGTGGATGCACACTTATTTATGAACGCAACAAAGAATAAGAGATCGGAGGGTTTTCCTTGGAGAATAAAAAAGAAAGAAAAGTACATTAAAATTGTATTTAGTCAGGCTGACACCGGCGAAGTAAATTCCTAAACGTGTCATTAGCAGAATACACGAACCATTTCGGAGACATATCAGAACCAGGTCAGTAAATAAAATTTAAACACGCTGTGTAACGTGCTGTGACCACAACAAACCACAAAACGCTAAATACAGTTAATTCGCATGTTTCCCATAGTTTTCAGAACGGAAACAATAGCAACCAACGGCAAACGACTGATACGAGTACATCGGCTGCCGCAAAATTGGAAGCTTATTGGTTTCCACTGAGCTTTGAAGCGAAAAGCAATGAGAAGGGAAGCGCAGATTCGGTACATATAAGAATGCATTTCGAAAATCCGTGCTCGTATATCCTGCGAGTTGTTACTTACGAATGTAATATTCGGTTTCGTAACGAACCTGTTATACTTTCCCGTTGTTTTTACTGTGGAACGCATTTTTAAAATTTAAAGCAATCGTAAAACACAAAACCTATCGAGTTACGACATATTTTATTTTCAACAGTTTTACAGGTTATTTGTATTTAGTATTTAGGCGTTTTAATATTCTTTAAAAGTATTTGTAACTTTTGTTTGCTAAAGTTCCATTTTCAGAGAATCTGCAAAACAGCTTTGCTATAGTATAGGCTAATCCCAAACGAATTCTCAGTTAGGTTAACATGGTTAGCTTAGAAAGCACAAAAAAGTGTTATTTTTGAAATTTTCAGTACTTTTCTTCAGGCTTAGCTTATTAAAAGGTAGCAGAATTGACGCTGACAACGTATCAGATCTTTCTTAGCACGTTGTACATTAATTCATGTGGTTAAAGTGTGTCAAACTTGTTGAAATTACCCTAAAGTATGGTATAACAAAAATACAACCCTTGTTTTGATATGAGAATATTTGTTAATTGTTAATCTACGTTCCAATAAACCTCAACCTCAACAAAGTAATCTTTTAGGAGTTTAAGCGGTTAATCTAATTGTTATTCACTGGCTGTTAACAAAAGTCCCAAAGGTAAATCATTAAAAAATGGAAAAACAGGAAGAAGACTTTTGCAAAACATGAGAATCAGTAGCTGAGGGAAGATTTATGATAATGGAAGCTTGTGAAGCAGGCTAAATCCATCAAGAGTTGTTATTCTGATTAAGAAGATGAAGAAAGAGAAGAAGAAAACAACGGGGAAAATGAATTTTTGTTCATCCTTCTTCGTTTAACACCTGCTAGAAATGTTGTAACCAACAACTATCTGTTTTGGGAGTGGTTAATCTAATTGTTACTCACCGGCTCTCTAAAACAAGGGCCCGAAGGGAGAAAGTTGACGAAGACTTTGACCGATAACTATTTGTTTTGAGAGTTTTAGTGGTTAACCTAGCTGTTACTCACTTGCCCTTTATTTAGAAGACCCACAGATAAATCATTAAAAAATGGCAAAAGTGGAAGAAAACGTTTGCTAAAGATGAGAAGCAGTAGCTGATGGAAGATTCACAGTTATGGAAGAAAGAAATTCACGAAGAGTTGTTATTCTGATCGAATAAGATGGAGAAAAAACGAGAAAGCTGAAGAAATATAGTATTTCTGTCTTTCCTTCTGCGTTCAACATCTTTAAAAAGAAGGCCCAAAGGTAGCTCATTTGGTGAAAGTTGAAGAAAACTTGCAAAGGACTAGAATCAGCAGCCCGAGGAAGATTTACAATAGTAGAAGGAAGTAGCAGTAGATTGTAAAGCAAACAAAATCCACGAATCTGATATTGAACAAGAAAATGAAGAAGCAGAAGAAGAAAACGAAGAAGAAGGCGAGGACGAAGAAAAAAGGCTGTGTTTGTTATGTCAATGTTTTGCTATTTTTATCTTTCCTTCTTCGTTTGATGCCTACCAGAAATGTTGTGACCAAAAGCTAACTGTTTTGAATGCCTCTCTTGTTTGTGTTGAAGTGCAATGCAGCTAAAACATTGATCAACATCAAAAATATGTCAAAAGTGAATTTAATTTTGTTAATATTTGAAAATTATGTAGTTTCAAAAAGTAACATATTGAAGACTGATAATAATAAAAAAAATAATGTACGGAGTTTACTCGTAACTGAGCATGCACAAGCAAAACTGCGGACAATTGGGTGCGTGTAAAGGTTGCTTAAGACCGTACGAAAACTACGACCTTTGTAAAACAACTACTTTGAGACTAAAATAAGCATCTCACTTTCTTTGTGCAGATTCAAATTTTTAGTTACTTTATTCAGTGTCAGAAAGTTAACAAAACGCTGTTTTATTTTAATTTATAATTATTTTCCGCAATGTATTGCTTGCATGTGTTAGATATAATAAACTCCATTAAATGAAGTTTGCAACTTTCAACTGGAAATTGACCGAAAAACGCAATCTCGTTTACGGCAGATATTGGATACCAAATTCCAGCACTTTTAACATGCTGGACAATATTTTTAACCAACTTTCATATCAACGTTTATTGCGAAACTTTTTATCGGAAATGTTATACGAGCTAAAGAAATTATAGCCGTATTTGATTCAATGTTTAGTTTTGATATACTTTTGGTAGGATAACAAATTTACAATTAATTTACTATTCATTAAAGTTAAAATATTAATTGATATGTTAATATAACGTGGATTATCACAATAAAATTACGAAGACTTGCTAATGCATGGATGATTTAGAAACAAATGCGTAATTCGGGCTTTTGTAGAAAAATCAAAAGCACTCAGTTTCAGAAACTGGGGTCGATTTAAGCTGGTAGTTTCAGTAGTACTGAAACACTCCTTAATGATTCTTAATAAATTATGTTTAGTTTTTTACTTGCCGTTGGTAAGTGGGAAATAAGGAAGTTACTATTATTGTTACTATTAATTAATTAACGAAGCGCTTAAAGAATTTTCAGAATAAAAATTTTGTGCACTGAAAAAATTACACCACTTCAAAATGAACAGGGAAGCAATAAAACCTTCATTTTAATATAATTCAATTAACTTCCAAAAAGAATTTGGAAGATTTCAGCCACTTTTGTAAGTTCTGGTTCTGGAATAATTTGTATAATTTTATTAACCTTGCTGGTATAAGAATGATAATTCTTGTTAAAATTCATTAAAATTCATAATCCGTAAATTAAAATTATCAGTTCAAACCTACACCTGCAGAAACATGATTTCCTTAATTTAATTTTGTTTTAGGTAATTCAAACTTCACTAGATTGTGGCATGGAAGTGAATTTTATTATCCGATTAAGCCTTATGTAAATTTAACTCTTATATTTGGCTATTTCTTTCAGAATTTTGGCCTTAAACTTCGGTTACGTTGAGGATGTTATTCTTAGCTTGTCCCTTCTTAATTTATTTATTTGATGTAATATAATCCCAATGTTTCTTTCTTTCACATAAAAGCTTTTCAGCAGAATTTATAATACAAAGTAAAAGTATAAGTCTTTAACAGTAAAGGTAAAAAGGCACTAACACCCCGCGAGGGAGCATAGCAGGCAACATGGGGGGTTAAGGCCGCCTAAGTCACTTATCATACCTCGGTTGTTTCGTATGCTATACGTAGGGGGTGGTATAACAGTAAAAGGTACAAAGCTAAAAATTAATTCGCGTTACAAAATGTTTACGGTTTCACACTAACTTTCAAGCTATGCAAAATTTATTCTTTAAGCTGACGTTTACAGACGTGCAATTAAAATATTAAGTCCATGAATTTAATATTAAGAATCTAATGCAACTTGCTATAGTTACGCTTTGTTATTCAAATTGCCTCGATCGAACTGCTGTTGCACAAACAACGCTAGCCGATTTGCGGCGTGCCAATCTGTAATGAAAGCATACAAAATTTATTACCAAATCTGAAACTAGCTGGCCACGGTTGGTTGTCAACAACGAGTTGGTTGTGGCCTTCCTGATAAGTTTATAATGCTAATAGAGATTCATTAAAACTATAACAGTGCTGCTAATGTCAAAGTTCATAAATGCCTTATTGTTTCAATGCACAACTATTTTTGACCATAAAACCAAAATAAACAAACACTTTAGTTTCCTGTAGTTGTTGAAACGAACAACTACACTAAAATATGCTTTAAACGAGTACTTGATTACTGGTTAAAGTCGCTTGGTGTCCCAGAAGGGGTAGTGGTAGGTACCGTGTTATTCATTTTTTGTTTGTATTAATTTTTAGAAGCATTCCTGACGATAATATTGTAGAATTAATGTCGGCTTTGACACGGAAACTTTAGGCTGGACTCAAATAAAGCAGCAGCAAGCATTTATGATTGTGTAAAATTTAAAATTTTAGACTGTATAACTATCTGAAAATTAAGTAATTCCACCAACTTTGTTAGGGTTCCTTTCGAAGCAGTCAATTATTTCTTTACAAGTAAATTAAACGTATTTTCCCTCTTTTAGGGAAAGACTGCATTTAAAAAAGTTATAAATTTTATCGAAATAAACTTAAATGAATTCCACGTATACAACGCACCCCCTTTTAAAGCTTCTAAGGGAGCTGTTTTAATTTAATTTGGCGTTCTAACAAACTTTATAATGTTTGCTCTTAAATCTAGGAACAGAGACGGCCGAAATAAGCCCTAGTAGCAACTTGTTTATAGATTATTGCATTTGAAACAATTTAGTTTACCACTAGAGCCAACTAACTATGGCTGTGACTGATTATACCACAAACGGAAAGCTAACCATTACTTTGTATAACCCGAGAACTATCGTTTGAAGAAGAAGCGGAGTTTTCAATTATACGGTAGTGTTATTATTCTGAAATGTTATTTATATGTTAATATGGTATTTGAAATCCTAAACGATTCGAATAAAAAGTGGTTTAAAGTGAAAATGTAAGAAACCTCTTTAACGTAAGTGATAATCAAAAGCATTTGCGGGTTTATTTAAATTAATAAAAAGGTTCAATTAAATAGTTTCCAGGAAGAATTTTTTGTTGGTATTGCTGGCGCTTGGTGATATTTAAATTTTGAGATTAGCTTTCGAGCATAAATATACGATAGAAACTAACTTTGAAATTTAAACCGAAGAGACACGGAAAACCTGTAGTAGCTAACATTAGAAATAAATGCGAGTGTTAACTGAGATGAAAATACTGACTGTCATAACGCGATTATACCGCTCTAGTGCTAGCACCAACTGTATCCTGCGCTTTTCTCCACACTCCTGTCAAATTAAAACGTTAGGGCGACTGGGCCGTGTCACATACGTACCAGTGTCTTTTTCCCCGTTTTATTAAATTTTGTGTAACCTAGGTGCTGGTGCTAAACTGGGTTACCGGTACTAAAAGAGAAAAATAAGGTCGACAAAATGCTTTTGTAGACAATAAATCCCCTTAAATATACGACGAAATTTAATATAGGTCGAGTTCTGAGAAAATTGCTCTTAATTGTTAAAACGCGTACAAGACTAACATTTAGCTTATCACCCTCTGAATTTTTTAAACCCACCACGGATCTGGTTGGCTTAGGCGTTAGTGGTTTAATTCTGCCCAAAATTCTCATGTACACTACTTAACGGGGATGTGAAATTAATCCAGGAAATCTACCTTATCTGAAATTTAACCACAAACAAGGATTACGAGACCTCGGCGTGTACAAGGCTTTGTTAACTATCAGCGGCATTAGGTTTCATTATTAGTAAAATACAGGAACTATATTTATAGTGTCTGGTTCGGTTCCACACACATCCTCACGTTACTCTCTTGGTCCTTTGAAAAATCCTTGAATATACCTTCGTATACATTGCATCAAGAATCATACTGAAAATATTTCAAAGAATCCAAAACTTATTTATATATTTAGGATTCGTGTCCTTTAAATCTAAAATATTTTCATATTTGTGGGTCAATTAAATTACAAAATTCGGCATTACTACTTTCTTTAGGGCTGTACACATTTATAGACCCAAAACCCCTACAAATTATACATATTAAAGACCTTCAGAAACAAGTCAAAAATTGTAGGTAATATCCAACGATTTTTATGTATCCCAAACAAAAAAGAGAAGATTGGCATTCCACCTGGTTGTAGACAAATCAAAAGCACTCAGTTTCAGGAACTGAAATCGATTTAGCTTTGTTTATGTTGGTAGTTTCAGTACTACTGAGACTCGCCTTACAATTAACGATTCTTGTTTATTTTTTTACCTACTGTCGATAAGTGGAAAATAAAGAAGAGTTATTATTATTACTATATTACTATTATTACTGTAGGAAATCTAAACTGAGTCATTACAAAATTTTGATAACAGTTTGATCTCTAAAAGTTTTGAAGGTACAGAAAAAATGTTACAAATGTTACCACAGTTAGAGGGCGACTTCAAAATAAACAAGGAAGCAGTAGTACCTTTATTTTAATACAATTAAATTAATTTTTAAAAACATTTGTATCGCTTTTATCAAGATTCTTGTCGTTATCGTTAAAATGTATCATACCTTTTAGGTGCTCAAACTCGTTGATTGTTATTGCCCTTCCTATATTCTGAATTCCAATGTCTTGTCTCCAATAACAACGTGTTCTAGGGAGTGAAGGCACAGACATATAGATACCTACATATTCCCAAAATTTTTTGAATATAATTTGCATTTTTACTAGCAGGCCTATTGGGATTTTTCTGTACACTGTACAAATTAGTTTCTTCGACGATCTTCTGTACAAGAGAATCGGTGAAAAAATATTTGAAAAACTCGTAAGGTGTTTCCAAATCCAAGATGATTTTGGGAAGTTCTGAACTGTCTTTGAATTTCAAGGCGTCGGCATCAATTTTTAGGTTTTTCTTATGCGACACAATGTTTCCAGGGCCCTTCTTATTTTTTGAAGAACTCGGAGCAGGTCGAAGTGAGGGAGTAGCATCTTCAGAAATTTCAGCATCTGTAGTTTCAGGTATTTGAATATCGCTGTGTAAAGTGGAATCCGTAGTTACACGCTGAATGTCATCTTCTTCCAAATCAGATCTTTCCTCGTCTTCCGGGACATATTCAGTCTGAAAAATCTAGATCATCTTCACTTTTATCAAAATTCTCCAAAATCTCCAACAGCTCGGCATCTGTAAGAGGTTCCTTCAATCCCTTTTTACGATAAGACATATCTGAAGAACAGTAACAAAGCTACACGAAAGTTTCATAGTGTTGCAAATTTGATACATATTAGCTAATAAACACTTTGTTCTGACCCATAATAATTGAATTTTACAAAACTGGTACAGCACATTACTCCTACATTATATACCTTTATAGTAAAGCAGCTTCAGTTTAGTATATTTTTATAAACACTTTTTATAACTTTTTAGTCACAAAGCACTTCACGTACTGCACCCCATGACAGCAAGTTGCACAAACAGACTCTGATCGAATATTTTTTATAATGAGTACAAAGTTAACTGTGTAGCAAATATGCAACAGCATGGTAATTGGCACTAAACACAAACAAAACTACTACCTAATTACAGCCGTTCGAAAAGCTTTGTTGTAAATTTGCAACAAAATCCAGCGAAGGGTTAAAAACCTTCAGAAACAGGCCAAAAATTGTAGGTAATACCCAAACATTTTTACTTATCCTGAATAAAAAAGAGGAGCATGGCATTCCATCTGGTTGGATTTTTATTGTATATATAAAAAGAAATCTAAGGCAATCTTTCCTTCTTTGAAAGGGTTTAGGGTTAAACGGAGGATAATCAAATTATTAAAGTGTGTAACCATCTGTGACCTAAAATAACTGAATTACCACAGCCATGAAAACCTCGAAGCCATCTTTTCGTGCTCATATTCAATACGAGCAGTAAATCCACTCGATATTTTTTGATTGTTGGTAAACTTTCCAACTAAGTTCCTATATAAAACGCGTGGTCCGATAACGTAGACTGGAACCGGCTGTTAAAGTTCCTTAAAAGAATATTATTCCTTATCGGTAAAACTAGTTTTACGTTATTAAATTTACAGAAAGGTTTTGAAGACTTAAAATACAGATAACACTAGCCTTACATATAATTAAGTGATAAATATTTATTGTTCGGAAAGGCGCGGGGAATTTTTAAAAATATAAAACAAAGCAAACGTGTTCAGCATTATTCGCCCGAATTTTACGTTCCTTAAAGTAAGTAACAATGAATTTTATTTTCACCAAAGTCTGTCATTTAGAAGATTTTATATTTAACTTCCCGTGCTGTGGCGATTACGGAGAGAATTTTCGTCGAGTATTTTTAAACAGCGGGTCCGGATATTAACAGCAAGAAAGAATCCTGAGTGAAGAATTATTTTCCTAATCTTTTTTAAATGAAATGTCACGCAGTATTTTTCTGATCTTTTTAAATGAAATGCCAGGTAGAAGTTATTAAAGTCACTTACGTCAGTCGTATAATAGGGCTCATGTATCATCATCATTTATACCTGGCAAGAACTAAATATCTCGCATCTGGATTCGTTAGTTCAACAATGAATCTGTCAGCAACCGATGCCAGCCGGATGCAGCGATGCGTTGCCGGACCGGAAGCGGTTTCGCGCAGGATACAACATTTAACCTCCCACAGGAACACTTTTCGATTTATGAACTTTACTCCGGACTACTTTTAATTGAACCACGAAGAGTTTTCTGCTTGTAATCGAAAGCGTTAAAATTAACTAATTACGGTATCATTCAACCCTCCATGGTGACAAATAACTTTCATCAATTAACAATTTCAATTTGGTTGCAGAAAAACAAAATCTTCTTATTCCCTTTTATTTCATTTTACAGACAAAAGTGTTATTTTTAATCCAAAACCAACGAGGCTCAAGTAAAAGAAAAATTAAGTGCTGGGAGGATGTAAATATCCAAAAAAAGTCCAACTTTTGCATTCTACTCATTTGTAGTGTGATTTATAAAATGATTTAAAGGGAAAAAACCCCAAACCAAACACTAATGCTTAACCCATCACTAAATAAGTAGGCTAAACTAAAGCGAAAACATCGGGAAATTCATGGAAAATATGGTGTCTAAAAGAAGAAAAGTCTTCAATTTTGGTGCTTTATTTCGACGCTTTACAAGGCCATAAAGATGAAGAAGGAAGAAGAAGCTGGTTTTAGAAAATCTACGTTTGATGCTTCACCTATTTTGAAGTATCACCTGGAAGAAGAAGAAGAAGAGAAAGAATCACCCAGAAACAGCCAGAAATGCAAATATTGACATTTGAATTTGATACCGTCGAATCTTCTTATTCTTTGGTCCTTTTGGCTCCTTCGGGAGCATAGAGCGTTTAAAGTATTTCTTTAGCAGGGTTTGAATGCTGGCAGTTTTGCTAGCTCTGTGCAGCATCTTTATCCTTTTCTGTTTTCCTTCACTCGGTCTTACTGGGGTTTCGGTTGAGCTTATTGGATAGAAATAATTTCAACCAAATCTTTCCATTTTCGTTTATCCTTGGCTATGTTTTTCACTTCATTCCATTCCTTATTTATCATTTTATTTCTTCTTCTGTGCATCTCCTCCATGTTTTTACTGGTCTCTTTTGTTTTCTTTTCCCCCAGATGGTATATTCTATTGCTTGTCTGGTAAGGTTTGTATTTGGTATTCTTATGGTATGACCCAATCATCGCCATTATCTTCTTTTTATTATTTCTTGCCCTGTTTTTCACCATAATTCCTCGTTTGTTATTTTATTTGGACAGTATATGTATTCCTAAGATTCTTCTTACACTTTTGTTTATAGGTAAATGTTTGTATTTGTCGGGTTTGGGTCTTATTTAACGTCCAGGATTCACTACCGTACAGGAGGAGACTTTTCACATTTGTATTTAAAATGCGCATTTTAGTTTTTAGGATTAATTCACTTGATTTCCATATTTTCCACAATTGATTAAATGCCTATTCTTCTTTTAATGTCTGGTTTGCTTCCTCCACTGTCCTCAATTACACTTCCGAGGTACACAAATTCTTTGACATTTTCTACTGATTTTTCTTACAGCTTAATTTCCATAGTATCTATCATTGGTGTTTATTCGTAACGTCTTTGTCTTTGCTATGTCGACATGTAGTCCTGTTCTGCGGTACTTTTTAGGTTGTCAATCTTTTCATGCATGTGTTGTAGTTTTTTCGTTATAAGGCAGATATCATCCGCAAATTCAAGATCTTCTGATACTTGTCCCAATCTCCATGTTAGTCCCTTATTATTTTTCATTGATAATCTCATAAAACGATTTACAACAATTTTCTTCTTCAGTTAACTGCTCATACTCGTATATGTAGGTAGTCCCGTTTACGTTTAGTTTATTGTAGTTAAGAAAAGCTCTGTATCCGCTCTTTCTTGCTTTCTGCAATGTTCTATTAGGGACTTCCGTTGTTCCCTCACTTTTTTAGTAAAGTCTTCTGTAATTCTTACATGCAAATTTGTCGAATCCTTGAGCTTCCTAGCAGCTTTCATAATCTTAGTTTCCTTGTTCCAAGTCGTTAATTCGCAAAGTATTGGCCTTGTATGTGTGCCTACCTTCAAAAATACCCAATCTTCTTATTTCTTGCGTTTCTGTCTCTAAATTTATTGGTACGTTGATATCTCTCAACAATATTCTAACTTTCTCTTTTAGCTCCATATCTACTTCATTTTTGGAGGATTATAATTTTCTTCTTTCGGATTTCTTTTTCTATTCTGTTCTCTTGTTCCTGTATTTGTTCATTCAATTCTCCATTCTCCTGTCCTATTTCCGCGTTTTCTATTGATATATTTTTTAATTCGTCTCGATATTTATCGAGTTTTTCCTCCATGCGTTCGGCCCTCTTATCCATATTATCTAAATTCTGTTTAATCTCTTCAAGTATGCGCTCCATTTTATATACGGCTGTATTTTGTTTTATTTATATTTATTTTTAAATACTTAAATGCTTTTGTGATAACGTGCAATCTAACAAATTTACCTTCGATGGCCGTACTCGTAGCTCGGTCGTCGTCTAACTTATTTCGTAGTTTACTATTATTATTTTACCTCTGAATGTTAAATTTTTCTTGTAGTTCTCTTACCCTTTACTACTTGATATTTTATTCAATCGCCTTTATACATACTTCTAATTATCCAAATATTATTTATTACGTGCACAATACTTTTACTTCACGTCTGTACTCTCTCAAGCGCTCACTCCAACCCCCGTCAAATATGTATATCGATATTTCGATGAGCATTTTATACTTCTTAAATGGGTAGGGATTTCGCCACCAGTTCCAAAAGTAGAAATTACACATTAAATTATCAAACGTTTCTTTATTAAACTGAGATAGACTTGTCTCCGAAACGGTATGTTCAGTGAGTTAATAGTTTATTTATTTACTTCCTATTTTAGCAATTGGTGGCGAAATACCCATTTAAGAAGCATGAAACGTCAAGCTGGCCACAACAAACCTTTGGAAAATAATTTTATTCCCCTCATTTCCACCACTTCTGCAATTTTAAAGCTTTATATTAAGTTCTTGCCACTACCATAAATGTAATTGAAGCGACCAAATTTAAAAGTGAAGAACAAGACAGTCAAATAAAATGGTGGCGATGTAGGACAAAATTTTGATCGAAGTAAACTTAAGAAATCAGCTTCTACCGATTGCAATTTTTGGTGTAAATTTGGGTCCTTTGGTACAGCAAGGTGTTATATGGGATTTTACTGGCAGCACCCAAAAGACCTAATAATTTACTCCCAGGAGTTTGACAATTTTTGCGCTTTACTGATTTGTAGTGTGATTTAAATGCCTTAAAGCACCTAAGCCTTAATATAATTATTTAAAAATCCAGTCTAGAGCTTTTAGAATGGTATTTCTACCAATTTTTATAATAATTTCCTGGGAACTCTGTGACAAATGGAATCAATTCATTTTCTTTTACCTAATTCGTGCATCAAATCATTAATGCTTAGTTTTTCTACAAGAATATTTTGGCAGAATTTTTGGTATTTTATAGCCGATATCTTTGTTTCCAACTCAATTAAAGTTATGTAGATTTAAACCAGAAAAACGAGGTCCTTACGAATTTGCCCTATAACAGTAGCAAGTCAATTCAGTAAAATTTAAATTTTATTTACAGAACCGCCCAGGAGGCCGTAGAAGCTACGAATCTCCTGAATTCAGAAAACGTAAGTCTTAACTAGCAGAGTGCCTTTTTTTATGTGAAGTTAATTCATCACTGCAGTTTTTCATACAACTCATATTTCGCAACAGACTCTCGTCTTGATAGATTAATCGTACAACGAAAAGTACTCTAAGAGAAACAAAACTGCTCTTATTACAAAGAATAACGCAGAGCTGACAGTTACTTCCCAGAAAAAGGTGCTTTCTAACATTGGAGAAATGGGAAATTCGAAATTACAAGGGGACTTGTATGTTGTAATGAAGCGGCGACTAAAATTTACAAATTAAGTTCCGCTTGCATTTTGTGTGACGGTTGTGACGATGTGTTGTTGAAATATTACTCATTATCTTAACGTTGCTTATCCGGTAGTGCTATAGATAGTGAATTATCTCCCTGCACTCTAAAGCTTAACGTATATACTTTTACAAACTCCATTTTATAGAATGTACTGCGGTTGCGACCGAGTTATTATCTGCCTTGAAAAATAAAATTCACGGAGAAGTACATGATAGATGTTCTTCCATAATGAATAGTTTAGAGCTGCCGTCTTTTCCGCGTAGGTACTTAACTAAAAACATTTCACTGAAAACTGTTATTAAATATTTATTTGCGATTTTATAAATTATTAAATGTTTATTTATGCTTTTATATTGAACAAAAATCAATACAAGTATGCTTTGGCGAAGACATTTAAATAATCTCACAGATTTATTATCACTTTTTAATTACGAACCGTGACAGTTGCCTTTAGATGAGCTTACAATTTAATATTACGAATTTATTTACAGCTGCACTGCTCGCAAAAGCAACACCAACAAAAAGTAAGCTAATGCGATTTTCGTTCCCGTAATCATATTAATAAACAACTTCGCGCTGTTGAGAATAATTTAGTAGCCTTCATATGTTAAACTCGTATAGATTCTATCATCGAATCTGTTTTCAGGCGACATTGTTGGT
Source organism: Melanotus villosus (assembly GCA_963082815.1). Taxonomy (NCBI): domain Eukaryota; kingdom Metazoa; phylum Arthropoda; class Insecta; order Coleoptera; family Elateridae; genus Melanotus; species Melanotus villosus. The sequence continues at coordinate 39,918,716 of OY720427.1, forward strand.
TCTGAGAAGAGTAATGGTGCTATTAAAATCAGCCAATAAAATTTTATAGTTATGTTCTAAAACTAAAGCATCCTCATCTTTGTAGAAAAATCAGAGAGAGTTTTACGTAAAATCGAAATAATAAATAGATAAAGGTAATAATTAATTGCATAATCAGAATAATTTAGGTGAAAAATGATTGCTTTAATACTAATTTGCAAACGAAATCAAAATACCTAATCAAGCAAAAGATTAAAATATTCTTTTTAGTTTATAAATCAATCCATTTAATTCTTAAATTAAAGAGTTCCAACTCGAATCTAAAAAAGTGAGTTCAAGCATTCTGATAAAACCTGAAAATGCAAGTTTTATGTACGAAATATAAGATTCGAAATTGTAAATTTGAGCTTCACATATTTTATAAAATTTTTAAGTTGTATTTCATTATAAGTTAATGAAACTGTACCAGTTAAGACTGATTATCTGAAGCTCAAATTAATATTCATTTGTATAAAATCAAAATTAAGCTTAGGCCTCTTGAATATCCACCATTTAAAAGAATAAATCATTCATTTTAGTTCTTAACCTGCGGTAATTAATTCTTAAATAAAAGTGTTGAACATAGAATATAAAAACCGGGTGTAAATAGTCGGCTGAAAGCTGAAAATCCAAGTTTTGTGCACGAAATACAGGATCTGAGAATTCAAAATTTCGAGTGTGTTGAGTTAATCAAAATATCAGATTCGAACCTGTAAATTTTGAGTTTCACGTACGACATGTTACCAAAAAAGAGTATTTCATGGTGTCATTAAACCATTAAATAAATTGCTTTTAGTTTATAGCATACGGTTTTAATATGCTTAACTCAAAGACTGAATCTAAAAAAAGTTGCTCCACTGAAAATGTTGTACGAAGTACAGGATTGTAAAATTTAAAATTTTCAACAAATAGGCTATTAAATCTCGGCTTTTTTAATTTAGAAACTAAGGTATTTAATTCTTAAATCAAAGGGTTGAAAATTGAATCTAAAGGAAGTGGTTTCAAATGCTCCACTGAAAACTGAAGTTCAAAGTCTTGTATAAAATACAAGATTGGATAATTCCAAGCAAGCAGACTGTTAAGCCTCGACTTTTTATTGGATTGAAAAATTCTTTTGAGTTCATAACATAAAGGTGCTTATATCGAAGACTTGAAAATTGAAACTAAAAAAGTGGAATCAAAAGCTCCACTGAAAACTGAAAATTTAAAGTTTTGTACGAAATACGGGATTTAATCAAAGAGTTGAAAATTGGATCTAAAAGAATTGGGTTAAAATGCTCCACTGAAAGCTGAAGATTTAGTCTTGTAAGAAATACAAGATTGGAGAATTCAAAATGTCTAGCAACCAGGGCTGTTACACCTCAACCCTTTAAAGTATTACAAAATTGTTATTAATTCATAAACTAAAGAATTTAATTCTTAAATCAAAGAGTTGAAAATCGAGCATAAAGAAGGGGGTTCAAATAGTCTGCTGAAAGCTGAAAAATCATGTTTTATGTACCAAATACAGGATTGGAAAAGTTAAGATTTGAAACAAGCAGGCGTCTGGGTTTTTCGAAATATCAGATTTGAACCTTTAATTTTGAAGTCTTGAGTTTCACATATTTTAGACAAATTTACTATAAACTTGTATTTCATTATTAAAATCATTAAAGAAACGAAATCAGTTCAGATTGACTTATTATTTGAAGTTCAAATTAATATTAATTTGCATAAATTAAATCAAAATCCCTAATAAAGGTTAGGCCACTTCAACTTCGACTTTTGAAAAGATTAATAAATTCTTTAAGTATTAAACAAAAGAATCGAAAATGGAATATAAAAAAGTGGATTCAAACATTTTGCTGAAAGCTGAAAATTCAATATTATGTACGGAAACACAGGACCAGAATATTCAAAATTTCGAGCAAGCAGGGTTTTGAGTTTTTTGAAACATTAAATTTTGGGAAATCTTGGGTTTTATATATTTTCCAAAATTTTTCCAAAAAGTTGTATTTTAAATAAGTTATTAAAACCATTAAAGAAACTGAACCAGTTAAGATTGGCTTATTACCTGAAGTTCAAATTAATATAAATTTGTTTAAACTAAATCAAAATAACTAATCCTTGGGCCTCTTGAACCTCGACTATAATGTTAAAATATTCTTTGTAGAACTCAAGATTTTTTTAAATCACAATGTTGAAAATCTAATATAAAGAAGAGGGTGCAAGTGGTATGCTGAAAACTGAAAATTCAAGTTTTATGTACGAAATGCATTATTAAAAAATTCAAAATATCCAGCTGAATTTTTCAAAGTATTAAATTCAAACCTGTAATTTTTAAATTTTAGGACGTTTTGAGTTTCATATACAAAATTTTGCCAAACAATTGTTGTCATAATAAATCATTAAACAAATTGGGCCAGTTAAGTTGCATTTATTACTACCTGAAGTTAAAATTGGTATTAATTTGTATAAATTAAATTAAAAACCTAATCAAGTTTAGGACTTCTAACCTGGACGTTCTAAAAGATTAAACAATTATTTTTAGTTGATAAATTTAGGTATTGACCTCTTAAATCAAAGAGTTAAAAATCGCATTAACAGAAATGGATTCAAACATTCTGCTGAAAGCTGAAATTTAAAGTTCTATGTACGACATACAGGATTTGAAACAAGCAGGCGGTTGAGCTTTTCGAAATATCAGATTCGAACCTCTAACTTTCAAATTTTGGGAAGTTTTGAGTTTCACATATTTTACAAAATGTTGACCAAAGAGAGACTAACATTAATCTTCATAAATTACATCAAAAGGTTTAATCAAGTTTGGACTTTTTAAAATACTAAAATATTCTTTTTGATTCTTAAGCTAAGATATTGAGTTATTGAACCAAATAATTGAAAATCGCAGGTTCAAACAGTCTGCTGAAAGCTGAAAATTTAGGTTTTATGCAAGAAATAACTGATTGGAACATTCATAATTTCGGTCAAATTTTAGGAAATATTAGATCGAACCCCAAACTTTTAAATCTTGAGTTTTACAAAATTGTACCACAAACTTGTATTTCATAATAAGTATTTACAACCATTAAAGATTAAAACTGAACCGGTGTTAGTCTGAAGCTCAAATTAGCTTGAACTACGAGTATATGTATGGAGTTCGGTGTATTATTTTGTCACCACTACATAGAATTCAACTTGCTTTTGTGTGCCTTGTTTTACTGCGTCTATTTTAGGACTTCTTTTCTACAAAAGTTGATTAATGTGAAGCATTCGTCTTCCTTATTGAGATTCTCCTTGTGTTTTTCTATTTCGATGCACGTTTTTATTAACCTCTATACTACATGCAGAACTTCTGCTGTGACCTGTGCTTTGTACTTTTCAAGGAATGTAAATGCCATTTAAAATTTTCTTTGAGCAATTGTAGTACCTAGTAAGTGCTATTGAAGAAATCCGCCTAATTTTGGGTTGTTATTAAAGCTGTTATTGAACGACCTTTGAAGTTTGTGCTAATGAACTAAATTTAACTCAAATTAACGAGTATTGGATTTCCATCATTTAAATTTTATTATTAATACGCACGTTTGCATTTATGGAACGTAAATATGTTTAATATTCGATTATATTAATAAAATTTACAGTGAGGTGTCCCATACAGAAACGAATAGATTCTAACGAAAGATTAAGCTCAGGTTAAATAACGTTTGAGAGCTTTTTTTATTTTTATTAAGTATTCATTTTTTGAATATTTTGAGAACCACTTAGGAAATAACTTTTGGCAAGAAAATAGTATTTACATTAATTGAATTAACAAATATTTTCAAAAAATTTCAGCAATCTACAAAAACAATTAAATTTTCGATTTTTAACAACTTAATTTACTTTCCATTTTAGGGTGCTTCGTAAATCTTGTTTATAAAACTGTTCTTTGTTGCTGTTTTCATATTCAGGTAGATTACTATCCTTCAAACTCAGTGAAAAAAAGATATATTAGATATATGTTAGGTCCCATTAGAAGATATCGCGCGCAAGAAAATTGATGAAAACGATATATACCGAACAATTAACCCTTATATTTTTCTATCGTCGTATGAATTCGTAATACCACAGCACAGCAACGATAAACGCGCCAGTATGATGCCAATTTCAGCTGGATATTCGCGCAATCGAACGGTACATATATCATATCAAAGGGCTCATTTTAAAAATGATCGTTAAAGGTTACCCAACGCAACTCGATATGTTCGGCGATTGCAAGAGCTTTTCATTTACAGATGAAACTGAGGGGTTAAAATAAAGGTTAGCACTAACATGCGACCCTTGTTGGTAGATCCCAAACGGAAATTAACCAATTTTAAGCTGAAGCAGCCTTAGAGCCCGAAATATAACTGTGCAGATAGAAGCTAAGGACATGTCTGCTCTTATCCAACCGCCTACACACCTTATCAAGAGGGTTTTGTGTGTTTTTCTTTACGCAAATCACTGAAACTTTTGTCTTAAAACCTTATCTTCAGACATTCTCCATGTTCCCCGTTAAATTTATTTCATACAATAATTTTTAACTTTCTGGTTAATATCTGTATCGCTTGAGTTATATCTGACATGCCTAAAAACACAGAGTTTTATCAATTTTTGTTAAATTTAAATTGGAAACTTCTTTTAAATAAATAAAATCCGTACCGTGGAAGAACAGCTACTTTTATTATTTAGAATTAAAGTTGGTACAAAATTCTTCCCTCATTAAATTCTGTTGATTTCTTTGGCAGAGCTAAACAAGAACTAATTGGAAAAGTTATTTACACGAAATTTGAGTAATTTAATCCTCTTGCACTTTTTCACTTGGAAACAATTAACTAGGTATACAACTTGAAAATCTAAATACGTAATTTATTTGATTTTTAAAATTAATTAATGAAATAATTACTAATTTTTGCCTGCTGAAAGGTAAACATTCTACGGTTAAATAATGTTTTTAAACCTTTTTCACTTATCAATGAAGCGGCAATGAAGGACAATTCCACCGATGTCAGTTGGTGAAATTGCCCGAAGCGCTAAATAGTTTTCTAGACTAATTGTTGTTGCTGTAATGTGAGACCGGCTTCATTTAGCTGTATTGTGTGACAATTGTTCAGATTTGATTGAAATAACGGTTTTGAAATGTAAATTACTTAAAAAAATATAAAAGCCGATAAAATTTAAATTCCGTTAAAATAACCCAGTTAAGTAAGCTAAGTATAGTTTACCTCACTTCAAAGCATAAATTATTATTCATGAGTGGATATTACCGCTTTTAACCTACAGCTAGTTGATACTAAAACGCAAAGTAAAATGATTTTAAAGGTTTTTAAGTGGGAAAGCGCTACGAACTTCGGAAGTAGCACGAAAAGATTTCCGAATATTTTATCCAATATCTCGTTTTAAACCGCTGACTGAATCAGTTTCAACATTAAACAAAAAGAAGTTAGGTTGAACATAAAACTTTAAATTTTACCAAACAAACCTAGCTGAAGTTAGAGCAAATAATAAAACTTTATTAAATTACCGCTCTTACAAATAATTATAAAAAATACCCGTATCGCGCGGACTTTTATTTTTATTTCAGCATGCTGTACGAAATTAACGTCTAATTAGTCTTTAATGAACTTCGTATTTCCAAAATTAAAATTAAACTGGCCGCAATTTTCAACGTTAACAAACTAATGTTTTCACAACGGAAAATAACCTGACGAATAAAAACACCAGCTTGATGGTAATATATTGCAGTTCCGGTACATAAATGCTACATTAGCCTTAGCTTGCAACTAAAAGTCGATAAATTATAATAAATTGAATATCCACTCAGGATATTCGATATTGAAATAAATCACGGGTCGCGTCTCGAAAATCAGATTGAACGCGTTAACCTCGTATATTAGAAATAATAACTGCAGTTGGCGGAGGCGCTTCAACACAGTCGAGTTCTCCATAAAAAAATTGCTTCGCATTCGTGTAATTGCGATAATTAAGTTTATGAAAACGAATCATTTGCGGAAAACGCGAACTGTTTTTCAAGTCCTACAGTAAATTAGTTGGTCTTAATGAAATTAATTTTTCGGTTGTTAAATAAATAATTCATCTTAACGTCTTTGTTTCTCTGTTACAAACAAGAAACAACTGCATTTGGTTCATACACTGATGTATTTTCACATTTCTCCGAATCAAGTAACTTAAACCATTATAATAAAATTATTGCTTAAAGAATTCAGGATTCGTCCAGTAATTAATAATTTAATTAGAAAGTTTCCTATGGTGGTACAACCTATTCGAGTAAGCATACATTTATACATTAAAGGTGGAACACTGAAGAAAAAATTGATACAAGAATAAATCAAGTATCGCATTTCTGTGTTACCAAAATCCTCCCAGCTTTACAGAGGTAATACCGAGCTTTGACTTAACGTAGCCCACATTCCTATAATTTCAACAATCAATACGTTTAACAGCTGCTTGAAACCACCCATGCTTCGACTGTAACTCAGGACTATGTCAAATTATACATGAAATTATAAACCTGTTCTGAGGATCCAAAATTTTCAACCTAAATTAGTTTGGATTCTAACTCAAACGCACTCTACAATATTCATATTATAAGTGTTCCAATATTCTTGAAAACAACTCTTGATATCATAAGTGTGAAACCTTTTGTTAAAAATAATGGAACTTTTAATAAATTTAGGCCATTCGTCTTAATTTAAACTGATTATGAAAAAACATATTTATAATCTTCACAATGAACCTAAAATTCCAAGACTTTTGGGACACTAGTTATAATTAATTAGTTTTGATAAGCAAGTTCAAATTTAATGTGTAAATTCAAGTGTGGTTTTAGTTACTTTTAACAGATTTAGGTCCGTTTTACTTTAACTGATTTCGACTTACTTAGAAAAATCATTATAATCTTCGAAGTGGATCCAAAATTCCAAGACCTTTGGGACACTCGGTATATTAATTATATTATATTATATTAATGTGTAAATTCATGTGGCATTTTAGTAACTTTTAACAGATTTAAGCCAGTCATTTTAATTTAAACTGATTTCGACTTACTTAAAAAAAACATTTTTAATCTTCACAGTGGACCAAAAATTCGAAGACTTTTAGGACGCTCTTTATAATTAAATAGTTTTGATCAGCAAGTTTAAATTTAACATGTAAATTCACGTGTGATTTTAGTAACTGTTAACCGACTTACGTCACTTGTTTTAATTTGATTTGCTTAGAAAACTTACTAATCTTTAAAGTGGGCCAAAACTTCCGAGACTTTTGGGACGCTCATTGTAATTAATTAAATTTGATTCGCAAGTTCAAATTTAATGTGTAAAATTCAAGCACTAATTTTAGTAAATTTTAACAGGTTTGGATTACTCGTTTTAATTTAAACTGATTTTGATTTATATTACTTAGAAAAAACATTTTTAATCTTCAAAGTGGACCCAAAATTTCAAGACTTTTGGGACCCAAGTGATTAATTATAATAATTATGATCGGCAAGTTTAAATTTAATGTGTAAATTCCAGTGCGAATCTTCACAATGTACCAAAGACTTTTGGGACACTCATTGTAATTAATTAAATTTCGTAAATAAATTAAAAATATATGCGTAAATGTAAGTGTAAATTTTAGTAAATTTTAACAGGTTTTGGGCCACTCGTTTTAATTTAGACTGATTTTGACTGAAAAAACATTGATTATCTTCACAGTGAACCTAAAATTCCAAGACTTTTGGGACACTCGTTATAATTACTAATTAGCTTTGATGAGAAAGTACAAATTTGCGAATTTTAGTAAATTTTAAGAGGTTTAAGCTACTCGTTTTAATTTATACTGATTTCGACTTGCTTAGAAAAAATATCTTTAATCTTCGAAGTGGACCCAAAATGCCAAGACTTTTGGGATACCCGTTGTAATTAATTAGCTTTGATTATCAAGTTCAAATTTAATGTGTAAGTTCAAGCCAGAATTTTAGTAAATTTTAACTGGTTTGGATTTTTTAAACTAATTTTGACTTACTTAGAAAAAAACATATTTTTATGTGCAGTGTTCATTATTTTAGTACAGATTCAAAAAAATTAAGCTGGCTTATACTACGGCTTAAGGTTGCGCATTCTAGACTTAAACCATATATTTTAAGCTAATTTAAGCTAAGATCCTATTTAAATCTTTAGTTAACATCTGTACTTGTACGAATTCAATTCTTACAAAATAACCTAACAATATAATTTATAAACGAAATTTATTATAGTCATGTACATTGTACGTGTATAAATTTCATTTACCACACACATATTCCCGACCTCATACAAGGAATTATTACGAGTATGAAGCTTTATCTTTTAATTCGGTCTGAATAAATTCAATTATTATTTCCTTTTTATCCGGATATAAATTGTAAATCACACAAACTACAAAGCTTTGAAGTGTACAATTGTTTATTTTAGGAGCATCAGCTACCCGTTACACTGTGAGAATACTAATCAGTCAGCTCATGTTTCTCTTCTACGAATTAAAATATTTTAGAGGGTTTTGCACAAACTGTTGACATTGTCCCTTACGGAAAATCTTTCTCGGGCTCCTCGAATAATTTTAACTAGGTTAACTTTTCTGTTTTATGTCTATTTTATAAATTCCAAATATTATTAAATAAAATAAATGTTACAAAATAAGGCAAAACCGTTTTATTGAAACAATTTGATTTGAAAATAATTTAAGTCTAGCAAATATAAGGCTAGGCTGTACTTTAATAAAATCGCGAAAGTTTAATATTAATTAAACAACTACATACCTAATTTAATAAAATGTACAAAACATTGCAGTCTCCAGTTTCCCCAACTTTTAACTCTAACCATGTTTTTAAATTAAATACCGGTAAGCTAAATTGTAAATTTAGAATATAATTAGATTTTGAATTATTCAGAGCGCAAATAAAATTTAATTTAAATCAAATCCGAAAAGGACGAACTAACCAAAAGGTCAACTTTTGGAAAGGAAGTAGAAAAATAGCCTTCCTTAGCGACAGAAATTTCACTTTAATAAAAAGCAAAAAATATTCAGATTTAATATTCAAATCCAAAATGTAGTTGTGTAAAGTTATGAGATTTCCTGTAAAATAATATAATAATGATTGCTTCAAACTTCAGATTATATTTAGTAAATCACAAGTTAAGCATTACAAAAGTATTTCAACGAACATCAATGACTTTACTGAAATGCTATAAGATACAATTTTGGGATTATCGCTATACCTTGCAATGTTTAGCATTATGTGTAAATATTTATTGATTTGTATGTAGACTTTTGTGAGATTTTTCAAGTGTAATGTTTACAATTTCTATTTTTGTTTATCAGCTAGTTGTATAAAATAGCTTATATTACAATATTATTAATTGCATAATAGGTATAAAAATTTCATTAAAGTTATTAATATTTTTTTAAATACTTTGTAAGAGTTAAGATGGTGATTTGTAGTGGTGTATGTAGACTTTCGTGAGTAACGGTATGTATAACGGTATTCCTTAAATTATTAAAATAGTAAAATACCCTGAATTTCTATCAATATTAAAGTACTCTCAACATAGATTAGCATCATAATTAATTAAACTAACCTATTCAATTACTAATAACTGTTTACAGAAGTTATAAATTAACTGCCACGTTTATTATTTATTAATTAATTATTATTTACATATTAATTTGTGAACTCGATATACGCTAGCAGCGGAATTAAATTTTGTTATTTTGAACTATTCAACATTGGAGGAACATTTTCATGCATTGTTATAGTGCTTGAAATTTATTTTGCTTCTGTAAAAATTATAATAATAGATCGTTCTTCGTTTTGATATTAATCTAGATTGCTAGAGTGGTTAAGACATTCGTCAGATGCTCGGCGGGTGGCCTACCCAGACACTGAAAAGAATTGGGGAGTTCCATCCCTCTATGTTTCTATTTTGCATTAGCGTTAAATAATTTAATCTACTTGAATAAAGTAATTCGGTTTCTCAAGAAACTTAAATGATATTTTAGCAATTTAAGGTGTAAAATTGAAGATGTATAACAAAAAGATATTTGCGATAAAGTAATTTAAACAAATCTTTAATTAAAATAAATATCAACGATAATATTCGCTGGGGTATAATCCATAATCATAGATAACTTAATTACAATTGCGCTTACGTTTAAAACGTGAAAGAGAACATGTTAATTTACTTTATTGAAAATGAAACACGAAGTCATAAATACTGTGCAGTGCGTAGAGATTAAAGGTGATAAAAAATGTGAAAGGTAATATGTTTAATTTACACGCACAATTCAGGGCGGTGGATGATGCGGTAGGCCTTTTGCGTGACTGCGTGAATCGAGCGTGAACGTGAGCGTGAGCTGTGTTACTCAGCAGAACACTCCAACAACCATAGCCGTGTTGCGGCAACCCAACCTGCCAATGATCACTCTAAAATGACTTTTAAAAAACGTCGGTTACGTTGCGTGAATTTAATTATTATTTTGATAGCCTGTGACGGTAATTACATACACCCGCCCACTGATTGTTCTTGACGATTTTAGTTTTCGCATCCACTTAACGCACCGTTCTTGCATGTCGTAACGTTCGTGATTTATCGCGTCGCGTTCATTAATTCCGTAAGAATTTTTTTGTTGCAACAGATATTGCGGCAAATAAAACTAATTAAGATCTTAGCTGATACTTATATCAGCATAAACTGCAGTCCATATATTAAATACTCAAAGACTCAAAGATTAACCATTGATTCCATGATATGTACTTTAATAATCTTCGCTACAATAACTACCTTGAAGTACTATATTAATTAGTAAAGGGATAAAACCAATATATTTTGTCTTTCTTTCTTCTTATTATCTTTTCGTCATTCGCGTCAAACTTATACCGATACTGATACTCACACTTATTCTGAGATTTATACTTAGACCGAAACTTATACTGATACAGATACCTATACTAATAGCACATATCTGCTCTGTGCTAATAGCGATACTTATGCCATACCAAAACATATACTAATACTGTTACTTATATTAATACTGATACCAATAGTTTCAATGATACTGAAACTTATACCGATACTTACACTTATATTGATAATGATATCGATACTGGATTACGAGCGCTACTATACTAATAAAAATTACCCAGAAAATAATAATTTTATATTCTTAAAAATGATTTGCGTCATTTATAGACAAACAAACGCGTTTGAGATGTTTCCTTATCTTTGAAGGTTTGAACATTTAAAGAACAAAGGTTAACTTCCGTTCGAGATTAGGAGTCATTGAAGTAAAAGATATTCACATTCACGTATCTTTGAACACAATATGACGATAGAGCGTTTCACCCAGGGATTATAAAACAGGCAATATCAGACAACTTCTTTGTTATACGAACCTGATCTTGTCGTTTCTCGCATGTAATTTCAGTTTAATTTATCTGATAGTGACATATCGTAGAAAATTCCTCTTTACATTCTTAAACTACAGTAGTGACTGCTACGGTTTTAGTATACGAAAGCGCTGAATCGGTATTTATGGTCAAAATACATACATTCTAAACAAGACGTTAGATATTTACCAATAATGTTCGTAACTAACTATAATCTTCTTACCAGTTCTATGCGCTCACAAGTTCTTGTAAGTAGGACCAATGATAAAGTTACGCTGGTGCAAATGTTAATTACTTCTTATTTAATTTAACAATCTAAAAGGTCGCTTTTGCTGCAACATATAAATGCTGAAATAATAAATACGAGCCTTGTAAGTACTGTGTGTGAGTGTAGAAATGTTTTATCACGAACGCATGCAGTTTGAAACAGAATATTAAATACTTTATAATGATTATAAGCTGCCCTACAACAAAGCTAATTAATTTACTTTAATCGCAAATGCTTTACAGTGTATAAACTATGCTGTGTAAGAGCTATTGTGAAAGTATTAAAAAATTAATTTTACTCTGATTAAAACTTACAGATAAAATTAATTTGTTTTCAACAGTGTGAAGTTGTTTACTGTTATAGTAAAAAGCAGGGGTATTTTAAACGATTTTAATAAAAACATTTCGATTATATTTTTTTATTATTTATTAAAGCACCTGTTGGTGTTTAGCTATTAAAACTAGTCTAGAAGACTAACCATTAATTTTTATCTGATACATCCTATACTAACCACTTATCACCTAAAGTCCATCCACTGATGTCCTTTGGATTCCTTTAGTAGTTATTTACATTTCACTCACGCACTCTGTTCTGCTTTAACACACAACACACTACACACTGTTGCTACTGTTATGTTATCCAATGCTGGTAAGTCGCTGGTATACAACAAATAAAGAACAGGGCCAAGGACACTTTCTTGAGGTACGCCTGCTCTTATTTCTTTTTTGTCAGACGGGTCTCTAGTCTTTTTTCTTTGACGACTTCTCTATTCTCAGCGGGGTAGTTTACTCCTTTGGTTATGTGAGTAATCTCCTTGGTGTTGTTATAACTATACCGCTGCATGGACAAGTCTGGTGAAGTTTTCAGCTTCTTTTTCTAATTGCTCAGATGTTCTAAAGTGAATATTTAGATTGAAGTTATTCTATAGATCAATCTGAAAACTTTCCCAATCAGTGGTTTTGTTAACAAGAGTGGGTCCGGCTGCTCTTTTGATTATGTTTTCACTCAGTGTCTAAATGACGGCCGAGTGATCGGAATCCAAGTTTTCTTCGACTTCAGTGAAATTAGGGGATACCTTTCTTGAGATGAAGAAGTCTAGCAAGTCGGGAATTTCGTCTGGATCAGTGGGATCAAATTACATGGCATGTAAATATATTGAAAATGCGAACGAATGGTCGATAAGCCAAACCCTATGGTTTATTTTTTCACTTACTGTTATTGCTGTTAATGATTTTGCTTGCCTAGAAATAAAGTACTGGAAAATATTTTATTTTGGGCCAATGCTTAATGTTGAGAATACATAACTATTGCTCTATTTTCTCCCCCTCCGCCAATATTTCTGTTCGTTTGTGTGCCTATTTGCCTTTTTCTGCCTGTTTGCTTAATCTGTTGGCCTGCTGTGTGTCTGAATATCTGTCTGCGTATGTGTTTATCAATTTATCTGGCTGTGGGTCTATTTGTTTATCTATCTGATTTTGTCTGTCTATTTATCTACCTGTCTGTTTGTCTGCTTGTGGGTTTATTTACCCGATAGCAGGGTTCTGAAGTATTCTGATTTTCGTAAATCGAAATCTAAGCCCCAGTCTTTTGTCTATCTGCTTGCTTAATCTATTGGCCTATGTGTCTCCATAATCTGTCTTTCCATATATCTGTCTACCTGCCTGCTTTTTGTCTACCTATTTGTCTTCTATTTATCTATCTGTCTGTTTGTTTGTCTGTGTGTATATTTATTTCTTTGTTTATCTGTTTACAAAGTTCTGAAATATTTTCCTTGCCCTATTTCGTTGCCTTCTTTTAAAATATGTAGTTTTTTTTTTTTATTAAAACCCAGAATTTTCTTTTTGAATGTTGCAATAAGTTTTGGGCCATTAATTTTTAAATCTTAATTTTGTGCAACTAGTCAAATCTTTTGATGTACATTTCTAAGTTTAATTTCGACGGAAACGTTGAAATCTTTTCAAACTACATATATTAATTTTTAGTAATTTTTTTTAATAATTTTATGGCATTTACAAGTGTAATACTTCGTCATTTGGTAAATATTTTTTAATAAAGCAAGCGTATTTTATACCCGAAACATTTCCATTTAAATAATAATCGTATTAGGTAATTCTTTCAAAATCCGCAATACGTTGTAAAAAATATTTGTGGTTTTAAACTGATGTCCTAAATGTTCGTGGTATGTTAAACGTCCACCACGGCGGCATTGATCCTAATCTGATTAAATCCAACTCAATAATCTGTTGTTGCAATTGTACCTAACGGCTTGCAGTCAGTCATCTGCAGATCTTTGCTTTTAATATTGTTCCACACAAATGCAAACAGTCGAAAATTAAACAGGCAACCATATGGAATGAAACGTCATGTTATCTAGAAAACAATATGGTGGCATTTAATGGGAAATTAAATTATTTTATTATAGCTTACTTTGAATAAAAGTAATTTCTATAACCAGACTTTAGTTAAATAAAAACCCACATCTGTCCCTTAAAGGACTTTATTATTTCTTTAATCTTTATTTATGAAATATACTCAGAGTTTAGGTCTAAACCACCATTAATAAAACAACGCAGAAGGTTTTCAGAAACAGCTTTTATGTAAATTTACCTAAAAGTACACGAAAATGTCATGTAACGTTGTTCAACTCGTCTGCTTGACTTATTACAAAGGAAAGACACGTTTGTATCGTAGGTACATGTAAACGAAAAACGGAAACAGAATTTAACTGTAATTTTTTTCGTCCAATATACGCTTACGAACGTGCCTAGTAAAAAGTTTAATACTGGCGTATAAAAGAAGTTCGAGACAAAAGCTCTTACAAACTTGAATTTTACAAATTGCAACTACAAATATAATTTATTTAAGTCTACATAGCAAAAAGCCACTATTGAAACTTTAAAGTTGGCCTTTTTATATGAATAAATTAGATGCCTTTTTTTAGAAATTAAAAAAATTGGAGCTTTGAATCTTTATTTTTGAATTTGCAAAGAAAATTGTAAGTTGGCTTTGCTATGATTGCATAATTAATAACAAGAATATTAAATGTCTCCTTGCTCTGTTCGACGCTATTTTCTGAGTTCAAAATTTTCCACATAGTCGGAAGACTGTAATACAGTTTTCAATATTAATTCGGTTCAAATTCAATCACGCCTTCGATACGTTTCATCCTTGACCTTTTCAATGCCGGTTTAATCCATTAGATTTATAAATCAGCCTATTTTTTTTTAAATGCTTTGTCGAACTTTCTTTTTTACAACGCTATTTGTCTGATTAAAAACCAAATTTGCGAATTCTACAAACTGTTTAGAATAAGATTTTTTCGTTTCATCATTTACAAAGTGTGATTTAGTTTGCTGGGTTTTAGGTGGAAACGTAGGAAACGTAAGGAAATGATTTTAATTTAGTTTTTAAGGATGGGTATTTCGCCATCAGTTGCTGAAATTTAAGGATTAAACAGGAATCTAACTGCTGAAAGTAAGGCAAAGGTTTTAAAGTGTTTTGGATTCATTTTTTATTTTAATAGTGTAACTTTGGATTTTGAGCAGTTGGTGGTGTAATACTCACAAAAAAACTAAAAAACGTTAAGACAAACTCCACGAATCATATTTAAAGTAAGTGAATTTCCAATGAAACCCAAGTTTAAAGCCGAATACTTCGGCATCCTAATGTTATGGTACCAATATTGTTTTTCCCATTATTTAGTTAGTAAAATAATTTAATTTCATTTTATTTATCAATATTTTAGTTCCACAGACTGTATTTTTGGCAGTCGAAGTAAAATGTACTTTCCAGCAATATTTAAAAATTGGTATTGAAATTATTGACATTTTCTCAAACTTCGTTCCTTGAATTCTTACTATCTTGCTTGTTCAAAGCTTTTTGTATCATTTATATGTTTTCTTGTCCCTGCTTCATATAAAAACCTAATAGGTATATTTCGTTTCATCCCGTAATTCTATTCCCTCTTGTTTGCATTGTGTAATTGTACCTTAGGGTTCCGACCGCGGATTCTGGTAATCTTTGCGTTTAAATGAGTTCTGTCTCTTATTTTAAGTTTGGGACGACGGCGACGTTGAAGAAAATTGATTCCCGCATATCGAATTTTTTTCTAAAAGTAAAACACAAATAAAAGCTTTAAGTTGTACGGTCTTACTGGTAGTTAGAACTTTATTATCTCTTTTAGAGTAAATGAAAGTTAGTTAATAAAAAATAAAGTTCTAAAATAAAGAAACTTTCCGAGATAGATTTATTAATCTCGAAGAAAATAAATACCAAGTGATTTTCTGGTGTGTTCCCTCTGTTTCGATTTATCGTCCTGACTCGATTTATTATGCTCTATAAAGGAACACTCCCTGCTGTAATTTTATAAGTTTAGTACATTTTTTGTCGGTATTTGGAACAAGCGATCGTTCAGGATAGCTTCTTAATATAATATTAAATCGAAAACCAGACTATCGATTATGAAAGGAGTAGTGTAAAAGGTTGTCGAGAAACCACTTAAAAACCGGGACGTACTTAAATAAATACCTTGGTAACCAAATTTCAGCTTCTGTTCGAAGTACAAGACTTATAAGTGTTTTCTCCGGCTGCGAATTACCTTTCTTAGTAAATAAAGCCAAGTTGTTTAGTATTGAACTTGCTTCTTGTCCTGCTATTTGTTTATTCACCTTCACTCTTACGGAACGGAAAGTTAAATGCCGCTCCGAACCAAAGATTATTATATTCTACGTTGTACTTTTACTTTCCGTTCTTCGTAGACCTTTCATTCAATAAATGCTACGAACAAATAATAACAACGTTTATTTGACAAATTTAACAGAAACGTAATTAAGATTTCAGAAATTTTTATTCAGTTCCAATTTCTTTGTGGCGTTTGTCTTGACATTTTCATCTTTTACTATTGCACTGAATATTTTATTAAACTGCTTCTTAAAAACGTGAAAGAAACATTCGAAACAATTAAAAGCAACTAAAAAAGGTTTTGTTCTAATATTAAAAGTTTAACAAACCGGAAATCAGCATAGAAATGAGATCGTCTTCCTTTTTAATGAAATTGACTCAAAAATCGTTCTCAATTTTAGAGTGATTTGTCAGAATGATCGGCACGAACCCTTCGAAAGTCTCGTTAGAGTGTCACTTGGTTGTCACGCTCGTGCTATTCGCTCATATCATTCTCCTACCCGAGTCAATAATCAGTCACGTGGTAATGTTTAAACGCTTTCTTTTTGTTGTATTTTGAGAGGTTGAAGTCCTTTTTACTGAAATTTGTGGTTTTTCTACATCAATTTAACCGAAATTTAACAAACCAGCTTTTGCAAGGTAATTAATTAAGCTCATGAAAGCCTAACAACAAACAAACAGCTTATGTGCAAAGTACAAACTTCAAACTTTAATGTTTAATGTTTCGGTTAACTAATAACTGGATTACAGGCATTGTATTTTTTCGTAATTGTAGTTTCATTATTCGATTAGAACAGTGAAATTTTTCTTAAAAAACGATAGGATTATTAACTGGAAAATGACTGAAAAACGGTGTAGCTTTTTTAAACGTCAGAAAAATTTACTTTAAAACCAGTAAAAGCTCGACTGAAAAATGATGCGGCATTTCTCTGAAAAACGATTCAAATTTTTACTGAAGGCGATTCATATTCTTGATGAAAACCGATGTAAAGTTTTACTGAAAAATAATTTGAATTTTTATCGGAAAAGCATACGTAATTTTACTGAAAATCGATTTGGGTTCTTTCAAAAAAATAACACGAAAATTTACGTTAAAACAATAAGAAGCATTACTGAAAAATAATGCGAGCTTTACTGAAAACTGTTTCAAATGAACTTTTATTGCAAAACAATGTGAAGTTTTACGGAAAACTGGTTAGAATCTGTCCTGCAAACCGAAACTTTATGAAAACGATACGAAGCTGTACGCGAAGTTTTACAGAAACACAATTCAAATTTTTGCTGAAACCAATTTCTATTTTTACGAAAGGCGATTCATATTTTTACTAAAAAGCGATGCAAAATTTTATTGAAAAAAATTTGAATTTTTGCTGGAAAATAATACGAAATTTTGCTGAAAGCCGACTTGAATTTTCACTAAAAAATAACTTTAAAATTGACATTAAAACAATACATTCGAAACCTTATTCAAAAAGTTTTACTGAAAACTGTTTCAATTTTCCTCTGAAAATAATTTAAAATTGTACTGAAAATATTTTATATTTTTTACTAATAATAATTTAAACTGTTACTGTTACTGAAAGATAATGCGGAGTTTTTTGAAAACTGATTCAAATTTTTACAGAAAATAATTTAGACTATTTCAGCAAAATAATGCAAAGCAGTTTGAATTTGTCCTGAAAAACTAGACGAAAACCTACTTTGAAAACGATACGAAGTTCTACTGAAAAATTATGCAAAGTTTTACTAAAAAACGATTTAACTTTTTACTGAAACCAATTTAATTGTTTATTGAAGATGATTCAATCTTTTTCTGAAAAACGATAAAAAAATTTGCTGAAAATCCATTAGAATTATTACTGAAAACAATTTTTTTTTAAATTTTTAACACATAAACCTGTAAAGTTTTCAAAATACTTAGTGAATCAATTTCAAAAAAATTTTGCGATGCAAACTTTTACTGAAAAAGCGGTTCGAATGTTTACTGAAACAATTTTAATTACCACTGAAATACTAAATTTTTAAGATTACAATTTTTAACACATAAACCTCTAGTGGCACCTCTTAAAACCTGTAAAATTTGCAATATACTCGGTGAACCTAATTCAAAATGAAAAATATAGTCTGAAAAATTTGATTAGATTCAAATTTTTAATAAAACAACTTTAATTGCAACTGAGCACTATTTTTTAAAATTACAATTTGAATTACAAACTTCATGGTGACACCTCTTAAAATCTATAAAATCTTCAATGCGCTCAGTGGTAATTAGGTAATTTGAGATGTCTCAATAATATCAGTTTGAAGGTTTTAATTAGGAAACATAGGATTTTAGTTCGCATTCTAGGCAAGATACTTAAAAGTGGAAATTTTATGAAGAAGACTTTTTGGTCGTTTTCTGTTCTATTGATAATAATTAAGTATTTCCATTACTAATAAGAGTAATAAGCTTTTACGAGTTATTAAAATTGTGTAGCATCATTTCACTACTAACTTGAGTTGAATGGTACTTGTAACTTTTCTATTTTAATAAGTGAAGAAATATAATTTCACAAAACGTTCATTTAAAATCACAAATTCTCATCTGACTTTAAACGAGTTTCTTAATTGCTTCTTCCAGGTAACTAGATGTAAACGTTTCAGAAATCTGTCGTTACGCATATCATTCGTCACCTTCCCTTTTAACGAGGACTTCAAACAAACTTTCGTACGGTGAATGTCTGTTACGTGATTACGAATTGCTGCTAAATCAAGTAAATCATGCATGCTTAGTTACAAGGTCTTTTTGTAATGTTTGTCTTCCTTCGGCGTGCAGATATTTTCCGTTATTCTGCATTCTTTATATCCACAAACGAGCTTTTCTCATATCGCTGCAGCTCCTCGAAACCCCTTTTGAGGCATCGCATATTCTGCTCAAAATACATACTCGACGAGATAGGTGCAAATCGCAGGTCAAGAATCACGATTTCACATAATGCCGGGGTTTTGGGTCAAAATTGCCTTAGGTAGCTGTTCTATTATAAATAATTTATAAGAAGTTTAGAAGACGGCATTTTTCCAGTTCTGAATTAAATTTATCTCTATGTCCTTCGAACCTCGTTATTGAGAGGACTTTTCGAATATCCTTTATTTGATCGGTCACCTGTAAATTTTTATATAAATCGCAGATAGAAACAGCGAAGCCAATGATTCATGAACAAGAGACCTTGTTACGATCTGCTACGTAATAGCGAGGAAATTCGAGAAAATGTTAAAAATTGCAAAATCGTTATAAGTTTAGGAACTCTTTATAATCAACCGCTGTTTCTTACGGAAATTTAATATCTAAACACTTTATTAAGAGAAAGGAAACTCAGCTCTGAAAGAATTTATCTCCTTACCTTCGAAGCTCCTTTAACATTGACCTCTTTCATAAACATAAACATTTTCATGGGTTGGATTAACCTTATTGTATCATAAAGCTCCGCTTGTTAAGAGTATCTACTTAAATGAGGAACCCAACCTAGGAAATCTTCCTCCTGTATATTCAGTGAACATTGAACAAAGGACTTTTTTCATCTGAAATATTTTTAAAAAAATTCCTATTTACGAATTGTTAGTTTTTTAACGTCAGAGTTAATTGTTTCATAACACAAGTACATATTTGTGCTTTTTCATTGATTCAAAAACTATCTAGGAATTGCTATGGCAGCGAGAACTTCTAAAAATAAGAGGTTAATTTAATTAAACTACGCATATTTTCAAAAATCGCCCTAAATGCAGTTAATATTCTTTAAATAAATGGGAAATAACTGCCTCCCTGAAATGCCCAGAACTAACGAATAATAACAAGCGTATTAAATAGTAAATTCTCATTCATACAGCAGAAAAGCAATTTTCAGCAGACTTTTATCCAAACAAAATTTCATTTTATTCAGATTATGAAAACACTGCTTAAAACATTGAAAAAGAATCGAATTTTTACTGAAAAGTGTTTCCTAAATGTACTGTAAAACGATTCGAAAATTTACTGAACTATTCCAATTTTTACTAAAAAATATTCTAATTCGATTTGAATTTGTCCTGAAAGTGACACGAAAATTTACTTAAAGAAGGATGCCAACCTTTACTGAAAATGATGCGAAGATTTACTGACAAATATTCAAATTTTTACTAAAGGCGACTCGAATTGGTACTGAAAAACAATGTAAAGTTCTACTAAAAAATAATTTGATTTTACTGGAAAACAATATAAATTTTACTGAAAAATGATTTGAAATTTCACTAAGAAATGATACGGAATTTTCTGTAAAATTGTTCCAATATTAATCGAAAAATAATACGAAGCTTTGCTGAAAAACGATTTGAGTTTGTCGATACCAAAATTAACTTAAAAACCACATTGAAAAACGCTTCAAAATTTACTGAAAACAATTTACATGGAAAATAATACGAAATTTTATAGAAAAATGATTTGAATTTTTATTAAAAAATGATACAAAACATTACTTTGAAAACGATGCGAAGCTCTACTGAAAAATTAATGTGAAGTTTTATTGAAAAACGATTCAAACTTTTACTGAAAATATACTTTACATGGATTTTACTAAAAAAATTTGCTAAAAAAACATTTTCTGTAAAACGGTACGATTATTAGCTGAAAAAATGATTTAAATTGGCCCTGAAAACAGATACGATTAATTTACGTTAAAAATAATACGAAGCTCTACTGAAAAATGATGCAAAATTTTACTGAAAAACGATTGAAATTTTACTGAAGGCGATTCGAATTCTTACTAAAAGCAATTCAAGGTTCCACCGCAAAACTATTTGAATTTTTACTGGAAAACACTTTACATGGAAAACAATTCGAAATTTTACGAAAAAATGATTCGAATATTTACTAAAAAACGATGCGAAAATTTCTTCTAGAGCGGTATGATTATTAATGAAAAATGATATAAAGCTTTGCTGAAAAACGATTTTAATTGACCCTGAAAAATGATACGATAGTTTTACTTAATAAGAGATACGAACCTCTACTGGAAAACGATGTGCAGGTTTACGGAAAAACGATTCACATTTTTACCGAAAGCAATTTACAAGGAAAGCCATACGAAATATCATTGAAAAATGATTTGAATTTTTTTTAAACGATTGCTATACTCATACAACCAACCGTATGATTATTAACTGAAAGATGATACGTTTTCTGAAAAAGGATTTGAATTAGATCTGAAAAACCATACGATAAGCTTATTTCAAACAACGACTCCAAGCTCTGCTGAAAAACGATGTGAATTTTTGCTGAAAAACGATTCAAATTTTTACTCAAAACAATTTTAATTTTTACTGAAGGCTATTCGAGTATTTATTGAAAAACATTGCAAAGTTTTATTGAAAAATTATTCAAATTTTTACTGAAAATAGTGTACATACAAAACAATACGAAGTTTTACTGTAAAATTATTCGAATTTTTACTCGGAAATGGCGCAAAAATTTCCTGTAAAACGGTATGATTATTAACTGAAAAACAATACGATAAAAAAATTAAGAGGCTTTACTGAAAAAAGTTGCAAAGTTTTATTAAAAAATGGTTAAATTTTTTATTGAAAACAATTAAAATTTTTATTGACGACGACACAAAGTTTTGCTGAAAAATATTGTAACTTTTACTCAAAAATATTTGTTTTTGGCAACAATTTGAATGCAAAACGTTGGCGTATACAAATTAGAGAAACTACTCCATAATCGAATTACTTGTGTTTTTTTTTTGATTAATTTAAGAATGTAACTGTGGTTACTGCGGTTTGAAATTAATTTCCCCTAGGTTAAATTTTATTCAACCTATTTTGAAAAATCGTATTGAATGCACAAAGTTTGATGTTTAACCAAATATGTTCCTTAAGTAAATGCAAAATAAATCATTTCTTTTGCGAAAATTCACAAAATTTAATAATATTCTAAGGAGTGTTAAGTAATTCATACTAAATTCTCATTCATACAGCATGAAAAGCAATTTTCGACAGAATTTTATCCAAAAAAATGTCATCTTATTCAGATTATTAAAACACTGCTTGAAACGTTGAAGTATCGCGCCTCGAAAAAGAATCGAGAAAATCCTACTCTTATAAGAAATAACAAGGAATAACAACGACAAGTCGATTATGTTATTACATCTGGAGAAAGGTTGTGAAAAGAAAATTACTTCTTGTTCAGAAAAGAGACAGGAAATGAAAAAGCTATCGCGAACACTAAGTCTAGAAAACATAACACGGTCAGTTTACGTACCTACTTTGACTTAGCATGTTTTCTGCGGATTTTACGGAAAGGTACAACCGTCTCAAATTTATTATTAAATGGTTAAAGAATTTATTAACTTCGGTTTTGTACAGAAACAAAGTTTAAATTATCAAAATTCACTAATGTTTCATGAGATTTACTATCTTCTTTCAGCGATTTATTTTATTGTAAGTAGTCTGTGACCTCTGCTTTTACTACTTTATCAATGTTAAGAAGTTAAATATTTATACCTCAACTGGAGTTTTCCGCTACCTCACCGTTTAAATAATTTCTTAGTAATGTTTTCCGGCCATTTCCTAATATGTATTTCGGAAATCGTTCGCACATTATTAATATTTTATAACTTGTTTCTAAGATCGGAAAGTGTAAATGTGACTTGCATAAATTCGAGTTTTCCGGTCGCTTTTCTTATATTTTGTGAAATTATGTATGCAAGTGTGAATTATCATAAGGAACCACTTTCATTTCCAACAGGATACATTAGAAAAAGCACAAGGATTAAAAACATGTGAAGGTGAAAAACACAATTTTTCTCCCGTTGTTACTTTAATATGATTTGCTACAAACGCGTAGAAATTTAGCAGAAATGTAACAGACTTGTAAGCTTCTTACATATGTTGACACAACAACAGTTGGTTAAGATATTAAATATGTAATTTGATCAAATTTAGCGGAAATTTCTTGCAAGTATCACTGGAAAATGAGTAACGCTTTAACGACGTGGCAGCTTTTGTGGAAGTTTTACGTTTTAATTTCTTTCTTTTATAGCAAGTACGGTTTGCTAGAAAATTTAATTTTAAAATAATTAATAATTGCTTCGGTAAATGGCGGAACCGCCATGGAAGAGCTTTTAATGTTTCAAAATAACGTAATAAGCCGTTATGAATGGAATCGCATACAATATGAAATAAACCGATTTGTGAACGGTCAACTGAAAAGCTTTGTCCGTGAGTCTGCACAAACACTACATGGCTTTGTGACATATGAGAACATTTATCATGATATCCTGGTGTCCATTAGATACTGCAATGGGAATTTTTAGATGTAAAGAATACAATTAAATGATTTATGCTCTTTTTTGTTTTCCAATTATTTAGACATGCGTTTCGTGTTTAATTATGTTTTATGAGTTTTGTTTTTAGGAAAAATGAGTGATCGGTACGGGCTGCCTGAATTGAGGCGAATCTAATCAGAGCCATACAAAAGAACCGTGTTTCCATTTTTATATTTTTTTTTAATTTTACTGATCAGTTTTCCAATGAAACAAAGCAAGCCTATTAACCATTCATTTCTGCCTACTCAGCTGGATAAAGCGTAGATCAATTCCCAGCACGGTTGATAGAACAAAGCAAAATAATTACGTAACCAGATACAGCTATAATCCTAAAATCTTTACAGTACCAACTACCAACTTTAATTCGCATACATCCCTAGAAGCTAAAGTTGATTTTTTGCTAATTTTAAACACCACATAAATCACTAAAAATCGTGTTTGATATTTAATTACTGCATTTTAAACAAGCGAATTTTATGTTATTATTATATTATACGTAAATATCCTCGCCCAACTTACGTATATAATAACAAACCTACAAAAAAATTTTATATTAAAGCAGCGCCAGTTTTAAGGAAGTTCTTTTGAAGCAGAAAACGGTATTACCACCTACTAAGTTTTAACTTCAAACGGTTGATTTTAAACGTCTGGTGTCGCCGGAATTATCTTGGGACGAACAAGCTAGATACCTCGTAAATTAAATTTGTTTAACACTCGAGGATTCATTCCCTTACTGTTTCAGTGAAATGCCGTACCTAGCAGTTCGTTATATGTTGCTGGTTTGACCAGCATAAAATGTAAGTCATTGGATAACCTCTAAAAGTTATTAGATTCATTCAATATCAATATACATCAATAAGTTTTTACAGTTGGCCCATTATAGCTGTGGAGGTGATCAAGGCAACCTTTGTTCCTTTACATTTTGACGCAAATACACCAAAGATAACTTTGAAAAAACCGTGTTCGGGGTTTTAGCTAGGTTAGTTTTGAATATATTTCGGAAAATCTAGACAATCGATTTTTTTCGGCTACTTTTGTAAATATTTCGGAAAAATCGTCGTTTCCTACCTGAAAAATTGTTGAAAATATTTTGAATGCATCGTTTTTTCCTGCCTAAAAAATTGATTTTTTCAATACAACGCGTGTACGCTGAACAATTCTTCACTAACGATAACTTACAAAATAGTTGTCAAGGTTTTAATTAAGCTAGATTAGTTCCTTTTGCAAATATTTCAGAAAAATCTTTTTTCCTGCCTGAAAGTTTTTTCGATAGTACACTCAAACGCCGCACAACAAACCTTCTATCCATTATTATTTAATGCAAACACACCAGAGCTAACCTTCAAAATAGTTTTCACGTTCGGATATTTGTTATTTTTGAAAATATTTCCGAAAATCTCTGTTTCCTCCCTGATAAATTGATATGCCGAACGAGAAAACCTACTATCCTCCATTATTTAATGCAAACAGACCCGGGACAACTTCAAAAATAATTTTCAGCTTCGCATCTTGGGCACTTTTGAAAATATTTCGGAAAAATGTTTTTTCCTAACTGAAAAATTGAACGCTCAAGCGCCGAGCAAAGAAACTTCCTATCCTTCACGATTTCATGCAGACACACCCTGGATAACTTAAAACATTGTTCATATATCGGTTACTTTTGAAAATATTTCAGAAAAATCGAGTTCTTTATTGGGACGCTCCAACGCCGAGCAAAGCAACTTTCTATCATTTCCAGCAGCGGTTCCCAACCTTTTTGACTAGCAGAGCCCTTTTTAGAATCAATTTCTATGGCGGAGCCCCTTGGGTCTACCCTATGTCTTACAAGTTAATGGTGTTTAGGAGTAGTGTTACGGGGGGAGGAAGAGGGGATTTAATCATTACATCCAATTCCATTCAAATACATATTCGTTCATTACTTATTTGTTATTCAAAATTATAGAAGACAATTCCTATTTAATTTTACTAACTACAGGGCAGTGTAGTGCAACAATAGGCCCAAATTAAGATAGAACATAAATTTCTTATTCTTTAATTTCATTCAAATTTGATTTATTTTATTTCCCTGGAGCGTCCGCGGAGGCCCTGGGAAGGTTGGGAACCACTGCTTTACACTATCATATAAACACAACCGAGGTGACGTGACGTTAAAAATAATTTTCAGGTTCGTATCTAGGATAGTTTTAAAAATATTTTCCTACCTAGGAGCATGGTTTCTTTTTTACTCTGGTCAGGTAGCTGGTCTTACCCAGGAACTCTCCTCCTTTAACGGGGCTTGGGACCGGCAATGACAGTTACTAGTTAAGCTACTCAATCCACCTCGCACTTACCATCGGCGGAGTTACCCTTCTTACCCACTTTTGAAACAGTTTTCAGAAGCGTAGCTCGGTTACTTTGAAAAATATTTCGGAAAATCGGATTTTCCTGCCTGAAAAATCGATTTTTTCACTATTTGATGCAAACACACTCGTGATAAAATTCAAAACAATTTTCACTTTCATATCTCAGTTACTTGTGAGAATATTTTGGAAATATGAAATTTCTTCCTGTCTGAAAAATTATGCTATGGTTTCAATGTACTGATATCATAATTTTTTCTCTGTGTAACCGCTCGAAAACCCACTTGTTGCTTGTTTACTGTGTTTTCTATTTTTATTCTGTTGTTTATGTGTGCCATAATTTTGTTTATAAGGTTGCAGCTTACGATTGTTATTATTCCATTTTATTGGTTGAAACAATCTTCGATACAACTTGAAAAAAAAAATTAAGGCCATTCTGCTCTTCTTTCTTGTCTTCACTACAGAATATTATACTTTTTCTTTTTTTATTTCCCCATTGTTAGTCCAGCTGGGTTCTTAGATTGCTGCTGTTTATCCTACATTCCTATAACTATTCTGCGATTTGTTTGATGTTTGCTATTTCCAACATATTCCCTGTTGCTATTGTGTGCCTATTTCTTTGCTGAAAAAGTTTTTCGTCTACTTTTTCAAATTTTTACGTGTAAAGTCCTCGTGCGTTCATAATTACTTTCTTGTATATTTCTTGAATAATATGTGGGGTCTCGCTCGATTTATTGAGAACAAATCTTAAGAACAAATAAATTTCCCCTTTGTGATTTTTACACATTTAATAATTTACGGCGACTGTGGTTTTAATCTAAAGAACGCCACGATACCACTTTTCATTTTCACGCATATAACGTTTATGAACTCGGCAACAAAACCTATTTCAAGAATGTGAACTCTCCTAAATCCTGAAATACTTTCTCCAAGAGAGAAGTGCTGCATGTCAAGTAGATAGAACTCTGATTTTGTTTCTTTTAGATAATTCCCATCAGATTTTGTGATGAAATCTTGGCGCTTACCTTTTCACGATCGTATTTATCAGAATCCTGAATGAAATTGCAACATAATACTGCGAGGATATTAAAGCTCAAACTATATTTACGGGAAATCCTGTAAGTTTTGTGCTAAAATAATTCATGTGATATTATTTGTAGATAAATAAATGAGACTCTGTTTTTGATGACTAGTTTTCGATGCGTTTTACTACTGCAAATTGGTTTTATTAGGGGAATTCGGAATCAAATAATTGATTGATCGAAATAAATGAGTTTTAAACAAAATTCAAATCACATACGCAAAGCATAGCGTGGATTAAATATTAAACGACACTTCATACAAACCACAAATCCGTCTTGCTTTGGGTTATTACGTTTTGTATTCGGATGAAATTTATATCGAACATCATTCCGGAACATTCTGTTATTAGCAGAAACAAGGCAGTTCGGTGTAGACTATTTCTATTAGTGGCTTAAAATAATTTCTGGATGGTAGGCGTGTGCATATTTTAAACTGTTCGCGTAATTTAAAAACTACTTAGCAGTGGATGTTAGTCATGTTCAACTTGGTGGGTCTTCTTTCAGCACATAATAAGCGGAGAGAAGCTGAAATGCGGGAATAAAACTAAAAGAAACTGCTTCGTATTTATTTTTAGTAAAACGCGTTGTACCAAAATAAAAATTAAACCATATTTTAAAGTCTTGAAATACTTGCGAGTTGCCCAAGTGTCCATTCTCAAAACAAGAGAATAATAAATTCGACAGATAGTATTTGGCATGGATTCAAATTCATATGGCAAACATGGAGTCTTAATGGGAACGCTTAAAATTTATCGTTATCCGCCGTCTTTCTCGTAAAACTAAATGGATGAAATGCCAACGATTTCTATAATATTGCGAATGCAGGAAATTCTTATGCAGATATTCCTTTTTGTTTGTACGGAAGAACATCTCAACGGCTTTGTTTTCTGATTCAATATTTGACTCTTCAGGTAGGTAGCTAAAATTCTCCCCAACCAAGTAGTCGTTCATAACAACAAAATATTGGATGAACTGGTACAAAGTGAGAAGGTGAAGGAGATATTCAAAATATAAGTTTTCGCTCCCCCTTACTTTGTATATAAGCTGAATATGTATAAATTAAACTTTAAACTCGAATTCTTTGTCGTAAATATAAATCTGGAGCGATACAAAATTTTACGACGAAGTAACCACGTATTATTTGATGTTAGCAACGTAAAAAGGACATCAACGGCATTAAAATTTTTATGTTACAATTCACAGTCACAATTCTCGCA
The DNA here is from genome assembly GCA_963082815.1 of Melanotus villosus. Classification (NCBI taxonomy): domain Eukaryota; kingdom Metazoa; phylum Arthropoda; class Insecta; order Coleoptera; family Elateridae; genus Melanotus; species Melanotus villosus. Next base: position 39,947,085 of record OY720427.1, read on the forward strand.
AAAAATAAACTTTCAGGTTCTATAACTGTAAACGACAAACGAACAGGGTAGTTAGTCCGTATTTTGCATCTCTGTCCACGATATTATGATTTATTCTTTGTCAGATTGTGATGAGTATAACATAAATGAATTACGGTGGAAGTTTAGTGGGATGCCGTAACCCCCCAGTTGCAACAGAGGCAGCCATATGCAAAGTAGCCGCTTGTATTTATTCATGTATTCAAATTGTACATTTTGAAATCGAAATTATTTGCGTTATATCCATTTTCATATTTGCAACATCTGACAGATAGGAACACGTATTTGTCACGATTCAAAAAATTGCCGGCTCGTAGTGTCGTTTCACCCCGCCATTTGTATCCTGAGGGTTTGTTGACGAAACATTATTTATCGAAAACCTATCCTGAAAACACATATATCATCCTAAGTACTATACTCGAAACACTCGCGTTCTTGCCTTTATGCATGTGTCAACACGAAATCAATCCTAAAACTACTTTCAAACTTTATAGATTCAATTCTAGTAGAAGTTAAATAGATATTTATGTCTGCCAACTATGCTTTGATAAATGCATTATCTAAATAAGTTTTAGAAATATTTTATTATTTTGCTCCCATCAAGCTTCCTCCCATCCTTGGGCAGTTTTCAGATTCAAGCGAATTATTAAGAAAAACAAATTCAGGAAACAGTTATTTAAGAAAACTGTCATGCATTATGGTTCTGTTCCTACTGGGTGCATTCGAGAAAAACAATGATACGTGATTGAACTCTTAAGTAGATTTTAACGCAAGTCACACTTCCTTTTATTGACCTACGTAGAAAGATTCTGGAACTAACCGGTTTGGAACTATTACGAAAAATGTAACCTTTACATTTATTATTTGAACTTGTTTAATGATTCGTAAAGATTTATCTGCTTATTTTTTCAATTTAGTAACATTTTCACGAATAAAATTAAAAATGAGAAAAGGTCATTTTCCGGGTTTGGGGCGTGTTTCTCTTGCAGAAAAACCCAAAGCTTCGACTACCTTATGGGTTCTGTAACTCAGAATACCAGCTACGTTCAAGGTGACGGTAGCTTAAGAACAAAAAGAAAGGTATGTTACCTAAACGAGTCCTTTGCTCCTGATGAAAACTCTTACGAAAGTGGACAAAACGTTGAGTTTCTTTACCTACAATCCAAACTCATAAGTCACTCACTTAACGCAACCTGAGTTTGGCTTCTGAGTTATGAACGCTAAATTATTAAAGTCCACCCATTTCTGAGTAACAAAGGAAAAACGCGGCGATATTAAATCTAAATCTGATTTTGGGATTAAATTTTGAAACTGCAAAAACTAGAATTTCTAACATTTATAGAGCTTGGGGGAGGCGTTACCATCATGGTCCAAATCAAATTAATTAGCACACCAGAAAACGAATCCAGGGAGTTTTGAATGTTGTACAGATAAGGACGAATGAAAATGATTTAGAGATAGATCCCCTTATTTATTCGAAGAAAAAAGACGTATTGAGGTAGGACGATTATAATAAGGTACTGATGGTGCTGATATTAAGTGCGGACGAACACAAAAAAAATGACAAAGAAAACGGGGGCTACTTTTGTGGTAACCAAATGAATTTTTGGGAAAAGATTAGTTTGAGGCTTTCCGTTGTATTTTCAATATACATAGTGCCAGTGAAACTTGTTTCTGGTGGAAGGCAAAAATACGCCAGAAAACAACGATAATCCAGCTAAGCAAGGTGTGAAGAAGATCACAGGGAATAGGAAGGGTGTCCCTAATGCAGCACTGGATATACCATTAAGCCTTTCTTTATTTCATTGCATAATAGGGTAGAAGGAACATGGGCAAAATAAACAGTTTATCAGTTGTTAATCTAACCCCTAACAGTGAGGAAAATCGTTTTGTTATTACTCTTCTTAATAGACCAGTTTTGCTAAGTTCAGAGTAGAGCACAGCTAATCCGGTGTCCAATTGCAAAAGGTCTCTTCAAGTCCAGTATCGATCGCCAAAATTGTTGAGACAAATCCTCACCCACCAGAACCAAAACTTGCTTAATACATGCCTTATTTTCTAACAATTGCCCTATATACCTTACCCTCTCACCACAGAAAAATGGACGAAGACTTAATGATAATGTCACTTGGTAACGGTCTGCATATTTAACCTGTCCTTTATAACAGTTTGAAAGGACTGAAGAACTAGAAGGACTACATTTCAAATCCCAATGGACAGACCTGGTAAAATACACCGTTGCAGTTCAGGTAGATCTAAGTGGATTTAATGACAAGTCACTTGGTAACCATCTACATATATAACTTACTCTTTATGACAGTTTTATAGGACCTGAAGAACCGGAAGATATACAACTTTATTTTAAACCACAATGAACATACCTGGCATATACTAGACAGATCAAAAGAACCAGGAAGAAACAGTAAACTGAAATCCTGTACTGGTAAAATATACCGTTGCAGTTTAGATAGATATACGTGGATTTAATGACAAGTCACTTGGTAACAGTCTCCATATCTAACCTATCCTTTTAGTTTGAAAGCTTCAAACCTCAATGAGACCTGGTACATAGGGATTTAAGAACCTGGAAGAAGCAGTAAATTAAAGCCTTTTACTGGTAAAATATATCGTTGCAGTTCAGGTAGATCTAAGCAGATTTAATGACAAGTCACTTGGTAACAAGTTACATATCTACCCTTTTTGACAGTTTAAAGCACCAGAAGAAGTGGAAAATACGCAATTAAATTTCAAATTCCAATGGGCGGACCTGGTACATAGCCGGATCTAAGAATCATGAAGAAACAGTAAATTAAAGCCCTGTACTCGTAAAATATATTATTGTAGGTAGATGTACGTGGATGACAAGTGACAAGTCACTTAGTAACGGTCTCCATATTTAACCTACACTTTATGATAGTTTTAAAGGGCCTGAAGAACTGGAACTAAAATTTAAACCACAATGTACAAGCCTAGTATAATGAACAGATCTAAGAAGCATGAATAAACAGTAAATTGAAACCCTGTACAGGTAAAATATATGATTACAATTCAGGTAGATGTACGTTGATGACAAGTGATAAGTCACTTAGTAACGGTTTCCATATTTAACCTACCTTTTACGACAGTTTTAAAGGACTTAAGGAACTGGAAGATCTGCACAGATATGGTTCCTAGACGAATCTAAGAACCAGGAATAAACAGTAAATTAAAGCTCTGTCGTGGTATAGTATAGCGTTGCAGTTCAGGTAGATATACATGCGATGCTGGAAAGTGCATAGAAAAGGAATCCAAGGAATTATACAAAAATAAAAGGTAGGCAGCATTTTGGGTGTTAGTTCTAAACTAGTATGAGAATGACGTAAAATAATCAAAATACTGCCAAAATTGAAGCAAAGAGAGCATCATCGACTTTGGCCCAGAACGAGCACTGAAAGTCCAAGAAGCACAGCCTGTACGAAAGTAAAAAACTCGACTAACAAACAACATAAAAACCTTTGGGCCATCAGAGTGCTTGGACAAGAGCATGCCAAAACCTCCATCCACATCAAAGAACAAGTAGGTCTCAGTAGTGACCAGCAAACTACCATGCTCGACAGACTACCTCACTTACCTCCCTTGGTATGTAAATAGTTTTATAATAACAGAAAATTAAGAAAGTAATGATAAATTCTTAATTAATTAAAGCAATGTAAAGCTGTAATGTAAGTTTGAAAAGGTTTATTTTGTTAACAACAAATTTCTGCAAATAAATCAACAACCCAAGCTGTCGCGGAAGTTTTATAAACTACTAAAATAGTTTAGTATTCTAGTTGGCTTTGATGTATTCCCGCAACGAGTGTTATCACGCAGTAACAGTATTTTGATCTTTATTATTTCAGATATCCACCGAATCCCGCATTAGTCATAAACGTTCTAACGTTCATACGTAGTATTAAGAGGCAATTGGGTTTCAAGTCCCATTGTCGCAACGAGACCATTTGGTGGTATTACAGACATTGCAAATATCGCCTGTAAAAACGAAATCCCGGTTAAAGTAAATAACATACAGATAATCCGTATATTAAGCTAAGCTCTTTTCAGTTGACGTTAATTCGCAGCAGAATGTAAAACTGGAAGGGCGAGTGTAAAATTTGCGGTATTCGCTGTTAAGCTTGGCAGTAATGTTGGGAACTTGCACTGTTGATGGACATAACATAGAATTTCAGGTATGCATAAGCCAGTCCTGTTGTAGATAGAGCATCTTTGTGGTCTGCCTTATATTACCATGTTTAAACCTTTTGGAAGTTTCCACCTTGATTTCGGAACTTTTGTGGCTAGTTCTGCATTTATTTTAATTAACGTCAAGATGTTCTAAAATGGTTACTTTTACTTACGGAGTACCTACTTATAAAAAAGCACGCATCAGCCAGAAGTCGAACAAAATATTTGCAACAGAAGTGATTTTTCATTCATTTTCTATTAAAATTCCCAATGTAAAAAAAACAAAAACGACTTGAGCTGACGGACAAAATTCGCCTTTACGTGATAAAAATAATTATACCTTTATTATTTACAACACCGCAATAAAAGTAACCTTAAATCTACTATGCTATTCCTTTTTCTGAAATATACTACTGTAAATATATTAGGGTAGGTACCTATCAATTTGCAACATGAAATACAGACGCTGAAGCTGCAACAAACTTAGATTGGTCACGCTATATACAGAGTTATTAAAAATGATGTATCGTACACTTCTCCGGATTACAGGATTACTTTGGTTATTTATTAGTTTATTTATAGATTCGGATTATTACTTCAGATATTTGTACTTTTTTATTTTGCAAGTAAAATTGCTAGAAAGGGCGGTTTGTTACTTTAGGAAAGCATTGCATCTGAAGGTTTGGAAGAACAAAATTTAAGCAATGATTTTCTTAAAATTCAAAATTGAACAATTCGAATTGAGGAATTGGATTTAGAATGGTAGGTACGAGTCTGGCTTCGAAGATTCGAATGGTAGAGCTCTTTAGTTTAAACGACTTAAAAGTAGAAGTTTAAATAAATTCGTATTTGAATCTGAATTAGCTGAGTCTGAATTCGAAGCTCTTCAGTTTAAAACTCTTGAAAATAAAAAATTTAAACAAATTCTAATTTGAACCTGAATTTAAGCAAATTTAAATATGAATTTAGAATTCGCATTTTGAATGTTTAGCTGTGAATCTGGATTTAAAGATTCGAACCATAAGGATTTGAAGATTTTCAGATTAAAATCCTAAAGGTTTTCGAATCACACTTACGATTATTAAAATCTGCTGAATTATTTCAGAATAAAGCCAATAAATAAAAGTTAATCTAGTCTGAAGTTAAATAAATTTTAACCGTATCTTTTCAGCCTGTTAGTCAAAAATGTAATACAGTAATGAAATACCTACTGTTATCAAAGTCAAAAGGAGCAAATTCTACACAATGCTTATATTTTAATGAAAAAATATACGTACACCCTGTAAACACCTATAATTATATACTGCAAAATTGGATTGGAATTGCACTTAAAAAATTAACTTTTACATTTTTTAAATTCTATATTCCCAGAGTTTGATATAAAAGCATCGCACAATATCTAATTTAAAATAAACTACTCCGGACTGGTTATTGAGAACGCGAAAAATCAAAAGTAGTCAATTATTGGGGGCAGGTTTTTAAACCTTTGGTATAAAATTAAATATTTGTTTATTTTTGTTTATTTTAATATTATTTTCCTTTATTTTTCATAATAAAGTTATTTTTTATTGATAATACAATCAGACGTGCCCAATAAAATTAAAACTACTAATTAAGTTGTGTTTTTAAACCTTAAAGTCAAATCAAGTTTATGATTAATTATTAATTTTAAGGATGCTTGCTTTACGTACTACCAAAATTCAATCAGATGTTAATTAACATAATCTTCCGTGCTGCTAGAAATAAAACACTCTTTTTGCGGATGTTTAATATATTTTATTACATTTTTAGTCATTGTTTAGAGTTTTTAATTATTTTATATTCTAAGGATATTATCCCTACTACACGAATTTTAGGTTTACTAGAAAGACATCTACGCAAGTAGAGACATTTTAGTAAATGGTTAGACAGTCCTTCAAGCAGAATCCACTAACCAAAAGGCAACCCTTGTATAGCACAAACCTCGACTATTAAATGCCCGTTGAAAGTTGGCTGTACGTCAAATAAAATGTCCAAAACTCGTGTTGGGTATTTAACCTAAAAAATACTTTCCTCGTTGTTTTGTACAAAAACGGAAGTGATTTCAGTTGCTGTAAAACACGAACGATTTAATATCATTGACTGAAGTGGTGTTTCGCTGAATGCGAAATTTTTAAAATGGAATGCTGATACATTTTGTTATGGTTGTGTGGAAACTCGTTGGTATTAAACTAGGAAAATGTTAAAGGCGTATCGCGTCGGGTTCTTGAAAAGTGTAGAAGGAATTTCTAATATCAGGTGCGGAGTTAATGAAACAAGGATGCAGAAGTTTAGTGGAGAAGGTTATATCGAAAGTAATCCACTTTATAGTTCCGAATTCGTCAAAGAATCCGTTCTCTTTATATATCACCCGCACGTATGAAAAATAAAAACAGGAATTCCGAACTCGAACGGCGTTATGCGGAAGTTTAACATCAGGCATGAGAATACAGTTCGCGCGGATGCAGATTTCCAGATATTCGGAAGGAAGTGGGTCGAGGGTGACTCGAGAGGAGGAAAAGTAGAATCTATCATGATATGGAAATAAGAATTCGGGAGTTTGATAGCCCCAGGCGCGGAGTGAGTGGGTCGTAGTCGATATAAACCCCGGAATGGGTGGACGCGTCCGGGGATGACAAACTGACTGACCGGAGAGGGCGAAAAATATTCTCTATATGCATAATAACAGCTAGGCGGACTTGGGTAGCCACAATGGCTGCATTGGCACATTGGGGTGTGCACCAATTGCGTTCAGAAGTGTAATTCAAACGCGTCCCGACGTCGGGCGCCGTCCTCTCAACCGTGTCAACTGCGTCTGCAGTGATTATCTGCAACACTTACATCCAGAACTTGGGTGCTGACAAAGGATCATCCAAAGAAGGTAGACGACGAATTGAGTTCGTCTATACGTACGCAACTGCCCTACGTCCACGGAATACAGATGCGCCTGTCCATTGTTTGGAGTCCTATCATTATTGTCACTTGTCATTAAACTTGATGCGAATTTCGCGAGTGTCGGATTTGGCTCCTGCACGGAGCGCACTCCTATTATTACCGAATCAGTGAACCGCTAACTTTTGCTGTATTTCCGGTGATAAAAAAGGACATAGAAGGCCGAAAATATGACAGTCAAAAGAGATTTCTGCCATAAAGCTAAATTTGTTCGGGAGCATTCTAACAATTGCAATGCGGGATACTAAATTTTATTTCTTAAAACATTATTTTAATCCTTTGTCAAAATAATATTCAAGACTTAATAATTTCTTTGTACTGAATTTGACATTAGTATTTGTTACTTAAACCCTGCAAGTTCCATAAATAATCTCGCAGGCGCTATAGATAACCCAAAGCTTACATTTTTGCTACTGTGCCAAAAACGGCAACAAACGACTTCAGAATTACATCGTGAATTTCAATTTGTTTATTATTTTATCCCTTAACATTTGACTTCTGAAAATGTGTGTTGATTACCTATTTCGCACATCCAAAATACTTACTAAATATGATCAGTTAATTAACACACATTAAATATTACTCTACTTCAGGGTGTGTTCAAAAAGTTACATGAATATTTAAACTTATAAAAATTTCAAAAAAATACAAATATAACTGGTCTTCTTCGAAGTATCTTTTCAGGTTTCAGCAAGCCTATCCCACTGTTTTTGCCAGATTAAAAAAAATACTGGATTTTTTCAAGGGTTTCAAAGCCTGGAACCAAATCGCAACGTTTTCCTTTCAACGCTCTTTTGAGCTGCACAGATAGTAAATTTTCGAATCACACATCGTATATATTGTATTTTCACATCAATTGATTTGTTAGTTTTATACTTCTATTCATTACTGATTTATTACATTTTTCAATACTATTTGTTTATTTAACTTGTATTTCGATATTTAAATTTTGGTTAAGATATTTAATCTGAACGAAGTAAAAGATTAAAGGTTTCAGTGCATGTGTGCCTAGCAAGATTGTCACAGATAGTAAAAATTCGAAGAACTTTAATTAAAGCCAAAATTACAAGGCTAGGTTATTCGCATGCAACATACTCGTTCTCATATATTAAAGCTGTCTTCCTCGGTCACACGGCTGCACGTTATCGGTAATAATCATAGTATCCATCCATTTAACTGTAGTACAACCTTTCTAGTAGGAATTCGATTCTCTCGCCCGAAGACGTATATCTTTCATAAAATATATAACTGTCTTTTTAATTTGGGTTATTATATATGTGTGTATCTCGCAATAGTTTATGGTAAAGCAGAATAAAAGATGAAGGAATGTTGGTCACGCGAACTCTTTCGGTTCTAATTAATTCTCGGTAAAAAAATGTCGGCCTGCCTTCCCCATTGTTTAAGGGTATTAGTAAAGCGAAATGGATCACAAATTATAATTAAGGCGGATAAAAGTCAAATAAAATAGTGTAATCTACCTTGTTTCTTATTGACTTTTAGAAATGAAACAACCAAGTAGCAATTAACAAACTTCATGCCAGAACTGTGCGTATTATTTAATGGTTGACAGTTTTCTCGCGAATTTGACGTGTTTTGGTTCACTGGGGTCTTGCGAGTTCTAATTAGGGATGTTTGTACAGCTGCAGTATGTTTAACCTGCCTTCTTGTCGCTCGTCGCCTACTGTTCGTTTCTTCGTTAATCGCTAGATTTGTAGCTTCCCCTAACAATTCCTTCAATTTTCCGACGCTTTTCGCTAAGAATAAAATTACTTCGTCTCCCTAATGAGGCGAAAATTAGAAAAAGCGCGTATTTTTCTATTCTGTAAATTTGCTCGAGCATAACTTCCAGATGGAAATTACGAAAACTTGAGTAACTTGTATAGTATCTAATTATTACTTGAACTGCAGTTCAGTTAATTAAAACGACTTTTTATTTGTTATATATGAAAAGGGCTACGTCTTAAGGTCTTAATTAAGAAGTTTGTGCCCTATTAGATTTGGGCTTATTTATACAACAGGGGTTAAATTATTATTGCTTTTTTTCTTAATAATTTGCCGCATTTCAGTACAAGTGAAGGAAAATCCGCTGAAAATTCCAAATGGAACTTTTGATAATCTCTGTCAATTTTTAAAACTGTTATAAGCGATCACAGTTGTAAGAAATCACTGCTTTAAGGTTGTATTTTCAATACATTTGAATTAATTTTCAAAAATCTGTGTAGAAGGAAATTTTACCTCCATATGGATTCGAACCAAAGATCAGAGTTCTAAGTGGAGTTTATTGCAGATTTTTCACAATTAATACAAATTTATTAAAAATAAGCAACATTGTGTTATTTATACTTTAATAATTCGTTAATTTTCTTCCAGGCTTGTTTATAATTTGTGCCTTTTTTTGGTTAAAAGTTGCAGTTAAAAAATGATTGTTTTTGTTATTTACTAATTTATTTATTTATTTATTTTTAAAAGCTTTTCGTAGAGGTATAAATATTGGGGTTTTTATATTTCAGATATAAGCAGGCAGGACTTACATTTACAAAGAAATTTGAAAAATGAACTTCTTGAATTTGAATATGCAAAGCAATATAGTTTCAGTTACCAGCAAAAGACAAGTTGGGCTACCCAAGTTACCTAAGATATCTTTGACAACCTTCAAGCTCTCACAAGATGAACTTTTGAAATATTCCTTAATTTTCTGTTGGATATAAATATAAACATTAGTAATAACATAATAAGTAAGTGTCATAATGTGGTTTATGCAGACTGTAAGTATTTTTATTCTAATAATCGTTGTATTGTTAATAAGCAAAATAGGGCGTAAATATCAAAGTCCATATTTACTTTGCAAATTTATCTAAATAGGACGTGTTAATTCGGATGCATTTATTTTGTGAAATTATTTTAAATTAAATTAGTCAGGGATCGGCCCTTTACGGATATATTTAGTCCTGTATAAAAGCTTAAGGCCAAAACAAGATACAAGCCCTTGGAAGACTGAAACCCACTGTTTTAAGCAAAATCTAAACAATGCTTTAAATATTTATTTTATTCAGCTGAACAACCTTTTTTTAAATAACGAAGGTTGTGACGAACCTTTGGAAGACTGAAACCCGGTTATATCTAAACATTGCTTTAAATATTTACCTTAATCATCTTACTAACGAAGAACTGTGGTTAACATAATAATCCTGCATAATATAATCTTCAACGACATGTAAAATAATTCTGAAGAATAACTGATACATTTTTTAATTTCAGAACATCCAAATTAATTCCACAAAGAGGATCACATGGAGTGAGTCCAGCAAAGAACGCCTGCTTCAAATCTAAGCCTGATACAGGCACCACTTAGAGTTTTGTAAGTATAACTTTTAATCTGCATGCTAATTTTAACTAAATTAGTTTGGGACTTGCCCAATAAAAATTATTTATAGGTGCTAAGGTTTAAAATTAACTGTAAATTGTTTATTTTAATTTGGGTTGATGATCGTGAAAAACGAACCTGAAACATTTCGTTTATGATGGAAACATTCCAAAATTCGGGAATGTTTAAATGGCACCATAAAGCAAGGAAGTGATTCATTTGTCGTTTGTCACAGTGGGCGATAACAAACGACATTTAGTGTAGTTTTAACGTAGGTAAAACGCAAATAATGACGGAAACGAAGAATTTTAATTCTTTCCTGTAAATATTGAAACGGAAATTCTTTTCCTTGTTAAAGTCCCACGAAAACAAACGAAATATCTTAAAATATTCCCACACACAGTTCTAAAGTTTTTTAAAACATTTGGCTTCTACTGCACAACAAACTAAAATCAATAGTACGTTTAAGGATACGGCATTTTATCGCGATAAAAATCTACATACACATATAAAATATTTAGGGGGGTAAATATTCAGATCCCTTTGCCGGGTTAGCGGATTCCAAGTCCCTTATAAAAATCAAAGAGGTTTGTATACGTAAAAGATGGGAATACAAATTACGAACTTGTTCCTTGAATTTACTACAGAAACAAATAGTTAATCGTGTTTATTCTTGGTGACCCTCAGAAAATTTGTAAATGGTTTTTGATATAATAATGAGTTTTATAGTGCTGCCTCAGTTGGTTCGATAAAAAGCCAATGTTTATCTTGTTTTGGTATAAACAACAATCCGATAAAATTAGAAACGATGTAATACTCTTAAAATTAATACTTAATTTGTAGATAAAAACCGTACACGGCTGAGAAAGACGCATCAAAAGCTCCGCTTTGTTTTGTTGTAACTGCAAAGAAATCAATTAAGTCTGTTGAGGACATTAAAAAGATTACGTTTTGTATTTTGAAGCTTTATTGTTTGACTGTTTGTCTTCGGCGTCAACATGTCCCGCTTTTACTCATTTAACTCATTATAATAGCGGAACTCCTGTTTATTTGTGTAAAAAAAAATTATTTTGAAATTTAACGAAAACATGCAGCGTGCGGTATTAGAAAATTACGTTTTATAATTGGCGTTGTAAATGTAAATACTCGTAATATTATGAATTCCCTACCTGTAGGAAGTAAGAAAACAAAATGTTGATGGTGATGTTAATTTAAAAAAACAGAATATTAATTAACGAAAACAAAAAATTTAACAATAATTTATGTTTTATGGAGTATTAATATCAAATATGTAAACTTGTGAAAGCTGCTGTCATACAGTAAATTAGCAAATTTTAAACACAAGTTGCAACTTTAATTAATTAAGCCGAAACTTGATTTTGAGTAGTTTCTGCTTTGATTGTGTTCTGTATTTTACAACTTGCCGAGTTTGTAGACTGTTGGAGTTTACCACAGTTGTGCTATTAAGTTATATTGTTACGAGCTTTTTATATACAAGGATATGGCCATGTAAGGAGCATGGAGTTCATAGCTTACAAATAGGAAGTAAACTTCTAACTCACTTCAAGCGAATTACTCGGTTCACGTGTTTGAACAGAATTAATTAATAAAGTAGGATATTTACTTATAAACATCCACTATTTTAACATCGAAATTATATGACGTGCAAAGATCACTTTTGTATATTACGAATCAGCAATACCATTTAGTCACGCTAGAAAAATACGTGGTGTTAATTAATGAACCACAAAACATATAATAAATATTCACAACTAACTAATCGAGTTAATTTAAATTAAAACTAAATCAAATATCGTTTTGATAAAAACTAATCATTAAAATTAATTCAAATCAATACTGAAACACCTATTTAGCTTCAGTTCTGTATTTAAAGCACTCGAGTTATTTACATGTTATAGATAAAATTCTGTTACCTACAAAGTACATAAAAACTAACAAGCATTTTAACGCACATACTAATTGTGAAAGTCAAACATGACAGCCAATAAATTAGCGTATGCGATTGAAATAGCTTTCGCTTTGACGTTTACATTTCGCATTTAACTTAATTTCTGAATGCATCCCATGAAATTAAAGGATGCACACCGCATGAATATACAATACCCTGAATATCGTATCCGATATTTTCGAAGCATTATTAATTTAAATTCCCATACGTAGAAATTGGCGTGGCACCGAATTCAAGTAATCATAAATATTGTTACGTTCTAATTTAACTTTGAGAGACTTTAGTAGTTTATTTAATAAAAGTTAGTCGTACTTACTGCAATAAGAATAAGAATGCTAAGTTCTGCTATTCTGGGAATTTCCATTAAATTACTAAAGATTGTTAAGCATTAATTACGTCTAATTTTGTTACTTAACAGATTTTGTGTTTATTTTTGCAATAGGTTCCTTGCGTATTTTGTTAAAAGAAAAATACCTTTATTTGCCTTTTTTTAACCGATTTTTGTAATTGAAACTTAAAAAATGCCGTAAACTTAAATCAAAAATTGCACCAGTTTTACTACAAAAACACAGGTTAGGCAGAAATCTTACAACAGAGGCTTAATACGTTTCTCACAGCAGAAATTTATGGAAAATTTTTCTTGGTTTATTTTGCCCATTAACAATCAGAATATTTTATATAGTACAGTGCGGGATTAAAGTATGGGATATATTAATTAAAACCGACATAACCCAGTTTTCGAACAAATCCTCGAACACTTCGATTTTATTTTATGAAAATGCACATTTTTCCATTAAATTCGATTTTTGATCGTCATTTGTTTTCGAGTAATGACGTCAGAGAATTTTTTTTAAATGGTACCGCCTAAATTTTTTTCGTGTTTTTGATAGATCCTTTAATTCTGAAAACGGCAACATAAAATTTTGACACCTTACATAAGAAAAATTTCGAACGAAAGACAAATAAAAATTAGAAAACACAACGAAACAAAAGAAAAACTCCTGTTGCTAAGCAAATTAAAAGATCGGATTAAGTATTGGAACTGCCATCCATCGATTTCTTGACATTAAGCGAGCCGTCTTACAAATTTTTGTACATTGCCGATAACTTGTGGGCTAATTCTGCGCATTTAATCCCGCACTGTATACAAGCTATATATAAAATAATATTCTATTACTTAATTTGATGGTGATTTTTATCATTAGTTTGGTGACAACCATTACGTTGCAATGTGACCTGAGGGGAAATCCATCCATCGATATTATTCCGCTTTAAAAATTTATTCCTTTAAATCACTTGGCCATATTCTATTTAGACGTTTGGAATTCTGGACATCATATGTGTAGGTTTGAATCCAGTTGATTGGGATGGATTTGGAGACGTTCGAAATGCTTGTTGATTCTATTTTGGCTTTCTTTTACTATTATTGGTATATGTAGGGTGTGGTTCGAAATATACCATGGAGCATTTGCGCTCATTCTTAGCGTTTTATATTGGAATTGTTTGATAATATTTACATTGGACCTACTAGCATACCCCCATAGCTCAATGCCGTAGATCCATACATGCTTGATAATTGTTTTGGAAAGCAGTAACTTGTTTTCCAGTGACAGACATGAATTGTTACCTCTTTCCTTTTTTTTCCAAGTCAGTCTACTGTCCAGTTGTAGGCCTAGGTACTTTGCTATTTGAGTCCGAAGGATTTCTACTTCATTTAAGATTACTGGAGGACATTCATCAGAACGTCTGAGCGTATACGTAACATATGAGCTTTTTGTTTCCATTTATGCAACCATATCTGAATGAGATTCAGGTGATTTTGTAGTTATGAGGTGGCATTTAGTGGATTATTATGTTTAACCATTATTACAGTGTCGTCTGCAAATGTTCCAATATTTGTTTCTGGAGTGGTTGGTGTGTCTGCAATATGCAGCAAGTATAATCCCATATATATCTGAGTATTCTTGTTCATATTTGATCTGAAAATATCTCTCGGAGAGATACGATTTCAGTAGTAAGTAGTACTCACTCGGCAATTGTAATTTTATTTTATACAGTAAACCTTGATGCCAGACTTTATCGAATGCTTGTTGTATGTCCAAGAACACTATTGGGTAGTGTTCTTTTGATTCAAGTGCTTCATTGTTTACTGCGATGACATTGTTGGTTTTCTGAAACCGAATTGATGGTTTGGGAACCTGTCGTCTAAGATTTTGTTTCATACATTCTTGTGATTATCAGTTTTTTCAGTAGTTTGGATATTTGGGGAAGCAGGCTAATTGGACGAAATGAAGTAACTTCATGTGGAGGTTTACCTGGTTTCTGAATTAAAATTATTTCAGAAAATTTGAGTTGCATAGGCCAGTATTACAGTCGAAGGACTCTTTACTAGGTAGTTCGGCTAACACTTTTCCATCGATCAGGTCATATCCTGGGGCTTTCCTTTTATTTAAGTGTTTAATTTCCTTCCGGATCTCAGCTGTGGTAAGTGTTTTAATCGGCATTGACATCTGTAACGGTGTGTCTAAGAAGTTTTCGATGTCAACATCAGGAACACCTGAATGAGGAGTAAATACATTTTTGAAGTGTTGGGCGAATACTTCTGCCTTTTATTTATCGGGTATCGCTCATTCGTTTGGTGATTTCCTTTTGGGAAGATTGATTGTTTCGGGTTGCTTGCCTTTCTTATTTGCTTTCCAGATAGTGTGATTTGCTTTCGATAACTGGCTTAAGTAGTTTTGATCTTTTTAAGTTATCTGTTATAAGTGTTTTTATCTGTTGGGCTGCGTGTTCTGTGGCATCTTGCCCTTCATCTGCGTTTTTCTCTGACTAGGTCTAATACCTCAGAAGGAATGTTTTCGTTTCTAATACTTTCTTCTTTTTTACTATTGTAATAAAGAGGTTTGTTCCTATTCTATTTCTAAATGTGTTTTTAAGCTGATGTTAGTTTGCAGATTTTCCGAAATGTATTCTAGTTAGTTTTACTGTTAAGCAATGAAGGTTGTGGAGTTTTTTTGATAATGGTTGTGCTAATTGTAGCTATAACTGGTGTGTGATCTGAGGATAAGTCAAAGTTGCTCTTAATATCTGTATAATTGGCTGATATACACTTGGTGACACAAAAGGCCAGCATGTCAGAGAATTTATCAGGATCACTGGGCCAGTAGGTAGGTTTCGCCAGTCGATAAGTATTGATAATTAGCTTCTTGCATGAGGTTGTATAGTACTCTTCCTTTAGGTGCTGTCCCAACGGATGTGTTTACTATTAAAGTCGCCCCCAAGGGTTCAAAAAAATGCTCCAAACTCGTTTTTTTGTGAGGTTATGTCTAGGTGGACAGTACACAGATGATAAAGTGATCGGACTGATGTTACTTGTAAAAAGTGATAGTTTCGAAGTTCTATGTTTTATGTTTGTTGCATTTCTGATTTTGAATCCAGCTTTTAAAAGTGCTTCTTTAATGTCTGCAGTGGGTGTTTTCGTGTTTTGGGATGTAAGTTTCGAATGACTATTCTGTATTATTTCTCTTCTGTCATTTGATATGTATGATGAATGATATTAGTCCATCATATATTTCACTAGTTTTATGTATGTGTCAGGAGTGGTTGCATTAATTTTTATTGCATTATTTGCCATAGTTTTAGTTTGATATCATTCTATTTCTGCAATGTCTTGTAATGCTTTTAACATTTTACTCCATGGACATTGGGGGCGGCTTGATTTTATTGATTCTGTGCTGAATTGTTGATTGTATCATTGCTAATACCTACTAGGGTGAATATCTATTTTGTTGTGGAATTGTTTGAAGTTTCGATCTTGCTCTTTTCCTACTTCCTGTACTTTCAGGAACAAAAGTTGCCATTCATTAGTTTTTACTGTGGTGCTTTCGGATTCATTTTCCTTCTCGTACAATTCATAGCTGACTAGCAAGGTTGATCATTGTGGAACTGATTGATTTTGAATCTGTCGCTGAGTATTGAGTGATGGTGGCTGTATATTTGGTATTTGAGCTTTTTGGGGATACATTTGCATACCAGTATCATTTATTAGGTGAATATTGTTCAATTGAGGGAAACATGAACATATTTTAGTTTTGTTGCTAAATTTTGGTCCCGTTTTGTTTTAAAGTTTAACCACATTCAGGGGTGCTAAATACCTCTACCTACTCTACCTAGTAGCTTAAGGTTTCACCAAGGAAATAGCCGATTTAATCGATTAAAAGTTTGCTAATTTCAAGATCATACTTAAAAATGTGTAGATTGTGTAATAAATTTAAATAAAAAGACACCGGTTTTACCGCAAAAAAACACAGGTTACACAAAAATTATAAAAAGGGCTTACTAAATTTTACACAGCAGAAATTTATATAAACACGAGTAACATGTTTTATTTTCTGAACATATTTTTACGTGTTTTTTGAGTTTTGTTCCCAAATTTTGCTCCTGTTTTGTTTAATCAGAATATCTGTAACTAAACAAGGTTTCACCAAGGCTGATGTAATCTATTAATATTGTCTTAACTAAAAAATCAGATAGTCGATCGTATTTTGCGTATTTGTTATGAATATACAAAGGAAATTTGTACAAGAAGGAAACTTTAACAAAAGTTAGTTAAAACGTTAGTATACCTAACTTGCTTATTTTGTAAAAAGAAAAATACTTTTCTTTGTCTCATTTTAATCTTTCGAATTAAAACTTAAAACTATCCAAATTATGTCATAAACACATGGCAGGCTTGCTTATTTTGAATATTTATTGTAAGTATATAAAGGATATTTGTACGTTTATTTAACAGAAATCGGTTGAAATGCCTACTACATCAAGTATAGAGGTTTGATTTTCCTCTTTTGAAGTGAAGATTATTGTGGAATTTTTTGAATAACCTCTAACTAAATGATTCGCTGAGGAAATCATCGAATTAATGCAATTAAAATTGGCCTAGTTTATGCATTACATGGTTGACGTGCTTGTTATGAATAGTTATTGTAGTATATAAAGGATATTTGCACATTTCCTTAACATAAATCAGTGAAAATGTATGCTAAGTCAAATATAGAGGGTGGATTTTTCCTTTTTTAAATGCATGATTATTGTGGCAATTTAGTCTTAACTAAAAGATTGAATTAACGTTTTACTAAGGAAATCGTTGATCTAAAGCTATTAACATTGGGGTAATTTAAAAATTACATGGTCGATTTGTCTACTTTCAGTATTTGTTGTAAATATATAAAGGATATTAACCAACCAAAAATTAGTTAAAATGTATACTAAAGTATAGAGGGCTGATTCTTTTTTTCTTTGGAGGCGATGATTATTGTGAGAATTTTTGAAAATGACTCCCTTAACACAAATACGTGATCGTGTGTGCGTGATAACAATAAAAAAGTAAAAAGGCTCAGTGGTAATACATATCCAAAAGTCACCCTAAACATAAAATATATAAGCAATGCAGATACAAACAGAGTTCTTCGCATAAAATGCAAGGCTCTTGCGACGCGTCCCGTAAACACAGAAATACGGCGTTCAGTAATAAATGTGTGTTCATAAAGCGAAATGGTGAGATATTATAGTTGGAAAGTTAACGCTCTCTTTCGCAGCTCTTAAATTTTTTCGGTGTGCTCGAAAATATTATTTATTTTTTTATGGTCCTTGCTTTTTATTTTCCGGCTACACCTGCTAGCTTTTCATGAGCGTGACAAAGGAAGTGGTTCGTATTTATAATTCGAAACCCATCGCCTTTTTAAATTAAAACCTTAAATGAAACTTTTAGACAGCTGAGCTTAACTTACGGTGCGTTCATTAAGCGTAATATTTTCTTTTCATTATCATTAAACGTTTTCTGAGGAGTTTCACGATGTTCCATAATCACGTCAAGCAGGCCAACCTACGCCTTCGTCTATGATGCATCATTAGGGAGATTGCATCTTCAATGGTTTCTGCAACAAAATTTGTACTTAATTGTGATTTAAACTCTTATTAACCTAGTTTTTAATTCTAAAACTTCTGTTAAGCTTTGCTTTTAAAATGCGAGATATTTACGGAGTTGATAATTTGCTAAAATTAAAACTTTGTTTGGTAATTGATTCCCATTTAGTAAAAACATAGAATGATGTTACAGAAACTCAGTTGATTAATTATTCTAAAACTGGCAAGTTTATAGTATGTATGCAGTGCACTAATATTGGGTTGCAGAACAAGCAACTGCACTCCTCTTGCACTGCAAATCTACTGTAATCATGACCATAGAATTCAATTTCAACAGAATTGCTAGTTGTAGTGTCGATCTTAAGATGCAATGAATCTTGTGTTATGCTTAATGTAGAAATGTAGCTGATATTAAAGCTAAACTTAAGTACTCAAACCCAGATAATCTTACAATCCAAAAATAAAGCACAAATTTAAGTAGTTTCAACCGTTCTAATTGCAGTTAATTTAACAGAATTCTTTTTATTTAGTTTTAAACTAAATGTAAATAAATTCTGATATATACAAATTTGAAAAATTCGTGACAGCCTTATAAAGTAGGACAAATTTTTTTTGAAAGAATTTTGCTCAGATCTATAATTTTCTAACGTAAAAAAGGCTTAGTTTGTTTCGATATTTCAACGGTTTAATGTTTGTAAGTCTAAAAAAAATTTGGGGTCACATATTTTTATTTAATATTAATTAATCCTGCGTTCTATTGGATTAAACCCCTTAGTTTTAAACATTATTTTATCAAAATTGTATGGAATTAAAATTCCTAGCGATTATTTACAAAAATATTAAGTAATGTCAAATGCATTTCATTAACTTGAAGGTGGAAATTATGAGCTATCTTTCTGTTTAAGCGTAACTTTTCTGATAGCACTGTAGCCGATGGTAATCAGACATAACTAAAACAAACTCTGAGAACTTTTCAGGAAAGCAATTAATATAATAGTAGAAGAAACTTATCCATTCGCCAATTACTTACAACAATTTGCCGGCAGCGGTTGAATCGTGTTAAATAAAAGCAGAACTTTTAGATAATTTTTTATTTCCTCGCCGCTTCTACTCTTTTATGTCTGAATAATCTAAAATGAGGAAATAAAACTGTAAAATAAGTAGTACTAAACGTCTTAATAAATTTTCAAACGAATTAAGAAAATAATATCCTCAGAAAACGGTTTCAGGTTTTTGTCTGCTTCCAATTTCCTGAAAATATTAACGGAGAGTAACTAACCTTTCTGGCTAATCCTCTGATGGTGTGTGCATATTCGCGGATGTGTACGACATACATCCCAAGGAAAATTCCCCAAGACGATCGCCTCGATTGCATTATAGACCAGTCAGATTAGACTATGAGAAGATTTGTCTGAGTAGTTATCTCGGAGATGATCATCTCGTTACCGCTTTCGATCAAGTCAAATTACGCATCCCCATTTAGAAATGCAAATGATAATTCGCACACCCTAATAAGACCGTCTCAATTTAACGAGGCTAAGAAATGCAAATTATTAAATGAATGCACGCTACGTTTACAAATAAGGTAAAATCGATTTATATCCGAATTAGCTGTTGTTATCATAAAACGCAACTCTCAAACGCTTACTTCCTTATGCGCCTTTGTTTACCTTTGCATTAAGGAACGATTAACAACGTAAAATTATGAAATGATGTTTATGGAAAATCTCGTACGATTACTTACGTGGCACGAGTTTAACGGAGCGGCACTTAAAGCTATGAAGCTACTTTGTCTTACTTAATTATACAATTTTCAAGAGTCATCGTCTTCATTTTGAAATTTTATATCAGAATGCAAATATATTTTTATTAGAGGAATATTTGCATACTGTTTATAAATATGTAAATGTAATTAAGAATTTTACGAATTGTGGTAATGAAATCTCCTTCCGGAATTTTTATGCTTATCCACGACCTATCTTGAGATTTCTATAATTCTGAATATACTTAAGAATTTATACACTCAATTAATAACTTTATAAAATAACACAACGGATCTAAAAATAGCAAATGAGATTTGCAACTGATTTAATTGATTTCCAGAAAGATGAACCACAACAAAACAAAGCCTCATTTATAAGTGTGTGTATTCTTCTATTAAATATACAGGGTGATTCTGAAATAGTTAATCAAAATTAGGTGGGTCATCATTGGGATGAAAAGGTTCCTGTCAGAAACGGATCTTTAAGGGGTTGCGACTGATTTAATTACTAATTTCGAAGAATAAACGCTTTTAAAATTTTGATTATATTTCTATGATTTGTGCTAAGAAACACGTCAACAATCTTTGAGCGAGCTAAACAATAAATACTGAGGAACATACTTATAACAAACTCAATCCAGTCCCTGATTTTCACCTACTATTTCAGGTCCACATTTCCACGAACTTTTGCAAAATAAAAATACAGTTCTTCGCTCTTATGGCCATCTATTTTTGTAAATTACATTTTTGGCCACCCTGAATAAACAAATAACTGAAAAAATAGGGATCTGTAAGGCGAAAGTTTTATTTTACTTTCGCTAACTGTATTCTTACCTTTCTCAAGGCTCAATATGAGACAGGCGAAGTTGTTCATATTTGGATTAGAGGTAGCGATCTCTTGTTTTGCAGTAGAATTTTGAAGCCCTGAATGATTTTGTTTGGCACATATTGTATATCCAGGAAACGTTGTAATTTATTTTAATATGACTCCATAATCGTAAACCAATACGATTTTGCAGGAAAAAGTTTGTTGCCGTTCTTCAACTTGCATCATGACTGAGTTTTTTAAACACGTCGTGTAACTTATTATCACATATTAACTTGTGATAAACATCATATATAACGACGTAATGGCTTAATAATAAAAGATTACATTTCCAACGAAAGGTAAAACGTCTAGAGCGATAGAGTTTTACTATTTTCTTCGAAGTTTATATTCTCATCATGAACACCTGACAATAACCGATAGAATCGGTTAACTTGGGAACTGTATACTTGAACAATTTAAAAATTCATTTCGCTTTCTCAGTTGCTCAATAACTAGAATTTATCTGAAACAGTTACTGGCGCGGAGCAATATAATTTTTGTATGTTTGCTATTTCGGCTAATATATGTTACGTTCTCCAGTTCAACATAAAAAAAAGAAACGAGTTCCACTAACATTGTTTCCTCCAGAACCGCAAATTGCATTTACTAACAACTTCGCCTTAGTTTGGACCTGCGCTTTTTCTATACCCTTTATCGATATATCATTATTAGTACCAATAAGAAGTTTTAATGCTCAATCAAGAGTTGTTTCATTCCTTAATACTTCGTAAGAGGATATAAATGGACGATTTGTTCTTATACAGTCTCGTGCTGCCTTATTTTCTTATGAGTTAATTAAGCCAAGATTTAATTCTTTCTGTATTTGGCTCGCTTGAAAGGTACTTTGCGAAGACTGTCTATTGAATTTTCAACAAAACAGCTTTATAATTTAAGAAAGTTTAAAATAATTCTCAATTCGTGAACAGATAAAAATAATCAATACAAAAAGACGCAATATGTATTGATTAAAGGCTCAGTAATAAATAATCCTATAAATCACAAAGTACAAATTCAAGTTAATGAAACGAATTATTAATTTATTAAAAGAAAATAAAGTTGGCAAGTAATGCTATTACATTGGAAGCTCTCGTTTTCTAAAAACAACAGTGTTTGGCTGGCTCTCTTATGCTTACCATTAAGTAATGACTTCCCCAGGCATATTCAAAACTAAACACTGCTCTTATTCCCACACCATTCACATTATAAATTTACAAGATCATAAAATACAACACGAGTGCAAAATAATTCCCTGATAATATATCTGAACAGAGCTCTACTGGAATTTAAGACACCGGAAATAATAGCGGGGAACAAGAAATGTTACACCATAAATAAATTTTATTAGTGAGTTGTTTACTATTTTTATGTTCATTGTGTACTTTTAACAAACTGTTTTACGAAGTTACTTACTTATGAAAAAATATAAAATGCATTTGCAATAAGCTAAATTTAAGCGAATCATCAGAGTGTAAGATCGAAAAGCGTGATTTCCAGACTTTAATATTAATTTCCGAAGATGGAACTATTGAGGTTAATGTAATAAAAAAGCGAGGCACTGTAAATCAATTGCAAAATACCGCAAATGCAACTTTAAATCAATTTTACCTAAGGAGCACTGTTTTTTTTTTGACATTTTACGGCTGCTTCCTTAACAGATTTATAGGTTCCTAATTTAATTAGGTGCAATTTTTTACTTCAAATACTTAACTATTTACCTGCTTCAAAAATGTGTATGCCTTGCAAAATAAACTAAAGGGTTTTGTAAGGAACTTAATTAATATCAACTTCTGTTAATATTGAATTTATTGTTGTAATAATGCAAATAAAGGGAAGCTTTTGAATTTAAGTAAAATATTTCGTGATGTCCTTTTATTTACTTAATTCAAAGACAGTTCTGTTATTTTCGCTTCTCAATTTTCAGTAATTTGTTTAAATGTATAGATGGACAATTCAACAGGCTTATTTTGAAGGGCATTTCCAGTACGTACTATTTTAATTTGTTTAATATTTAATTGTGGCACGTAGCTGATAGGAAGAAGTAGTTGGAGGAATAATTAGTATTCCGCAGACACCCTCAAAGCAATTCAAATAGGGTGAAGACGTTTTCCACTACTCAATCTTTTGTAAAATTAAAACTTCTCGTTGCTAACTGAAACTTATGTGTAACTCACGAGTTTTCACCATAAAGTTAATTGCGCTTCCTCGTTAGTTTATTAGTACGAGCTAATTTTCTTAAATGTTGTATCATTTTTCCATCTGAAATATCGCGTAGCATATTTTACAGCACGGCGATTGCTTATTCAGAATGAACTATTGATCAATCTTAATAAAGAATCCTTTAATACAAACGCAGCGCCCGAAGAAGTCTCAGACTAGCACATTGTAATGACGGCAACGGCTGTAAGGGAATGGCAGCACAACGCCAAGAGGGAGTTCCCTCAGTATTTATGCACAAATTCGAATCACAGGCAGAGAGGCATCCTGAAGTTCAGAGACAGTTTTTGCCACTGAATTACCCCTGTAGTTTACATTTAGTCTCCTGCAAAATGAAACAAAAGGGAGAACTAAATTTGTTGATCGTTCCGGATGATATGCAATCTCCCAACTATATTTTGCTAATTTTAGGATTTATTTATTACTTGACAGTTTAATTGCTTTGCGGTATTCATATAAGTTTAATTTGTAATCGATTACTACACAATATTAGTCCGAATTTCCTGAATTAGTAAAACATTTTATTTGCGGAATTGGAAATTAAGCTTTATTTGGGTTCACAGTTTCATTTTCAATTAAATAAATATAGAAAAGAAGTTAATTGTTACCTGTTTTTACTTTAAAGTTCGGCCACTGAGATAGCATTCCTATTTTGAAAAGGTTTTCATTTTGATTTACCAATTTTGACTCATCGCCCAGATTAAAACGTTAGCAAATAACTGGCACGTAAGTTAGAAGTTAGGTAAAAGCAAGACAGAGGTAAATAAAGAGAACCTAAAATATGAGCCTCAAAATATTTGTTGTTATTGCAAACCAACATTTTTTTATTCTTACAGCTACTGATTTGTAAGTTTGTCCGATGTACACCTCGACTTAATCTCAGCTTCAATTCTAGGTTTATTTCTAAAAAATATGCCCCAGTTTATCTACCTTAACCACCTTTTTATTTTACAAGAAAATTCCTTTAACGTGTTTTAGAGTTTTACTATAAATTCCACTAAATTTTAGTAATGTATTAAAGCCGCAATTACTATTTATTCTGTAATTTAAATTGAAAATAAATGCTTATAAATCATGTCACGAAAGGTATTTCAAGTATTAACAATGCCTAAAACGTGACTTTTCAAGGGTTTAATAAAAATAGCTACATTTGTTGCTATTTACAGGGCAAAAAACTGCAAATAATTAAAGTAACATTATAAGAACCTGGTACACGAATGAAAACGGTATATGCAGTAAAAAGCTAACAACCAACATTAAGCACACCCGGCCCTTACACGAAAGAAACTAAGTCGTGTTTTGTGTTTTATTTCGAAATAAACAAGCGTAACATTCAACTCACTATCTTAAACTGTATATTTTTCTTTGGATAAATAAATAGTTACTTAGTAGAAAAATTAGGAAGCTGGATGTGGAATTTTTCAGCTTTAAAAATTCAAACCGAAGATTGCAGATTTGTTATTAAATTATTTACAATTGCGGTGATATTTATTTCAGCATGGAGTGCTTTAGGGTTTTCTTTTTCTCAGTTCGAAATTTGAAACTATTAAATCACTTGAACGTGAATAAATTTTACAAACGATGTTCCATATGTTTAACATGCATTTTAAACAATAAATATCAAAAGGGGCAAGGGCCTTTCCAAGTATAACATAGGTAGTTAAAAACAACCAACCAATTTTAATCAATTTTTAGAGAAAATGTATTCAATATTTTAAAACATGCTTCCATGCTTTAAATATTGCACTGTAATGTTCCTCGCCAGCAAACGCACATGTTTTACATTTCTATTAACGCCCCTTTATGCAAATGAACTGTGTTAAAATTATTAGTGAGTTTGCTATTTTCTTTTAATTAATTTTTTAACGTAAATTTTGGTTGTTACATTATTGATTTTGCATATATAATACTTTTTGTAGCTTTCTATGTTTATTTTTAGCTCAGTTTTTTCTATTCAAATTAAAAATTGTCATATAACGTTCGAAGATTAATCAACACTTGTATGGACATAAAGAAGTAAAGAAAAAAAGCAAGAAGAGGACAAAAAAGCAATAATAACTAGAATTCTTTCAGCCAGTCAAACTGATAACCCAACAAACACCCTAAAAATTGGATTTTCAGAAAATCAAAAACAAAAACCGAGTGTTTAAAACATTATCACAGACAAAAGGACTATTAGTTTTAGGCAGCACCTTACAAGTACTGCTTCATTTGGACCTGTTGATTCATATTTTTGAAAACTGTTCCAACGCTAAATTAGCGTAAAATTTGGCATTTTTACTAATTATGAAAAACTGAAAAAATAGAAATAAACATCTAAATTTGGCTTTTATTAAAAATAGGTTTTAAAAATTAAGTAAACCTTCAAAATGAGCATGAAACAGGTTTGTTCTGCCCTTTCTGCAAGAGTAAACCGGTAGATTTTTATTTATTAGTTCCTGTTTATTGTTCACTTAACAAGTTTTTTGATGAAAAAAGCAGCGGAACTCAGAAAATATACCTTTAGCATCAAGTAATTCCGAAGGCCTTAGAAAACCCTTAATTTATTTTAAGGTTTCTCTTATGGTGTACCGTTAAATTTGCATGTGACATAAAATGTTTATATCTGAGGCAGCTAATATAATTCCTGAATTAAATGAATATTTTTCTGAAATACAGTCAAAAATATCTCTGCGTCTGAAAACTGAAAATCTTCAAAAATTGTTAACCTCATAAACAAAGTCCGAGGTATTGAAAAAGGAAATTCGTTTAATTCAAGCCGAAAAATTGAAAATTAATCGAACATTTGCTACTGTGAAAGATAACCAAATATAGATCCTGAAAGTTTGCTATTTTCACCTTTTATTTAAGGTTTTAAGCTTGTTAACCCGCTGAAAAGAATTAGTTTTTCAAAGTTTTAAGGGGATTCGTTTAGTTCAAGCTGAAAATTGATTGAACATTTGCTACTCTGAAAAACAACCCAAGAATAATTCCTGCATTGGAATCTAAAAACTTTTCTTCATCTTTTACTTAAACCTTTAAGTTTATTAACCTTATAAATAAAATTATAAAGTGTTCAAGGTTTTTTAAATTTAATTCAAGATTTATATCGTAGAAAAACTAAAACTTAATCTTCTCCCATAGGCAGTGTGAATTTGAAAATTGAATCTTTGCTGTTTTCATCTTCAAGTTCACTTTCTAAACCTGTTAACATAATAAATGAAATTGAAAAGTTGTTCATTATTTTTGAAAACAAAAACCGTTCAATTCAAGGTTTTAGATGATAGAAAGACTGAAAATTGTTTATTTCTACCTAATCCTTGATAAGATGCTCAGAAATTTTTCAGTGTTCTACATGTCTAAATTTATAAGCAGATTTATTGCTTAAAATATGTAATCACTGAAAAGCTGAAAAATACTTGATTTTTTAAAACATAGAAGCTTGGTAAACTTCTACATAAAATTCAGACTTTTAACTTAAAACGGCTACTTTTCTGAAATACAGTCAAAAATGTATCTGTATTTGAAAACTGAAAATGTTGTGTTTTCACCTTGTATTAAGTCTTTAAGATTTTAACCTCATAAAAAAGTCCAAGGTGTTAGAAAAATGTATTCAATTCAAGCTGAAAACTGAAAATTAATCGAACATTTGCTACTCGGAAAGGCAACCAAATATAGTTCTTAAACTCGAGTCTGAAAACTTGCTATTTTCACTTTTCATTTAAGGTCTAAGCTTGTCAAAGTTTTAAATTGTTTAAGAAGATTCGTTTAGTTCAAGCTGAAAATTGGTTCATTCAACATTTGCTACTCTGAAATCCAACCCAAGTATAATTTCTGAACTGGAGTCTAAAAACTTGATATCATCTTTTACTTAAATTCTTAAATTTATAAACCTTATACATAAAATTATAAAGTTTTTGAGGTTTAATTCAAGCTTTAAATCGTAAAAAAACTAAAAATTAATCTTCCCTGAAAGGCAGTCTGAATTTGAAAACTGGAAATTTGCTGTTTTTCCAAACTTGCTAACATAATAAATAAAATTGAGAAGACTTTTTTGATTTTTGGATTTAAGCCTGAAAGCTACAGTTTTCATCTTTCACTTAAGGCTGTAAGCTTGCTAAACTGATAAAATTCAGAAGTTCTACATGGTTTTCAATTTTAAAGAGGATTAGTTTACTTCAAGCTGAAAAACTAATATAATTGATCTAACATTTGCTACTCTGAAATACAGCCTAAACTTGAATCTGCAAACTTGTTCCCACTTTTCACCCAGAAATTTGAAATTGAATTCAAGCCTTAAATCGCAGAAAAACTAAACATTAATTTTCTCAGAAAAGCAATCTGAACTTCAAAACTGAAAATTTGCTGTTTTCATCTTGAAGTTGAAATTGTTAAAATAATAAATAGAATTATTTTTTAATTTAATTTACGGTTTAAACAAACATTTACCATTCTGAAGGGCGGCTAAGCTTTCTTGAAATTCCGTCTGAAAATTGCTGTTTTACATTTCACTTAAGGCTCTAAGCTTGTTAACCTGATATACATATAAACTTCTAAAGTTTTTAGAGCTTTACATTTTTAAGAGGAAGCTGAAAGGCTAAAAATTGATCGAACTTTGAAATACAGCCAAACATCTGAATTTGATTCTGAAGACTCTTTCACGTAATATTTTGGGCCTGTTAGCCCTGATAAGTTAATTTATAAAGCTTTCAGGGTTCAGAATTTTGGAATTGAAATCAAGCTTTGAAACGCAGAAAATCTGAAAATTAATCTTGGATTTGAAAAGTGAAAATTTGCTATTTTCATTTATTCACACAAATTCCTGAATTTGTACATGAAAACTTATTGTTTTTAAGCTTGTTAATCTTAGAAATAAAATTAGAAAGTTTTCGAGGTTTTTAAAATTTAATTTAAGCCTTAAATAGTAGAAAAACTGAAAATTAAGCTTCTCTGAAAGACTGCTGTTTTCATCTTCAAGTTCACTTTCTAAACTTATTAACATAATAAATGAAATTGATAAGTTGTTAACAATTTCTGCAAAAAATTCATCTAATTCAAGGTTTTAGATCGTAGAAAAACTGAAAATTATTTATTACTTAGTTTTGAGTCATGCCCTTAGTGTTAAATAATTCCGAAGGCTAGAAGATCCTTAATTTAGTTTAAAATAATTTTAAATTCTCCAAGTTGCGTTATTGAGAAGGTTTATGTCATTGTGTATCGTTAAAATTGTATCTGTCATAAAATGTTTATATCTAAAGCAGCTAACCCAAATTGATGTCGTTATTTAATAATAAACCAATAACAAGTAATGCCACTATACTGCAACCTACAACTTTTCTACCGATTATTATCTGATGTTTTGCTTAAGTTTTGGTGGATTTGACTGTTTACTAATCATAAAATAACGATCAAAATTTGCGTTTTATTGCGTGTTCATCCTTGAATCTATGATTCAAATTTTTAGATTTTATTAAAACGTATTAAACGGAACGTTATTTTCCACGCCAATTTACTAAACCGTAGGAAAAATACTTGCGTGTCGCCGGGGAAAATAAATAAATACGTTGTCTATGGATAATCGAGTTATTTTGACATAAATTATTTTTCCAACATATTACAGAAAATAGGTCCGTGAAACGCAAAGCAACGAAGTTAATTTAAACTGCGAAACAAGACCATACTTGCAACAGAACAATTTATCATCATTAGGAGAAGTACAACGGTACAGTAAATGCAATTTAATAATTGTCATGCAAACAGAATAAACAATCCGGAAATTACGTTACAAAATAAACACATATGATTATGCTATCAACTACACAATACCTGCATAAATTTAATTTACAAGTTTAACAACGCTTTTGCGAACTAATTAATGCCGCCCCAAACTTTTCGAATCATACGCGAAAGTTATCCGTTCAATAATATATTACCTGTAGTAATAAACCCTGTACTCCCCAATCGATTGGAAACCTGATAGTGCCATTACTAGCTGTTAATTGCAACACACATATCTAATAAAGCTCTTGTATGCTTACATGTACAACGTACATCCTCCAAGAACCCGCAGTTAGGGATATTGAGCTATTATATGGTGACTAAGTGCTTCCCGATTTAATATTAACGCTCTTATTTATTTAATAATCCCTCACTTACATGTTGCTTTAGGAGAAAACTCTCTACTTACAAACAGCACAGGATATTGGAAAATTTATTATAAATTCCTATACCCACCTCAGTCATATTATAATTCCATTAAGACAAACTTTAAGTTAGACTTTTCCTACAAAACTTAACCTAATTGCTAAAGTATTTCAAATCAGTTCTTCTAAATTTTTAATTTAATACTCATAATTAATTTACTTGCAAAATTATTCAAAACTAATAAAATAATCAGAAATAAATAAATTCCGTATTTTCACTTACTTCGTTATCTAAAGTTTGTGTTGTGGACTTCGTGAAAAACTAGTGCCAAATTTATTGGGGGCTTTACACTTATTTTCTCCCTTTCAAACTTGATACTTAAAAAAGTTTATTTTGCCTTAAAATCTTAACTAGAAAAACTGAAAAGCAATCGAATATTCTCCTGAAATGTAGGCAAAAGTTGAAAATTTTCTATTTAGTCTTTAAGTTCCTAAGTAAATTTCAACGATTTAAAAAAGAAAATTCGTTTAATTCAAGCTGAAAACTCAAAAATTGGTCTAACATTGTAGCTCTGAAAAGCAGCCAAATATAATGCTTGAATTTGAGTCTGAAAAATTGCTGTTTTCATATTTCAGTTAAGCCTTTAGTTTGTTAGTTCGATGAACAAAATTCTGAAGTTTCTCTGGGCTTTAAATTTTTAAGAAGAATCTGAAAAGCTTAAAATTGATCGAAAATTTGCTGCTTGGAAATAGAGGCAAACATAACTCCTGAATTTAAATCTGAAAACTCTTTGACTTAAGTCTGTAGGCTTGTTAATATTGATAAATAAAATTAGAAAGTTTCTAATGTTTTAATTTAATTCAAACTTTAAATCGTAGAAAAGCTGAAAATTAATCTTCTCTGAAAGGCAATTTGGACTTCAAAACTGAAAATTTGTTGTTTCCTTCTTCAAGTTAACCCTCTAAACTTGTTAACATAATACATTCAATTGAGAAGATTTTCATAATTTATAAAAAGATTCATTTAATTGAAGCTTTAGAGGAAATTGAAAATTTATCGAACATCTGCCACTCTGAAAGGCAGCCAAACATAATTTCTGAATTTAACTCGGAGAAACTACAGTTTTCACCTTTCTCTTAAGGACTTAAGGCTCTAAGCTTGTTAACCCAATTCATAAAATTCTGAAGTTTTGCAAGGGTTTAAATTTTTAAGAAGATTCGGTTATTTCAAACTAAAAAGCTGAAAATTGATTGAACATTTGGTACTATGAAAGAAAACCAAGGATAATTCTTGAATTTGAGTCTGAAGACTTATTTTCATCCTTAACTAAGCCGCTTGCTAACCTGACAAATAAAATTGTAAAGGTATCAAGGTTTAACATTTTGAATTTGAATTCAAGCTTTAAATCGTAGAAAAACTGAAAATTAAGCTTCTCTGAAAAGCAGTCTGAATTTGCAAACTGAAAAATTAGGTGTTTTCATCTTCAAGTTGATTCTCTAAACTGGTTAACGTAATAAATGAAATTGAGTTTTCACAATTGCTGAAGAAAGTCAATTAATTCATAGCTTTAGATGGTACAAAAGCTTTAATCTAAAAACTTGTTTTCACGTTTCACTTCAGTTTTTAAGTTTGTGAACCTGCTAAAAAGATTATCAAGTTTTCAAGTTTCAGAATTTTAAAATTGAATTCAAGCTTTAAATCGTAGAAAAACTTAAATTAAATTGAGAAATGAATTTATAAAAACATTCATTTATTTTAATTCAAGCTTTAGAGAAACACCGAAAATTAATTGATCATTGTTCGGTAACCAAACATAATTCTTGAATTTCAGTCTGAAAATTTTTGTTTTCACATTTCACTTAAAGCTCTAAGCTTGTTAATCCGATAAATAAAATTCTGGAGATTTTCAGGTTTTAACTTTTTAAGGAGAAGCTTAAAAACTGAAAATTAATCGAACATTTGCTGCTCTAAAATACAGCCAAACATAATTCCTGAATTTGCATCTGAAAGCTTATTATCTTTAACTAAATCTTGTGAACTTGATTCCAGGTTTAGAATTCAAACGTAAAATCGCAAAAAAATTGAAAATTAATCAAACACTGAAACGTAGCCAAAGATAAATAATTCCTGAATCTTAAAACTGAAAATGTTCGTAAGTTCGAAGGTTGTTAACATATAAAAGAAAATGTCAAAGTATCGGGGTTTTAAGAAAATTTAGTTAATTCACACAATTTTTTAAGCATGTTAAACTAGCACACAGATTCTGAGTACCTATTCAAAGAGTTGAAGTTCCAATTAATTCTTAAGGAAATTGCAACTGAAAATCCATGAATACTGCTGAAATGCAGGAAAAAATAAATAATTCCCGAATTATAAAACTACTCTTGCTAAGCCCGAGGTTCGTCAAAAGTCCCGAATAATTTATTTATTCCAAACTGAAAAACTAAAAGAATAATCGGATATTTCCATGCGGCCGAAGATTTGTTTTTTCAGTTCTAACGTAAGTTTCTAAACTGGTTAACTTAATAAATTTAAAATTTTCAATACTTCGAAGTTCTAAATTTTTAACGACCTGAAAAGTCTGAAAGACAGCCAAACATAATTTTCTAGCATTATAAAACTGAAAATTTGCTGTTTTAGTCTTCCACTCGTCTTTAATCTCGTTAACTTGATATATAAAATTTTTCAAAGTTCAAGTTTTATAAAATATGAATTTCCGCCAAATTTTAAATCTGAAACCTGAAAACTAATTGTTTCTCTGAAACGAAAAATAATTTCTGCATTTTTCCTCTTTTAGACAAGTCTCTCAAAGTATGAACTTCATAAATAAAATTCAAAACGGTAAAAAATTCCAAGTTTTGAAAGATATTTCACTCTAAAATTGTGTAGCTTGTTAGATCCAACATGGATTCACACGAAAGTTTACATACTGACACCACTTTATCGTTCCGTTAAATTCTATCTAACAACCATTTTCTGAAGTTGATTTTGCTAATGGAAATTTACATTTCGACGTATTGCTTTTTTTTCCTCTCCTCTACACTGAACATAATAAAAAATAAACCTTTTTTCCGTTTTGTGCACTGCGTACCTTTAGACAAATTTTGAATAAAGAAACAAATGATACACGATCTGATATTAATATTTTCAATAAAATATCGAAGGTATTTTATCTGAAACAAAGGTATTTCAATATGTGACTGCGTAAATATCTAACCACAGAATCTAAGCCTTTGAAATTATGCATATTTTACATACTTTCGGATACTTTATTGGCTTTGTATTTACTTTCGTTAATTCCAGGGAAAGTTTGCTCAAAAGTTTTAAGAAAGTTATATATACATACTTTCCTCGCATTCGTCTAAAATCGAACAATGTTAAAGTTGAAATAAATTTATGAAATTACAAATGAAAGGTTGGAGGTCGGTATTTACAAGAATACTTCAAAGATTTCAAATATCCCAAACTAAGGCGTATGAATACAACGAAGTTAATTTTTACATTCGAGAAAGTATATTAAAGTTATTTGAGGTATTCTGATAATTCTGAATTTGTATGTTTTCTTAACTTATGGAAGATTTACTTGTGTTTAAAGCCTAATATGATTTTCTACTTTCAGTGAAACGCAGGAATAATAATCGGATGTTTTAATAATAAACTAAATGTTGGTTTCAAAGACCTGTTCAGATTCTGTTATGGTTTTTGATTGATGGTTGATAATATAGTGGATGACACGTCGACGACACAAGTTCAAAACCCAGTCAGAAAATCCTTATCCCGTTCAGTACTTCAAATAATAATTTATTTTTAAAAAGTAGCGATTTCCAGATTTAAAAACTATGTAAAAAATAAAGGAACAAAATTAAACTGTTAAATTTATGTTCATAAGAATAATACACCCAAACAATATTGCTTTTATTCGAAAATTTCCACAAATTGATGCGTTAATTGAAGCTCTAAGAAGGAATTACTCATTGGTACGAATAATCGTTAGTACCATTATATTTTCACCGATCTGTTTCAGTAATGTTTTATAGGGACTTCCCCCTTGTTTTACTCTTTAAATAAATCGTATAACACGCTATGATTTAAAAACGTGAACTGATAAAAACGCTTTTAATAAAAAAAAAAAAGTTTCATTCTAAAACTTTGCAAAATCTAACATGTTATAACTCAATTTCACGAATAACATATTCCAGGAACCTGTCGCGTTGCGTGTTGTTTTAATATCTGTATTATGTTTTAGCCTATCAGGAAATTTGCATATAATGTTTGGTAGAACTAGAAGTTTGTTCGTTCGTTTAATTATCGCGTTTATTACGCCCTTAACTACTTTGATAAAAGTTAAAAGCAAATTCTGTTTTATAAAATCCACTTACACGTTTGATTAAAGTGACGTTGAAGGTTTAAGAATTTAAACAACGCGAAAATTTATTATTTGTCAAGTTCAGATCTTCCCAACAAAAAATCTATCAACATTTACCATTTTAAAATTTAAGATGACCTTCCTTCTCTATCAAAACGATTCGGTAGTCTAACTTATTGGAAATCATAAATGAATAAATGATTGTCTTTCCAGTTGCAAAAAGTCGTAATATAACATTTTAACCTTTTCACTTTTCGTTCAAATTTTAATTGACACCTTTTTTAACAACCCTTGGCTTTGTGTTTCAATCAGGATTCTTGTAATTAACAGGGGTCAGTATGACAACCTTCGAAGTCCTTTAAATACCCTAAATTTTCGGAAATCACGCAAAATTTAATGCTAACCAAGTAACTACAAATAAATTTAGTGCAACTCGTCTGATTTCAAGATGGGATGTGATGTTTTATTTAGAATTGTTTGGGAAAGAAATTTCACCGAAAAATTAATTGAATAGGAATATAGTTTCAGTGGGTTTTTTCGTCCAAATTTTAATTGACACCTTTTTAACAACCTTGCGTTTTAATTCGAATTCTTGCAATTACCGGAGGTCAATGTGACAATCCTAAAATAAAATCACACAAAATTTAATGCTAACCAAGGAACTACAAATAGATTTATTGCAACCCGTCTGATTTCAAGGATGGGTGTGAGATTTCATTTTGAATTATTTGGGAAATTTCGCCATAAAATAAATGGAATATAAGTACCTAGTTTCAGAGAATTTTTTTCGTTCAAATTTTAAATGACACCCTTTTTTAACAAGACTTAGTTTTACGTTTTAATCAGGATTCTTGTAATTAACAGGGGTCAGCGTGACCTTAGAAGTCCTTTCAGAAGTCTGAATTTTTCAAAAATCACACAAAATTTAATGCTAAATGAGCATTTTAAGAACGAATTTTGATCACAAAATAACTTGAAAATGAATAGTCTCAGAGTTTTGTTATTAATTTAAAGTAAGGATTTAAAGAATCAATTTTTACCGAAAAATAAATTAAATATAAACACATTCAAAGTTTTATCGCTCTTTTACAATTCTTTGGCCAGTGAACATTTTAATAAGTGATTTCTGCATTTCAGTAAATGTGTGTTTTAACAAGAACTAAAGGCCTATTCAGGACAAAATTACATGTCAGAAACTTAGAGCAAATTCTACTGCGTGAAAGAAACAGAATATTTCAAAAGCTAAATGATTTTGTACAAGAACTTTGAAGGTTTAGCCGATTCAGTTTAAATAATTTTCAGATAAGGTGTTCTAAATTTCCAACTTCAGAAATTATAAGTAAAAGTAAAATAACCCAGCAAAACCATCAGCTGGCGGCGAACAATTGTGATTTCGGGGTTATTGCCAATCATCTGATATTGTATTGAAAAAAATTAATATCAGTTAATCAACCATGACGTACGTTAGTGGAAAAGCAGATTGTTTGAATGATGAAGTTGGTTGCCGAATAATCAAGTATTCTATCACGTTATCTTTCTTGTTATTTTTCAATCTTGCAATAGTTCAATAATTGATTATGGTGCTTTAAAAACATACCTTTTAGGTGAATTCGAAGACTTCCACGCTCAGTGTCAGTGTTAGCAGGACGTCTTCCGGGTTGAAACCGTGTCATTACTGAGACAGAAGAACTCGACGAAGGGTTTCGCCTCTGGCTTGGTTGACAAGTTGAGTTACCGTTACCCTTCTGCACTTGCTAAAAGAGTTTCGCCTCTGGCGTGATTGGCACGTTGAGTTACTGTGCTCTTTTAGTGCTCCCTTTGTCCTCCTGATGAAGCCCCTTAAAAAAGTGGACGAAACGTTGAGTTCTTCTGTCTCACCACGGTTTCAACCCGGAAGACGTTCTGTTAGTACCTTTTAGGTAATTGTTAAAGATATGCCTGATTTAGGCTGCTAAATAATTCGAAATTTTAGGTTTCAAACCTTATTTTAATTAAAATAAATTTATTATAGGGTCATGTTCTCCTGATAAAAAATTTCACTTTTTCAAAAAGGCAAAATTTAGTCTAACTATTAGTCAAACTGCAACCCATTTTAGCAATGTTTGTATAATTTGTTAGTCAACTAATTAAATGATAGTTTGACCAAAAAAGAATAACAAATATTCCTTGACTTAAATGATAGTTTAATCAAAGAAAAATAATAAATTCCTTGACTTAAAAATAATGTCAAAAGTACAGAAATGCCAAATAAAGATTTGTGGTTATCTGAGATAATTTAATTTTAATTTTTGGGTAGGTTTATTCATCCAGCTGAAACGAAGTTTCCAAATTTCTATAATTTTTACTTTTAATAAAAATATAAATAAATTATTATTATTTTTTATATACTTATATTTAGCAAATTTTAAAGTCTAAGTAAATGGGAAGTGCTGCGCCTCAATTATAGGTAAACTTCCCTTACACTAAATAAGTAACAACAATAAGAAGAGAAGTATCGATGTATGTAGAAGGCACAATATGGTGATAAGCAGTACAAGATTCCTGCACAAGCAAACGTGAGTAGCCCCAGACGGAGTAACATGGAATCAAATAAATTATGTCTTGATCGATTCAAGGCATATGTCCGCTATTCGATATACCTACTTGATGTTCAGAGTTGCAGGGGTGCGGATTGTGACTCCAATCACTTATTAGTGTGTGTTAAATTTAAGCAAAGAATCGCAGTAAGGAAGTACAGTGACGAATCAAATGTTTGAAAAATTACTAAATGAAGAAAAAGAATAAGAAAATGGTCAAATCTCCACAGAAGCAGAGGTCGTCGAAATTATAAAAGACCTAAAAACTAATAAAGCCTCAAAGGAAGACCAAGTTGCCGCTGAAATGCTTAAATATGGAGATGAAGATAATTAATATAATTATATATAAACTAAAACCTGCGTCAAGGTTTAAATATTTCAATATTTTTTGCTAGAAAACTTCAGCTTTTTCGCTAAATATTACTTAACGCATATTACAATGCTTAATAAAAAATTTAAAAATCTAAGTTTAGAAAATTATTTTAAATACTACTTAACGAAGCACTAAGTTTGAGAAGCAATTTTAAAATCAACTAATTTTAACAACCTTTTTGATTTAAAAATGAGTTTTTCAATTTTTCCTGTATCAAAACAGTAGATTTGAATTAAAAACAAACCAAAATTGTATATTAATGCTTTAGTCACAGGAATTGTAAAAATCAACTGATTTAAAACAAATTTTGTGCTTTAAAAATGTTTTGCTATTTCTCCTCTGCCATACAGATAGAATTGAGTAAAATAACACTTCCAAAATTTTACATAAATAGATGCAGCCTTAGTCACAGGATGAAATTTAAAATCAACTGATTTTTGACATTGTTTTAAAAATACGTTTTGCTATTTTATCTGTGCCAAACAGATAAAACTGAGTAAACTAACACTCCCAAAATTTTATATAAATGCAGCTTCAGTTGCAAAAATTACACAAATCAACTGATTTAAAGAATATTATTTACTTTAAAAATGCGTTTTGCTATATTTTCTGTTGCCAGACTGGTAGAATTGAGTAATAACACTTCCAAAATTTTACATGAATGTAGCTTTAGTCACAGAAATTTTGAAAATCAACTGATTTCTGACATTATTTATTGTAAAAATGCGTTTTGCTATTTTGCCTGTGTTAGACAGATAGAACTGAGTAAAATAACATTCCCACAATTTTACATAAATGTAGCTTTAGTTTCAAGAATTTTACAAATCAACTGATTTAATAAATATTATTTACTTTAAAAATGCCTTTTGCTACTTTTCCTTTGCCAGACAGCTGGAATTGGATAAACTAGCACTTCCAAAATTTTACATGAATGCAACTTTATTTCTAGGAATTTTAAAAATCAACTGATTTTTGACATTATTTGTTATAAAAAGAGGGTTTTGCTATATTTTTGTGCCAAATAAATAAAATCTCCAGGATTTTATATATATGCAACTTTAGTCCCAGGAGTGAAAAAATCAACTAATTTTAAATATACCTTTTGATTTAAAACTCCTTAAAATTATTTTGGTAAGGTCCTTGGTGTTTTTATTATGTACAAGGATAAAGCTTGCAAAATACTCGTCCCTTCATAAATTGACGTTTGTAAACGTGTACTCAGATTAAGTGTTTAAAAATTAATTTCGCAAATTCATAAATAATCCTACACAGTGCTGTTCTGCCTTAGTTCATGTTTTCTGGGAGAAATTTCATAAACAATATGCTGTCACGTCTCGAAAGTATGTTATACATTTTGAAATAAAATTTTCATTATTTGATTTACGAGTGTATAAAGAAACATGAATAGCTACGACAGGTTAGAATTGATTTAATTTTCCCATAAACAGAAGCGTTGGAAGCGGAGGTAGTTTAAGGTCTGTTAATACTTGTCAGGTTTTAGGGATTCGCGGTTCATTAATGTCTAATTTTACTGAGCAGCTCCTTTAGTCGGTGTTTTTATGAAGGTTGCATGACAGAAAGTACTTTCAGTAAATCGCAACACAGCCTTAAAAACCGTAGTATCTCCATCAACGTGGGAGCTCTTGGTCAGATAGACAGTTATATGTTATCCACCAGCTTTCAGTGAGTTGTCGGCCATAAGTTCCCGTCTAATCCCAATACAGTGCTCGTTGCCGCAAACTCTTATCGTATTCGACCTCCTCGCGCATACGAACTTTAGCAATCAGCAATCTGCATGATAATCTATCGGGAATCCAACCGACGAATTTGTGAGAAGCGCTAAACTTTTAAGACGTGAGATCGTGTTCTTGATATTCTTAATCTTAAGAACAAACGCCGAAGGAGTTTCGTAAGACAATTCACCGATACCGCCGCTATCAAAAAATGTTGATACAGAAAATTTTCCGAGTTCGAGCACTTTAAAATTTCGTTTTAAACTTACGCTGCAAGAATATTTCAAAAGTTCCTCGAATACGAGTGTATAACAGAATATATTTTAAAATGGTAAAAGGATCTTTTGAAGTTCCTGTAAACAATATAAAACTTTCTACATTATCAATACAATCAATTACGCATCGTAAATTGATATTAAAACACTAATTAAGTTTAAATTTGTTTTCGAAATAAAGCTCGCGCTTTATTTCGATTTAATTTC
Organism: Melanotus villosus; assembly: GCA_963082815.1. Lineage (NCBI taxonomy): Eukaryota > Metazoa > Arthropoda > Insecta > Coleoptera > Elateridae > Melanotus > Melanotus villosus. The sequence continues at coordinate 39,986,025 of OY720427.1, forward strand.
AACTTCAGAAATATTTTCCAAGAAAACAGAAGTTCCCCCATTATAAATAAAAATTATTCGACTTCATTAATATCAAGTTTAACTATCAATACGGAAGACCACAAAACTAATTTTTTAATGTAGTGGGAACGCCTAAAGTAAAATGCTTCAATCTAAAATAAGTTACAAGAACAAAAACAGTTATATCTCAACTTTAATCGAATTTAAGCTTCAGTTATTGAAAATCGCCCAATAAAAATTTAATATAGAACTTACTGAGACATAAAATGTCCGGATATGGATCAAGAGGACTGCAGAAAATTCTCGGCACGAAAATAGAACGACGTTTAAGAACTGGAAATAAGGGCTGTTTTCTGTGCCTTAAAATTTTTGCTGTTAATATAGCACCAATAAATAAACTTATGTGCGTATTAAGAAGAAACATCACAATTTAATGCCTTTATGAAGAAAGCTCTCAATTTTTTAAGGTTAGAGACAAAATAGAAATAAGTTGCTAACGTTAATAATTAAATTTTCTGAAATTTAATGAAGGTGGAACTTACATACTAAACTTACTTAGGTAATTTAGAAATTTAAAAACTGCAACTTCCTCTTCGAAACATTAAGTTTCCTGCAATATTTTTTGTTTTCTTCGGCAGAAAGTGCCCAATTACGTCATTTTCAGATCCATGTGAGTTTATAACGTTATTTTAATTTACAATTAAAGGTTTAAACAATGTCCAGTACACAACAATCAAAGAAACATCGCAACCCTCAATAAACGTGATAAACTTAAATAAATATATAAATTACAAAATTACTCATTTTGTTAAAAAAAAACAGCAGAAGTTATAATTATCGTTATAAAGTCACAGCTATGAATAATAGAATAATAAACAGAACCGACCTTTTAAGGTCATGGCTAGGCGAATAAATCCAGCATGTGAACCTGAATTATCGACTAGGTATCCCAAAAGAATAAATTTCGCGATCATTGACGTGGTCAATATTATGAAACAAGAACAGCGAAAATATTTCTACCAAAAAACCATTACCATTGTTTATGCTTATTTTGGATAAATCTGCAGATGTAAACCAAATTTATGGAATTTTATAAGTATTAAGCTTAAGAAAAATTGCAGCTCCACCTACATCACCTCAGTGCTACAACCTAGAGCAAGCAGAAATATTTATGCCCAAGCAACACCCAGTAAAGTAAAAGAAATACATACAGCAAGTCGAAGCAAAATCTGATACCATTAACCAAATGTTGCAAGCAAAACTGGACACGCTCAACAAACAAGATGAAACAAATAAAACAATTTTGAGCAGAATAGCTAAACTTGAAAGCAGCAATAAGCTAGATGTATATTTGATATCAGAGACACATTTTACTCACTAAAACTATCTGAAAATAAAATTATATGGAGTATATCACACGACTCATCACTCATCCACATAACAAAGCAAGGAAAGGGTCGGCGGTGATAGTTAAGGAAAACACTATGAAGAAACTAATTATTTATCAAACACGTGAGATCCAAGCTACAGCCGTAAAAATCTTTAATAAAACCAAGAACTTTACAGGGAGTATAATCTACCGCCCTCTTAGGTCGTTATTCACTGAAGAAGGAAGATTATCTTAGACTCTTCCAGAAGTTAGGAGAGCATTTCATAATCGGAGGGATTCAGACTAAACTCCACCACAGGTAAATATCCATACGAAGCGATCAAAGAAGCAAAATGTGACTACCAATATATTGGCTTACAGATATTAATAAGGTACCAGATTTAATAGACTTATTTGTACTGAAGGGGATATCGTCCAACTACATCGATATAGAGGACAGATATGACCTGTCATCTTACCATTCGCCAATTATTTTAACAGTAAGCGCTACAGCTATCACCAAAAACCAAACTCATCGCTGAACAATAGGAGGAGGACTGAGATGATGCCTTTAGAAAAGAACTTGCGTAAATAATCAAGATAAATACACCTTTCAAAACAGCTGAACAGCTCGACAATGTAGTAAATCAATTTGTAACCCCACGTTAAAGAGGAAAGCACCCAGTACCAATTACCCAAAAAAGATGATTGCCGAGAAAAGAAGAGTCCGAAAACGGTGGCAGCAAGCAAGGCCACCAGAGGCTAAAAGACATTTAGGGAAACGGAAATACCAGAAATTAAAAATGAAACATTCAATAACTTCGTCAGAGAATTATCCGATGATATAGTCTCAGACTACTCTTTACGGAAAGTTACAAATTTGAAGAAACCTAAGACACAACTGCCGCCCATTCGGAAAGAAGATGGCAGCTGGGTTAGAGATAATAAACATATTTGCGGAGCTAATACATTTCAGCCGCCACTCTAAACTAGCTGTCCAAGAGAACATGCCGATGATAACCAATAAAGACATAACTCCGATTAACCTAGTAACACCTGCGGAAATTGCAAACGAAATAACCAAGAATATTAGTGCTATTAATCTATAATTATCGCATTTTTGCGTTGAACCTTTTTTGTGTACTTAATGGGATGTACACAGAGTTACACCAGTCACTCGGCCACACTTCTGCGTCCCAAATCTTTTGACGTTCCTATATCTTCCATCATTTTGATTGTTTCAGCATCTCTTCCATTGGTCACTTTCGCTGTCAAATAACAGAAGCAACTCGCTAACTTTGTTGAAGGTTTCTGCACTTTGTTGCTTAGTTTTCGTAGTCGTATTTGTGTTAATCATGTTTTCCTTCGTTTTTAATAAATTTTACTGTCTGCTTCGATTTTGTATCAAATCAGTTCTTTTTTTTTCCTTAATTAAACTGGTTTAGCACACAAAGGCTTTGCACAGTTATGATCACTTGAACTATAGTCAACAGAAAGAAATTTCACTGATATTTGAATAACACTGAACACTATAATTAGTCACTGTCTGATAGCAAGATGTCTTGCGGTAGTCTAGGTTTTAACCGTGTGTTTACCGATTTAGTTCCGATATTGTAGTAAACAGCTCCAGGGCAGTTTGTGATGTTGGCGAAGAATTTTTTTGCGGTGGCACGAATAAAATTATCTATTGGTGGAATGTTTAGTTCACGATGAAGTTGCTCGTTACGTACGTACCATTCTGCGTTAGTTGCGATTCGTAAAACTTTGTTCCGAAAGGTTTGTATTTTGGTGCGTTGTGTTTTGCTTGCGGTGCCCCAAATAATACAAGCGTATGTAATGAGTGGTCTAAGTATTCCCAGATAGATTAATTTACAGCAGTCTATTTTAAGAGCAGATCGTTTATTTAGTAAGGGATATAGAATGGCAAGGCGAGCGTAGGCTTCATTTAGTTTGTGATTTATATGTGACCCCCAGGTTAGTCTTGAGTCTAGCAGAAGTCCTAGGTATTTGACAGTTTGATCCTTTGGGTTCCACGCTATCTGGTGATTGTCTATGATGATAGGTGGTAAGTTAATGTGTTTGCGTAGGGTAAAGATTTTAGACTCACATTTATTGTAATTTAGCTTTAGGTTCCATTGGCTTAGCCACGCCCCTATTTCATTTATAGCGGTTTGTAATAATTGAACAGCTGTCTGAATTTCTCTATGCTGACTGATTACAGCGGTGTCGTCTGCGTAAAGAAAATTATTGCAGTTTTCGGGTGTTGGGATATCGTAGATAGCCAGGTTAAAGAGAGTAGGTCCCAGTACTGAACCTTGTGGGACTCCTGAATGAATAGGCTTTATTTCAGATTTAACAGAGTTGATTTTTACAGCGTAAGTTAAAAAAATGAATGAGTTTAAACCTAGGTACTTTCCGTTTTTCATATGCGTTTCACGACTGCACAAAATACTTTTATAACCGCAGTGGTATCTGCGGAGAAGATGGCGAATGGTTTTATTCACTGCAATTGTGCATGTAACAATTTCATGAAGTTTATCCCCATTTCGTTGTCTCCCAAGATATTTGTTCATCATAAAGATATAATTGTGAAGCTATCTGAAGGTAAAGGCTGTATTTGTAAGGGCAAAAGAAATAATGGCAAATGTTTTTTTTACTTATTAACAATATGAAAATAAATAATGACTAACATTAGTTCTTTTTTTTAATTGTTAATACATTATTAACCATCTCCATTCGAGACGCCACTGATAGAGCACGTCAAACGGATTGCATATTACCAACATAACAGTAAATTAGTATGGCGCTAAATTCAACTTATCCTAAATCATTTAAAATCGTACTTTAACAAATTATGAAAATTGTATATAGAAGTATCGCCTCCGCAGAGGTTTGAACCACTGACTTTCAGCTTTACACGCAAAATATAGAAGTTTCTTATTCTGTTAAAATACATTAAAAGGAGCGAATCAGCGAATGCTACAAAATTTAATTTCTGAAATTTAAAGGTTGAACCAGAATTTTCAATAAGATTTGTAGAAATAGCTTTGATGTTTGATTTTATTATTTAATTATTAAAATCTTAACATGAAATTGCTGTTATTTGTCGAAGATTACTTCCACATTTAGTTGGATTAAAATTTTTATTAGATTACACTAAAATTTTACCACACTTAGGATAAAGGGCGCCCAAAGTAATTTAAACATTAATTGGTAGTTTCTTGGTATCTCGTGACCTTTTCATTTTTTGAGAAAGTAGCCGCAAGAAACGAATTCCCAAGGTTGCCAAGAGAAATGTTTCGCGGTTTATAAAACAAGAAAAACCTTAAAATGTCAGTCTAGTCCTGATAAGGATAACGTGTTTACCTTCGTTAGGTAGCTGAGCTTTCAAGTAGTTTGAAATATTTAAAGAATTCGTAGTGAGAACACGTTCATAACGAAGTGATGCAATCGTTTTCGACGTAAACCTCCGCTCAAATTAAGTTATCATAAATGGAACAAATGATTGCAGTGGAAATTGTACTGAAAATAAAAACCGTATACAAGAAACTATTCAATTTTTCCTTACATTAGAATTTTTATAAGTTGCAAGATTCGGAAACTGAAATTTAGTTCCTATTTTTGATTGTTTTGCTGAAAATTGTTGCGAATCCTTAGCTATTCAAAGCATTTCAGTAATGCTGCTGAAAGCAAATTGTGTTATTCACATTCCCAGCTTCAATTTATAACGACGACTGAAAATATGTAAAAACCAACTCGCATTAGTTAGGCTGATCGATATCAAGCAAACAATAACTAAAAAAATTAAATTTCCAAGAGAATTTCTTGGAACGATTCGTAAAATCTATCGGGAAAAAGCGATTCGTACTAAGCTAACTCAATATTGAAGTTCTATATGCAAGAAAATTTTAATTATTTTATTAAATAAATAAGGAGTTAATCCAGGAGAAGTCTCGAAGAAGCGCTCGGATCTGTTATAAAGCGAATCGGCGCATCAATAATTAACAGGAAACTTTTTAAAATGCATTTCGCGTTGCATCTTAATTAATTATCCAGAAAGCATACGAATGAGCCAAATTAGATTAAAACTTTTTGTAACAATTCGAAAAAAGCAAACTTTAAAACGCAGTTTATAATCAATTCCTCGGAACGTTAACCGTTTCTTAAAATTCGTTGTTAATTTTTTCGAGGTAATTTGTTGAAAAAGCATTTCATCGTTACGTCATTTACCGTCGAAGGGGAGAGTTTTTATCTGGGAGTAGTTAACATATATTTTCGTGCGGCGGTATGCTAGTCTTTTTTGTACAGGAAATCAATATGCCGGTTTCTAAAGTTCGTAAAAGAACTTATTTTAACTTTTAACGTAGTTTACACAACTTTTGATTTATTCATTAAGAAACCCAATTCTATCATGTCATCTGTGTGAACTTTACATTATTTAAGTTCGTGAGAATAAGTCAAACAATAAGAATGGCAACAAATCTGACAGTTACAAGGGTGACTATTTATTGCGTGCTTTTGCGAATAGTTTGTATAGTTTGCGGAAATTTAAGCACCTTTACTGTGTACCCAGACTGTTCTTCCGTCGTATTTTCCTTCCCAAAATGTTTATCAAAAATTTATATTGCTCCACCGACGAATCAAGCCTGGCTTACTATAAAGCTGCTTAGAAATTCGTTTATTGTGAATGAAACAAAAAAGTATGCATGGAAATTCGTTTATGAGCATATTGGAAATCATAGTGGTTCAGGTTCCCCTTTTTGATTAGAATATACACGACTGTTTTGCATATTTTGATAAACATTTTCCAGATTCTCAACAATAACTTTTGATTTTGAAAGGAAAAGGTTTTCAAATGTTTCCAATAAATAGAAATGTGTTTACTTAAAAACTTTCAAAAAGCTTTCGTCTACCTGAATTTAAAAATACATGGGTTTCGATTTTCTTTCATTTATACCACTGAAATGTGGTTTTAATTATATTGTTAGGGAATTCCCTACCGTATTTTTAGAGAAACCCACGTAAACAGCAGAAAAATGCAAAGTAAAACAGAAGTTAACCAGGTTATACCGGGGATAAATTCTTTTTCCCAAGAGTTAAACACAATTCAGAATTTTAGTCGGTAATATTCAGTAAAATTAAGTAAAGCTTTTGTTTAAAACAGAGCTCAATCCCAATCTAAAATCAGTCCAAAATCAAGGTTCGATTTCTGCTAAAACAGCACCTGATTTTTTTGATCCAAATTCAGGTTTCGAATCCCCAATATATTATATAAAATTTTGATATTTAAATTTAAAAGGCACTTAAATTTCTAATCTGGATTAGAATTTCAATACATTTCACATCACAATGATTGGAAGCTCAGTTTCAGTGTCAATAAAGAATATTTTTATTTTCAAGCAGAAACTTTCCTTCAATTGAAGCTGAATTTGTATACAAAAGGATAAAGAAACTTTAGGTTTGGAAACCAAAATTTTAGAATTGAAACTCTAAAATTCACTTTTGCTGTGGAATCACTTACTGAAGGGTAAATAGTAAAAGGTTTTCAGAACGAATTTCGAGATCAAAATCAAAATAAAAAGGTCAAAATTTCGTTTTCAATCCGAATTTTTAATATTTTTGCTATGAAAGCATGTATCAACGGACAAATCAATTTTAAGCCTACACAATGAAAGCTTTTCAGATTAAATTTCGAGATTGAAATCCAAAAGTTCCAAAAATCAAACCAATTTTAAGTCTCCACAATTAAAGTTTTTCGGCGAGAGTTTCGAGATTAAAATACAAACTTTCAGGCTTGAAGCTCAAAATTGGACTTTTAATGCCGACTTTTGAAAATTGGTGCTGTACAATCATGCATCAAGGCGAATTTCGAGAATGAAATTCACAATTTGTTAAGTGTGAAATCAAATTTAAGCCAGCACAGTGAACGCTTTTCAGAGTGAATTTAGAGATTAAAATCCAAATTTCAGGATAGAATCTTCAAATTTCACATTAAAGAACAAATCAATTTTAAGCCAACACAGTGGAAACTTTTTCAAAGCGAATTTCAGGCAAAGTGCATAATTCTCTTTCAATCCGGATTTTTTAAATTTGTGTTTTGAAATCATAATGTTAAAGGACAAATCAATTTTAAGTCTCCACTGTGTAAATTTCTCACAGCGAATTTCGAGAATGTAATTCAAAATTTCATGCTTAAAGCTCCAAATTTCTCTTTTAATCGCGATTTTTAGTTGTGAAATCCTATTTTAAAAGTCCAATTAATTTTAAGTCTTCTCAGTGAAAGATTGAAATCCAAAATTCCACACTTAAAGCTCCAAATTCTACTTTCAATCCGGATTTAAAACTTTTGCTGTATAATTATTTGTAAAAAGTCAAGTCAATTTGCACAATGAAAGCCTTCTTGAGCGAATTTCGGAATTAACATCCAAAATTGTAGGTTTGAAGTTCCAAATTTCACTTTTAATTCGGAATTTTGAAATGTTTGCTGTGAAATCATTTGTTAAAAGTCAAATGAAGTTTCAGGATTGAAGCCCCAATAATCCACATAACATCATAAGAATTGCCTGCTGTACAATGTTTTGTAAAGATAACGAACGATCTCATTTTCGGATGTATTTATTTATGTGTATACAGCAGAAACTCTGATTAATCAAAGATAACCTTTTTGGGTCAATTTATTATGGATTAAGCCGCTATAACCAAACTGCATTAACCTAATTAATAATTCATTATATTCTACTGCCATTTTGAATAAGTAGTAAACATGCCAAGTAAGCACTTAATCAAGCCTATCTCACTACTTTGATGACAACGCTTGTGGGAAGTCATCTTTTCTTGTACATATTAAATCATCTTTAGTCCAGGTTTTAAATAATGATGCCAATAATAATACTGATTTTCCCGATTAACTTCTAGAAACGAATTTTAGCCCTATCAAGTATGGAAGTTACTCGCATTAATTAATATGATAAGCTTTAATCCCCAGCTTATTTATCGACTGTTAACAGTGTAACAATCAATCTTATCTAATTAGTAAATAAAAGGCGAAGTTTTATCGCGATTTAAAATTGCAAAAATATAAGCCACAAGCTCCTAAAGCCCAAATTACATCTTGAACAGAGGGGCTAAATTTATTCTTGGTGGAGATAAACATCTCTTTACCGGAGGGGAGTATTTTACTTATAAACCGCATAATTCCCGGTATCCCTTCGTTAATTTGCATTCTGATTTTCTGTACTTCGTAATACTTTTACATACTTATGGAGAATATTCCGCTGATTCGGACAGCTGGAGTAGATTCTTATTGATAAAATAATCTGCTAATTTATTTTTTATCAGAGGGTATCACGATCACATTTTAAACATAACAGTTTAATTATGGTGAAACTTTTTGTTATGATTTTATTATGAATAAATAAAGGACAAAACTTTTTTTAGCTTTTCATGAGCTTTGACGGTGATAATCTTTTACAAGGACCGATATTATTTTGGCCAAAGGTTCGATAACGCTTTATAATAAAAAGAATCTAGAAAGGAAATCATCAATCAATGTCTATAAAAATGTACAAGTTATAATCGTGTATTATTATTATGGTGGTAAAGAGATTAGCCAAACTTTTCTAAAAGGTCACAATTTCCCTGAATTTTAGGTAATTTAGGTAATAAAAATGTTACCATGATACGGATTCGAACCAGCGACTTCTGCCTTTGAAATATCAGTTCGTTTAAACTAAAGCTTTTAATCCTTGTATCTAGAATCCCCTTGTGAAGGATGTAGAAAGCTATGCAATACTGGGTAGATATGCACATTTATAAGTTGACGGAAAAATGAGGGATAGAAGATGGGCAAGGCAACCCAATTACAGGTACAGTGCGAGCCCTCACGTGCGATACTCTTCATTAATTACATATTTCCTACAGGGTAGTGGTGTAAGGCTCAATTACACAATTCCTACAACGCCAACTGATCCATTTGTGGCCTTGTCACGTTTCCTGACCTCGCGGCTTTTGTCTCATTTCACATTATTCTATTAGGCTGCATCTCATTCCCCAGCGACGCATCACTCAGACAACAAATTACGAGTCTTCCCAATGACCCTACTGACCAACGGTTCTAATACAAGGAACTTGTAATCTAACAATAGATCATCACGCACACGCATCTGCGTTATGTTGACGACGGTAGATCCCGGGATTACAGAAAATGAACCAAGATTGAAAATGCTTTTACGTTGTAGGCGGCGCCGTATCCTTGCAAAATTAAACATACAACCTACCCCGTACAGTCCTAATATCTTCATTAAAAACGTAAAACGTTATTTGCAAACTTCAGAGTCACGTTCTCAAAGTGCTGCATGTTTTAAGAGAACTTTCGTGTTATTGATTTTAAATTGTTTCTGGTAAAACCACGTTTATTCGTATACTAACGCTTAACTTTAAGTTAAATACTGCTAGAATCCGCTCATTTTTGTACGTTATAAACGGTGTTATTAAATTAAAGCCAGATAACAATATGGCTGAAAAATGTTGACACAATTTGCTATTTACCAACAAAATTTTAACTAAATTTGCTACAAGCCTGTTAAATTATGCTTAAAGTATTAAGAAACACTTTAGGAACCTGTCAAAACATGACGTTATAACCAAGTTGTCGTTATTTCCTAGTTTCACTATATAAACTTGCAGACAAAACAGCCTGGCAGATTGGTATAAAATACCTGTATCTACCTAACTTTTGGAAACTGTGAAGCAAATCCTACCTATTTTTAATTTCTTAACCAAGAATAGCAAAGCGAGCCTAAGTCCCATTCGAACCAGAAAATTCGGAATATAAACCTGAACATACAAGTCTCAAGCTTGATTTTGCAAACTGCAATTTGAACAATTCGAAAATCAAATTTTGAGCCTTCAAGTTTTGCATTTCGAATTCCGAGATGTCGAATTTTCATGTCTATGGAAAGAAAGATTTTCTAGCTTCGAATTTAGATCCACTTCAGATTCGAATCTTGAATATAAGCTGAAAAATCAGAAGATCAAATCAAAGGTTTTTGGAGAATGAATGAAATTCAAGATTCGCATTTTAAAAGCCATTAAATTTCGTCTTTTGAGCTTAAATTCCAATTCTAAACTGTAAATTCTCACATCTCAAAACTCAGTTGCGAGGACATGAATCCACTCTTAATCTTCTAGCTTCGAATATTAACTCAGCCATACTAAAATATTCAAATTTTGAACGTAAACTTAAAGATACAAATGTCAAGTATAATGTTCGAAACTGGAATTTCATAAAGCGCCCATTCAGATTCAGAGATTCGAATCTTGTTACCTGCAATTGCTGGTTTCAAATATTCCAATCTTACAGGTTCAGAATCCAAATCTTGAAAATCGTATTTTGGATTTAAATTTCGCTTTTAAACTGTGAATCCTAGAATAATGATTCAATTCGAATTTTCAGATTAAAAAGCAGAATTCCGAATTCAAATTGATTTATCGATTAACAGACTTGCATGTTTTCATGCTACGAATCTTAAATCTTCTTTTGTAAACTCGAACCTTAACATTCAATTTTAGAAAATTTTAAATTGCGTTTCTTGATTTCAATTTTGAATTCTAAGTTTTGATTTCAATTTCTTATTCTCAAGTTCAAGGACAAAATCATGAATCCAGAGTCGATTTTCTAGCTTTGAATCGGAACCCTAGCTGGATCGAGATAATGAAATTTGAATATTGAATAGAAACCTAACACTATAAACTTGAAGGCTTGTTTTAGTTTTTTAGATATTCTAAGCTTAGGAATCCAGAATTCGCAGTTTTAAAATCGTATCTTAAGTTATAAGTTATAAATATTGAATCCTGGAATTGTGATTTCAATTTCGAATTTTCAGATTAAAGGACAAATCCAGATCAGTAATTTAAAATTTTACGGAATTTCTAGTTTTATATCTTGGTTTTTAACTACAAAATCTCATATTCTCATTCTTTGCCATACCTGCATTCCAGTCTCCAATTATTATTGCTTCTCTAAATTTAATAACATTAAAAGTACCAAATTCAGTCCTAAGTTTAATTAGTTGAAGTAGAATTTGCAGCTTTCTTAATGAAAACAAATTATAAAGACGTCCAAAAATTTTGAAAAAAATTCATCGCATTTTCTAGCTTACAGGAAGCAGGTCTAGCTAGTTACAGGCCTGATGTGGTGACAACTGGTTGGAAGCAGACTTCAACATCCACTGTACCAGTACCACCGAGCTCTTAATAACTAAATGTGTTTACGGTTTTTTACCCGACTGAAGATCCATACGTAGTATGGCGCCGGGTTAAAAAAATTATTGCAAAAATAAACGTTTCATTCATAATAGGAATGCGATGCTTAGAAAGCAATATGGTATGAAGTTGAAGTTTCTCTGAATTATCTATGTTCGCTGTAACGTGCTGAACTACTGGTGAGAGATAATCGTGTCGCCATCTATGTGAATCTACAGTAAACTTTAAGTCTTTTACGTGGTAGATTGAAGCTTTCCTTACCGAATTTTTTTAAAAGCAGTTTCAGGATATGTGTTGTAATTAAAATGGCAAATTTTGTGAAATGGGAATTTCCCTTTCTTATTACATGCAAAAAGGCTATTTCTCGTCAAATAAATAAATTTTTAGTAAATCTTTTTAATGCCTACTTGTTTAAAACATGCGTTTTTAATTTAAACAGTTCTAAGTTGAAATTTAAATTTCTGATTCTTAAATTCAAGGATAGAATTGTGAATCCAGATTTGATTTTCTAGCTTTGAATCTGAATCCAGCTAATGCTTTCACTGAGTTAAGGAGATTCGACTCTTGTTTTAGATTTTTAGATATTCTAAATTTATTAATCAAAAAATCGCATTTTTAAAGTCATAAATTTTTAGTCCTGGGATTATGTACCCCAACTCGATTTTCTAGCTTTCAATCTGAATCCTAGCCGGCTGCTGCCATCGAGTTAATAAGATTCGAATCTTGTACAGAAATCTAAAGTTACGAACTGGATACTTATTTTAGATCATAGAATCCTTTGAAATCGCATTTTGAAACTCAAACCTTAAGTTTAAACTCCAATATAAATTTTGAATCCTGAAATTATGATTCAATTCGAATTTTCAGATTAAAGAATAGAAGTTGAAAAATCCTAATTTAAAATCAATTTTATTACTTCGAACTTAAACTTATTAACTAAGATTAAATCCGAGCATGCAGATAGAACTCTTAAGTCTGAATTTACAGTTTCTTAAGGATTCGAGGTTCAAACCTTGGTTTTCGAATTTTCACAATCCTGTTCCATGTCACTTAATTAATTATCAATTAAACCCCATGATATATGTTCCAATATATGTAAGACTGTTAAACCGCGTCTAAATAAAATAATTATTCAAAGTAATATAAAAGAAAGAAGATAAATTGGCCACCGCCATAACAAATCCTGCGGGCGCCAATGTGCGTGAAACATTGATTTTCCATTGATTATTCTATAAAGCAGGGATAATCTTGCATGACGTTTTATTAGAACTAACCCCATGTGGGGTGTTCGTCTACATATACTGCATAATATCTTGCAATACTATCTTCAGTTTACTATAAACACCTCGGTTATTGATTATAAAATCTAGAAAAAGATACTAATTTCCTTTTTGTCTTTCCCTACTGTTTTATCTAAAATATTAGTTAATTTTCTAATTCTTTCGTCATAACTTGTTTTAAGACCATATTGCTAGGTTTTCTTTGCCTTTAAGTTTCTTGTATGTACCTCGAAGGGAACTCCAAATCGGACATTTAAATTTAAATTTGATAAATAAACAAACAACATTAAATGGAGGTTTCAAAATGGTACTCGAAATTCGAAACAAATGAAAAATAGCGCAATTTTATTTCCAGTCGAAATAAATAAATCACTTATACAAGCAACAATTGTTTAATTAGTTGATTATTTTAGTTGAGAGTCTAACTCCGTGTAAATTAAGGCTATCAAAATTGATAAGAAAGCTACAACATTAAAGGTTTAGTTTAGAAAAACAGTAGATATTTTAATTTCAGGAATGTAAAAATGTACCCAAAGCTGAAAGATTTCGGTATTCGTGTTATTAACGTGAACGTGAAAAGTACAACTGATATTTAGTGTCTTAACTAATATGAGCACATTCAAACAAAATGCAAAAGGGCGACAATTTCCGTAGGTTAAATTTTTAAAATACGTCGCTCGTTAAAATTTCATTTATTATTTATTGGTTATACATTTAATAAAACGCTTCTATTTTGTCATGCCTTCTGTAGAAGCATACTCGAAAAATCAAATAAATAAATTTACAGCTTCCCAATTTATTGCTCCGTAAATTAATTTTTTTTGTTGTCTAATTACTTCCACTAACTTCGCTATATTTACTTTTCCTAGCGTTTTCCAGGGCATGAAAAACAAATTGTACGTAAATTTATTGCATCACTTAAAGGAATTACGGCGTATTCTAAACGATCCGAATCCTTCTTTTTTGATACCTGCTGCACTTGTAATTAAATACTGTAGTAAAATCGTTTTATAACACCAGCATTTGTTAACTATTTTAAAGCCATATTCACACTTTGTACGGACCTAAAAGATCGAAAAGTGTCGTTCGGTACTACAATAATTGAATTTTGCCCAATTTATTTAAATATTTAGGTTTGCAAGATTTGGGACAGTATTATGCTACGTAAGAACGCCTATAAAGAAGTATTGTGCTCAAAGGTTCTTTCAGGTATTATTTCAGAGTGCATGAAACATTCAAAAATGATCGTAAATTTTCATTACTCTGAAACCCGCTTATTCACCAAAAAGGTGAGTCTGAAATAGATTTACAAAAGAATCTTAAAACACGAAAATCGAACCTAAAAAATGCAGCTTTCATTCTTAAATCAAGTCAGTCAATAACAAATTCGTTGTTTCATCTCTTAATAAACATTTCAAGGAAATGTTTAGAATACTAATTTGGGGTTCCATAATTTTCAGGGTAAAAATTTCATCGATTTGTGGGAGAAACTAAAAGGCATTAAATACCTGAAGTATTTGAATTAAATATACGTGTATAAATAAACATGATTTTGCCTCTGCAACAGGTTTGTCCTTCACTGCAATTAACCAGTTTCCATTTTTCAGATAGTGGCTGGATTCTATAAATTCTAATATGCTTAATATCTCTAGAAATAGCCTTTTTAACTAGACTTTTTTAAAGCTACTTTATAGACTTCTAAAAAGATTTGTAAAATTAAACAAACATGATAATCCATGATAATTTCCAAACTTTCGTAGATTTAAGAAATAAAAGGCAAAATTTAATAAATTTAAAAAAATGCAGAAGCTTCAAAAATATCCAAAAATAACTAAAGAAAAAACCCCCAAATTTAGGGATAATACTGAAAGCATCATAAATGGCGGAAATGAAACTTTCAGAACAGAATCACTCCACAAGAATACTTCTGCAAAAAGGAGCCACAGTTTATATTTTTATGAATACCTACGAGGTTTCAGAATTTAAAAGAAAATTAGTTTACGCACTGAATGCCGTTGTTTTGAATTCTGTAAACGCTGCACTTCATTAATGTCTACAAGTTTGACCTTAATTAAAATGTGTAAGCCAATAAACGCTAACAAAGCATATTTTCGCAATTTTGGTTGCGTCCATACTTCAAACAAAAATAAAAAAACTTTAGTCGACCATCGCGTCAAATTATTCATTGATCGAACATTACGGCGAAATGATTACCTTATAATTGAGAAATTTTTAGGAAAAATTGTAGTTTAATATACCGGCACTTAAAGTAATTAACTGTAATTTTTGGTAAGTTGTAGTGATATGTTTATTAAAATCGGTATTTTAATATACTTGGTGAGTAAGCACCACGCCCGAAACGCTGACAAGATGTAATTAGCATGACTGAAAAATGTAGCTTTTGTTCTGTCTGTGAAGATGATGGATTTTCCTTGTCGCTGCTGAAATTTTCTGAAATCCTTATTAAAACAACTGACACCCATCGGACTTTGACCTAGTCTAAATTATAGAGAAGGCGCCGAAGTAATCATTGGAGGATTAAATCGAGAAAATTAGAATATTCCGTTAGTAAGAAGACTCGCATTTTATTTCCGGCATTTCACAAATTTACCAGTCTATAATCTATGAGCGAGCAGTTATATCAAATGAGAAACTTTCACCCCTAAAAAATTTCCTAGAACTAACTACAAATAGAATTTTAATTTTATTCGACATAAATTTTCACGTGGGTCGGCCTAGCTTTGCATAATAATGAGCTTTATTTCCGGTAAAATTAAAATTTTACTTGAGGCTTAGAGGTTCTACCTAACATTTATGTTAAAAGTAACGTTTGTGTTTATGCTTACCTTCACATTTATCGCTGTTACAACCTATTCGCAAGCGGTCGAAAAGATCTGTTATTGTGGTGATAACCGTTGAACAGGTAAAAGGGAACCTTCATTTTTATCATTTATCATAAAAGGTGTTTTACAGCTTTGGCTAAATAAAATTCGGAATTTAATACGATTTTTAATTTAAATGGTTTTGAATTAATAAGTCGACCAGGTTTAGATTTATTTATGAAATATTAAATCAGTTTTTTGTATAAAAATAAATGTTCTGTGTAGTTTTATTTTGTTTGAATATTTATTAGCACTCAGAACATACATACTTACATATACGAGGTTTGGCAGAAAAATAATGAGACTGATTTTCTTTTAACCATGAATTTTATTCTTTTTACAAATCACGGTTATCCCATTCAGATTAGTTCCATTTGATAGCTACACACCGATGGAGTTTTTTTTTCATTGTTCGTAGCAGTCCTGGAAGGCTTCCGCTGGAATGCCTTTCAACTCGTCGATTACGCTCTTCTGGATATTTATGCAAAGTACTAAAATTGTGCACTTTCAAATGGTTTTTCAGCAGGGGGAATAACAAGAAGTCACAGGAATTGAGATCCGGTGAATAGAGGGGCTGGGGAACCACAGGAATGCTTTTTTCTGCCAAAGATTCGTTGGTGGAGACTGCCGTGTGACATGGGGCGTTGGAACCATCTTGACGCACAAATCCTGTGTTAAAATCTGATGGACGATAAACCGATTCAAATTTAACTCACTACTGATTATTCTCAACGTCAATCGACGGTCGGACATAACAAGAGTCCGCACTCTTTCCACATTGTTTCGTCGTCCGT
Organism: Melanotus villosus; assembly: GCA_963082815.1. Classification (NCBI taxonomy): domain Eukaryota; kingdom Metazoa; phylum Arthropoda; class Insecta; order Coleoptera; family Elateridae; genus Melanotus; species Melanotus villosus. The sequence goes on from OY720427.1 coordinate 40,002,613, forward strand.
TTTGAAGTGGAAAGTTTTCGCTCTCTAAAAAGGCTTTGTACCATCTGAACACTTGTGCCCTGGATAGGGAATGTTCTCCATAAGCCCTTTGTAACTTTTCATAAGTCACAGTAGCGAATTCGCCAAGCACAACGTTGCTCAAACTTTTGCCGGTAATGCGCCTCACAAACACTTCACTTTAGACGCTCTCAACAATCGCGTAGCAACTGTAACCGGTTCAAACTTGTACTGAGTCTACGGCATAAATTATTCTAACTTCCGTGTGAAGGGGAGGCAGCAGCGTTGTTGGTTCGCGCACAGTGTTGGCAATCTCATTATTTTTATATTATAATTTCTACGAGCTAATCTTTTGACTGCACAATTAACATGTAGAGACACTACTTCTAATTACTTAGTAAGAGATAAATAGTTAAAAATGATTTGAACTTATACTACTTAAACTGCATCACGAGGCCATTTCATTTTTAGCATTCTTTGATAGGTTTCGTCGAGTAGTGGTTGGACAGCCGCATTGGGACGAGATTCAATTCTCCGCAGATGAGTAGCTGTATATTCGGCAATTACTTCTTTGGCATAGGGAACTATGAAGTCCGTATGGAGGGTACGATTGTTTACGTGCCGTGGGGCGTTAGCTAGCATGCGTAGGATTTTGGATTGGTATCACTACAAGATGTCCACATTTGATAAACTGAAATATCCCCACAATTCAATCCCGTACATCCAGATAAGTCTAAGAATGCTTTTGAATAACAGAATCTTGTTTTCGAGATAGACGTGAAGATATGCCTAATAACCAATACAATTTTCTTTATCATTTTTGTCCAGATTCATACCGAGGTAGCGGGCTTCCGTAAACTACAGTATTGCAATGTTATTTACTATCATGTAAATGTTACGTGGGCAGATTTGATTTGGTTAATTTTGGTTTGCCATTCATCCACCCAAGTACAAATAAGATTTAACTGCTCATATACGTAACGGGTTGCGTTTGTTAGATTCTCGACACAAACAAGGATGGCGGTATCATCCGCAAAGGTTCCTGTTTGTGTTAAGGAAAAGAATGCTAAATCTGTGGTATAAGTGAGGTAAAGGAGCGGACCAAGAACACTTCCTTGGGCAACGCCAGAATTAATTTCACGATAGGTTAAGGTTTTGCTGACAAGTTTAACTTGGAAGATTTAATCAATAAGTAGTACTGGTGTGGGAATGAACCTTTGATTTTATATAATAGTCATACATGCCACACTTTGTCGAACATCTAGAAATACAGCAGAACAGTATTTATTTTCTTCCAAAGCCTTATTAATAGTCTCGGTGATGCGATGGCATTGTTGAATTGTCGACTGGCTGTGCCGGGAAACCGAATTGATGATTTGGGATCAAGTCATCAAGGCTTACATCCTGCTATATTCTCTTTAGTAGTAATCTTTCCAAGAGCTTAGATATCACAGGAAGAGGACTAATAGGCCGGTATGAAGCTGGTTCGTTTGCTTGGTTTGGGTCTTTTCTTGGTTTCAATATCATTATAACCTAGGCAAAATTGAGTTGTATTGACCAATAAGTAAGTCTCAAGATAGAATTGAATAAAATGGTTAGTAGTGCTATGCCTTTCTGTGGAAGTTCTTTTAATATTTTTGCTGTAATTAGGTCGTAGCCTGAGGCTTTTTTTTTATTTTTGAAACATTTTATTTCACTATTTATGTCGCCAGGAGAGAAGGCTTTAATTGATGGTCTTAAATGTCAGCAACTGGCTCCCCCGTATGGAGTTTAGATACTTCTGAGAGGTGCTGTGCAAATTCTTCGGCCTTCTCAAGGTCTATTCTAGTCCCTTTAACTGTACAAGTGCGCAGTGGTAGGATGTGAACTTGTGGACTTTTGAGGCCTTTCGTGGCTTTCCAGAGAGAATTATCATACCTAGAAAGATCTCCAAAGTATTAATTGAATCGTTCATTTCGAAGAACTTTTAGTTTATCTTATTTTTCTCATGAGACTATTATATTGTCTTCTATCATCTTTACGTTACTCAGCAACTAGCTCTTTTATCTGTAACAAGATATTAATGGTGTGGCTTGCTTTAGACTACATCGTGGGTGTAGCATACCATTCTGCTTCTTGGATAGTTGAGATAAAATGATTTATGGTAACTTCAAGTTTTTCAAATATTTTCAGTCTAATTTTAATTTCCAAGTTATATTTTAGAAGAGTTCGAAACAATTCCCAGTTCGTATTTATTGCATGAAGTATAGGCCGAACTTCTTTGCGAATGATGGTTGCACCACCTGTAAGAATTCCAGATGAGAAATCGTAGTTTCATTCAATGTGGGTATAATTATCTGAAATATCACATGGGATGAAGAAATCCAATGGGTCAGGAATTTTATCCAAGTTCCTGTAGAAAAGTGTGTATATTTTTTCTCAGTGAGAGTTATATGCAGTACCCTTCCCCTTGGTGTTACAAGCCGTGATCCGCAATGTGTATACTTGGCATTGAAGCCACCCACGGCGAGAAAGCAGAGCCCAAAGAAGTAAAAAAGTCTATCATGTTTTCGTTCGTGAGTTTATGGCGTGGTGGACAATTAGCGGATTTTGTGGTTTGCGTACTTGTATTGTGGCCTGAAGACAATTATATGTTTAGGTAATTCTGGTTTGCCATGGTTTTTCTGCTGTTCTGCTTTGAACGGTTCCGTCGGGGTACTGAGTGTAATAGATGTCGTAATATGAGATTTTGAGATATGTCCTTTAGGTAAAGTGTGCTTTTGTAGTGAAAATAAGAAAGTTACTGCGTTTGGCAACACCATTTTTTCGTCCTTTTGGTGATATTCTAGCGTTTTAGGTATTTATTTTTAATTTTTTTAAAAACCTGAACCAAGGATTTTAAAACATAAACGATTATTTCTTGCAGTGTTACTGCCCTTCAGTCCGTTCTAAATAATTCTAACAAGTTCGCTTTACTTTAACCAAAAACTGAATTTACCTTTACTTTCCTAAGAACATCAATTCCGCAAGATCAGCTTAGCTGCTAGTCTAAGGTTCAAATTAAAAATCCGAAAAATTTTTAATTAAGAGCCAGTAATTACGTTTTTATTTTCACAGCAATAGTGAATTTGTTTTATTAATAACGCAACTGGTTTTGGTTTTAACAAGCCTGATTCCGAAAACCATTATTTTATATTATTTGAGTGCCAAACTGACAAACCATGTAAATTCGTAGTTTCTTCGGCCTTTATTACTTCATTAATTTCAATATTTGCCTTTTATTTTCTTTAATAATTAAAAAGGATACCCAAATTTCTTTCTTATCCTTTAACTCGAGCATTAGACGCGAAATTTTCTGTATAGGTAGGTCTAGAGCGACCTTTAACTTCAGTCGATACATTTTTCATGGCGCAGGAAACGCAGAAAAATAAACTTAAATTACAAACCATAAGAGCGGAACTTTTCTGATAAAACATTTGTGAAGGCTGTTAAGTCGAGAAGCACGAAACTAAAGCAAAAAATTAATAAGGAAACTGAACTCTTCTAGGGGTTTTCTTATTATTGTTAACTATGGCGTGTGTAATTCATAAATTTGCTAAAATTTCACCCTGTTTAAATCAAGAAAATATGGTGTATTAACAGAAGTGATGTAAAAAGCTAACAAAGTTAAAATATATCCTTTTAACTGAACGATATGATATGAATCAGTTCACCCTTAACCTTATTTATTTTCTCCCTTGCATCTGACATTTCATCTCCTGTGTTGGAATATAAGAAGTGTTCGTAAGGTGATTGTACTACAGAAGTAACAACCGTAAAACAAAATAAAGAAAATTTAAACTTTTCCCAATAATATCTAGAAAGCCTCGTTTTAAAATCGTGTTTTCCCAATCAATAATCACATCGTCTGTCTACATTTCATAATATTTTTTCGATGCCCATCATCCCTTGGGTCTAGCTGCGTTATTCCCTGAAATTCCCGAACAACCCCACTGATAAAAGCTTCGTACGGATGTAATTTTAGCATTTTAGGTTTAGTAGGTATCTTGTGTATTTGTAGGGGTGGACAGACCGCAATCTCAAGGAACGAAATTTCGCCCTTTGCTACAGATCTAATAGCAGTGTTGGGTCATCATGCTCTAATATACTACATATTTTTTTCGGGGATTCTACTTTAACCCCTATTTCAATTTTTATTATCTTGCTGAGAATTAGTTAACATGCCTTGGTTATTTTATTTTAGATATTGTCACATGATTTTTTAATTTTTGTGCAAGTTAATTCACCCAACTTCCAGTTGCCCTAAATTTTGCTTTTAGCATGATATTTTTTTGCTTAGAAACAAAGCTTTAGATCAACACCAAATTAGCCAAGAAATCTGTCGTACGATATCAATTTTATAATATTATTTAAGGCAGAAGAGGAAACGTGCTAGCAGAAGTGAAATCAAAAAGTTTGTCTTTTAAAAAACACTTTAAGGTAATATTAAAAGAAATTCAAGTTTTTGAATATGACTCAGAGTAATCTTACATCTCCAGAAATTATGCGAGACACTTTTCAACATGTCTAGATAACATTACGTTTATTAGAGAGGATCATCAGTGCATAGTACGTTTCGTTAAGTGCTTCGTAGATTACGAACGTTCAACGGGTGAGTAAAAGCGAATTTGCCTAAAATACACTCCGGGACAAAATTAAGGGTCAGCTAATAAATGCCTAACGCTTTATTAAAATGTATTGTAGGTTCACGAAGTTCATGTATGTTAAATTAGCAGTATTATTCATTCTAATTATTCGATTTAGTAGGAAAATTTGCGACAAAAGGGCAGATTTCCATCTCAGAGAGCAACATTAGGAGTCTTTTTTTATCCTTTTCCCAAACGATTTCGTTTTAAGATAAGAACATTTCAGTTTAAACTTTTCCTTGACTTCTAAAAGGTTAAAGATTAAAAACTACAGATATAATTTTTTAACGGAATTTTCACATAAAGAAGGCACATAAAAATCAGCCTAACTTCGCAAACATGCTTTTGAATTTAAGGCAACAAAACTTCCAATTTAAAATATTAAAAATTCAATTTAGAACGCCAACAATTCGGGACATCCAAAATTCAATTTAAGACATAAAACATTCAATTTCAGGCCAAAAATAAAACATTCTCTTATTATTAAAAAACCTGTAAAGCCTTAAAATTCGCAAAACGCAAAATAAATGGACTAACCTACTTATTAGATTTTAGATATAAGTTTTTGGTTGTATAAAGTGCTTTATTAACTGCAAAAATGTACTTTAAACACGAATTCAGATATCAGTAAAACTAAGAACGAAGCTTTACATTTACACAAAACATTTTTCCTTTGCCTTTACTGCTACTATTATTATTAAATCAATAAGAATTACTACACCTAAATAACCCAGAATTTTTACTAATGATACAATAAAAGTTTTTGATTAATATAGGTAAAAGGAAATGCAAAAAACTATACTTTCAGAAAGTAAAAGGAAAATAATTAATGCTTAATAAGCTTACCGTATTAAACCTTACTAAATGAAGCTAATGTTTTACAAGTTTTGGTAAAACAGTCCTTCGTAATATGGCTCAGGAGATAAAGGGAATCATTTACTTCAATATAGCATGAAGTGAGTAGGCCCCAAACCAAGTCCCTGTGGAACCCCTTTACCCATATACGCGTGAATCAAAATTAAAGCCTGAATAGTAACAAACGTTGCGTTTTCTACTTATCCATTTTGGGAAGATTTATATCGTGAGATGAAAAAATTTTAGATAAGGGTTGGCCATGAGAAACAAAAATGTCTATTGCAGGATTTAGAATTTATTAACTGTGTTGCTGTTATAATACTGTCAGCGGCAAACCTAACCTAAAAATTATAAGTTGATATTGTGAATATAAATTCTAAAGCTTGCAGTAGACATTTTGTTTGTTTCTCAGGGCCAACCCTTATCTACAATTTTTTGAACTCGCCGCATAATTTTATAGTAAAAAAAGCTGGATCTTGAAGTAAAAATACAACCAATTTAGGGAGATCTATAATTCTACAGTAAAGAAAATTGGATATTGAAGTAAAAAATACAATCAAGAATTTTCTTTTTGGAGTAAATAATAAAACACTTAATTTCGCAGATTTTTTTGGACCGAATCTCTGTAGATGACTATCATAATATAAATAGAAAATTGTTCGAAAAAAACCTAAATACATGTTTTTCGTCTAAAATTTTCGCAGGTAAATTTCTTAGAAGGCAACACAAACATTCCTGCTCGGACTACTTTTACATTAAAGGTTTTTATAAAAGGCTGGATCAAACTTTATTATTAGAAAACCTATATTAAATAATTTTAGATTTCAGAACGTCTTTTTATCAAATATACCTATGTTGGTAACGAAGTTTTCAGTATTCTTAAAATGGATTTTATCGACAAACGTCATGGGTTTATACATCTAATTTATGAGTGTAAATAAATCAGTTGAAAGCACTTCCCTTGTCTTATATTTTATTGAAAGAAAAACAAAATAAAATCTTGTTAGATGTAATGCATTCGCCTTTTAGGATGATATTATTATATTACCGCCGAAAACAGGATTAAAAATGTTTTTAGAAATAAAACTTGAGCCTCAGTTTGTAACTTCATCAATATGGATACTCTAAAATTCGATTTATTAATTCCGAATCCTGTTTTAAGCGTGCCGACTTGTGTATTGTTTCGACGTTTTCAGAAAAAATAAATTAATTTAGGAAGCTTCTACGTATAAGTCTTGGAGAAAGGAGATGATTAAGGGAAATACAGAATTCCGAAATGCGAATTAAACGTTCCAAGTGGCTTTTACGAACCGGTGGGATGCACGATACATCACAACATACCTACTCATAAGCCAGTTCATCTGTCACGTCCACACACTAACCCCTAGTGGCTTACTCCCAATTACATATCGGGCTCCTTCTTTTCTTCTGGACTACTACATTCCTGAAGGGAAGCCCAGTCACGTATCGTTCTGGCGACGCGTCATCTGCGATCATACGTTGCTTATGGTGCCATCCGCACGCTCTAGCCGTGTTTTACAGCTAGCTGCTATTCCTGGGACGTGCCATATTCTTATACATTCATTCAATCACCAGACATGAGCTACATCAGCGAATCGAACCATTCCGGCAATTTAACCCCTTTGATCCCCTGTTTCGTAAACTGCTATGGCCTCACTAAATTCCTTTTTCTACTTGTACCTTGATAAACGAGATTATAAATCAATTTTACCAGAATTCTTAAGAGTAAGCTTCAGATAAGGAAGAATAGAACCTTGTTAGTCTTTTGTATGACACAATCGATAAAAATAAAAGTACCTAAGTAGATAATTGCCGTGGGAATACTGAAGGAAACTCTAAAACAAAAGAAATAATCAAAACGCAGTCGATTTAATAAAGAACGGCAAGGGACAGATATATCATGCCCTCCTTTTCTGTTCTCGAAATCTGTACCAGCTGAAGTAATCATAATACAGACATCCTAAACAGTATTTTCATACTGTAACGTTTTTAATACGTTTATTTAAAACTTCGGTTCGTGGTGGTATTTATTAACAAATTTAAACAATGTAACGATTAACACGAAATAACAACTTAAACACTAGGAACACAAGACTGATATTAAACCGAAACACTAACTAATTTATTTATACAATTTCTAGTTTATTTATATTTACGAGCGTTTATCACGCGTCACGTACTAGAGTTTTTGGTAGTAGACTAAGGTTCGCTAAGAGAATGCGCCTTTTATATAGGCAAGCTTCCAATCTAGCAAGTTCTACACTCCTATGGAACGACGAGTTATGGAACAATCCGGAACAGCTGACGCATTGGCGCGAAATGATTCACGTTCCGGCTGACAGTTGGCGGATCTTGTTACAATATTAAGACCGCAATATTCTAGTTTTATTGAAAAACTGCAAGAGAGAAGTATATATGTACTCGTATCTCCATCGTTATTGCTTACAACACACCCAAAAGCAAGAAGGAGAAAGGGCAGTTCTTTTGCATGCCCAAATCTTCATGTAAAATATTATGAACTCGTTCGGTTGAGATTCCTACCACGTCTGCTATCTCCCTGATCTTCAGTCTTCGATCACTCAAAACCATTTTGTGGATCTTTAGTCACCATATCCGAAGCTGTCACATCACTTGGGTGTGCACTGTACGACTTATCTTCGGTACTCGTTCGGCCACATTTAAAGTCAGCAATTCACAAATGTGCGGTCTTAAATGAAGGGGAAGACTCACCAAGAACACGATATAGCTTTCTTTTAATTTAGGTCGCCGTTTTCCCATTCAAAAAATAACAGTTTATCACGGCACGAATCTCCTTTCTGTTCATCATTTTTGAAAACGCTCGCACGTTGGGCTATTTTGCGTGACCAAACAATAACCTCACAATGCACTGAGCTGAAACTCGGCAAAGGCTCGTTTGAAGGATCAAACTTATCGGCCGTACATCAATTTTGATCGTGGTGCTCTGCCATTTCTGCGTCGCTTACTTTACTTTTCAAACGATCCACGTATGTCAATTGTTCAAAGAGTTAACATTTCAACCGCGTATCACTGTATTATTAAACATTTCTGAAGTTTGTGTTTTTAATGCAAATTGGAATAAACTCCTTTATTTTTTAAAGCGAAATTTGCATTTATCGAATTATCCTAATTATCCTTAGTTCGCAGTTTTAATTCGTCACGTCTCTAACTGAGATTACTTTTTCTATCTCCTTATTTTAAATAATAACATCATATCATCGCAAGCTCGGTAAATAAGTCCAGACAAACGTAAAGAATAACAATGAAGCCGGGAGCTTTATAAGACAGCGTAAAGACATATTCCTTCAAATAGATTATAAACCCAAAAAGCGGTTTAATATTAAAGACGGGCATTATCAACGGCGTGGTGCAGTTACTGCTGAATATATAATGAAGTTTAAAGTGAAACGCAACATTTTAGCTTCGCTAACATTTCTAAATAATTTTTAAATTATTAATTAGAAAAGATTTAGACAATATGACGTTTCTTATTAGGAATCTTAATTTTCGTTTGCTGCTAAAGTTTAGGAAAGTGTTCCTACCTAAACAGGCCCTTCGAATATCAAAAATCATGGAACATTTTTATAACTTACCCTATTATCGATTTTAAAGTATTAAATCTTTACATTTTCAGAATAAAAAGTGGAACTGCGGTCATTTTTATTCACACTATTAAGATAAAAGAGTTCGAGTATGCCTTTTAGTTTTATTTAAATGCCCACAATTCATTGGATAGTTTCTAAAATGCCGATAAATATATTTTTATAACATAATGGTCTCCGTTTACAAAAGATTGTATGAAAGAAAAATGGAAAATTCAATTCGGCCCGAGGCAAATTAAGATATAATTGACGTTAAATTACAAATAAACCGCTCTTTGAAAATAAGCGTAAAATACGCTTTTTATTTACGACTTTGAATAACCTTTTCTTTTTGTAAGGGCAGCAATATTCGTTGAAATCCGTATTTTGTTTTAACATTTCGAGCTGTGGTCATTTCTGGAAATAATATTGGAGTTAATTTTACAGCAAAATTAAAAGAAAATTATATTTCAAACAGACGACATTAGTGTTACAACAACCTCACGATTACCCAAAGTAATATATAGTTTCACCAAATTCAAAAGGATTGACTGTTAAATAAAAATTAGTATCAATAAATAGGGCAATAATTTGCAGAACAACCCTTATTAGAATTGCATGAAAACCAGCAAAATCTAGGAATTTGTTGCTGCATTACCAAATATTTCTGCTATTAATTTGTTACAATTCAAGTATGTTCATTGACAATTTAGAAATTTATTTAACATGGTTGCCGAAAGAGTAATTGTTCGGTGTAATTAAAAAATCCGCTGAAATGCAGCTAAAATTAAATAATTCCTGAATCTTAAAGCTGGGAATTTTTCGTTTTCAATTTTCCTAAGTTGTAAGCTTGTTAATTCAAGCTGGGAACCTGAAAATGAATTGTACATTTACTACTGTGAAAAGCAGCCAAGCATAATTATTGAATGTCTGAAAATTGCTGTTTTCAGATTTAATAATAATAATAATAATAATAATAATGTTTATTGAGCAGGATCTAATTAGTACAAAAAAATATAAATATAATAAAAAATAAAAGAAGAAATACAAAGAAAAATAAAATAAAAAATAAAAATACAAATAAGAAATAAAAATACAAATAAAAAGTACTAATGTCCATATTCAAAGGAAAAAGATCGGCAAAGCCGTTTTTCACTTTTCCCTCTTTAGAATACAATAATAATATAACCTGAAGAGGCAGCTAAAATTAATAATCATTCTGCAAGTTTTTCAAGGCTTTAAAATTTCAAGAAAGTGAAAAGTTTTGGTATTTTGAAACACAACCAAACATAAGTCCCGAATTTGAATTTCACTTAAGTGTTTAGACTTCCTAACCTCATAAATAAAATTCTGAAATTTTTCAGGGCTTTCAATTTTTAACAAATATAGCCGAAAGCTGAAAATTGATCGAGCATTTGCTACTTTGAAATACAGCCAAATATAAATTACTGCATTTGAACTTGAAAACTCTTTCACTTAAGTACTTCGGCTTGTTAACCTGATAAATAAAATTCTGAAACTTTTCAGTTCTTCAAACAGAAATAGCCGAAAAGTTGAAAATTGATGGAACATTTGCTACTTTGAAATACAATCAAACATTAATCCTGCATCTGAATCTGACAACTGTTTCACTTAAGTCTTTAGGCGTTTTAGTTTGATAAATAAAATTCTGAAATTTTGCAGGGCTTTAACTTTTTAAGAAGTAGCTGAAAAGATGATTATTGGTCAAACATTTGTTACTCTGATATACAGCCAAACATAATTCCTGAATTTGTATCCAAAAACTCTTTCACTTAAGTCTTTAAGCTTGTTAGCCTGATAAATAAAATTCTGAAATTTTTCAAGGTTTTAAATGGGCAAAAAGTAGCTAAAATGCTGAAAATTGATCGTACATTTACTACTCTGATAGGCTAAATTTTTCTAATTTAGATTTTTAAGTAGACTTATTTCAGACTTTTAATTTAAATCAGACTGAAGAAAAACTGAAAATTAACCGAAATTGATATCGAAAAATATTCCTGCTTTTGAAAACTGAAAATTTTGGGTCTACATCTGCTACTTAAGTCTTTAAACTTGTTAACCTCATAAACAAAGTGCAAGGTTTTGATAAAAAAGATTCGTTTAATTCAGACTGAAGAACTGAAAATGAATCGAACATATGCCACTATGAAAGACAACCAAACATAATTCTTAAAATCTTGAAATTCAGTCTGAAAAATTGCCGTTTTCACTTTCTACTTAGAGTTCTAAAGCTTGTTAAGCTGATAAATAAAATTTTGGAGTTTTTAAGAAAAGACAAAAATCTGAAAAATAATCGAACATTTGCTACTCTGACAGCCAAACATAATTCCTGAATTTGAATCTGAAAACTTCAGCATTCAAGCTTGTAATTTTATTTATCAGGTTAACAGGATTTTCAAGGCTCAGAATTTTTAAATTGAATTCATGCTTTAAATTGTAGAAAAATTAACAAATTAATCTCCTCGGAAAGGCAGCCCGGATTTGCGGGTTTCATTTTCAACCGGAAATTTTCGTTTTCGATTTTCCTTAAGTTCTTACGTTGTTAGTTCCTCAAAGTTTCGGAGGAAGAAGAAAATTTACTTAATTCAAACAAAACTGAATAGTAATTTAAAAGGCAGCCAAAAATAATTCCTGAATTTGAAAACTGAGAATTTTTCGTTTTTGACTTTCCCTAAGTTCTAAACTTGTTAACTTAATAAAAATATGTTGAAGTTTCTTAAAGTACCAGAGTCTTAAATTTTAACAGAGTTTATTTAATGCAAACAAAACTGAAAAGTAATCTGAAAGTCAGCCAAACTTAATTCCTGAATTTAAAAACTAAACATTTGCTAATTTTCAGCTTTGTAAACTAATAAACAGATTCTGTAGAAAATTCCTTTATTTTAATTATTCTCGAAAATGCTGAATTTGAACTGAAATCGTTTTTTTTTTCGGGTTTCCCTAAGGTTTAAGCCAATAATTAATTCAATACTTACTTCTCAAAAATGTTGAATTTAAACTGAAATCGTTCGTTTTTGGCTTTTCATGAGCTTTGAGCTGAAAATTAATTGAATACTTGCTTCTTGAAAATGCTAAATTTTAACTGAAATTTTTCTTGAAATTCGTTCCAAATTTTCAAAGAATTCATTTAATTACAATTCATTTAAATCAATTTTAGGATATAACCCTCCCCTAATTCTTTTATCTCGCTATCTTGCAGTGTTTGAACGCCTTTCATAATCTTAGTTTGACGTCTTAGACATCCATCTCTGGTTTGGACACCCTCTTCACCACTTGGCTTCCAACAGTTTCGGCTATATCAGTGTCCATGTCTATTTACTTTTATCAACCCTGCCACATGTCCTACCCAACTCCGTGTTTGTTATCCTGTGCTATGTCCTACGTTTTGTTTATTTGTCGATTTATTTACATTGCTTTCTCAATTAATTTGTTTAGATTTCATGAAGGTGCTGTTAATAATTTTAAAGAGCTTGGTTTGTCTTTTGGTGCGCTGAATTTCCTTCTTGTAATTGTTGTTTATTTCCTCGCCGTTTATTCTAACCAAACTACCAAAATTGGGTTCTCTCTTCGCCCCTTACAGACTGATTTTTGTGTTTTGCGTATTTGCATGTCAGAACTAAATTTGCTTAAATACGAAGCGATCTTACTCAAAATTAATTACTTCTCGCTGATTTTTATTATTTTATGTGTGTGTTTATATTGGCAAATATTCACTGCTTTTCAGAAGTACAGAAACCAAATAATTGTTATGTACAAGAATTCTTCCTTACATAGCTGAAATTTAATTTAGTTAGACGGTGCTGAAGTGATATACGATGTGTCTTATAAATAATCTTAAAGCCTGGCTGTGATATATTATTTCCTTAAATCGTTTTAATTACGAAATGCAAATACGCAAGAGATAGAAATCAAATTTCATAGGGTATTTAAATAAAGAATTAAAGGTCTTTTTTATAAAGGAAATCGAACTAATATACCTAAGTAACATACTTGTAGTGATAAATCCAACCCGTAAAAATGCTATTGTCTTAAATAAAACAAAATTGAGCTTTTTCAGTTCCGAAGATCTCTCCCTTGTTGCACATTCAATGGATTTGCTAAGTAGGAGAAATGATTAATGACAGAAATGAAAACATCGCATCCAATAGAAGGGAGTTAGTTTGAAAGCAGTTCATTATGCCAAGCTAGTCATTTAGATTTATAAGTCTATTTTGCGAGTCCCAATTTTCACACTTATTACTGTTGACACGGAGGCACTTTACTGCTAAGAACACATCTTAAAGTGCAATATGTACGGCGGTGTACACAGGGATTATGCTGTCTGCCAATGATTTATTATTTTGGATATTATATACCAGAGAATCTCACAGATCGTAAGCACCAGTGTGATTTAAACGCTCCCTGGGTAAATATTGAGGTTTCGTATGTATCAACACCCATTAATTTCTGTCCTCGTATGTAGCTCAGACATATTCAACAAGAAATTTACGCTCAGATGATATATTTAGAAATTTTTTAAAGCTATTTTCCCACAACGCTACAGAAAAGCGCAACAAATTTTTATGACTTCCTGCAACGCTTAACCGACATTCTAAATGAAAATTCAAAATTTTCTTAGCGCGTTGTTTATTAAACATTTGAGGAAAATCAAAGGGAAACCTGTTAAATTCCACAAACAGTTCATAAAAATGGTTGCACTGATATTTAAACTGACCTTTCTTGCGCTTTCGTGTTATCGTGAATTGTTATTAATTTCCCAAACGTAAAAAAAAACAGAAATCCCTCAAAAATCCTTTTGAACTGTTACCGTAGGAACGCCCTTTCTTTTCGCGCAAGAAATCCTTAAAATTCTAAAACCTAACTTACACATCACAATATCTTTAAGTTCTAAGTTCGTACAAATATAAAACTGAACGAATATGCCAAAACGGGTGCATTAACATAACGTAAACCTTATAATAAATTTAATATTTTTATATATGGTTTTTGGGTTATTGGGTCAATCTGATTAAATATTGAAATAATGTAAAAGTCTTTTTAACCCTTCTATTTTGTACAAAATATGTTCATCCCACATATATACAAATCCACAAAAGGTCAAGGGAGAAAACATTGATTTAGGGAAAAGATCTGACACTTTAAATTATATATGTTGGTTGTTATAATAAATGAGGAAAATTTCGGAACTTTGTTTTACAGGAAACGTAGTAGTAGTGGGCAAAATATTCACAAGTATGCGTAGTAGATCTGGTGTCCTTCTACTTTTTTTAGTACAATACAAGTTTTTGATTTAAATAATCAAATTGTTTGTGGTTTTGATTTAGTTTGCCTCGGTACAGTCCGTGTTTATTTACAACCAACAAAACCTTTTTGTTCAGAAACATTTTATTAAGGTTAAAGGTTACGTTATTTTATAAATTCTGTTTCATTCTGTAATTATAAATTTTAATCTTAATTCAAACGGTGAGATTTCAGTACTCTCTTCTTTTTTTTGACAAAATTCTTCGCAAAACTAGCTTTAAATCAATTTTGAAAATGTTTTCAGTTTACGTGTTTAACCTTTGATTTTTAGTTGGTGTAATACACACACTCAAATGTCAAAAAACCCGCCACAACAAACGTTGAGAAAATAATTAAAATCTAACCTTACCTTCTGAAAGTTTTAGAAAATATATATAATATGGTACTGACTCGTAGCTATTGATTCTTGTTTAACTTTTCCTTTACTAATAACATTAAAAATTCCAACGCATTCCTACATATCAACACAAAAAACTGAGCTTCAAAAACGTTTGGGCATGAATTTTTAAGGCCACAATTAACAAAGTTACCTGCCAAAAAGCTAACTAACTTAAAAATTCCAATTTTTAAAGGTGTTAATCACGCACGAACTAAATAATTTGGAAAATTCTGCTTCCGATCGATGAAACATTTACAACCCACATCAGATTTTTTATAGTAAGAATTTTCACGGTCAAAGTCAAACCTTTTCTTTTATTATTGATGAGTTCCGTATCCGAAAGACGTTTTTTCTTGTACATATATCTGAATGATTGAGTATGAAAATATTTTTCCAACACTCACTTTTTCTTCTTCGCCTTTTTTATCTCGCCCGTACAGAACGATGAGAAAAATTAGTTAACTTTTCAAACATGTTCCTTATAAATTAACTTAATGTAGGTATCAATTTGATTCCATTTTAGTTTTCTGGCTATAATTTAAAGGCAATAAATGAGGTTCGTTTTCTATTGCAAAGTTCTTTAAAAAAATAATAAAACCTTAAACCCGCTTTCATCTAATTAAGCTGCTTCTTTTATATTTCAGCCTACATGTAGGTTTCTTCCAACATGTCTTAGACGATTTTGGCTGCTTTTCCTGGACTTTAAATTTGTCTGCCTGAAAGTTCTGAAAAGGCAACTCATGAACCTCTGCTTCCTTAGATCTAACAGTTTTATAATGAACATAAGAGCATCCGCTGCTGTATTTAATTAATATGTTGCCCAATACTTAACCCTTAAATAGGTCCTCTGACCTTATTTCTAAATTTTTATAATTTAAAAGCAAAATATTAACGAGCTGGTTTGCTCCTGAATCTTAAGAGCACTGAATGTTTCCTACTCGCTTCCCAATTACGTTTCTTAAGGTTGCTGTAAATATTTTTTTTAATGACATATATAAAGCAAAACTTATTTATTATTCGTGGAAATGTTACAGGAAAAGCAAATCTTTCATCAGTTCGCTACTATTTGGCAGGGGCTAGCTAGTATTTCAAAGTTTATTCTTAAATATTTGTTATTCTACGAATGCACAGCCATTTAAAAATGCTTACGTCACCCTTTATTTTAAAAAAGTGCAATGTTTTTTAAGGTAAAAATGAAGGTTCGTTTAATTTTCCCAAGCTCCCAATATTCTCTAACATACACATGGATCTGTTGGCATAAGCTGATAAAAGGGTTTATCCCTTCGGTTGCACTACACAGAATAGAATAACCCGAAACAAACTACGAATAACAGACGAAGACTTTTACGTTTTTGAACAGTCCACCATTTCAGATAATACAAAAATACGCCACAAAGCAATACTTTAAGCTTTCATTTTCTCGTATTTTGTAGACGTGGAAAAATAATTTTAATCATATGAGTAACAAGTTAAGGAACATTTTTGACGGTATTTGTTTGCAAAACAAACATTTCCTGAATAAATGAAAAATATTTGGTTTTACATATTTTATTCTAAGGAATTTGGAAACATATTTCGTATGATTGTAATCAATTATATTTAGACGTGTATTTATTCTGGCCAAATAACAAGGAAGTTATAACTAAATAAATAAAACAATACATTAAACAATTATTGGGTTGTTATTTTTGTGTTCGTTTCCAAATATGTTTATTTACTTCAAATTGAAAATTAATCCAATACCTGTTTTTCTGAAATGTAGCCAAAAATATTCCTGTGCTTTCATGTTCTATTTATAAGTCTTGCTAAATTCATAAACAAGTCCAAGGTTTTAAAAAAGAAAATTGGTTTAATGGAAAACCGAAAATTAATAATTCCTGAATTTGTGTCCGAAAATTGTTGTTTTCACATATCACTTAAATTTGTTAAGGCTTTTAATAAAAAGAAGTCAAAAGCTGATAATTGATCGTACATTTGCTACTCTGCAATACAGCCTGAATTTGAATCTGAAAACTGTTTCACTGAAATCTTTAGGGTTGTTAACCAGATAAATTAAAATTCTGAAAATTTTCAGGGCTTTAAATTTTTAAGAACTAGCTGAAAATTGATCGAACATTTGGTACTTTGAAATACAGCCAAATCTAATTCCTGAATTTGAATCTGAAAACTTTTTCACTGAAATCTTTAGGGTAGTTAACCAGATAAATCAAATTTCTGAAAATTTTTAAGACTTTAAATTTTTAAGAAGTGACTGAAGAACATTTGGTACATTGAAGATCCAGTCAAACATAATAATTGAATTTTAATCTGAAAATTTTAGTCCTTAAGCTTGTTAACCTGTTAAATAAAATTGTACAGTTTTCAAGCTTCAGAATAGTTAAATTGAATTCAAGCTTTAAATCGTAAGACAACTGAAAATTAACCTCCCCTGCGAGGCGGTCCGGATTTGCGGTTTTCAACTTCAAGTTAACTGTCTAAACTTGTTAACATCATAAATGAAACTAAAAAGTTAAAAAAAAAATTATTTAGAGGCTTTAGATCGTATAAGAACTGAAAGTTAAGTGAACACTTGCTTTGCTGAAATGCAACTAAAAGTAAATAATTCCTAAATCTGAAAATTTTTCGTTTTCAACTTTCCCTAAGTTCTACGCTTGTTAACCGAATAAAAAATTGTGAAGTTCCTCAGAGTTTCGGAGTCTTAGATTTTAAGAAAATTTATTTGATTCAAACAAAACTGAAAAGTTATCTGAAAGGCAATCAAAATAATTCTTGAATTTTCCACCTTTTAAGCTTATTAACATAATAAAAAGAGATGTTTAAAACCTGAATAAACAAGACAATGCATTACACAATTATTGGGTTATTTATGTGGCAGCTCGTTGGGGTTCACAAAACAAAGATGAAAGTATATTAGTTTACACGTTTCAAGCTACTCTTGATATTAATTCCTGTTGTAATTCAACTGAAAAAATCGGATTTGCATAATTAATTAGCAAAATATCAAAATTTATTACTAACTGAATTTTAAGTATCTAACTTAATTGTAAGTTAAACAAAATATCTTCAATTTTAAATGAAATATTTGGTTGAGTTTACTTTCTTGCGTGTAAGCAAAACGGTTACCAAATTTCTACTTAGACATGCTAAAAAGTAGCTTTATGAAACAGCTGGACAACATAAATCTTAAGACTACAGCAAACACTTTTTACCAACAAGATAGATAGCCTACTCATTCCTCACGTTTAGTTTCCAACAAATGTAATGAAAAGTTCGGTCAAACGTTATTAACTCTCGGACATACTCTTGTAGCAGAACAACTAAAATTGAAGAAGTTTCGGAAACAAATTTCGAGAATCCTTTAAACTCACCAAATTTACTTCGAAATTAATTATTTGTTCGATTTGTTTAAAATTCCCTAAGCTGCAAATGTTAAAACTGAACCATTAAAACTATTTGCGTTTGCATTTGCCTTTTGTTAAAAAATTAATTTACATAGTTTACTGAAACTTGCTTTAAATATTAATATACAGTCGATAAAAAACTTAATATAATGTAATATGGGGTTTCTTTGTGTAGCCTTTAAAAATAACACAGAACAGCTTATATATGAAAAAATTCGGAGAAAAACTTCAAGAAGAAGAAGAAAATCAGTAACAAAAAAGTCAAGATTGAAAAGCTAAAATGTCAGTAACGAAACATGTAATAATACAAAGGTTCGTTTTTTACAACACTGGAAAACTCCAACCTGAAAGTTTAATAAAAGCTTTACCTAACGTTGGTGGTTTTTCTTCGAAAACTTTCTTGGACTAGAAATTTAAATATTACGACACAATGTTTTAATCAATGATTATTAATAATTAATCCGCAACTTGTTATGCTTATAAAAACAGTGCCAGTTTAAAAATTTGCACCAATTTTCAGGCAGGTAAACCTTTAAATTACTTAATTTGTAATTAAGCTACAACCAAAGAATTTTGGGTATTTTCTGAAAACCGAAAAGTCGAATACAAGAAATTTCTGTTAAATTAGCGAAGCATTTAAAAGTGATTTTTATGTAGGAACTTCATTGAAAAATTCTGAACGTGTGTAATACGCCTCTTTAAATGTATGAGATCTACCCTACTTTTAGGGTTCTCAAATATTTGGAATTTTATAACGGAAAGGAAGGGTTGAATAACATTAATCTTCCGCTCGTTCTGGCTATTATTTATGTTCTAGGTTTAAGCAAAATAATTGAGCGTCATATTGAGTGGAAAATATTTTTAAGGCCAATAAAAATACATCGCGGACCGAAAGCGGTTGGGCCGTATTCTAATTGATGTAAATATTTTTATGACTTTTTAAAATTTAAATTAAAATTACGGTTATAAGCATGCGGTTGTTATAAACGGTGTGGAATTTTATCAAAGGAATGTTATTAAAATACGAGCTTTCCATGCAGAAACAGAACTGTAACTGGAACTTACAAAGACGAAAGTAACATCTCACAAAATGTCAGTTTCCCGCCGCAGCATAACTACGCGGTCACGTCAAAAGCTTCTACAATTTCCGCAAAGTTTTCCCACACAGAACTTTTCCTTAACCTTAAACCTACATGTTAATTTGCAGAAGTAATAACATAGTCTTATATAAAATAAGTAACAACGACATTTGCTTAAGGTAACTTTTTAAATAAAAAAGGACTTTCGTTGTATTAAGGAAAAAAGTCCAAATTACACTGGCATATTCTTGAGTAAATCTACATAATTATTATTACTTTCGTGTCCAAGGTTATTATTTAACCCAAAATTACTAACTTATTATTTAAAGGCTTTACAATGCCAAATTGTACCGAGCAAGACAAATAGCTTACCAATGCATTTCATAAGGAATAAAGCCCTCCACAAAACTTCAATAAAAAGTTTTCTTGAATTGTTTTATAAATTTCGCACGGGATGAAAGTAGACAAACAATAAGTTCTACATTTTAGCTATTTATTTTGCAAGAAATAGCTTCGGTTTCGAACCATTACTTTAGGCAAAGTTTTATGTTTTAAATGTATTCAAAAGTTTTCCACTTGCCTTTTTTTGAACTTGAACAGTACTGATTGATGAAAAACTAAAAGATAACAAGAAAAACTGAAACTTTCAAAAGGAATATACTTAAGCTTTATTTTTAAGTTTTTTTTAAATTTACGTAGCTGTTAAGGGTTCAAAAACCCAAAATTTTCTAGTGCCACCAGCATGAAAAAAAAATTATATACTGTAACAGAAAACAAGAAGCATTATCAAAAACTTCCTTTAATTTCCTTCCAGATTAATTTTAATTAATTTAATAAAAAGCCTGAATTTTTTTAACAATTTTTCAAAAACGCCAGCTTTCCCAAAAGTGCAAAAACGTTTTGTATAATGTAACTGAAAAAACAAAAAATGAATATCAAAAATTTCCTCTAATTTCCTTTCCATTCTGCAAAACAAGAATAAACTCTAATTGTGCTGAAACTATACAATGTTTAACAATTAAAAATAAAAATATTAAGGGTCCTTCTGGTTTAAAATAAAATCTAAAATTATCCAATATTAATTCACATCAATACTTGAGAGATTCACACATTTCTTCATTTCCAATTCCAAACCTTAAATTATTAAATATGTGTTTGATTTACAATCCCATGTGCTGATAATTGTTGAGTTATATAAATTATCGATATTTATATTTTTAAACATTTTCAGTCCTTTATTAACTTTTTCTGCAGTTAAATCCGAATTATATCTTTAAACTTATAAATTTCCTAAAAATTAGTGAATTATACATCATAAAATTTAAAACTGTCAACCCTCCAGGAGGTTGCCAAAAAAAATTAAGATTTTAATAAACTATTCAACGTCTGCGACAAGATTAATAAAATCCGAAGGAATATTAGACAAAGATTCGTCGTGCCTGAAAAGTAGAATGATAGGAGTTAATTTAGAGAACATCAAAAAAACTGTACAAGCCTTGGAAAATCCTAACAAAAGTATATTTGTCTGGTTATGCAAATAAAGGGACTAAGAGGGAGTCGTCCCTATCCGTCCCTCGTATTACCTCTCAGTTGTAACATTGTTAGGCTCTCTAAAACTGAACTAAAATATACAAGGTGATTCGGCTGACGAGTAATTGTTTTTACATTTCGTTATTTCAGCAGTTTGGCCCTAAACTAGCTTGTGGTAATCGTATAAAAATTACAGTTGTAGATTTACAAAAAAACAGCCGGACTTGTAAATCAAACCTAGCCACGAATTTTGGAACCAGGATAAACAGCCTCTTCTTCAAAGCGCCTTTTCAAACGTAACTGTATTGCATATAAAATTCCCAAATAAAAAAAGAACGAGCCTAAGGGAGGCCCGCTTTTATATTTTCAAGTAGAACATAAAATACGAATTGGATATTAAAGCCATAAATATAACAAATGCCGTTCTATGGAAAAATTAATTTTCTTTAGGGATGTAAACGTTCAGAATTTCAGAATGAGATATAAATAAAACAAGCTATCCGGCATTTCCCGTGATGTAAGGAAAGTAAAAATTTGTTAGTGTTTACATTGGGTTGTTTTCAGAAGAGGCAGGCTTATTAATACTTTAAAAGTAAACATCAAACCGTGAATGTTCCACGTAGGCATTTTATTAAGTTGTTGGAAAATAACGCATAATAATAATTTTCTGCTTTCACTAATTGAAGTTGAGAGTTAGCGCAGTTATTCAAAAATTTAACACAGGCCAGATGGAAGGAATATCTGAACGTTTGTCTAAAAGATAACGTTAAAAACGATAAATTTTACTTTTATCCCATAAAAAAGTAAGGCACTTCGTCTTATACAAAAGTTACACCGAATTCGCATAACATGAAATTTAAACAAAGCCACTTTCAGTTCTTCTGAAAATTCAAAATTAATTTTGACTGAAATTTCCAAACTGCGTAAAAGAAAAGTAATCAGAAACAAGACTAAATTAAATACGTCTTATTAGATATTTTTGGTTCGTAAGAAGCTTCCAACATACCTTTGAAAAGGGTCCAACAGTAATCTGCCAATATTTAGAGACTCCATTTACCCTAATAACGTTTTTCAATGATCTTAGAGCTGATGAAATCTTTCATCATATTTATTACACACTTCATCTAAATTCTGCGGATTAAAGTCTAAATAACGTTCTGAAAGCCGAATGAAATCGGCTGCAGCGTAAAACGTATGTAAAACTTCCAGTAAATTAACTGTCTGAAATTAAAGCATGCTTATTTATTTATTCGAAAATAACCAACTGCGGTATTTATTAATCAACCCATATTGTTTATTATTGGTTAGTCTACTAGTTTCGAGTTTATAAGATTATAATTACAATCGAAGACAAAATAATATTGCTTCCGGTTTTTCCGGAAATGACTCCTTGACACCTAATAGTATTACAAGGTTTTGATCAATAAATAAATAAATAAATAATTTTCCGGAAATATGGTCGAGACATGATTAAAATCCGCTAAATAAACATTTTCGTAATTTTTAAATACATATAAATATTTGGGGTTAGAAGATACAATTGAAGGCAAAGTCGTAGTACTTCCGGTTTTACCGGAAGCAAGTTTTCTTAAAAATTCATCGCCTTATCAGCGTGCTTGGACTAGCACGTGCAAAATATAAATAACAATTTCATTACTTTTAAATAGATAATAATTATATTGATTTTCGTTGAGAAACTTAAATGTATCTATTAAATATCAAAGGCAAAATGACTTCCGGTTTCACCGGAAATAAGTTAAAGTTTCTTTAAAATGCATTATCAGCGTGCTCTGACTAAAATCTGCAAAATATAATGTCCTTGATTTTAAGTAGATAATAATAATATTGATTATCTTTGAGAAAATGTTTATAAAAATATCTAAGGAAAAATCACTTCCGGTTTTACTGCAAATAAATAAAATTTTCTTCAAACTTCACATTATCAACGTGCTTTGTCTAAAATCTGCAAAATATAAATAACATATTCTTTACTTTTAAATGAATAATAATAATATTGATTTCTTTTAGAAAGTATCTGTAAATTTATAAAAATATCGACGGCAAATTTACTTCCGGTTTTACCGGAAATAATAGATATATTGTACAGTGACCGGCAAAAAGTTCGCAACATATGGGAAACGTTTTTATTATTAGAGTATCGCATGTGACATACCTCAAATTGAATTATTAGGTTACCGGACATGCAGAACCCATCATCCCCCCTAAAAGTTTTTTCGATACTCTAATATTAAAAAATTTTCCCATATGTTGCGATCTTTTTGCCGGTCACTGTATATAATAATTTTCTTAAAAATTCATCAACTTATCGGTATGTTTAAAATCTGCAAAATATGACTTTATATACAATAATAATACTCTTGATTTTCTGTATATTAAAAATAATAAATAAAAATATTAAAGTTAATACAATCGAAAAACATTCATATCACAACCGGTTTTACCGGAAATAATAGTGTCAACCTAATTATCCGATGTACTAAGCAAACATTGTTTATATCTTGCAAAAATTCCTTTTTTCCTCCTAAGTAAATAAGCACTGTCCATCGTTTATTTGTGGAGAAAATTATCGACAATAAATAAAATCACATGAGTTTAGGTAATTTAAATAAAATTTCAGTACAGGAAAGCATTTTTTGGGCGTGAAATGTTTAAGGTAACCAAAAGGCTGCATTCGAAATTTACAAATAACTTGCTTTCAAGATTACTCGGTTTATTTATTTATATTTTATTTATATTTATTGCTATAGCTTTTAAAAATGCGAGGCTTTGTATTTCCTAATTTTCTAATAATTTGATCATTCGTTTTTTTTATTTATAAATAGTAGGCAATAAAAATAACGAGGAAAATAGTCAAAGCACCTAGAAGATAACATTATTAATTAAAAACTATAAATAAAATTAACACTAAGTAATAATAAAATTAAGTTAACTTTAGCTCCGAAAAAACCGGAAGTTAGTGTAAATCTGCCGCAAAAAATGCCTTGAAATAATTTTCATCGATGCTGATATTAAACAAATTTCGACATTTTTAATATATTGTAATAAGCAAATTTGTTCAAAAAATTCAGCAAAATTTGTTTAATTAGGCAATGAATTAATCAGATAATTTTACTTTATTGTAAAATTGTGAAATGAGCAACTAAGTAAACGGTTTCAGTTCAACGAAAGACAAATGCAAAAATAGTTAAACTGTATATAGATTTAATGTAAAAAGTGCATTTTGTTTGTCCAATATATTATTTCGAATTACTAATTTCGTAAATTCATAGTCTTAGGTTTGCCTTTAAGATTCCCTAAAAGAGTTTCAATAATGTTGGAGTCAAATTAACTTTGAGTTAATTATAATACATGTCAATGCTTCTCATTGCCTCTCAAAGCAAATTTGTCGAACAAACTCAACGCAATTTGTTTATTTGGTCCATGAATTGATTACATGATGTCCAATTTGTTGCAAAAGCTGTGAAAAAAATGCCAAAAGTATTATTTACTTTTGAAATGAGTGAGTAAACGGTTTGGGATCAACGAAAGACAAATGGGGAAATAGGTGAACTAATAGAACGTATTCTGTCTAAATCCGCTAATGAATAGATACAGAAAGAAAACTATCAGTGCACCAAGCAGCTTACAGTTGTGTCACGGAATTAACAGCGTTTTTTCTTTCTGATAACAATTATCCAGATTTATTGCGCGCATCCTTCAAATGGAATTAACGCGAGCTCTGCTATAAAACGGCGATTTGTCTGGCGTAGTGAAGCAGAGGCTATCGCATCAAACTTAGTGGTGGCCATCAGTCACCTTTACAATTACATACATGCGCGCATACCTCGCAAATCTTTTGAAAGCGACCCAGAAATACGGTTGATTCTTCAAACTTATTGTGGAACGCTTCTTTAAAATTAAAATAGTTCAGAGAACTCATTACTATTCATGGCATCTACGAACAAGTTTCACAAACGAAATTAATTTTGCTTTAAATCCTCGGTCAAAAAGCTAGAGCAATTGCTTTCCCACTATTTCAATACCCTCTTCATCGACTAAGAAAAAAATTCTTATCGAATCGCCTCGCAATAAAACTGAAATTACCCGTGATAATATAGAGTCTTTGATGCCGCTTTTAATATAATATAATATAATAATGTAATATTAAACACTAAATACTAACATTAATTCGTATCTACTATTTTATTTTGCGTTTGGGGAACGGGCATAATTTATTTGCGTAGGGTTTTAATTAGACCTGATACGAGCGTTTAATTAAAATTTATTTCCTAGTTCAGTGTGTCTGTTGGAAATATTGAGTTAAAACGACACATTTTAAGTAACAAGTACATTTTGTTTTGTTTAAAGGCCAGGCTTAAGAAATTTATAAATGAAAAATGTAGTAACAGAGCCTTCCACTCTTATTTTCCTTCAGGTCCTTTGTCGATTGTAGCAAAAGTCGCGTGGAGTTCCAAATAAAAATAGTAATCCTCTTTATTGTCGCTTTTGTGTTACATAAACACCATATGTTCTAATGGATTTATTATAAATTCTTTAAAGCTTCAATTGTAGTTGAAACCTTGTTTTTTACGATTTATAACGAAATTACAAACCTGAAAACAAGCGTAAATAGCAGTACTGTTTGAATTGTACAACCCTCGAATATTTGATAAATATCTGTATAAGAATTAATGTTAACAGTTCGACTGAATCGACAAATACATTTATTTAGCGAAAAGCCCAATTGTATTGTCCGCCTTTCACTTGGTACTTAAATAATAAAATAAAAATAGTATTAATAATAACCTTCAAAAGAATAAATGACACCGAAACCAAGCACCAAAAGTATATAAAAATAATCAAATTAAATCTTATTATACAAATAACATTTCGCCTATTTCGTAAAATTCAAAAAATTCGGTACAATTTTAAATAAGTTATTAATTGTTTGATATAAGCTCCAACTAAAATCCTTGTTGTTATTACAGGTTTTGTTATTAAAAAAAAAAAAAAACGAGATGCGTTTCCATTTAAAAAGGAAACAACTTTAGAATAAAAATATTTCCTTCCTTTGATCTCAAGGGTTGATCTCCGTCATTTTCCTGAATAAACTTACATTCTTAGGCTATATTTATACAGACCCGTACGGAGAAAATAGCGAGATGTAATTGCCCTCAAAGACATCCATCCACGATATTGAAGGTTTGCTGATTCGGAAACCCTCCACTGTTTGGTAAAAGCAGCGTTACTCCCTTTTGAACTTGTATTCTGGACACGATTGATTGAGTTTAGGTTTTCGGTATTATTTGGTGAAAACTTAGCGATAACTAAATAAATTAAAAAAATACTTTAAAACGAAGACCTAACGTTATTGGTTTACGTTTACTTTTATTTACGTAATTTAACCGGTTATTTTTAAAAAGCAAAATTAGATTAGTCGTCCTTAACGAAGCAGTTTACCCCAAACCGTTCGTTTTTCTGTGGTAAATATTCAGTAATGATGCTAATGCTACTAACAACCTGGAATGATTGAATTATAGTCTTAAAAATACACAAAAGCTAAAATTTAAAAGAATTATTGCATCTGCAACTGATTTTATAATGATTAATACAAACTACATATCATTTATCATTCAAGTTCTGATTTTTTTGTTATGTAATAGCAATGACCGTATGGTTAACCTGTAATTCAACAGCTCGTAAAAGGCTCAGGATTTGAACTTATGTGAACTCGTCGCGAAGCAGGCCTCACCCAGCCACCCCTAAAATTTTGTACAATTTACTACATAAATTTTACTATGAAGTTGGCATAAAGCACAAAACTAACTTAAGTAAAATAAATTATATGTTTACATTTTTCAGTAAAGTGGCAGGTGCAAACTGCACGTACGTTGCAAGAGTTAATTGGGCCATACGAATATTAAAATTATTCTCTCACACAAAAGCAAATGAAAATTAATATTTCGCAAAGTACCTCACGTTCTACCATTTCACAACGCAGTTTTTTTTTTCAGATAATTTTACTGTTTTTTTTTGTTTAGAATAAACCTTTTCGTGGTAAAGTTGGAACATTTGTAAACCCTGTATTATTTGGCTTTGTTAAATATTTGTTGCCTAAATTAGGCCTTCAGGTCAGAACAAGTTAATATTCAGCACACAATTGTAGGCATAATTCGTTCCTGTGATGTATTACAATATGTTAATAACTTGAAAATATTTACTGTCTGTATAGTTTTAGGTACATATGGAAAAACCATTGAAATAACAGTATTCAAATTGGTTACTGGGTTTATAATTACCTTGTCGGTTTTTAATGAAGCCCTGTTTAAATAAAAAAGCTGAAGCCAAATGCGCAGTATTAATCAGCTGACGTATGGCAAATAAACATCCATTTCTTGCCAAATGCAGGTTTTTTTTATTAAATTCCTTACTAATCCGCCAAAGTGGCCCTGTGAATACGTTTAATTTTTTAACCCTGTTGAATCTGAAATCAGGCATGCCCTCGTTGCATTTAAAGCGAAAGCTATGTTAGGTTTGTTCGATATGCTTTGAATTACAGTCGCAGTTTCGTTTCGTAAATTTCTGGTATTTTCTTGGTTGGTTGGGATGCTTTGATTTATTTCCAATTTAACAATGTTTTAGCCTAAACTTTTTGTAAATTTTTGAGGACTTCTGCGACCCAATTAAATGTACTTTGTCCCTGATTTTTAAGGCTTTGGAGAGCTAAGGATTTTCATAGGACTTCTTCTGATTGTTTTGAATTCTTGGAGAATTTTTGGTAGGGAAACTATCGTAAACCAAAATAGTTTTTGAGGCCCAATTTGTCAACTAAACTGTGTTTTATTAGGAAAAATAAGCAGCCTGTTAATCAAAAACGTTTTGGTTTGGGTCTGTTGAAATAAATCTGTAAACGTAATTATTTTCTACCAAACTCAAACTTTTTGTTACTAAATTGGTTCGGGGAATAGCCCTGTTGAATTTTAAGTCAAATATGTGCTCTTTGAATTTAAAGCTAAAGTTACGTTTGGTTTGTCCGATATATTTTGAATTACTTTTCATGATAATAAATTTGTTTTTAGGTTAGCACCAAATTTCGGCAAATTTTTAAAATCAGCTGCGACCCAATGAATCCCTGATTTTTTAAGACTTTGAAGAGCTGAAAATTTTCAAACGGTTTACCCGCCTCTTCTGATACATTTTTGGGGAATTTTAGTAGAGAAACTATTGTAAACCACAATAGTTTTTAAGGCCCAATTTTACAACTCGCCGTGTTTTACTAAAAAGAAAAATAAGGAGTTTGTTAATAAAAAAATAAATTGTTTTGATTTGAGT
This sequence comes from Melanotus villosus, assembly GCA_963082815.1. NCBI lineage: Eukaryota > Metazoa > Arthropoda > Insecta > Coleoptera > Elateridae > Melanotus > Melanotus villosus. The sequence continues at coordinate 40,030,792 of OY720427.1, forward strand.
CTGCTAAAATAAATTTGTAGACGTTGGCGAGCTTCCTATAAATTAAAAAAATAAATTATTGTTATTTTGAATTAATCTAACATTTTTGTTTTCTTAATGTTGGGGGCTCTCTTCAAATGTATTAAAAATTATGCAAGCTCAAACCGAAATTAATCTGTAATAAGATTTAAAACGTATCATTCTCAGGTGTTTTCTAATATTTTCTGACCGATTTTTTGTAGTTTAATTGTACTTGTTTGAACCACGGAATACTTACTTACATCCTTAATAACAATTTCGGAACGATGGAATTTCACGAGAATTCTACGAAAATTCAGTCAGTTTCTTCCTTGAAATAAACAGGCTCGCAGGAAATTCTACGGAATTTCATTCAGTTGTGCATGGTTCGGCAATTTATCCCGCGATATTAACGAAACATCTGAAAATTCCATGTAATTTCACTTGAGTTCTCCAATTTCTATCACACGGTGTGCAAAATTCCGAATAATTCCAGACAATTCCGCGGAATTTAAGTTATTTATAATTTTTGCGTTATCAAGACGTATAATGGTCTCTCTTTGAATGGCAATTCCACGAAATTGCAAATGAATTCCATAAGAATTTTACGGACATAGTTTTCCTCTGGAAATAAACGGACTTCCAGGAAATTCCTTCTAATTCTGGCAGTTATATACCGTTATCCTCTTGGAATTCTAAGGAATTCCATCGATACTTTATATAATTATCTTAGAATTCCAGGAAAATTTCAGGTATAATGGCCTTTTCTTGAATGGCAATTCCCTCTGGATATAAACGGATTTTCAGAAAATTCTCTGGAATTCTGCCAGTTGTACACCGTTGTTCTTTTGGAATTGTAAGAAATTTCACCGACACTTTATTCTATAATTATTTTAGAATTTCTAGTAAATTGCATAGATGTCAACGGAAATTTTAGGAAATTCCGAGGAAATTTAAGTTATTTCCAGGAATTTCCCACAAATTTAAATGGAATTTCATGAAATATCCTTAAAATACATAGTTTGCCTGAAATTCTCGTGAAAGTGGAATTCCGCAGAATTCGCGCTCAAAGTGTAGTTCCAGCTTAATATAGCAGTTTTCCTCTCGTTGACTTCGGCTTGGGGTTCGTTTTAGATTAAATATTTTCACTAAATCCCTGGCGAAATTTTGTGCAGCGTAATTCCACAGAATTCTGCAGAAATTCTATGGAAATTAAACAAAAATACAAGGAACAATTCCACGGAACTCCATTCGGCTATACTTTTAGAATACGACTGCTGAGGATATTTTAGTATTTACTATGGGGGAACTCTTTGCAACTTTTTGTGATTGAAATTCAATTTCGATTCAATTGGAATTTTATGAAATTCTATTCAGTTTCTTTTTCAATATCCAATTTCTATATCGTATTTCAAGTGGTGCATTACTGAAGTATTTTATTATTTATTAAGAGTGAATTTTTTCAACATTTTGTGTGTTGGAAATTCAATCTTTTCTTCAGTATCCAATTCCATTCATTTGTATATCGTATTTCAGACGTTCACTCCTGAAATATTTATTATTTATTAAATTTTTAGAAACCTTTTGTATACTGGAATTTCAGTTTAAATGGAAATACCAATCGAATTTTACTGAATTCTATTCAGTCTCCTCTTCAGTATCACCACACCTCACAGACGTACCAAAAGTATTGTGTAGTATTAAATCTAATTAGTGCAAATATCTCATGATCGATTGACATGTGAGAAAACAATTTGCTCTAGTTAATTACCTTCTGAAATTCGATGCTTGTCGCTTCAATTCCTAGATTAATTTGCTCAAATCCTTCGCATACTCGCAATGCTTCGAATTTTTACTTTGTATTATAAACATGTAATTTTCTATTAAGGCTAATAAATAAACTTGCAGCTTAAGAATATCACTGTAACTGAAAGCAACTGTTTACTGGTTGATGCTTGCTTTCTGTGAGGCCTAATTAAGGCTAAAAAAATTTAGGTGACAAAGTTACTATAACTATAAAATTGTAAAGCACAGTGTAAAGTCGATTTGATTAAAATTCAGCGGAGGTTTAGGTATAAGAAGACAATCACTTTCGGCTGAAAACAAACCATACCGAACAAAATCAAACGTCATAATAGAAGATCCTTGCGGATTCGATCAGATATAGGATGATAAAAATATTGTAGTTCAGTCATCCTTATCCAATGGGCCTTCTTCCGGTTTACTCCCCTCGCAAATGCAGGCAATCTGTAAAAAATGGTAGCTAACCTATCGGCGTGCCTGGTGACTTGTAAAACGTAATTTATAAAACGCCATTTATGATACCCCATTTGGCATATATTGACTGTTTTCCTGATTTGTGGAAATGGGGATGCCGGTGCGACAGTAATAAATTGGAGATGCATATACGCGTGATGTATGATTTATTTACTACATGTAATAGGTTCATGTACGTTAAGAGAATGAGAAATAACCTGAAGTACCGATCTGTTTACAATTGCAATTTTGATTGATGAGCGATCGTTAAACCGTCGTTACTGCTCCCGATCTGGAAGCAAAAACTTCGCAATTTTCAACCTCTTCTTCTGTATTGCCTGTGTGTGGGCGGATGTCGAATTTTTGTTATTGAACGTGTGCAAACTTTCGACGCCCTTTCATTTTAATAATGACCTATCCTTAGCAAAACCGCATGGATAAATAATCTTTTTCCTTTTTGAAAACTGTAAAGTGATACGAAACGCGTTTTATTCTCTCTTCAAGATACAGAAATTTAGCGTACAGTTTTCTAATGTTAAGCACATAACTTACGCCACAACAAGTAAAACTCGCCCAGTTTCTACGCCAGCAAGGAGATAAAAATGCCCTCTAAGATATTCCGACGTCTTATATTTCGGGTTTGCTTTAAGCTAAAAATGGAAAAGAATACGATTTCGAACAAAAGAATCGAACGTAACTAATGTGTATTAGAACACAAATTAAATATTTGCTTGCGTTTCGATTCGGCGTTCTTAAATCTTTCATGTTTTTCGGTTTGCTAAAAGACATGGTTCAAGGGGATCGGTACATAAAAACATTCAAGAAACGATGAAAACTCTTAGTTCCTGAATACATGAAACACAAAAACGTCGCTTTAGGAGTGTGTTCGAATTTCGATGGGTTGAGGGTAGAGTTTCAAGACCAAAAAAGCCATTTGGATGTGAAATGCAAAAACTGTTGAAGAAATTGATGTAACGATTTCGACGTCTGCACTGCCTGGTGCCTATGAGATTGCAGCAGTCTAAAAAGCCCTCTTAAACGTAATTTTGTGATTCCACCCCTCTGTGATATGATTTTAAGTGCTTTCACTCACAGTTTCAGTTTATTCGTTTACCAAATAAAACCCAGATTTTTCAAAAGTAAAATATTATTTTTTCAGCTCTAATCTTACACTATCAAAACACACATAGTTAGGAACCTTTCATTAATTCCTTGAAATAAAAACAATAAACCACTGACTAATAAACGGATATCTTATTTTATCGTTATTATTTTTTAATATATGTAGACATTATACATACAAAGGCTTCCACCGCGATGAAAAGAAAATCATTTATTGTAAGGGGTGATAACACGAAAAGTTCCAGCTTTCTTGGAGCTTTCTAAGTCGTAATACGTAGCTTGCTTATTTTGAAATTTATAACTTAATCGAGCTTTCGATAATGCTTTTATAAATAAAACTGCAATTAGCTTGTGCCCCGAAGAATCAAGTACCGTTGGCAAATTAATACTGTGCAAACAATTAAATTACGCACTGGCACTCAAGGGAGCAAATAATTTTGATTTGAATTCAGCTATAGCAGAAACAGCACAATAATTGAAGTGATGAATAATGAATATTGAATCTGAAATAAGATTATTCTGGAAAAACAATTCAGAATAATATAGGTACTTAATATTCAACAGTCTTAGTTACATATTTTAAAAGCTTTTTATTAAAATATTTTAAAGATTTTCCTGCTTCAATGCTTTTTTTACTAAAAACTTGCTCTAATGTATTTCCCAAATTAATTTATTACAATGACGTCAAACATTTTAAGTAACTTTTATAAAAAACGAATTTTTCCTCAGTTAATAAAATTTAAATTTTTACAAAAGTAAAATACTTCGTAATTAAAATTTGGCCGTGGTTATAAATAACACTCCAGAATTTAGTAAAATACTTGTGCCAAACCATTATTTTGTCGTTACATTCACTTTGATTTAAAGGCTTTAAATGAGTAATAAAAGGAAAGTGCTTTCTAATTAAGTAATTTAGAGAACAATCCCCTGTTAGTTTAAACTGAAAAGATTAACCTGTGCTCGTCCACATTTTGGAAAAAAAACTCTAAACTAAATAAAATCACTGTAAAGTTGCCTTTTCAGCTAGTTTCGGCCAAAATGGCGTTTGTTGTTTTATAATAATTATTTGTTGTTTCAACAGTTTAACTTTTGAATTTAACAATAGGCACTATTTACACTCAGCGTTTTTAAAATAAAAATTTACATATCAATTCTTGTTCATTGTAGTGTGTTACGTAAAATTATTTTTCTGTGGAAAGTATTGTTATTTCAAATAAAATTTTGGAGTCGTTGATGATTTTATAACCATTTTCCCAGCAATGCTCGGATTATAAAACAATTATCCGCATTTTTGTTGTTATAATTAAATATACAAACTTACATCTTACATCTCTTTTCTACTCCTTAAAGTTGCATAAATCTATAGCGTTTTTTTGTTGACTTCGATAACTAGTGAAAGGTAACCATTTTAAATTTAGGTTTTTGCGAAAGTAATTAGCTGTTTCATGCCTGTAAAAAATATCTTACTCGCAAGTACCCATCGACCCGAAACAATTATTACATACTCATTACTCATAGTCATAAACAATCAAAATAGCTGATTTTGGGAAAACTTGTGAGATATCTTCAAACCTTCGTGTTACAACTGAACTTAAAACAGATTTTTCCAACTCTAGCTGTAATGGCCTTTATCTTAGTTTGTTAACAACAAAATTAAAGTATGGTTGTCGAAATATTTACATAGTTACAAGTTTTATGCTTTATTGTAAGGCAGGTTAAACTCCCACTATTGATTGTTAGGAATTTTGGTGTGGCTATAAATTTTAGTTTTTACAAAAATTTACGTACTTCAAATTCATACCGTTGATGCAACAAAACATTTCCCGCTTTGCCTAGACATACGTGAAGCTAGATTTATTGTGCAGTGATCCACGTGTTACGTTTTGGTGCATAAATAATTCAAAAACCATATTTCTGCGCAGTAGGTCCATTAGCCAAACAGCTTTTGTATATCTATGCAAATTTAGACACCTCCAACAAAGAACTTAAGCCTCCGTGTTGTCATAAAGCTACAGATGTTCTAGATAATTTTTCGAATAATAACTCGGTGCTAAAACATGCATTTCCTTGAAAACGAATTTTGACTGGATATGCTAATTAAGGGCTTTGCAAATTTAGCTAAATACATGTACAGCCATTAATGAACTTAAAATGTAATTCATATTTTAAAATCTGATTTTATTAGCTTAATTTGTTATTCATTATTAGTTTACATATTAACTACAAATTCCATATACAGTTCAGCTATTAAATCGATAAAACCGCACACCTTTCAGTTTCACCCATTTTACAAAAATTTTAGAAATGAGATTATGACGATTATACCAATTAAACGACATAGTTCTTGATTTAGCTGTAGCTGAGGTTTTGAAATTTAAAATACTAGTTTTGCATATCATTTCTATTCGAAGTATTTTAAATATTTCTCAGTGTAATAAGCTATTCATTCTTTGAATTGGGGAGGCCATCAATCAAAATGAAAGGCTTTTACGGAGTAGACCACTGCCCAAGACCCACCAAGATTGATGTTGCTTAGATAAAGCATATCTCAATTATGGATTCTTTAGAAATGCAACTCACTTGTCAAAATATGAAAATAATCTTCCGCAGCTAATGGATGTGAATTGTGGAATCTACTGGGAAAACCTATTCCACAAATATCAGAAACTCCATATGTTTACCTTATTTTTAAACTTTCACTTACAAAACTTCTTTGCACTTTTATTTGGACATTTATAGTTTTCTTATGAGTATATCAAGATAACCTTCAATTAACATTCAGAAAAATTTAATTATGTAATGGTACGATAGACCAAACGCGGAATTAAATAATTTCGTTACAAATCTGCTCCAAATTGATTATTCTAAAACACCTAAATCGAGTAAGTTAAGCACGTTTCCAACAGCCCCTATAAAACCCCTCGTAGAATCTGCTTTACACTCTTGTTTCGTCAGAGGGGTGCATGGTTTAATAAGCTACATGATTAGGTTGTTTTTCAATTTTAGTTTTAAGACAAGAAAATTTATTGGAACTGTAAATACTACAATGAAGAACCAGTAGCTCGAGTTGTGATTTTATAATGAGTTTTTTGCAAGTTCATTTACTTTGTAAAATATGGTCCAACTTAATTTGTCAGTAAATTCTTAACAGTGACGTAGATTTAAAGCCTATTTTGGTGGATTTTTTTAATTGTAATACCTGAGGACCTTACTTTAATTGTTGTGAATTTCATTTACTCTGGTAAGTAAAGAGCTGGCAGAATTTAACTTGTCAGAAAATTATTAACAAAAAATCGTATTTTAGTGGATTTTTTACTGCTTATTAAATTTCAACAGACCTGAAATTACGTAAAATGTTTGTTTTTAATGTCAGTAAGGGTTAAATTTTTCTATTTCATGATAGTATTTCCTGAAAGTTGTTCCAGAGAAAAGCTAGCTTTCAAAAAAACATTTGTAGTAAAATCTAAGTATTTTAACTCAAAGATTCAGAACTGAAAAACAGTTTGCAAAAGGATGTCGGGCTTTTAAATAGTTTCTACTTTGTTAGGCTTAAACTATATTTTATTTACTTCCTTACTGGAGCTGAAAATCATGTTAAATATGAATCTATTAATTTCAAAAACGTTTTCTGGGCTTTTTAGTTTAATTGGAAAATCCTAAACTTACCTTTTTAATTCCAGTTCAGGATTTTCATAATTTTAGGATTGTGTAACATTTTCCGATCTGTGAATCCTTTCTTTAGAGCTTTTGATTGAGCAACAGAAGACATTTATAGAAAATATATTCTAAATTTCAGGTTCAAAAATTATAAAGTCAAGAAATCCAAATTTAAAAAAATACTAAAGCTTCCGTTAGAAGAAGCTTGAGAAATCAAGAATTTTCTATCTACTATAAGTTCTCCTAATTTTGCCTTTTTTAACACATCCTATAATATATTATTTTTCCAATTTTTTTCAAAATTTGACATGTTTCTGACCTTAAAATTTAAAAATCTCCAAAATTTTTGATGAATGGAAGCAATTTTTTTAGCAACAACTGTTTAGTCTTCAACTGAAAATATTTACAGAATATGTAATTATGCAAAGATTCCAAACTAAAAAATTATTAAAACCTGCTGAGAAAGTTTGGTCAAACAAAACTGCAATTTTCTGAACTCATTGACTTTACACGTATCTTACCTTTCAGCAAGCCTGAAATTGTATAAATTATATAAATATTGCTTTAATGTCAGTAAGAATTAAAATTTTCTATGCCATGATAATCTTTCTTAGAAGTTTATTCAGAAAACAGGTAACGTTATCGCTTTCGTAACTTGTGAAAAAAATTTCGTAAAAGAATGTAATTTCAACCTTTTGAAAATGTTCTAGTTTCTTATGTTTAAACTGGATTTTTATCTTTTACTGAAGCTAAAATTCCTTTAAATCATATTTCTTTTTATTACAAAAATTCTGGAAATAATGAAAATTATTTAAGCTTTGAAGATCTCGGTTGAACTCTATGGTTTTGAAATTCTCTGAATTCTTTGGACTTAAACTGCTTCATAGCTTTCAACAATCCTGAAATTATGTTAAATATTTTTTTCTAGTGTTAAAGGGTTAATTTTCATGAAGAACTGCTTCAGAAATTCCGAATTTTCTGAGCTTTTTGTTTTCGTTGAAAACTCCTGAATATTAAATAATTACCTTTTTAATTTCAAAGTTTTTCTAATTTCGAGGTTTTTGTAATTTTGGAAATTTTCCGACCAACAAAGCTTCCCTTGAAAGTTTTTACTTGAGCAACAGAGGTTAAGTTTCCAGCTGAAAATATAGAAACCTTGCTTTAATTGCTGTGGGCTTTTACTGTAAAAGTTCATTTACTCTGCAAAGTAAAGAGCTAGTTCAACTTAGTCTGTCAATAAATTCTTAACAGTAACATATTTTTAAAGACAATTTTGGTGAATTTTTAAAAAATAATAATATCTGAAAAACTTTTCTTTCATTACTGTGGATTTTTTACAAGTTTAGGTCCAACTTAATTTGTCGGTAAATTCTTAACAGTAACGTAGATTCAAAGCCTATTTTTGTGGATTTCTTTTGAATAGTAGGTAATACTTTAAAAATCTTGCTTTCACTTTTTAGTTAGTAAAATAAAGAGCGGGTCCAACTTAATTTATCAGTAAATTTTTAACAGTAAGGCAGATTTAAAGCGAATTTTAGTGGATTTCTTTTAATGGTAATACCTCAAAAACGTAGCTTCGATTACTGTGAATTTTTGAAAAGTATATTTACTGTGCAAAATATAGCTGGTCCAGCTTAATTTGTCAATAAATTCTTAATGGATTTACAGCTTATGTTGGTGGATTTTTTTGTAAATACCTTAAAAGCCTTGCTTTACTGACTGTGGGGATGTAAAAAGGTTTTTTTAAGTAGTACAATAGCATAAAAATGTCGATTTTAGGGAAAATAGTGGGTTTTGTGATGGATTACAAGTACCCAGGTAGGAGAAGCAACGGTTTCACTGATGAAAAATTAAAAAAACCCAGAAAAAGGGTAAAAATCTAAAAATGCTCGTCATTATAAACAGTATAACGTTAAAACACAATAACAGGAAGAAAAATTTGAATGCGATATTTCTCACCACGCTGTGTTTATATACAATTGTGATAACGTCCAGAATGTGATTGTCTTGCGTTTGTGTACTCAAAAATTAAAACATAAAGAGATTAATAAAAGGTTCCTCCCCAATTAAACCCTCAGAAAGTAGCAGAAATTACAGAAGCGCGAAGAATACAAAAATGTTCTTCGTGTTTACCTTTCTGATTAATCGTGTTGTCACCTACAATAAGGATGAGTTTCGACGAAAACGAGTACTTTCTGGGAAGACACGGGTTTACGGAACTCGGAAAAGTGTGCCAGGTAAGAAGTTCTAAAGTGTTAATGCAAGTTTGAATCTCCAATATAAAACTTATACGGACAATTGCTAAGTTGTTAAGGTAAACTGTTATACTTCGATACCTGGAAGATTACTTATTGAAGAATAAAACTTGGAGTAAATTAGTTAGCGCGTGACGGGGTTGAAGATAGCGTTAGTTCCCGCAGAATCGGTCATACGTATCGGCCATTTCTCACGGGGGATAATACTAAATTGCGTCTAAAGTAATGTTGCTGATTCTTTTGAAAGAAGGGGCGCTAAAAGGGCAGCATGAATGAGACAGAATGTGTCTAAAGCTGGCAGATAAGGTGGCAAATGAAAATGGTCTTCAGCTGAAAAAGTTCCGGAAAATGGATTCCCCTGCTGGAAAAACTGCTCTTTAGTCTGTGCGCTCGCCAATATAGATGAGATCTGGTTAGAGAGCTCACATTATGTCTAAATAAATAGGTTCTCTTCTTAGTTCCCCGAATTGTTCGATGCAATTGTTTCCACTGTGTAAGTGATCGCCTGTTCTTCGGATTAGTCTGGCGGTGAATTAATTTAGTGTGAAATTTACTTTTACTCCACATGTAAATAAATTATACGCCCCCATTTATACTCCGGGAGAAATATAAATTTACTTCCCTTTAATCAGCATCCTTTCTGTATAATGGATACAGGAGAAAACGCTACTTTAAACTAGCGATTGGTAGACTGCCACACCGTTTTCGCGTTATCTCAGTTCAGTTTTAACCTTTACATGTAACCGTAAATAACGACCCCAGAATTTGCCTGTTAAATAAAATATGTGAATGTGTAATGTTTTGTAGAACTTCGTAATACATTCGCCGGCTTAACGAAACTAATTAACTGTCCATTTTTATTTAATACGTCTCAGATGAAACTCTAAACAAACATCAACTCAAAAAAGTAAATACGCGAAAACGGAAATTATTCATATAAATTAAACAGAATAAATACTAGATTCTCTTTAAATTAAAACCAGACTGACTGTACTTTGTAAACATTAACTCTTTCTAAACTTCGCAGAATGTTTGTTCGGTTGTATTTTAAAGTTCTTTGCGAGAAGCGAAACTACTTATTAATGATACATCTAATTTGTAACTGACATATAGATTCTATACACTAATTGCCTACCTTTTTGCATCTCTTTTATATTTACTTAGCTAACTTTAATATCTTAATGAGGTAGGGATGAGCTAACCCAACTTAAAGTTACGGACGCAGTCGTAAACAGGCAGGCAAATCCTAACTAAATCTTACACAAGTACAATAAATAAAAAAGTCATAAGTATTAATAAGTAAAATCAAATTGCAGTCCTGTTTAACAATGTCAAAAAATTTTATAGAACAAATATTCAGAGAACAAATGAGAGAATTCCATGGCGTTAAATTAACTAAACTAAATACAAAATTTAGACATGAGAATTATGTTTTCATGTCCATTGGAAATCATAAAAGCAGGTATCAACGGAAAATAATTCACAAAAAATTACAAAGCCCAACGTAATATTTTTCAACAGGAAATTTGACGTAGATTTAAAGTCTATTTTGGTGGATGTTTTTAATGGTAATACATTAAAAACCTTGCTTCAGTTACTGTGAGTTTTTTACAAGTTCATTTACTCTGTAAAGAGCTGGTCCAAGTCAATTGGCCAGTCAATTCATAACAGTAACGTAGATTTAAAGCCTAATTTGGTAACTTTTTTTAAATAATAATTCCTTAAAAACTGTCTTTAATTCCTGCGACTTTTCTACAAGTTCATTTATTCTAGAAAATGTAGAGTTGGTTCAAATTAATTTTTCAGCAAATACCTAACAGTAACATAGATTTAAAGTCTATTTTGGTTGTATTTTTAAATTGTAATATCTTAAAAACTTTACTTGAATTACTGTGAGTTTTTTACAAATTCCTTTGTGCTGTAAAATAAAAAACCTGCTCCAACTTAATTTGTCAGTAAATGTTTAACAGTAATATCGATTTTAGCCTATTTTGGTGGATATTTTTAACTATAAAACCTTCGTTAATTGAGCTTCTTTACAAGTTAATTTACTCCGTAAAGTAAGAAATTGATTCAACTTAATTTGTCAATAAATTTGTAACAGTAATGAATTTGTAAAGCTCATTTTGGTAGACTTTTATAAATAATAATAATACCTAAAAAGCCTTCCTGCTCTGTAAAATTAGGCAATATTTAATGATCAACTGGCCTAATTTACTGTTCTTTTAAAGAGAGTTTTCCTCGTCCAAAATTCAATTTATTAATTGTATTACAACAAGCTATAGACCTTTATGGCTTGGTAAAGCTGAATATACTTATATGTTACAACAAAAAGTTTTTTTAAATCTTTTTTTAATCAATTAAGGATTCACTCCTTCAAGGATGTATCTCAATAAATTTTGGAAAAATTAATTAACTAAACTAGAAAATTTTAAAAATGTGGAAAACTAGGTTAATTAAACTGAAACTAAAAAATGTTAGAAAATTAGCTAAAATTCTTGAGTAAAAGTCAAACAATAGGAAACTGAAGAAAAGAATTTCCTCTCAAGCTGCATAGACAAATCTACGCAAAAGGAAATCGGGGTTCAAATCCTTGCAAAGGCCACCTTTTCCAAACACAGATTTTCTAAGATTCGTTAAAGAATAATTTCCTTCTGAGTTATTCAGATTTTCTAAAAACAACAACCTAACAAAAACACGAAGTCGTTTTGTATTTGTACCGCAAATTTTAATTTTAATAAATAACGATAAATTAAGCCATTAAGCATCAGTTGTGTATTTGATTTTTCAATATTTGAAAACAGTTTTAAATGCTCAATGAAAAGCACCAAAACACTTTTGAAGTATTTCAGCATTTTCCACGTGGAAACTACAGGGTTAACAACGTTCAAACCAACCAGGCAAATACAAATACAAATAAAAATTCCAAATACTTTATTTTTAAAGTTATAGTATTTCGAAATACCAAATTAAGAAGTATGTCAAAGTTGCCACAACAAATTATTTTAACAGATTATAAAAGTCCTGAAAATAGAAAATGTCACCCCGGCAGGGATTTGAACCACCGTCCTTCGGTTCTCCGCGCGTCAAAGGAACGAATTCTTACAAATTTACTTTCTAAAATATTTTATTTATTGGTGGTGTTCTACCTTAAAATGTATAGGCTGGAAGGACATGAATATTTTTAATAATATGTTCAGTATCGCGAAAGAAATGTCATGTCACATCTTCAGCAGTTGCTTCATGTCAAAGGGACGGCCATCCACAACCATTTTTACGTCCAATACTGGCTGTGTTACGAAGTAACTTAAAAGTCTTTGTGGTGTTTGCTTATACGTAAAATGGGAAAATCGTATGACACTTCCTGAAAATGTTCACAAAACTGATTAATACAAACTTCAAGGCTATGTATTCAGTCGCCGTTTTTTTAAATTCAATACTGCCTGTGCTTCTAAACAACTCTAAAGCCTTTGTGATGCTTGCTTACACGTAATTTGAAAATCGACTGAAACTCCCTGGAAATTTTCGCCAACCTCATTAATACAAACTTTAAGGTTATACATTTACTCGCCGTTTCCTTAAATTCCTTTATGAAAATAGTATTTAACTATGACAATCTTGCACTTATGCTAAAACCACCTTAACTTAAGTAATCTGAGACACCAAGAACTGAAAAAAATTAAATGAACAACCGCTGAATTTTATTTCAAAGTGAACGCAAAAAATCACCTGAAAGATCACAAGGTTAACGTTTGTTCGGGTGTTAGGTATCGTTAATCTAAGCACGTCTGTTAAAGTTTGTTTTAAAATATGTATTTATGATGTTCAAAGAAGACACGATCCTACAACGCGAACAAATTTCCCTAGTAGACCTTCCTGTTTAGCGAACGATGACTCTCGAGTCTGCCAAGACGGTAGCTTGTACTATAAAAGTAAGGTAATAACGACAACAAATAGTGATTGTAGTTGACTGGAAGGTCCTGAGGGACCAAGATTCGTACAGGGCCGTATTTGATTTTTTTTTATGGATGATACAAGAATACCCCCAGTGTTATTCTTTCAGTTAAAATTCTTCAGCTGAAATGTTTTCGTTCAGGCAACCAACAAATTAGTGAAATGTATTCTATTTTTTCGAAGATATGGATGCAACAATGACTTCATTAAGAATTTTCGCAATAAAATAATGCTTTAATTAAATAAAAGTATGATCAACTGAAATATTCCTGAAAATTAAATCTATCAAACGTGAATTATCTATCTCAATTCCATTATTGTTCTTGCTAGTGTTGACAATAATTATATCAAGTTACAGCATTTGGTCTCTGAAAAATGAATCACTGTGAGTGGATTTTTCGGATAGTTTTGGAACTAATTTCCCTTTAGTTTTGATTTTCTGGTACCACACTTTACTAAATGCGAAAAATCATTTATTTTTACATTAATTTTAGTATATGTGCATAACAAGTAGGCTGAAAGCTTTTATAATAAGAAACTAACTGAATTAGGTATTTTCCGTGGTAAAAAAGCTGTTTCATCGAATGGCAATACAGAATCTACGAGGGTTATTCTGGAAGTAATTTACTGCTTCTGAAAATTTGGATAAGTTCTGAAAAATCTATCTTCACGTCCTTGATTTCAATTGGCCAAGCGCTTGTAAAGGAGAAAATCCAGACATTGTGTCGGTCTCTTAATCTTCGAAAATTAATCAAAATCGGGGCGAAACTGTCGGAAAGATAAAAAGTGTTTTTCCACATGGAAGTTGTCAAAACGTCTGTCACATTTAAGTTGAAGTGCAGTCACGTGCTCTGCACTGTGATTTTCTGCAGTAGCTGAGAGGTTAGTAATCGATAACCGGAATTTGGGAATTGCAGGACAATTAGAAAAATCTACTACACGCGAAAAATGGTACTTTGACCTGCTGTAATCGTTTCATATTCCTCATAACTGAAAAGTTTGATTTGTCATAAATAATTTTTAATTGCACCCTGTAACTTAAGCTGAATACTCATTCGTCTTCAATTTAATTAATAAAGCAACATCCAACTAAAAAAAAAATTACACTTCTGTATGTATTAACTCTGGAATTACCCTCGTACGTACCAATTTAACCACAAGTTTAGTTCGAAAAGTAATAAATTGGAAAAAACATCGAATAAAATTTATTTTAGAGTTTGAATTCAGTACGGATCTGTCAGCGTGTTTGGACGAAGAGGTAGCAAAAAGCAAACGACGCAACACTTAGTGAAGATATAAACAGCGGGCCCTGCCTATAAAAAGCGATATAAGCTATGATTGAACACATTCTATCTTCTGTGGGACTAGTGAAAAATAAATAACAGCATTTTCGGATATTAACTGAATTGAATGGCTGGGAGTACAATATCCACAATACCGTTTCGCACTAAATTTTACTTTAGTAGCTTTTCGATGCAATAAACAACATTAATCCGAATAATTGCCTAGCGAAGTACTCTTTTTCGGGTAGAGTTACGGCATTATCTCTTCGAAGAATGTAGACGTGAAAAATAGCACCTACAAATACCTAGTATTTCATCTGACACTTTTATTTGATCTATTGACGTTTATTTTTCACTACCTTCCACCTTATACAGTAAATAATGGTTACATTATAAAGCTTTCGTCTTGCTGACAACTGCACCATATTTCACAGGCGTACGAGTATAGAAAAGGACGAAACTGTCCTGGAAACTTAATGAACCTCTATAAATAGGCAGCTTTCGCTCTTACCTAAAGGAAATGTAAACAGTTAATGTTACATTCTCCGTACTTATACACGAAGAAAATAATTTTAATCCCGTTCAAAGATTTTTTTTAATTTAACGTATTTAAATTAAATGTTCCCTTCTAGAAACCGTTATTAACCGTATCACTGAATATTAAGTTAGAAGTATTTAATTTTTCAGTAAAAATTGTTACACAAGAATGAAAGAAGTCATATTTTGAATTAAATAGAAGGCATAAATATTCTATTATTAATCTGTCTTTATTTTATTTCTTAAATTAATTAGTATGCCCAGAAATAATTATACAGTACTGAATTAAAAAAATATATATTGCTTAACTATAAACATTAAAAAAAATTCCATGGCAACTCAGATTAGAGTTACAATTTCGGTACTGTATATTTACGGTCATAGTGTAGTTAGAATTCGCACTCTTACCACGCCGCAAAAAGATTAATTTCCACAAAATCCTATCAAATATGGTTTAAATAATTTTAAAAAATGCGTAATCGAGCTTAATTCGGATCGAAATCAATTATTACCTGCTGAAATTTGAAGTAAATAAATAAATCAGCCAGACGTTTTGCAAACATCAACGAACAAAACAAAAACGAGCGTTTAATTTAATATCAAAATAACTGCAAATGATTCTGATGTTCTTTTAATTATTTATAGGTGTTAACTCTAGCTACAGCAATGGTAAGTTTTTTGTACGTTTTCAATTTTCTATTCTATGTTTTAGTTTATAAAACGCCAATACATCCCCAATAATTAGACTTCAAAGCCACAAACAAGTTACAACCGCCTTTTCTCTAATTTCATTTACCAAGCTATTAAAGCAAAAACTACTACTTCTTCCGAAGCTTTCACTTTCTTACAATATTTAAATTGCCAACACACAGATACGAATTTGTTGTAAAAAATATATTTGCACGTATGTTCAGGAACTTTAAATTCGGCGACTTATATGTGATTCCAAACTTTAAGCATTAAAAATTAAATAAATGTCAAAATCTTTGCACGTTTCAGCAATAAACGAATTATTGCAAATTAATAGAACTAGAATAAAGCCGAGTCTAAAATAAGCAATCAGTATTTCAAGAGTAAAAGCTTGTAGGTTGTGAGAAATCCAGCAAATATTAACATATTTCCAAACCCATGTGCAGTTTTATTTAAGCTATGTTCAACTATGCTTCTGAAAAGCCATTTAAAAGAAATATAGAACACTAGAAAAAAATTGATGCGCACATGCGGCCATAAAACGAAATTAAATGCTTAAGAATTTCCTTTTCCTCGAACAGTAAATTTTTTCTGAAAATATACCCTTTGCGTGCAATTTTTAGACCGTCTAAAAGATGAATTTGTAGAAAAAACCCTAAAAAGGATTGATGTATTATTTTTCTATACATAGTCAAAACAATTTTTAGTTTCGCATCTTGATTATTTTTAAAATATTTTTGAAAAATTGGGTTTTCCTGGGTGAAAAATTGATTTCCTCGATAGAACGCTCACACGCTGAGCAAAAAAACAAAAAACATAGGCGGAAAATATTTTAAAATAGTTTTCAGGTTCGTATCTCGATTACTGTTGAAGATGTTTCGAAAACCTCGTTTACTCCTGCCTGAAAAATCGATTTTTTTACGCTCAAACACCGTACAAAGAAACTTTCCATTCTTCGTATTCTGACACAAAAATACCGTCGATAACTTTCACAACAATTTTCAGGTTCGTATCGTAGTTACTTTTGAAGATATTTGGGAAACATGGTTTTTCCTGCCTGAAAAATCGATTTCTTTGATAGAACGCTGAAACACCGAGCAAAGAAACTTTCTATCCTTCATTTTTTGATATACACATCCGGAATAAAACAATTTTCAGGAACGTGTCTTGGTCACTTTTGAAAATTTCTTTCCTGTCTGAAAATCGCTTTTTTTCGATAGAACGCTGAAACGTTGAACAAAAAGAATTTCTATCCTTCACAGTTTAATGCAAACACATCCAGGATAACTTTAAAAGTAATTTTCGGTTACTTTTGAAGAAGATTTCGAAAATTCGTTTTTCCCTGCCTCAAACGATAGAATGCTCAAACGTTGAACAAAGAAACTTTCGATCTTTCATGATCTGACGTAGACACACGTGAGCAATCTTCTAAAACAATTTTTAGGTTAGTAGCGCAGTTAATTTTGTAAGTAATAATAATAAGCAGCCTACAAATCCCAGCTTCAGGCAAAGGCCTCCCCTTTTTTCCTCCGTGCTTTTTGTCTGCTGTGTGTACTCCATTCAGGTCGTCATCCCATCTAATTGCTGGTCTTTCTCGTCTTCGCTCATCTCTTCTTCAACACATTAAGGGTACATAGCTTCAATTGTAGATTTTTCATTTATTGTTGAATATCCATTAGGAATTATACTTTTATTTGACATTTTAATTGTGGGGATTTGTGGCCAGCTTTCTGGGAAGCTCTGTTTCATTTTTTGTCCTGTTATAATTTGTATCTATTTCCAGGGGCATGCCTTCGTTGTCAACATTTGTGAGAATGTTTTTGATCAACGAATCTTGAGCTTGAGGTTTTGGAAATCCCATTAAAAGGCTTTGAGTCCATTTAGGCTAACTTTTGTAAATACTTTTCCTTGTCTGAAAAATCAAATTTTTCGATATAACCCTGAAATGTAGAGCAAAGAAACTCTCTGTCCTTCACTGTCTAATGCAAACACACCCGAGATAGCATTCAAAGCAGTTTTCTGGTTCAGATCTCGTTTACTTTTGAAAATTTTTAGGGAGAATTATTTCGTTCCTGCCTTAAAAGTTTGATAAAACGCCCAAACGCCGAACGCAATGACCCTGTATAAAAGCATTAATTCAAAAATTAAAAATTATTTCTGCAATTCTCACCTTTAATGTCTAGGGTCTTAAGTGTATCCATAAAACCTCAGAAGAAATTAATTAAACTTATATGTAGAATGTTTCAGTCACTTCGGGCTTTGTTATAAATTTCCTTGCATAACTATAAAACTAACAACAAACCAAGTAGTATACATTCCTGCAAGTCATTAACCTTCAAGAGAGTACTAAGTGGTGAAGTATTACAACTTCTTAAACAATTCTAGATTTTAATAAATAATGCTGTAATACTAATTTAAATTCCTAACTCAGTTTCCAAGTATTCTGGATTTAAAGTGAGCGTTTCTCTTATACTCGAAACTTTTATTATAATTTAAACTCTTTGTTACCGACGTAACTTTGATAATCAGATGTCAAGTAACTTACATCTTCCCTTTTATCTGGATATGTTTGTATTTCAAATGCTTTACACATATAAAAGTCAAACATATTAAACATTAATTTGGTGGTTTGTTAAAAAGCTCTAGTTGTTATGACGTAAATTAAGGCTGAATTGTTTTAAATTTTGGTTGCAAAAGGTTGAGTATTTTAACTGAAAAGGTTTAGATTTTCTGCTCCAAAAGCATACGTGAAAAGTATCCAATTAAATTTATAAAAGCTAAATAAAATCCGTTTCTGGTTTACATAAAAGCGCGTTTAACAAATTTGCATCTTTGGAAACCAAATTTACTTTAACAAAATACATATGTTTTCTTGAATAGGCGAATAATACAAGCTTGAAATGCTTGAAATAAATCTTCAGTCAAATCTAAGCGCAAGCCAATGGATTACCAACACACGCCTAGCAGTTTTGTAAACCGATTTAACAATCTGACACGTTTACTTTATCAGGTGTTACTACATACATAAATTTCTGTTTATGTACGTAACCATAAATTGGGCGATTTGTTCATCGACCTTCTAATTTTTCCAAAAAAATTATATTGTTAGTACAATCATTTTGTTAATTCGAGAAGATTTTTGAATTGTGTAGACGTCTGTACAGATTGGATTTTAAAACATATGTTTATTAACTTCACTTTCTGTTACTCAAAATTAACAGTACTTAATTTTGATTTCCTGCAAAACCTACAACTTTTAAAAAATTATGTTAAATAAAAGCATTTATTTTCTGAAAAATTTGTATATCTAGCAAGGTTTATAATCACTATTGTAGATTTAAACCTTCATTAAATGCATTAATTTGAAATTTCAAAATTGTTTCAAAGTGCTAATTATTTTGTTTCGCCAATTTTTAAAGCTGCTGCATAATGGCGATTTTTAAGTGCTTGGCACTTCAGAATTTAATACTTTCATAATTGTGTTTTCCTTTGAAATTTTAATAAAAAGTAAATAAGTACAGCTAAGAAATAAGTTTTAAACTTTTCTATAATTCGTGTAAGTAAATTTTTATTCGAACTTTAATTACTAATTTTTAACTAACGGAATATTTTCACGATTTAATTACGTATTTTTAAAAGTATTCCAAACACTAAAATTACCAACAGTAAAGTTAACTATGTTGTACATAAATAATCCAAATAAAACGTTTATTTTGTAATATAAAACCGAAGTTAGGAACTTCAGCTTTTAAATTCAAACAATGCCGGCAGATAATTGTTCATTTCCCAAAAATAACTAAAAACTGCAAAACTATAAACAAACTAGCGAGTTCGATTATATAACAACGCCCTGAGCATTTTACATATTGAAGTTAGTTACTGAATTTGTTCATAAATACATAACCATATTCGGTGTTTAAATTTTACATGATTTTAGAGGCAGTGCAAGTACCTTTCAAAAGCAATGAAAATTTATTGAAAAATTCAGAATCTTTTTATGAATTTATCATAATCGCAAGGAAATAAGGAATTAAGCTTTGGTTTAAAATTGAATTTGGTAGACACGCATTTAAGATCATACAGTTAATTTATTCATTACACCAGACCAAACCTTATTTAGGTCCGCACAATTCCTAATCCCTCGATGTACGTGATTCCACAAGCAATCTTGTTACATTCAGGATAATTTGAATCATTGGCGACCATTCTATGTAAACAGGCGACAGAATGTAATTTTCTGTCTTAGCTTAACGGACAAATACTCTAACAAGACAGCTACGTGCCTGTTGTATTTACTTACAAACAGTAGCCTTTGTTATTTTTACCTTTTCCTGTACACTCTACAAACAGACAGATAGACCGCATTTTGTTCTAAATTAATGCTAAACTCATTTGTCCCCAAATTCACACTTTACAAGATCTTTTAAGACACTCGAACCACAAAATGCACCCACAACGAGCTTTATTTTAAGGGAATTTAATAAGCTCTTAGACCTTTCCTTACTTCCATGAACCAGGATTTTCCCGTACAAGTCATAAAACTGCGTCTTTTCTTTGCATATTTAAAGCTAAGAATTTTAAACAATTAAGTAATAAAACAATTATTAGATTACTGCCTAGAATTAAAAACGCCACTTCGTCTGTAAGTCATTCCAAAAGGTGGTTGTATGTTTATAAAAAATTTTGAATGTTCTTTGTTTATGAAATTGCTAAAAATTACTTACCTATTTTGAAAACATGCTAATCTGATTTGGATGCGCCCTTTTTTTTATTTTAGTTTTGTTTTTATAAAATTATTATATAAAATATGACAAACTTACGAAGCGTTTTTTATATATAAAATTGTATACATTACTTGCTATCTATTTAGCCAAAACAATATTAACAGAAAAGGCAGTAAACGTTTTGAAGTAACAAAAAAAGGCATGCCATTTAGTGCTTAAGCAATTAACTACTTCGATTCTTCATCTGGACTTCATTAACGTTCACTTTTTAAATGTAATTTACGTAAGCAATTGTTGATGATTTAAATATCAAATTTTGTAAGTAACAAGTCTACTAAACATTTTTCGATTTTATAACCCCAGCCTGATTAACAAAAATAATGAGATAATTCTGATAATTAATTTTTAAGCACGTTTAAGCCGCATAAATGACTTTGTAAAGAGCGCACTTTAGATGTAACGATGTTAAATTATAATGTTATTGAAGTACCTAATATTTAGTAACTGCAACCCTTATACCTTATAAACGCAGAAATAACGAACCAAAAGTTATAATCCTGCAATGCTTTGAAATTCTGCGTTCAGGTTTTTCCATTTTCGTTGCTCATAAGCATCAGGCTTGGGGACTAAAATTTTTATAAAAATAATCTTAAATAAACGAGCTTAAAAATATTTACCCTATATCAAAGTGGCTGTAAAATTGAATGTCGAAGTTTATTTCATAACCTTGAAAAATAATTGGAAATCGGCTTTGAAGCTGTATTAGCAACTGGAAAAACAACCTAAAATGTTTCATCTGCGGCCTTTGGAATAAATGGAACGGCTTCATTTTTAAATAATACGTTCCGTTTAAATATAAATTTCACGGAATTTTCGGTAAAATAATTTATTTTCTAAACAAAATTAGTTTTAGACGTTTGGAATTGCATTTGTCGCTAAATTTAGTGAGTGTGCGTTGGACAGGCTGAAATCCACAAGACCCTTAACAAATTCTGCGTAGGAAATCCTGTCTTTGCTAAGTCCTAACTACACTGCCCTCACGTTTCTGGATTCTGTTTCCAGCAGATTCAATTACCAGCTTCCTTTCAATTTCGGGAATTATTTGCGGCTCAATTCGCGCCTGTATACATCAAATATACTCAATTACATTGAAGCGCGCCATCGCGTGCACATGCTTACAAAATTCCACCGTGAATTACGCTTTTCTATGCGAATTCTAACCTAACATAAATACAAAAATATAAACCGAAGCCTCTCAAATACATTAATGTAGCGAACTTAATAAAAAGCTCTTTCCCGGCTCTTCGTTTATTAATCACCGTATGGTGTGATGATGTGTGTTGTATATAAAAGCTCCTAAGCGTATTGTTCGGAATTATCGAATTTCTGGGTATCTGTGTTACAAATGCACATTAGAATTAAATTCCACGCAGCGTCTACGTTTTAAATTAAAATTAAACTAACCAACCGTCGCGTCGCTTCAAACTTTTCACCATTTGCTTTGATTCTGCACCCAAATCCACAACTCATAATTAATAAAACTTAAAATTATAATTCGTAAAGAGCACCGATACCGTTTTAATTATTATGAAACAGGAATGGAAACTGAACAAAGAGCTTAAATAGAAAGTTAACTTCTGCCTAATAATACGCTTCATTAGCACTTTATTGTCGATTGATAAAAGATTCGAAGATTTAACATTCAAGCTGTGCTACACAGTTGAACTTATTTTTAAGTTCAAACACACTTTTTACACGGCGAAACTTCTTCGTTACGTTACATTTAAATTTTTATCGCTAAATGGAGTAGTAACAAAGTAGTACCTGAGAACAAATCTAAAAACAAAAGGAAATTTTGACTAGCAACGCCACTTTCAGCTGTAATTCTTGTTAAAACTAAATAAAAGAAACTGCAACATTTAGTTTAACTAAAGCAAGAAAAAAAACTTCGAGCGGAAACGACTGTTACGAGATAATTACAGTGAATACTAGAATTGTCACTTGAATTCCGAGATTAAAATCGTTAAGCCAACTAAAACCTCTTTTCGCTATTTTTGACATAAATAAAATTAAAGTTATGCAATTTAACAGCCTGTCTTACTTGAATCTGGGTTAAGCGATTTATTTATACTCGAATATACTTTTTTTAATATATTTCAGCTTGAAACGTGGGCTTATGTCACGGTTTTATCATAAATGTCATCTGAACATCAACATAAATCATAACTAAATTAAAAATACTATAACTAACGAGGTTCGCAACGAAATAAAAGCACATTAATTTCAATTTTGGGACTGCTTAAACGGATGCAAAGGATTCAATTAGAAGCAAAGAAATCGGCTGTTTTCATCTGAAGGACTAAACTAACGCACGTTAATATTCATCATGTCATTTAAACATCAACATAAATCATAACAATATTAAAAATATTTTAACTAAAGGGGTTCTCAAACAAAATAAAGCACTGAGTTGCACATTAATTTCATTTTTGGGTGTCCTTAAATGGATGCTAAGGATTTAATTAGAACCAAATAAATTGGCTGTTTTCGTCTGAAAGATTCATAACCCAAGTAAAACAAAAAAAAAGTGATTAGTTAAGCTGTTGTGTTACGCCAAAAATCCACGATTGTTTTATTACAAACAAGCCCAGATTTGTTATAACCCCAGTAAAGGTTTTTACCATAATTAATAAATATTTCTATTCTTTGCTTTCACCGTTTATCTGATAACAAACTAGTTTCGTAGAAGTAGCAGAATTTTTTTAGTAAACATTACCTAAAGAATTATTTGTTTGCGCTCAGGAGCGTTACTTTCAGGAGCTTGGCATGTATTCTCAACCCAAAATCATAAGAATTAATTGTGTTTTATTTTTAATAATAAAAAAATTCGAAACTAAACAATCGAAAAATGTATAAGCCCATGCTCAACAGAGGGCTAAAAATAATTCTTCATCAAACTTAATTTAAAAATTAATAACTGACATATCAGTTACACAACTCATTTTCTGCTTCGTAAATACAATTTACTTCGAGTATAATTTTACCTCTAAAAACCCGAAAAAGGGAATAATACAAATTAAAAAATGAAACAAATAACAACAAACAAACAAATAACAAATTATAGCTACAGGCTATTTGAACTTCCCTCATTTTAAATAAATGACACGATATTATATTTGGCTTTTTTTTTGTTTATCTGAAAGCTTTCAGCTATTACACTGTTATAATGAAAGCTAAAGTAAATACTACTGGGTAAATAGTAATTCGTAAACAATTGACCGGAAGTTCAAACAGTTTTTTTTTCAATTTGTGGCCTTGCTTTTATTTAAAAAAAAAGAAAACCAGTTTAACAGAACGTTTAAAGCAAATTTAATATGTCTATAAAAATTGTCCTCAAATTGAAATTTATTTTATTTTTATATTAATTAAAGCAGGTTTAGTGTTTATTTGCAGGTGAAAACTAATTCTAATTCGAGTTTTAGTTAGCAATTTTATTACCAAATCTGAATAGGCAACCACCCATACTGATTCCATAAGGTTTACCGGTGGCCTGTAAAATAGGTTGCCTATTCAGATTTAGTAAGGGGCTGCGAAATGAAATTGACACAATTTACAGAAAATTTTAATTACTC
Organism: Melanotus villosus; assembly: GCA_963082815.1. Classification (NCBI taxonomy): domain Eukaryota; kingdom Metazoa; phylum Arthropoda; class Insecta; order Coleoptera; family Elateridae; genus Melanotus; species Melanotus villosus. The sequence continues at coordinate 40,054,899 of OY720427.1, forward strand.
GAAGTATAGAAAGGCGTATAGGATTAGCACACAACAACTTTAATGCATTATATAATACTCTATGGGGCAGAGACGTGGAAAGAAAATTAAAAGCAATACAAAAAACTACAGTCATCTACGAATAAATGCCTTAGAATTATCTGTGGAATTTTTTGGTCAGAAGTAATTAGCAACGAAAATGTATGGAAGATGACGGAAGAAGAAAAAATAGAAGTGACAATAAAGAAGCGCAAATGGAGATGAATTGGCCACACCCTTAGAAAACCAACAGGGAATATAACAAGGCAAGCTTTAGAATATAACAGGATAGGGAAAAGAAAGAGGGGTAAGCTAAAAAAATACATGGAAAAGAACAATCACGGAAGAATTAAAACAAATTGACCTAAATTGGAATGAAGCAAAAAGAATAGCAAAAAATAGAAAAGAATGGAAGACTCTAACAAACAGAATTACGACAACCGGACAGACCCAAGATAGTGTGTGAGACTAGCATCCGCACCACATATATATCTACATGCCAGTGAAACGCCCCATGGGCGCCCTTTGCTCCAACTGTGGAGCTATATGATATATGATGATGAAGACACGCATAAGGGTCTCCTTTAACCAGACAATTCATAAAGCTCATTTTGATAAAAAAAAACAGACCTCTCTTAACGGGACATCGAGCCAGACACATAATTTACACGTGTTGTTTTTTCTCCTAGAGAACACCAACAATTTTTATCAGACTTTTCTCGAAACTAATTTCGACCGTTTTATTGCTTCATTGCACAATCTTCTTCTTCTTTTCTATCTTGATAACCTTAGGTGGGTTTTAACTTGCTCCACTAGTTCCTTATTCCATATTTTCCTACAATAGCATTTGTTCTTCCAATTTTGTTTAATTTGGCCATCTCATAACACAGCCTTTCCCTAATAACGCTGCCAAAAGCTTAACAGAAGACCACCAACGGATTTTCTTCCATTCCTATTACTGAGAATAATTTTCCTGGAGCAGATTGCCCTAATTTTTTTATGTATAAAAATATTGTATTTGTACTAATTTGAGCTCAATATAGGCATGGGCAGTGCCGTTTATTATATTAACACCTTCAACGACTGTTAGTTTAACATGTTTAAGGGCTCGTAAATGTTCTATTAGTAAGAAGGACAAAGGATTGGGCAAGAGAGTAACATTACATTACAGAAAGCCAGAAAGGTAATGGTAAATGGAGAGGAATGGGTATGGGATACTACAAATGCCATCAAGAAAAAGTGAATTAATGGCTCAGAAACTAATAGACAAAAAAGGATGGATTTACGGAAACGACTGCAATGAAAAGGAAAAATGAAAAAGGAATAAGACTAAGAATTAAATTTAATGCTATAATTTAAACAAATACTAATAACAACCTTTAAAAAATCGTATATTTGCTCTTCTAATATTCAGTTTTCGTTTTACAATGCAATTTCCAATTCGTCCAAGCTCAAAGTTTTAAAGTTTTGAGGTTAATCATATTATTCTTTTATAAAAACGTCTGTTTAAATGAAAAACACATGTTTTAAACAAGTAGGTATTAAAAAGATTTATTAAACATTTATTTACTTAGGTTATTAAGAATAGCCTTTTTGCGTGTAATACGAAAGGGAAATTCCCATTTCACAAAAATTGCTATTTTAGTTACAAAACATATCCTGAAACTGCTTTTTAAAAAATTCGAAAAGGGAACAGAAACGCTTGAATCTACCACGTAAAAGACTTAAATTTTACTATAAATTCACATAGATGGCGACACGATTATCTCTCACCAGTAGTCCAACACGTTACAGCGAACATAGATAATTCAGAGAAAATTCAACTTCATACCATATTGCTTTCTAAGCATCGCATCACTCTCATAACTGAAACGTGAAACGTGCCTTGATACAATAATTTTTTAAAACCTGGCGCCATACTACGTATGGATCTTCAGCCGGGTAAAAAATTCTAAACATATTTAGTTATTAAGAGCCATAGACATAACCGTAACTAGCTAGGCCTGCTTCCTGTAAGCTAGAAAATGCGATAGATTTTTTTCAAAATTTTGGAAGTCTTTATAATTTGTTTTTATTAAGAAAGCTGCAAATTCTACTTCGACTAATTAAAATTAGGATTGGATTTGGTCCTTTAAATGTTATTAAATTTAGAGAAGCAATAATAATTGGAGACTGGAACCAACATAAATAAATACACAAATTATTTTTGATTAAAAGTGCGATAACTCCTATTCCTGTTTTGAAAAGGACTGCACATCTAAAAATAGTAGTTTAAATATCTAAACGCAGTTAGTCACAGTCATTCTTGTATATATTTTTTAATTTAGTTTATTTTACCAGTTATGTATGTATATACCGAACATAATTTTTCTTGCATGTGTATTGGATTTTTTTATTCTCTCTTAAAGCGACCACTGTCTGCAACTGAACATGACTGTTTCTCTTAAGCAGACACCCCAATAAACGGACAAAAAGTGCACTTATTGGAGAGTCTACTGTTTAAACCTTTATGTTATGTTACGTAAAAATTGGATATAAGAGAGTTGTGAGAGTTTCAGAAGTTAAATTAATATACTTTGTTTTACTTTATATCTTTCATAAAGGTTCAAATCCAAATAAATAAATCGAAAATGTAATAATGGCAAGTCTGAAAGGCATGGCAAACTGAACTTCTTTCTAATATTTTTGTATTTGTTCCAAATTTCTTGTTAGGAAGGTTTAGCTAACAGTAGCAGACCAATTTTATATGTTTTAATAAAGTGTTTTTGTTTTCTTTGCACAAGCTTATTGAAAATTGTTACAACACACATGTTTACTTTCTCGTCCTAACTGAAGTTGTTTTTTTATTGGTGTATTTTCTTCTTTTTAATGTAGCTTGGCTAAATTTGATTCGAACATAACTAGTAATATTTGCGCTACTAAAATATATTTTATTAACGAAAGCCGGCGTTCATTAGGAGAAGCGAACGAATTTAGTTTTTCAGATGAACCAGCATCGGCTGATTTTTTAATGCGCCGGTGAATATTTTACATATGCAAACGCTTCTTTTCATTTGAAGTGAATGTGTTTAATTGCAGTGTATATTGAGCAGAGAATATAAAGAAGCATTAAATTTCAAAGTGAGCTTGCATAAACCGATTTCATTTTACGACAGTGCAAGCTTTATAGCTCGTCCTTTTTAAACTGAAAAGCCTGCACCCAAGATCTAGGGAAACACCTATTTTTAATTTTAATTACTTTCTTTATACTCCGTAATGATAAAAGTTCCAGTAGGCAGCGTATTATCATTTTTTATTGGTTTTCCTTAGAGATAAGATGTTATTCAATTTTAAAAATAGGTCTCGGCTGAAGCTTGATGAAAAGCCGAATCCCTCGCGCATTCATAAAGCTCCTCTAGGTATTATCCAACGTGCATTCAGTAACTGCAAAACTTATTAATTTCGGAACTTAACAGATGCATAAACGAGTTTTCCGCTCTACTGGCGGGTCAAAGAAGGGATTTTCACATTTTCTACGCGTACAAATCGCAGAGCTGGACGTGATAGCTCCGGCTGTTCTCAATCGCTCTCTGGTGGCTAATGTTGTCTGCGATCAAAAACTCGTCCCAGGCTCAATTTTCTCGTCACTTTGAAACAACTTTCTTTCAATCTTCAATTCCGAAATAATTCTGCTCGCGCCGTGTCTCCCTCGACGATTGTGACATACGGTTTAGCTTGTTTCTCAATATGAACCGAAATCTTCTCTGTGTATTTTGTATCTACGTCGCGTTATTTTGTTTAACCGGCACGACAAATCGGGAACATCTGTGTATTAATGGTTGTTCTCAAAATTCTGTTTCCTCTCACCTATGGGTTTTTTTATTTTATAATACACGTAGACAAAATGTGATGCGTTACACACATTGCGTCATCCATAACCCGCAGTTATTTCGCTAAAACTGCCATAATGACTCATAAAATATGTAGTGGGTTCGTCCTTGCCAGTACAAACATCCGTCAACCCTATCAGATGCTTTATAACTTTTGACATAGACTTATAAGTAGTTATTAAATATTTGAGATCATAAACTAAGGCGCATTGCCTAAAACGCTATACCAAAGGGGATGCGAGTAAATCCCATCGATTAGTTGATACCTTGCTGAAACGTTCCGTTTCCCATTTTACACTAACCTTCGGCTTGTAAAAATGCAGTGTTTATAATTGTTGCGAATCTTTTAGCTCATAAACTAATTAAACTGATAATGGCAAATTAATTCTAATTTTCTTTAAGCTTCGCTAATTAAAGAACAGCCAAAAACGTGCTTAACAAATTCGACGCAATTTTTAACAATTTAAGAAAGGCATAACTAATGACAGAGAAATTTTAAATCTCTTCGCTTCATTGTTTGAATTTTGAAAAGTTTTGCAAATTACTAAAGTTTAAATCTCTACACATTTTTATACTAAAACAAAGGCAAGGCTTCGGGAATTTGTAAATCCTTGAATTTTTTTTTGTTATTAATCAATTAATCATCATTTAGGGACTCTGCAAGACTTTAGCTTTCTTAATATTTATACTAATATCTTATAAAGGTTTGTTGTGATGAGTTTTTGCATTTGACTTGAATTTCTTAATAGTTTATTAATTTAATTCTAGTTTAACAACTAATGGCGAAATATCCAAAAAAGAAATATAAAATATTCATTCACTTTTCAGTAGATAGCTACTTATTCAAAGTTATTTTAATAAATACTGTAATAGAAACATACCATTATGTCTGTTAAGGCAGGATATAAATTTTAAATCCTTAGAAACTGGCGTTGCAAATATTGCAGTTGAACAAATTCTTGTAATCAGTAATCCGTCAATGCTCACTTAGGGATAAAGGTTTCCTGTAAAGCCCTGAAAGCCTAAATTGCTTGGTTACCTGCAGCTAAAAAAGAGCTAGTAAAATAAATTAGTTAAATAGCAGTGCCGCTTTTTTAGTGGAACTCTTAACATTATTTACATATTTACCATCAAAACTTGGATATATTCTTAATTTTATTGTACCAAGAACTGAAAATAATTTCAGGACCACTGGTAAAGTTAAATAGTAAGAAACATATTAAGAAGAAATCCTGATTGTAATATACCAAGGAGTTTTAAAACCGCAGAATTGAAAACAAGCCAACTTAATTGAACATTAAAGCTTTGCAAATGCAATCATTTTGCATTTTGCTTCCCGTTTTACCGGTAGTTTCTGGATTTAGCGGAAATAAGTCGATTTGGATGTTAATTTTTTAATTTTTAGAATTTTTTACAACATTAACTGATCATTCAATTTATCTCCTGAAGGTTTGTGGTGGCAACTTTGATATTTTTGGCGTCTTTTTGGGTATTCTACCACCCCAAAAAGAGGCCTAAATGTCATCCACAAATTGGTTTTTATTGATAAATATTCGAATCCATTTTGAAGATGGATCAATTTCATTGTTATTCAGAAAGTGAAATTTAACAGATAAGCTTATGTTTAAACTGAGATGCGGCTAAGATGTAAAGACTAGCACGGAGACTAAACACGTTTAAATAATGCTTCTTTTCTTTGGAAGATTGAAATTGATCTCGCTCCCCTTTTTGTAAAATCCTAACCACGCCGATGGTTGTATATATGTAATTATGTACATACATATTTTAAAAACTAGCAAAACATGTAAAAACATATTCAACAAAGACTTATTTAATGAACGCATAGAAAGCCTGCAAAGAAAAAATTAGTGATAAAAGTGTCACTTTAATGAAAACAAATCATTTTGCCAAAATTGGCAAAAAATTAATACGCGCCAAAATTAATCAGGTTACGGAGTTCGGCTTGGTACGAAAATTTAATAAATTAAGTCCGTGATTAGCTGCGCCCATAACTACAACCTGCACATCAAACTCCCTAGACAGTTTCATTAAACACTATATCTAATTACCGTGCGGTTTAAAAGCTGCGCCTACCGCATTTCCCACTAAAATGTTTACTACATACACGGTAAACCACTTGCGTTCGTTGAAAGTGTTATAATATTCTAGACATAAAACGGTGCAGGTACGTAGAAAGTTTGCGTAGGATAATCGCATTTTCGTTTACATATTTTCTTAAACTAACGTAGGCAACGTTATCTATCCAGTAAAGTAATCAGACACAACCCATTTAATGCAATGGAAGGAAGGAAGGAACCGAGAAGGAACTGCTTTATTGAAGGCAGGAAGCTTCAAAGCAGAACAAAATATGGGCCGGTATTCACGTTATTTTAAATACAAAGGTCTACTCCACATTATGCCTAAATTTTCCAGGTATTACATTTTCAAAAAATTACGGAGCTTAATGTGAGATACCGAAATGTCCAAATATATTCTTGAAGTTCTTCAGTTATGTATTTACAGAAGGCTAAAACCTACGGTTTTGCCATTTTTTTCGATTTCAACTTTTAATATTGAAGTCCAAGCAAAAAGGCTAAATAACAATCTAAATCAGTCTGTTTAATATACTACCTTGCACCCAAAAAATATGAAAAAGCAAAAGCTTTCCTATATTTCAGTGATGTGCAAACATCATTAACGAATTTAAATTCAGAGGAAACTTACGAGTTATCAACTAGCAAAAATAAACATCCTGAAAATACTACCTCAAACATTAAATGAAATCCATTATACAGACTAGCATTTCCAACAAATGTGAAGATCATCAAAACCTGGAAAGTGGTGAAGGAGCCGGTGCTAAAATTGTGAATTGTAAAACATAATTTTTAGGACCTTTATTTTTTTATTGCCCCCCCCCCCATGCGCATGGTATTCTTGCTGCTCCTTTTCATTTTTTTTTGTTTTTTATAATGCTTCAGTTTGCGTTTTTTTTTAATCACTGTTCTTCGACATTTTATCGTCCAACAAAACCTTATTTTTATTGTCCTGTCCTGTCTTCCATCCTTAAATGTTTTAATCATTTCAATTTATAAATATGTGGCAGTGCTTTATTCCTTTTCTGTCCTTTTTGTGTTTTCCTTTTCTGTTTTCCTTTTCTGTTTTCCTTTTCTGTCTTCTTTTTGCATTTTTCTTTTTTGTCTTCTTGTTCCGTCTTCTTTTTCTAGGTATTCATTCCTTCTTTATTAAAAACCGTTTCTGATTACTTGCAGTTAAACTCAACACTTTAGTTGCTTATGTTACTATGAGTTTTATTCCAACTGTTTTCATACCCTTCAAGATATTTTTCTCTGTAATTATTGTACTTTTATTACTTGTCACTATTTAGACCTTAACTTCGGTAGCCTTTTCACTATTTGTCTAAATTGTAGTCATCGGAAATCTACTCAGCACCTGCGTTTGGTATTAATTTTCTCCTTCCCTTCCTTCTTGTTCTTCTTATTTTTTCGCTGCATAATCTTGATCAACCATAATCAACCTTTTCTTATATGGCTTCTTCATCTCCTCATTCTCTTCCTTCTTCTATTACTACTTCAACTTCTACTTCGGCCTCTTCTTATTATTTTTTTCTGCTTTGTTTTTTCTTATAATAGGTTTTTTACTATCAAATTCAACCCTTTTATATTTATTCTCCACTTTTCCTGGTTTCATCTTTTAATTTAAAGTAATCTTAGTTTGGTTTTGCAGCTTGATCTGACCTACGTTTGGTATTAATCTTATGCTTCCATTCCTTTTTATTATTTGGCTTTATAGTCTTCATCATAATCTTTATCTCCTCGTCCACTTCATTCTTCTTCAATTTCTACTTCTACTTCGACTTCATTTTCTTATTCTTATTCTTATCCTGCTCCTTCTTCTTTCTGTTATAGTAAATCAGGATCTCTATGTTCCAAATTTTCCTTTCAGTTATACTTTTAATTATGTATTCTTTGACATTGACTTTATTGTCGAAGTCTTTTACAACGTCTTAATTCGTAATTTCGTCTGTTCTTCAACAATCCCACCTTCCACTAAAAACTTTTTTTATTATTTCGTCACCATCCTTAGGTGTCCTCCTTTCAATCGATCATTCCTTTTTTGTCTTTTACTTGTTTACTTTCAATTACTAGACGTAAGTGTCCTATTTCTTCTTCCATTCCGTTATTTTCGAGGTCCTCCACAACTGTTTAATTCATCATATTCTAAATGTCTGTTCTTCAACAATCCTGTTTTCCTTCTTTAATTCAATCTCTGAATATTTGAATATTTACCTGTGTCTGGTTTATTCCATGTTTGTTTTTTACTATCAATTGCTAGACGTAAGCTTTCTATTTCTTATTCCATTCCTTTAATGTTGAAGTCCTTTACAACGCCTTAATTCACTTTTTTTTAATGTATGTTCAATCCTATCTTTACTTGAGTTTTCTTTACGTGTGCTGTTGTAATACGGCGAATTAAATTTAAAATATGCAGAATGCAGAAATAAAATGATTGATGTCCATTTTTCTCGAAATGGGAATGGTGATAAATAATAAATTGTATACCAATAATTAATAACACGAAGTCAGTTCCCACAAATATATTTGTGGGAACTGACTTCGTGTTATTAATTATTGGTATACAATTTATTATGAATGCAGAAATAGTGATTTAAATAGTGACACATTTTGCGATTATTATTGTAAATGATAGTTGTAGGTGCTGTCAAAATTGATAGATATAAAAAATAAACAATGAAATAATCGCCTGTCGCAATGACAGACGCCTTCAGTATTTCCGTCTCTTTCTAGCATTAACTAAATCCAATAACATACGTTGAGCACTGACTCCATACATTTTCCAAAGGTATCGTGCATCCTTTCTGAAAAAATATGTTCCGTCTTACCTGAGACACCCGGTATATTCATAATTTTAGATTCATAAAGTGGAAAATGTAAATTATTTCTGAATTTAGCGCTTCTGAAAATTAAATATTGTTACTGAAGAATACAAAACCCAGTAAACAATTTTAAAAATTGCAAGCCAAATGTTAATTGTATAATAATTTTGATTGGCGTTTTAATAATATTCAGCAGTTCCTTTGAAATAAATAAATAAGATTTTTAAATACTAAATTTGCTATTGAAACCTAAGAAAAAATAATTCAAAGCAGAAGCTTCACCAATTTAAACAAATGCTAAATAAAAGTCTTTCTAGAACTCTTGTATTTATCCCTAAGACTAAGAATTAAACTTAATGCTAATATTCAGTTTTCGTTTTAAAATGCAATTTCCAATTCGCCCAAGCTCAAAATTTTAAAGTTTTGGGATTAATCATATTATTCTTTTATAAAAACATCTGTTTAAATTAAAAACACATGTTTTAAGCAAGTAGGTATTAAAAAGATTTATTAAAAATTTATTTACTTGACGAGAAATATCTGCACTGAAATAGGTTATTATGAAAAGCCTTTTTGCGTGTAATTAGAAAGGGAAATTCCCATTTCGAAAAATTGCCATTTTAATTACAAAACATACCCTGCAAATGCTTTTAATAAGTTCGAAATGGAAAGAAACGCTTCAATCTACCACGTAAAAGACGTAAAGTTTACTGTAGATTCACAAAGATGGCGACACGATTATCTCTCACCAGTAGTTCAACACGTTACAGGGAATATAGATAATTCAGAGAAAATTCATCTTCATACCATATTGCTTTCTAAGCGATGTATTAAAATCACAACGTGGCATCCCTCTTATGACCAAACTAACTTCAAACAATGGCATGATAGTTTCTTTAATGATTACTCAAGCAAACTAGGCTAATTATTATCCTGGTACTTTGATATCTTATGAAGTGGTGCTTTAGAATTTATCTCTTGTCTTGTGCTTTGAAGTTTGAATTAAAAACGTAATGTGTACTTTGATGTTGACATTTCTAGATTAACTATTTTCAATTCGTTCCGGTTACATTCACCTTACATTTATTATCATTATTATTATTATTATTATTATAAGTATAGTTGCCTCTACCATTGTTCTCTGCCGCCACAGAAATAAACAGTTCAGTGTAGTATTCACGCTTGGGAAAACGTCTCTCTTAGCAAAAGCACGTACAAAACTAAATCACAAGTTTCGGAAACTTCGTGAACTTAAATGATAATCCAAACTACTTTGTCAATCAATTTTAGTACACCAAACACTGTTCAAATCAAAACGAACGTTTGATTCTAATTATAAGAATCCAAATATTCGCAAAAATAAGTTTTTTGCAAGATTAAAGTTTATCCAAGAATTTGTAAGGCATTTTAAATCATACTGTACAAATACTTGTTAAATATTTCAGTAATTACTTCAAATATGTTTGTTTAAAATTCTCTTTTAATCTTAGGAATAGTTATTCATCAAGCAAATAATTAAAATAGAATTATTTCATTTAGCTTGGACGTAATTTAAATTTACTGCAAACTGTGTAAGGAATCACAAGCACATTACAATTGCAAGAAATTATTTGAACTAATTCAAGTTAACTACAAACATCTGGCTGATAAATTTTTAGCAAGAAGCAACAAATCTATTTTCTTTTATTTTCAACCGCGTATTGTGCGCTTTTTATTTTCCATCAGATGTTGTATATACATGCTGTATTTTATACAGCCATGCTTATGCAGTTGTATAATTTTACTCCCAAAGCAACATAACAAATGTTCCAGCGATATAAAAAACTGCAAACAAAAAGTCATTTATAACGCAAGCTGGCCATAATCGCCTGCTTAAATTCACTGACAGAGGGTTTTACTCGTTATTTCTGTGTGCTACTCTAATGGATACGATTTAAAAATAACGTTTCCTTTTAATCGTTATATTTTATTGCAAGCAGGGCTGCGCCCGGGAAAACATCAACAGATTTTATTAAAATTTTACAGTTTTCATACAGCACATTGATCGCACTGAAATACATGGTTCTGTAAAACATCTAAAAGCCATAATGTTGTTTATTATTTTCTTTTGTAGGGATTGACTTGACTGCTCCAAATTTTAAAAACTTTATAGGAAAATTTCATTATTTATAATTCAAAGCAAACAAAATCAATTTGCTTTCAATGATTGTGATTTCTCTTAGTGATTGGCATATAATTTGAAACGACACTTAAAATTTGTAAAAGAACTGAAAAGCAAAAACTCTTTTAAAATAATCATAAATACTCTAAAAACTAAAAATAATTCTTTATGGAATTTGCAAAAATGTTATTACCACCCAAAGGATTGCTAAATAAAATCAATAAATTCGTTACAAAGGATGTTGGTTTGCTAATAGTGAAACCTGTGAATTACTGGGCCAAAAATTAATTAATGTAGCTAATCATTCCATAAACTAATTCATACATTGATTTAACAGCTGGAGTACTTAGTTAATTATTAGCTGCGATTTAGGTTACCTTTCGGTTGTTAAATTAATAGATTATTGAACTAATTTATAGTTCTGTTCGCTTTTAATGGATTAGTTTTATACCTACTGAATAACAGCTGAATATGGTTTCTGCAAACTTTTGTTAATTTCCATTTACTTACTTATTTATGCTGGGAGTTCAATCCTGAAATATTTTACGGGGTGCTGTAAATTAACCAAAAATTACGAAATCCAACGCATTGATAAAATGTACAATTTGTGCAGAGAGAAATTATTTAGCTATTTATACTACGAGCGACAACGCTTCAGGTAGGTTTTATGGCAGAAAATGCAAAAAAAGGCAGTGCCCAAACTGTACAATATACAATGTATGTACAATATTTATATCTTTAGGAAAATACCGAGTGTTTTGAAAAGAAAAACCCAACCAAAGATATAACTATTTTTAACCTTGGAGGTTATGTCTTCGCCCTGCAGTCCATCGTCAAAATTAATTAAAAATTAAAAGAATCCATTTTATGTAAAATTCTAATAGACCTTCATTTAGAAATTTTTCGAAAAAAGTGCGATTTAATGATGCCGCCCCTCGATTGCGCCGCCCGCTGAAAGAATCGGCGGCTAAAAATATTTTTAATGGATTTCTTAGGTTCAAGTTTATTCATGAATTTTTTTCCCCGTTAACATACGTCAACTACCTTCCGAGATATAGTCGGCGGCCGCGCTTAAGGACTCACCCTGTATATCTTAAACAATCTGGAAGAAATGCAACACCCCTGTCGTAGTCCTTTATTAATGCAAAACTTCTCTGAAATGCTTTGACCTACTTTTATCTTGCTTTTGTTTCATTATGTAAGTAGTTATTTCGCAACATTTATATACGTAGACATTAATTCCTCTATAATTCTCGCAGTTCATTTTACTACCCTTGTTATGTATGGAACTTATACATATAGGCTAAATCGTCTGGGACCGCAGCTCCTTGTAACCATTTGTTATATATTTCCTTTAATTTTTGTAAGGGAGTACTTGATCATTGATCAACTCAATGCCAGGTTTATTACTTTTCATAAATTTCAGGGCTTCTAAAATTTCGTCCACTGTAATATCGTTCCTGGGCACGATTCTCTTCCAATGTGTATTGAACTATTGAACGAAAATTTAGTTTTTCGCCCTCCGGCTAGAAACACTCAATTTTCATGCGTATAAATCGTCTGGAAAATACTATTTTCAAGACTAGGCCCGAAAGTAAAATTAGGATTTTTGATTGGTGGCGCTGAACCGAACTGACTCGGCCCTCTCATTGCCCAGAAAAATAAATTCCCTAGAAAAATAAATTCTCTAACGTCAAATATTTGAATAAAAAATGATTTTTTTATAATTAACGTATTTTTATCGGCCGAAAAAATATTGTGTATCACACGTCTAGAAACTGCTTTGCAAGTACTCGTACTTGCAAAGTGACAGTTTCTAGCCTTGTGATACAAATAACTATTGCCTTCCGTGAGCAGGTCTTTATAGTATACTTTCTATTTTTCTATGCCAATAAGCTATGATTGAAGTTTCTTTGGTGTTCTATTAAGGGCCTTTAAAGTTTTCCATGCATTTCTTAATTATAAATGTCCCAAGGATATATCAATTTCTCTGCATCGCTGTTTCCAATAGATATTTTAATATTCAATTGAACATGAATCCCATTTATTGCTTAATTTCAGTATTCGGATGACTAGGAAACCAATCAGTTTTCAATATCAGCTTACTCTTCGCAATTACTTAGTAACTGCTATCAAACTCAATTAACCCAATTTTTAAATCCAAATCAGTGCTTAGCGACTTTCACTCCAATTTTAATATTCAATTGAACAGGAATTCAATTTATTGCTTAATTTCAATATTCGGATGACCAGAAAACTAATCAGTTTAAATATCAGCTTACTCTTCCTTTTGAATTGAAGAAAAACCACTTATTAATCTTCTTTTTAACAAGAATACAATTTCCTTTTGGAAATAGAATTGCGCTTCTTTATTTCATCTTCCTTTTTATTTAAAGGAAAAACACAACTTGCTTTTTGAGAAAATAAAATTCAAGTTATTCGTTTATCTGTTTTTCTTGACTCCCTTTCTCTTATTCCCCATATTTTCTTCCAATTAAAATATTCGTTCCTCTTCCTTTGTAACGATTATTTATAATAATAACATTCTTTCAACACACGTTTCTACGTTTATAGCTATCTTAAATTAAAATTTACAATACAATAACATTAAATAACATTATTTGCATTTTTATTCTATCCTGTCTATCTGGATTCTTTTATTTTACATTATTATTTTTAATTAAATCTGCATAAAAATAATAATTAATTTTAATTTATCAACAATAAAAGTCACCTCTATTTAACACAATCCGTAAATACCAATTGATATCATCTGAATATATCTTTCAATGTAGACATACTGTTCTTCTATGTTTTCTGTGGGAAATACACTTACATTTTCTGTTAATCGTAGTTTATATAGGAACACGGTGGAGTCGTTTCTAAAACTTTTTGGGCTGTATTGTGGATAGTGAAGAATCTGTTGTCGGTGTTCTGGCTGTTTGTTATACGTATTAAATTTAAGAAAGCTTTTCCCTTTGACCAGAAAGTGATCAGACTTGCATGTAGCACCATGTTGTACTCTTACATCCTGAAATTGTATTTGACTATTTTTCCTAATGATAATAGTCAATTATGTGTCCATGTGTATTTATAAATAGTGTTGGAGGAACCCATTCATAATTTTTAATTCACATTGGTCACACATTTCGATAAGCTTTACCCCATTGTCCTTTCCAATATCCCCACCATGGCTACAAACTATCTTGTTTGTTACTTTACCAGCAACACGGACGTTAAAGTCACCCATAATAAACACCGAGACACAACTAAATAATAATAATAATAATAATAATCTTTATTTTCAAGTAAAAAGAAACATTGATTCATTAAAATACATGACTATGTAAAAGAAAAGAACATATACATACATTCGCAGCCTGGTATTTGCTGGTATGGACACTCCAGCTCGTGCTCTTTTTTCTTTGTTTTCACCACTGTAAAAGTTCCTTTTTTCTTCATTGCCGTTTCCTTTCTTTTTTGTCTCACTTAAGACTACCACATCCATGTTTAGTCTAGAAATTTCTTTAAAAACTTCATTTTGTTTCGTACTTAAACCTTGTACGTTCCAGTACCCTGAACTCAAGTTTCTATTTCTTTGTTTAGGTCGTTTTCCGTCTATTCCCGTCCGGTTCCGAGGCTCTCGTTCAGAAATTTTGCGGTTAAGTTATTTTACGGATCATGGGTTGTGTAGGCCCATCGCTCCAACCCTCCTCCTTTTCCCGGGCTAGGAACCGGCAACATCACCAGTCCACTCAATCCACCCAGTCTGTGTTAACTTTCCTGTTCTAAAATAAGTTTATGTATCCTTGAGAGCCTTTGCTGTTTTTGGCCTTAATTGTTCTTATAAAATTCTCTCGTATTTTTTAGGCGAAGTTAGTTCCTTGTCCTCCCAAAAACCCAAAAAGCCACTTTAAATTCCTTTGCTACGTTTTCCGCTGGTATTACTTTCATGTATTCTTCTTGTTCTTCGTTTTTTGTGTGTTTTGGTATCTTTTCTTATCCATTCGTATCCCTTATCTTTCTGAACTATTTTTTCAGAGTTTATTTTTCTTTCTTTTGTATTTGTTAAAGGGGGTTTCCATTTTTTCTCTGTAGTCCTCCTAAAGTATGATAACATTTTAGCATATACTGAGCATTTTTCTCTGTTCTTCCTCCAAATTCCTTCCTGTCTTGATTTTCACCTTCATCATCATCATCATCAGCTATGTCGGACATAAGCCTTCCCTAAATAAATTCATCTATCTTTGTTCTGCGCTCTTTCAAATTGGTTCCTATCAAGCGTGTTATATTATCCGTCCACCTGGTTTGGGGACGACCTCTGCTTCTTCTTTCTTCGAGCGGTTTACCCGATTTGGGAATCATAATCACTTCTACAATCTTCCATTGTATATAATAATAATAATGAAGTGATTTCCTAATACATACAACATATATGTTGCAGTTCTTCTTTGTTGGACGTTATAAGCACGATATATTCAGCAAATCGCAGATGGTTAAGATGTTCTCCTTCTATGTTTATGCCGTTGTCTTCCCACTGTAGTTGTTTAAACATATCTTCTAGTGCAAGCGTAGAGAGCTTGAGCGAGATAGTGTCTCCCTGTCGATCACCTCTCTCCATTTTGGTTGTATTGGTGGTTTCCTTCATTATGATTTGGAATGTTGCATCTTCATATACATATGTATATTTCTTATAAGTCTTGAATATCTGCTGTCGATTCGACAATTGCTCAGTCCGTTTAAAACTGCTCGGATCTCTATAGAGTCAAACGCTTTTTCATAATCTACGAAAGCCACCCAAAGCGAGATTGTATTCATTTGATTTTTCTGTAAGGATCCTTATTACTTGAAGGTGGTCAACGTGCTAAAATTCTTTCTGAACCCAGCCTGTTCACGAGGTTGGTAAGCGTCCAGTTTGTTCGTGAGTCTAGCAGTTGTCATCTATACAGAAGACTCTCTTTTTGAACAATAGCACCATTACATTCATTGATACATTTGTTGAATAACATCTCTAGCATTTGTACCTTAGCATGGGTTCGCCTCCGAATTGCAACAATTCGACGGGTACACTATCTTCCCCCGCTGCTTTTCCTTTTGCCATTTTCCTTAAAAATTCTGCTACTTCTTCTTTCGAGATGTTCGATATTTCTTCTTTACTTTTGTAAAGGGCACTGTAGAATGTTTCTGTCTTTTATTTTATTTCATCTGTTTGTGTAATTATACGATTTCCGTCTGTAAGCTTTGTCATCTGAAATCGTCCTTCACTAAATGATCTTTGTATGTGTTTAATACTTTTGCTGGTCTCGAGTTATAATTTCTTATGTCGTTTCAGATGTTCTTTTTCACTCTTTAATTTCTGTTGTGTAATTTTTTGAGTTTTCTTTGAGTTCTTTTCGTTTTTGTGTTAACTTGACTGGTTTTCTGTATTTTTATTCGTTACTAAGCGTTTTCTCATACCTTTTCCGTTCATTTTTACCAATCTAAGGTTAATTATTAACCTCTCTTTTCTATTTGGGCATATTGTATAAAAGCTACATTTTTGACAACTAATTATGTTGTTTCTTCAAATTTATATTCCTAATAACATACTAAAATAAAATTGCTTAAGTACAGAAAATATTGGTCTCTAATTAAATTTATATATACGAATAGGAAATGGTATCGCTTTTGTTTAAATTCTGAACTTTCTGCGTATCGTACAAATGCGATAATTAACACTCGTAAGGTATTTTTATTTAACTATAGAAGAGCGTTACATAGTCTACACGTACAGCGTAATTTACAAAGGTCCCTAGAGCTTTTATTCCTTGTAGTAAATAAAACCAACAACGGATGTAAATTTCAAGCTTTATGTTTTATAATATCCTACTTACACTAAGCGAAGTAATCCAAAGGAACGCGAATAGAATTTGCGAAACGCGACTGGAAAGAAAAATTAAAAGCAGTATTTCTTTCTGTATATAATAAAAATTTCCTAAAACAGTATATCACGTGCAGTATTTGCTTTTATGAACTCTTAGTCATTAATGAAACTTGCTTTTGTAATTCCGTAATTTTTTTCTGTATTAACTTAGACAACTTTTATGTAAGTCTGAAACTTCTTATTACATGTAAAGTAATATTAAGTAATATTAATTAGTAATGCCTATAACGAACTTAAAACAGAAAGAAAAATTTTTAATTGAAGTTTTTATGCCTGTCAGAACGGATTACATCAAAGAAAAGGGATTTTATTTAATTTACAAAAATGATTCGGCAATTACACAGGACAATCGCCTTATCAGTTTTATAACTTTGAAAAATTAGAATTATTTGGGTTAATCACAATATGTTTAGTTTCTAGGACGAATCAGAAACGGCTATTCATTCTTGACTGTTCTGCAAAGACATAAATGGGAGTGAAATTTCATTTATCGTTAGTGGGTAATAAACCAACCATTGTTGTTCTAGTTTCTACAGATATGAATTTTGATAACCAATAAGTCGAGCAATAATAATACTCGTTATCAAAGTTAGTATTGATCATTCTAAGTTAACAACCCGTGATGAGTACCACGTTATATTTGCTTACAATGGTTGTAATTTCGAACTAAACTAAACTTTGTTGGTTGTTTCTCAAAATAATTTGAATAAATTTAGATTTTCTAAAGGTTGGTTTATTGTGGCGAGTTTGGCATGTTATATACTTCTTTATTGATTATTTCCCCTCCAGTTTAAAATATTTTTTATAAGTGCCTCCAGTTTTCCTAAACTTAGTTTGATCAAGCTTTTTTGTTATTAATTTTCATTGAATTTAAATAAATCTTGTAAGACACAAACAATTATTTAAATTATCATAAAGTTTACGCTCAATTTTCATTTGGAAACAGTTTGCAAACTCGTTACGTCTACCAAATGTAACTCCAATAAATGTAAAATTAAGAAGTTCCAAGTACAATTCAGGTCAGGAAACTCAATAGCTTCAGCTACATAACAATTTACATTACAAAGATTAAAAAAGAATATTAAGCATCCTCATTAAAATCAAAACAGTCGAGCATTAAATTCAAAATCAGTTTTAAACAAATTCTTAAACAAAAGCTTTTTCTATCAAAAAAAAATCTTTACGGTGCATTATTCGCATATCTTTGTGCTTGAATCTAATTAGTTCATGTCTGAGTAAAATGAACTTTAATAGAGCCACATCATAAAAGTTAATTTGCAGCCTTGATAATTGTACATTCTCTACGTATATAAGCTTCAGATTCCTCGAATGCTATTCCAGCTGACTGTACCACACGAAATAAGCAAATTTCATTAAGCGATATAATTGCTGCCCAAACAAATGGCCAGTCACAGAGGGTTGAAACCCTCCAGGTGGTGTACCCAAAAGGTCCAATGTATCTAACGGCGTTAGAGTTTACACAAACTATAAAAGTGTTTACGCAATTACTTTCGCAATTTCAC
Organism: Melanotus villosus; assembly: GCA_963082815.1. Lineage (NCBI taxonomy): Eukaryota > Metazoa > Arthropoda > Insecta > Coleoptera > Elateridae > Melanotus > Melanotus villosus. The sequence continues at coordinate 40,073,308 of OY720427.1, forward strand.
TAAATTTATAAACCCGCTATTTCGGTTCATATGTTACAAATTAAACTTCTTTTATTTTAAATTTTAACTTCAAGTATTAGTATGTACAAAAATCTTTAGTGTGGATAATTTCGTAACTTCGATTTTAAAGGAAATGATTACACAGTTTCACAGTATATAATCTGTGGTATGCTATGTCATCTTTGAAGTGAAAGGGTCAACACTGTTTTACTTCATCTTCCAATTTAATAATACTCGGGAAGATCTCGAAATTGAAATTTTGCTTTACGCTTGCATCCTACGAACGAAGTTAAATATTTACTTTGTTTCCATCATCGAAATTTGCTTTAACGCTGGACAACTTCCACTACGTTTGTTTAACCAAATCGTTAATTACACAAATACCTACGCATACAGTAAGTTTCGGAAAACGATAACGGATTTTAATGACTTTTCAGTTTGATAATAAATTCATCCAGATGCGTAACCCTGCAAACAAAATCGGGATTATTCTAAAGAAACGTTTCTTTCAAGTTAACGGTCGTTTATCATGTAAAAAGTCAAAATACAAAGTTGTTCAGGTAGTAATGGTGATTGATGTTAAAAGAAAACATTGATATAGTTCGACATTAACGTCAAAAAGAATAAATTCGGTAAAATCGATAAAATTCATAAGTTCGATTTCAAATTCATCATGTAAACGTGAAGGATAATACATAATTTAGCTGTGGAGAACGTTCATCGCTTTGATCCATCCGTCAAGGTTCATCTCGCTCAGATAAACTAGCACTCGGCGAAAATATGAGTTATGATTCCTTTCGGATTGTGAGAAAAAATCGTTAGGATTTTTCATTTTCAGTCATTTATATTTTTGCGATTCGTTTCCCTAGGGTCTCTTTTATTTGCGGCTCAGACTGGATTTTCCAATATGTGGGCTTCGAAGATAAATACCATCTTAAAAACGGCCGGCGATATGCCAAGTGTTAAACCCGAAATGTCTATACGTAGTGTATATCGCCTGCATTTGTGGCGCCGCAGGAACGGCGGATTAGCAGGTCGACCGCGATCGCCTCCTGCTGGGAACGAAATCATCCCCAGTTCCGCACTGCCCCCGATTTCCTTTGCTTTTCATTCCTCAAAGTTATTACTGGATTCCAAACACCCCGAGGTTTTAATGTACTAAATGCGGTAGCTACAGCTTATGAACACTGATTTACCTCCAGAATAAGAGGCAACCAACAAATTCATTATTATGATTATTATTGCCGCACGAACGTTTTTAGAACATTTCGGATAAAATCTGAAAATTACATCCGGGATTAACGCAGATGAAATAAGTCGAATAACTAGTTAAATTATTTTAAAACAAATGAAGCTTAGTAGCCCAAAAGAAAACCTTGTCCCAAACAATAAAACTAAAATCCGTCAAAACTTGGCAGTTTAACGGCTTGTCGCGAATTATATCTGGTAATTCTGTTTGCACTTTAAATTTGTCTTTATAAACGTTTATTGTTTGTCGCGAGCAAATTTAACGTTTTAAGATAAACATACGAAATCGGTTCCCAGGCTAACTCTATTAAAACGAATGCTAACACCATTAACGGGTAAACATGTTTCACACGGCAATTCCGTAATGAAATGTTCTTATAAATTACACCAAGAAATAATTAAAACCGATTGCAATTTGCAAGGAAATGCTACATAAATTCTATGAAGTTTTTAAAAAAATTATCCAAAATTTTTTTAATTTCACATGAATCATTCATAAATTTAAAGTCTAGGTATTGATTCTCAAAACCATATTTATTACTGTATTGATTGAAATTAAATATTGAAAATCGATTGCAGTTTCCAGGGAAAGAATATTAAAAGTTTTAAAAGAAATTTTTTAATTGCACATAGAAAAATAGTTTAATCATTCCTGAATCAAACCTGAATGCATCAAATTAATTAATTAATAATTAGACATTTCAGAAGAATAACTATTTTTAGAAACAAAATTTACGCTCAAAAATCTGTAAATTACAGCAATAAATAATTAAAACCGAATCATCAAAGGAACTAAGCGAATATAGTTTAATCATTCATAAATTTAATTGATATGTATTACATAATTTGCAATTTTCAAAATTATATTCAATAAATTTCTTGAAATTATGCATCAAATCTACGAAGTAAAACATTTCTGAGCATTTCCGAAAACCTGAAGGTCAAAAACATTGGTTAATTAATTAATACATAATTAGACATTTCAAAATATAAATATTTTTAATAATTGACCCTCAAAAATCTGTAATGTTACAGCAACAAATAATTAAAATCGGAAATGCTGCATAAATTCCATTAAAAGTTTAAAAAATGTTTGTGATTTCACGTAAGAGAAATGAAGTTCATAAACTTAATTAATGTATACCAATTTGCATGTATTATTTTTTTTAAATTATATTTATTATATTGGTTCATCAGATGTACGAAGAAGAAAATTGCTGAACATTTCTGCAAAACCTGAATTTATCAAACATTCGTTAATTCGTTAATAAAAAATAAATTTTGTAGTGAAATTCACGCTCGAAAATCTGTAATGATAACTTAAAATCGTTCAGCTTATTAACAACAGCTTAAAATAAAAATTTCCTTTGGCAAAATAAACAGATTAATATTGTAATAAATTTCGTAAATAAACCATAAAACCTGAAGTCCCACCCCTGAAACCAGATCGTGGTAATTACAATGTATTGAATTGAATAAATCCAACCAAAACACCTGAAAATCAAACAAAACTACAGGTTTCATAAAACTAAAATTTTCGTAAAACGAAAATCAGTGATACTTCTCTTTTTATATTAGACTTATATGCGAAATACTTATCCTGAAACCGTACTCATTATTGTGAAAAATATATTCGAATCTTTCGAATTTAAACACTCCATTTATTATTTAAAGTTCGAGATTTGACAAAAAACTTCAAATGTCAAAATTCGAATAAAAATAGAATTTTTACATTCAGACCCGACACTGAAATTTTAAGATTCAATTCAAGATTCAATTTCTGTATATTTTTCAGTTTCTGCTCTCCTAGTAATTCGTAAAATATTGATTTTAGGATTCAATTTTAAAATTTGAGATTCGAAGAAAAATCAAACTCGACACTGAAATTTTAAGATCCAAATTTAAAATTCGAGTTTTGTATATTTAAAGTTTCAATTTCTGCTTTTCTAGTGAAATTTTCTACTTCGAAGAATTGCGGGGCTTATCTAAAATTGAGCTTTAAAATTCAATTTAAAAATTCAAATCTTCTAATTTAATTTGAATACTCAATCCCTTATTTAAAGTTGGAGATTCGACATTATATTCTTCATAAAAACTTCAGAACTATAAATTCCTATAAAAAGGGAATTTTGAAAACGAAGAATCTGTAACTTTAAGAAAAGAGTTGAATCTTTAATTTCAGACTCAATTCTCGAGCTTTAAAATTCAATTTAAAAATTCAAATTTTGTAAATTTAAATACCCGATCTCTTACTGAAAGTTCGAGATTCGACATTAGATTCTTCACAATAAATCCCAAAACTCAGAATTACAATAAAAAATGGAATTTTCAAAATCATATTTAACACTGAAAGATCTAAATTCAAGAATGGACTTTTCTAAATTTAAAGTTGCGGTTTCCTAGTAGTTAAGAGTTCGTGAAGTTTTGTACTTCGAATTCTGGATTCAGTTGTAAATTACCTGCAGAATCTGCAGCTTTGATTTAAAATCTAAAATTCGACAAAGAATCGAATGTTTAAAGTCAGACTTATATTTGAGCTTTAAACCTTAATTTAAGTAAGTTTGAAATTCTTCACAAAAACTTTGGAACTCAACATTCGAATTAAAAATGTAATTTTGCAACTTAAACTCTATATTCGAATATTAAGATTCAAATTCCAGATTTAGACTTTGTAAATCGGAAGTTTTAATTGATATTGTAATTTCGTAAATCAACCATAAAATCCAAAAGCAGATCATGCTAATTCCAATGTATTGAATTAAATAAATCCAACCAAAACACCTGAATTTCGTTTTTCACCAAAAAACCTGAAAATCCGTACTTTAACCAAAACTAAAATGTTGGTAAAAAGAAAATCAATGATACTTCTCCTTTTATATTAGACTCGTATACGAAGTACTTATCTTGAAACCGTGATCATTATTGTGAAAAATATAGGGAGTTTGTTACTTAACGCTAAATACCTTTTTTACCCTCTTCATATCATCTTCCGATAACTTAATGTGTTTTCCTCGCAGCTACACCTTTAATATTGGAAAAAGAAGGAAATTATGTGATTCAGGATTGGAACTTTACATCTTCGAGCAGGGAGAAATATCGGAAAAAGGGAAAACTATAAACCTCCACTGCTCAAAATAATACTTTCAGCTTACTTTAAACTAGTGGTGTACATAAATTGTAATCGGATCCTGAAAACAAATAACATTCCTATTTATTTACTTATTTGATCCTCCTGATAAGTACGAATATCGATCATACAATTATTTGTGGAGCTTTATATTTACGTAAAAGTTTGTTAATTATTAATATTGTTTACTAAAATAATATTTGTTGTTAGTACCACTTATGGGCTGATGACAAAAGGTAGTAATTTTGAATATGTAAAAGTCGATCGTGAATTTGTTAGTTTAAGGCAGCATAATTTATTGTCATTTCAATTTAGAATAGAGAAGAGTAAATTACCAAAAATATTCTATTAAAGTTTGAAAAAGATTTAAATCACCACCAGAATCGTCCCATTTACTAAAAAATTTAAATCGAGTCATAACGTAAATTAAGGTCTAACTAGATAGTCTGCCGGTATCGATTTCCGATATAAAACTACGTTATTAACTCAACTCTTTTCTCAGAATGCATTACCCTTGTGTCTTTTTTAAACTTCAAGAAATTCCTGCATTACTTTTATGAAGGAAGGTTTTAGTTACTAAGTTGTCAATACGAACTCGAAGTATTTCTGAACGAATTTTCCGAAATATTAATATTTACTTGAATACAAGTGAATATAAACATTAGCCTTCATAAAGGATGATATTTGAAAGGTATCTGAGAATGTACATACAAGTCGCAGGTTTTATCCAAAGATTTAATCTTTATTAATTAATAGGTAAGCATCACCATGGATAAGGAGGTGTTATTATTCGTGTGTTCGCCGCCGTTAGATGAATACAAAAGCATTTTACATTCTTTTTGATGCTACTTGTCTATAGGGCGTTACGTTTCTTTGATGTTGAATATCATAACTACAGAGAGAATTTTGCAGCTATAAAAGTACACCAGGCAGAAATACAAATGCAGCCAGAAACGCATCAAAAATCTGTACTGAACAGATATCTATCTGACGTGAATAATGATTAAGTTCTTAAGCTTTATTGCAGGAGAGTAAAAAGTAAACGTTTTCCCCTAAAATAAATTCGTTATACGTGAAATTCTGAAGCTGAAACGAATTTATGGAGCACCTAAAGGATGTAGTAATAATTATCTATCTTTCTAAATTGTAATCGTAAGTAAGATCAGGTGAATTAGATGTTCCAAGTTCGTAAAGCGTGAAAGCGTCTCCATTTCGGATCCGCTTCTAGATTCATTAATTGAAAAAAGAAAGAGAACAAGGTATTTTACTTCGTTTCGACTTAATTTTAAAACTTTAGACTTAATTTTCCATTTTCAATTCTTTTGCCACTAATTTCCCTAGGATATTACGGACTCTGAAATCGTGAGGGAGAATCACGTCTGAAGCTGAAAGTTTAAATTTGATCTACACATTTTTATTGTGTTAGTCCAAAGTTTTTGCCTGGCAAGAAAACACAATAATATATAAAGAACACATTAAGCCTCACAAATGTAATGTTTACAAATTTTAATATAGCCAATCTATATTTTGTAAAAGGCGCAACAAAAGCTTCTCTGAAATTTCCTAAAAAAAATAATTTAACAATCTCTATAAATTCAAATAAAAATAAAACGCACAAAATCAGCCCTTAGACTGGTAATAAATTAATAAGCGAATTTATTTCAGATCTACTTAAAACAGCAAAATACTTCACATTACACGTTCACGCATTTGCACCTTTCCAAATTTCACTACAAAAATTATTTTTAACGAGCTTTTTATAACGTTAATTGGATCTTTCCATATTTTCAAGAGATTTACACCTTTTCTTTGCTTGAGGCTACGTTTTCGTGCTTGTTATAAGCTTCATTTATATGATCGTGCGTTAATTTACAAAATATGATAGCTTTATTTTAGTGTTTTACAAAATTAACACCACGAATGAATCACGTTCTGAAATTCCGATGTATAAAAACAATCGATGAGAATTAATTGCTGAAACAATAGCCACTTTAAAAATACATCCTCTCATCTCTTTTACTATATAAATTTTAGTTAATTTATATGAAAACTCAAAATAAAGTCCCTTTAAAAGAAGATCTTGCATTGATTTTAGTAAAATCGTGCCGAATTTACAATTCTGCAGTGATTCGACTATTATTACACCGATTGATTCAAACATCTAGGGCAGTATTTTGATTTACAAAACTTCCAATTTTTAGTCAGTTGTGGACGTTAAAACCAATTTTATTCGATCACCCTGTATACAGAAAGGCATTATTTTTAAAACAACCAATTCTAGTAAGAAAAATACATTGTTTGAAGAATCCAAAATCATTAAAATATTTTACTTTGAGTCCAAATTATAGCGCCTGTAATCAAAATACGTAACTCTACCTCTAAATAAAAGCAACAACCAACAAGTTGAAAAACTATATACATATATAAAAGTTCCAGAAAATAATGAAAACTCCTTAACACACATCTAAAGTTCTGTAACATACAAGGTAGTAAACATTCGTCAAATTCTGGAACTTCCAACAGTTTGAAGGATGTGAGGTAACACTTGCAACAGGCGGTGATGCAAATACCCCAAGAGAACATTTCCACCTTGATAGATAACATGTCAAAAAGACTTTGGAAACGTATTTTTACCTTTCTTTGGCGTATATTTCATTTGCTGGCCATCGTTTGAAATAAACTCTTAACGGCTTTTACTTATTTATAAAAGTAATCTGAATTTATTGCCTCGAAATTATTGGTAGAAACTCGGTTAATATTTTTTTAAAATACTGTGACGTGCTAAATTTATGATATTTTGTGGCTTTATAAATTTCTAGCCGTTTAATATAAATACCTTACAACTCCTTCAGTTCTTTACACTTAATATAATCAATACTACGTCTTCTTTAAACCATTGTTCTTCACCAAAAACCTTCGACTTAGCACGACATTAATTTATAGAAATTGTTGGTGATACAGGTTACTACTTTGGAGCTTAAGTGGTAATTATTCCCTCAGCGTTACTACTTTTGTTAGAATTTTTATTACGTTAAATCATTGACGAAGGCTCGGCTGGTGATTTTTAAATAGTGCGACATACTAAGTTTATGACAGCCTTTGATACACGAGTCTCTTCAGCTTTGTAGATTTGTAACCATTTATTATAAATCGTATCTAAGTTAATGTTCTTTACCTCAAAACCTTCGACCTAGTAAGATTTTCAGTTATAAAAATTTTCAGTAATACAGGTCGCTATTTTTGAGCTTGGGCGGCAATTATTTCCCTAACATTACTACTTCTCTTACAATTTTTCCACACTTAAGGCAATCAATATTACATCTTATTTGAGCCGCTATTCGTTATCTGAAAACTTTCAGTAGTTAGAAACCTTTGAACCACTAAGCCATTCATTTACAAGCACTGTCGGTAATACAGGTATCTACCTTCGAGCTTAAGCGCTAATTATTCCCCTAGAATTACTACTTTTAGTAGAGATTTCACTCCGTTGAAATTATTAACAAAAATGAAATAGTGTAGTTTGCTGATTTTATGATGATCTTTAATATAGCACATTATAATTACTTGAACTCTTTACTGTTAAGGCCATCAATATTACATCTTCTTTGAACCATTGTTCTTTACCTGAAAACTTTCAGTAGTTGGAAGCTTTCAAACCAATAGGACATTTATTTATAAGAATTGTCGGTAATAAAGGTGGCTACTTTTTAGTTTAAACGGCAATTATTCCTCTAGCATCACTACTTTTATAAGAATTTTTGACAGAAAGCATTTTACATTCCGTTGGCCAGATCAACAGCTAAAGTAAAACTACTTTGTTTTAAAAAGTAGCTAAACACCGTCCAGATTATGAAAAGAAATTCGTTGAAGCGCAAGAAATGATTTTTAAATTTCCATCACACCGTACAGAAATGGGTGGCCTGATGAATGTTGGAGATAATCAATTTCTTCCTCCGCCAAGCGCGCACCCATCAAATCCTTATCAAGTATGCAGTATCTCCTGGTTTTTGTACAGTCATTTGTCTTAATTCTCATGGCGGTAGGTCGTCGCGGCGCGAGGGTCTGAATAGCGTCTCCCGGTAGCCGGTAGCGCAGACGAATAGAGACACTAATGAAATACCAAAACGCATTGTCGGGGTATTGTTACCGGGTCAGCAGAACAATCAAGAACTCGATACTCACGAACAGGTGCGTGGGCTACGTCGAGTGAGCAAACGCATTACCGGGCATCAATCTTAAATGAAATGGCAGGCGGTTGAGATATGTTCGACAGGCCCGTTATCTGGCAGCGTAATGTGTTTTTACGCCGACGGAATGCGAAGGCACCTAATGTAAACGAGGCGCACTCTATCATTCCGGACGATGTAAATGAGCACGGCCTGGAGCACCCTCGCGATATCAATCAACGGTAGTCTAGGATGCACATCTCCCGTGCAAATCTAATTCCGCCTCTCGTCAACATCGTTCATACATAAGTTAATTTTGAAATAATTGTTACAGCGGTGTGTCAAAATGCCAATGGAATTTGTGACTTTGCGGCGACTTTTCGTGTAATAAAATTCCCCGGTTAAATTATTACCGAGCTACAAAATAATAATTTGCGTGGCACAATTTAGGCATTAAATGGCAATATTTGTTTGTTACAGGTCCCATGCGGTTGTGGTGCGCTTGGCATGGGGGGTGAGTGGACCCGGCCCATGTGGGTACTACTAATGTTGTTGTTAGCCCGTCCGGCCTGCACCATATGTCCAGCTCGATGTCGGTGTAATGACGAAATTCTACAGGCGTCGTGCGTCGCGGCCGGTCTCGCAGAGGTCCCCATTCAACTCAACCCCGAAGCACGACACATAGATCTTTCTCATAACAAGATAAACACCGTACATTTCACTCTCAGCTTTTATAGCAATTTAATATCCTTAGACTTGTCAACCAATAAAATACAAACCTTAGGAAACTCCAACTTTGAATTTCAGCACAACTTGAAACATCTAAACCTAAGCAGTAACGAAGTGGAAAGCTTGTCTAAAGATTCGTTCAAAGGGCTGCGCAATCTTACGGAGCTCGATCTCAGCTTCAATCGCTTGGATGAGTTGGCTTCTGTAGTATTTCACGAACTTCATTCGCTACAAATACTTATACTGACCAACAACCAGCTAATATTCCTCGAAAAAGGTTTGCTTATACACGCAAAACAACTACGTGAGCTATTGTTAGACGATAATCAATTATTAGAAATGCCAGGACCAGCCATCGGTGACGCCGCTAATTTACAAGTTCTCTCGCTTTCAAATAATCTACTGGCCTCGATAGAAGACGGAGACATACCTATTCTTCCAGATTTACGAGTATTGTTACTAGATACAAACGTGATCAGTGACATACATCCCGGCGCTTTAGCCGGCCTGGCTACGCTCGAGGATTTAAATCTCAGCGATAACAATTTCACATCAGTACCTACAGCGTCCCTTGCAAAATTATCAAACTTAACAAAACTTCACTTCAGCGGAAATTTTATCCGCTCCGTCCTGCCCGTAGCATTTCGGGGCCTTTTTCAATTGCGTTACTTACATTTGAACAGGTTAGACCTTCTTACACGGATAGACTCGAGGGCGTTCGTCGACAACATCAACTTGGAGAAAGTATGCCTCGACGATAACATAGCCTTAGAGAGTCTTCCGACGAGACTATTTTACGGAAATCCTCGTGTGACATATATCTCGATTCGCAACAATCACCTGGAGACGTTAGAGGTTTCACACTTTCCTCTAGATCAGCTCAAGTCCTTAAAACTAGGTGGCAATCCTATTCAATGTAACTGCTCATTACTCTGGCTATGGCGATTACAACAGGAACAGCTGGCCAGAAAAAATGACGCTAACGACACAAACGGGGGAGATCTAAATATCGACATAGAACATATTCGATGCGCTGGTCCGGAGCCCTTGGCGAATACGTTACTTGCAGACGCTTCCGAATCTCAAGTGGATTGCTCGCTAGGCTGGGTGGCAGCGGTCTCAGCAGCCCTTTTCGCTTGTCTCCTGTTAACAACGGCCTCCATTCTGCTATACTTTGGTCCTATGAGACGTCGTTTAAACAAGCGCGAGATGCCGCCAAGGGAGACCGCACCATGTCCCGATGGTGCCACCCTGACCCTCACGTACGACGATCCTCGCGTCGATAAGTACATTATCGGTCCACCATTGATTAACGAATACCACGCGTTGTCCCCGTGGGACACCTTCGCCAAGAACAATGATATGGACATTTACAGACAGTTTAACGCCAATAATAAGACGAGACCTCACATCGTATACGTATAGAGTGATAATTAATAGTGATTTCGATGTGAGTTCGTCCAGGGTTCTTCCGTGTAACATAAGTGAAATAAATAGAAATAATCTACAATACTAAAAATATATATTAGCCATCAATACTTTTGTATAACTATTATACAGTTACCCTATACTTCCTTGTAATTGTATTAATTTTAAATATGGTTACAAAGACTGAATAATTTCTATGTGCAAATTTTTCATGTTTTTTTGGGGTATTCTATTTTTAAAATTAATATACTTATATATTATGATCTATTGTGTCAAATGTATTAAACTTAAATTTAGAGCGTACCAATAATAAAAGCAATAACATTTGTCAGAACCAACTCAGAAAGGTTATTGTTTACATATAGTACGTTGTATGAAGAACCTTTAACAGAAACGTATTGATATTTTCTATGACTAGGATGGCTTTACTCAGAGAAGAACACCTTCGTCATAATGTTAGTGTACATCGTGTATTACTCCACGCATGGTGTTGATGACGTATGTGTTCTTCTTTGATTAGAATAACTCTAACAGCAACCCTGCATTACGTATGTCTATGACACACTAACATAGATTTCAGATACCAAACAATGTATGTGTAACGAATTTACAGGCAAGATCAGTCTTAACTTCTGTCATCAAATGATTAAGCTCGTATATTTTTTGCAAATATACTTAGTGTACAAGATAATCAGAAAATAGTAAATAACCGCTGTTTTGATGAACCGCATAATAGACAGAACAATTTTGGCGTAGATCAACTGATTCGTAGCAAAATCAAAAACCTATATTATATACGTGTATCTCAACAGTTAATCGATCCCCCTGCTAATAATAACCAATATAATAGAAGAGCATCTTTGTTAATACAAAGTTATGTGGATAAATAAGCAGTTGTATTCAGATGTTTTACTTTTTCTGTTGTAAATCTGTACTTCCCCAACCACATAAGAACTACTGGAGATAATATAGCTGTATTTAGAGTAATGATTGCACTATTATTTGTTAAATAAAAATGCGATTTCATAACAAAACTATTTATCTATATAAATTATTTTTTAATCCATTGTAATTAAATGTTGCATAAAAGTAAATTAAATCAGCTACAATAGTATATATACAATATAATAGATGTATTTGAATCTAAAAGTTGTGTTATGTGTTTAAGTAACAGACTGAATTCTACTGTTTCGATTTAATTAAGAACCATCTTCTTGTAAAATGTTATCAATGTTATTTTTTAAGAAAAATCTTGCAATTAAATCTCATAAAAAATTTATTTGTGCTGGTATACAAGTTACGTCAATAAATATACGATAATAATGTTAATCTTCGTGTTATTTGCATTCCTAACGTGGGTATTACTACAACAGTTTATTGAATATCCACAGGTGATGTTTGTCGAAATGACAAACTCGCATTACCTACCTAATTTAAACACACAGTAATTAGCATGAAAATGTGAAACATTTGTCGTTTAAAGTGCATCGAAACCCTTATTCAATCAGCTCAAAGGTAAGTAGATATATTTTTTATAATTACGGAAGCTTAAATACACTTCTAGATGCTTGAAAATATTAAGAAAAGGTAATTAAATTAATAAATAAAATTTGTAATCCCAATAAAGTAAACATTAAAACTTTGTCTGGAGGGACTCTTATACACATTTTAGACTTAGTTTCTGTCAATAATAATTGTAAAATATCAAACAAAACAAATTCTCATAACGTAAGCTGGAAAATTCAGTGTTCGTTTAACTTACTGAAAGAATTTTTCATCTGAACAATTTTCTTCCAGGTTACATTTTACTCACTCTTTTTTAAGAAAATGAACTGTTTTCTTTACATAAAAAGTCAGCATACAAAATCCTCTTTTAGAAAAACCCCAGTACTAAATAAACACCACTTGTGATACGATACTACGTTTTATAAAATAAAAATCTGTTCTACACACAATTTGTTCTTTCCTTTCAGTTATTAATGTTATTTGAGACCTCTAAATATCTCTTACTTCAATTAAGACAACGTGTTATTGATTTACAGCAGCCAACACGAGCTCGTGCGATATTTACCTTCTTATCTATGGTTTCACGAGAGTTTTGCCTTTTTATTATTCTTGTTTTGTTCTTGACCGAAATCCAAAATAAGATAGGAAACTGGTTTGCAGCAAGAGCACAAGGACGAGCAAATTATTGCATTTTGCCAGTCTTGCCATCGAACTGTAATGCAACTTATATTCATTTACAGTGTACGCAAACTCTTTGCAAGAGTATAAGCTTTTTACAAGAGTGCAAGGGTGTGTGAGGACCGACTGCGCGTTTATAATTTTAATTTCTATTTTTCAGGGGTTATATTTTAATATATTTCCTTTTATTCAAAATATAACGTTAGGGGTGTTTTTTTTGGACAATAATGTAGCAAGAAAGTTAATTTCATGTGTAAACTAATAACAGCAATATCATAAATTCTCGGACTTAAGCACTCAAATCATCATCCCTTTACAAAATAGTTTCGGCGCCTTGTAGGAAAACGACACCGACATACGCGCTTTCCAGTAAAGTGTCAAATTACAAAAGAATATAAAATAGACCACAGTATTAGAAGGTTAACTCAACTATGACATTTATTAGTTTTGGGGCAAGTGTCACTCATGGGAACATGGTGATACCAGCCCACTTATGTAAAAACCCGTGAGAACGTTTAATCACCACCCCCGCTGCACGTGGATTTTTCAGTATAAATAAGAGATCAAATCTTACCACTGGATCCAGTCTTGATTATTCAGTCTATCTGTATAGCCGTCTGAAATTTCGATTAGTACGCTGATTAGTGTATCTAATTACTGTAAACAATACAGTTAGTTGTATTGCACTTTGTTGCTTTGCATTAACTGGTAGAAATTCTTCATATTACCTACACCGCTTTCCGATTGCGTGTATTGATCAAAAGGGTGAAAATACCGTAATTCCAATTGGGAATACCAAATTAACAGATGACGTAATGCAATTGTAATATACTTAACGTATTCAAGATTAGACTTTATTAAAACTACATTCAGCTTGCCCTGTTGTAGGTGCTGATCACAAGTAATTACAACCAACGACAATTCTGACTAGTCAACGATAGGGATAAACATCCCGTACAATTACGAGGTACCTAGTACTCGTACATTGTGAGTTGTACCTAATGTATATTCTCGTTACATGGGGAGCAACGCTTACTCATGTAATTCAGAGTTATGCATAGCGCATATACTCGTCAATTGGAGGAAAATTGCACCCTCGTCAAACTCTAAAGATTGGTTGTAATACCACCTTTGGCTCCGGCCGCTGACGATTGATTTTAATATCAATCCCATAAAAGATCGATCTTGTATCGCATATCTGACTTAATTTCTTGTGATCGAACCACTGCAATCAGGACACCCTGATTACATCAAAATTATAAAAACAAGAGAATAGTAATTATTCAAGCCACTGCCCATAATTTAACTTGCCTAGTTTGATGTCCATTCACTATGCTTACTTATTTACTATATTTGAAAATATCTGTACATAAATATGACTTTATAATGTATGTATTAAACTTGATGGAGTATTTATTTCTTGTTTTATAAGGTGAACTACTCTAGATCAACGAATCACAACAACATTAAGGGTCCTCTGACTAAGTAGTCAGTTATCTAAATAAAGGGCAAGATTTTCACTTAACCAATAAAGGTGGAGGGTAAAGAATATCTTAGTGAAAACTATACGATCATAGCGAAAAACTGTAAAGGGTAACACAGCTGGGGTTCGTACAGTTACAGGTGCAAGCTTCTTACAAAATTTCAAGCTTTTAAGCAAGAGTGCAAACTTTTAGCAAGAGTGCAACCTTTTTGCAAGAGTGCAAACTTCTAACAAGGGCGCAAGGTTTTTACAATAGTCAAGATTTTTAGTCAGAGTGAAAGCTTTTTACAAGAGTGCAAACTTTTTAGCAAGAGTGCAAGGGCCTTACATGAAAGCAAGAATATGAATCGCAGCGTAATAAACCGAAAATAACCAAGACAAAAAATATGGAAAACTCGTACAAGCACGAAGTTTTTGTTGTGCAAGGCAAAAAACATTTTCGTTCTACAAGGCAGACAAAAAGTAGTCAAGCAAGACAAGAATGCTCTCCTGAAACGCTATTCGTAGAATAAAAATGTAAAAATTAGCAAACGCTTTTGCAGTTAACATGTAAAACAAATGCAGTTTTGAATTGTTTAAACACTCTGTTCGTATAAAATAATGTTTAAAGTTCGAAGCATTACAAATTTAAGCCATATAAATGTCAGTTGCTGTCCACTTTATTTACTCAGAAGTATAATCCTGTTTTCAAATATGTAACTTTAGTTAATTCCATTTATTTTAGCTCATTTCAACAGTTTAATAAGTTCTGCAATCATCATAAATTATGGAGAAGCTAATCTATTCATACCTTATACTGGAAAACCTTGAACTCTTCTACTACAATAAGCTCCAGCGAACTTACTTTTGCAAAACCTTTTTAATTGTTTATTTAAGCTACGATTGTTTGGTGACCTTTACATAAATAAAAATTTAAATCAGTCGGAATTACTAGAATAATTAAATAAACCAGCTTAAATTCCACCAAATGAAAATGTATAAACAGAACTTTTTGAAAAATTTCAGTATTATTTAAAAGAATAAAAAGTTATTTGATATTATTATAATTGTTTAATAGAGTTTTAAAAACTATTACAAAAATAACTTCCAAAGTAAATAATGCTGCTGTAAACATAAAATCACCAACAAGTTAACTTATTGCCTTAATTTTAAAGGTGAATTTTTCGTATTTTCGTTTCTGTTTACTTACCTAATTTTTCAAACATCACCGATATCGGATTCCATAACAAAACTCAATTTTTATTTTACATTTGATGTGAAATGAAATGCATAATTTGATTTCGCTCAG
Organism: Melanotus villosus; assembly: GCA_963082815.1. Taxonomy (NCBI): domain Eukaryota; kingdom Metazoa; phylum Arthropoda; class Insecta; order Coleoptera; family Elateridae; genus Melanotus; species Melanotus villosus. Next base: position 40,088,961 of record OY720427.1, read on the forward strand.
GAAATTAAGTTTCCAACCTTCAGAAAATGTCAAAGTAAATCAAACACTGATACAGATTATAGACAACAACTTCTTTATTTACTTTTTAAATTTTTTCCGCTATAAAATACGTTTTATTTCCAGAAGGTTGCATAAATAAAAAATGTGGCGATTGATTTTATTTCCTTATTTTATAAAAGTACCTAAAAGCACAATATTGGATGATTGTATTAATTTAAATCTAATACAGGCTTACCCAACATTTTATTGAATGCAGTGTTTAATAATGGAAATATTGATAACTCAATTATAAAACCTTTTACAATATTTTTAATAATAATTCTCTTTTTTATTGCCCCTAAATACAATCGAAGCTGATTTACAACAATTTTTGTCCCGTTATTTTTTCGTTTCCATTGAATTTGTATTTGCAATTAATTCAGTTAATTTGCCAGAAATACGCAAATATGTGTGTTGAGCAAGGCTTCACCTTGAAGTTCGAAATGTATTGCTTTTATCGGCATTCTATTTCTAAAATCTTCAGAATATTCAGTAAAATACAATTTGATACTTCTTAATTGGGTTTTTCGCCACATGTTTATAGTTATGTATGTAAAACCAAATTACAAAACTTTGCTGAGACTTAAACCTTTTTTGATTTGTTTGAAACCGGAGACAGGCTTGTCTCTGAAACGTTACCTTCGTATGTTAATAGTTAATTAATCTAATTTCTATTTTAGCGACTTGTGGCGAAAAACCCCAAATGTCGAACCTTTATGATACAATAATTGCCTACTTCACACTGGTTTCCCTTTACACCTACAAACGTTACTGTAATATTTGTCCGTTTAAATTATTAACAAAATTATTTATTGCAAAATGCATGTATTTCCAGAGGTATTCTTTTATTTGCCTAACACTGCGATATCTTCTTTTCACGAAGTTAAAAGTTAAAAAATGTTGACCTCCTAAAGAGTGATTTATTTCATGAACTTTCCTCTGTGAGTTGTAGAATACGCCTAGATTATTACAAATTCAAATACAACTCGAAAAAGGCCGAAAGTCTTCTACATAAGGATACCTTCAGGTATGCAATGAAAATCACGAACGGATTTACTTTTATACATTTACAGAGGTTTTCCTAATTAAATAATGTAAAATGTAAGTTTAAACCATATTTGTCAATAGTGTTAAACTAAATAAAATTTCTTTTAGAACTCGTTAGTAAAAATAATAAAAGGAAATATAATTTAAAAGTACTGAAAAAGCTTCGAATGTAGAAACATGAAAAAGGTTAATTAATTAATTAAAAGCAACGAAACAAAACAGCAGCAGTAAAGAGTGTGGCTAAAATAAACAATTCATAGCCCAGAATAACCAAATCTGAGCAACGAAAAGAAAACTAAACAAAAAGAAAAGCTTTATCGAGAAGCAATGCTGAATTAGCTCCACCATGAAAGCAAGAAAAGGAAGAAAATTTGATTTAAATGGCAATTGTTCCATAATCATTTCAAGAAGACCTATGAAAAGAGCATTGATTAGACTTATTGTTAAGAGGATAACCTAAAACTAGAAGAACCGCAATCGTACATTAAAAGTAGCAGATCGCATGACGTAGCAGACGTAAACGTAAGTGTACAATCAAGGTTTAAGATGTGGTAGAAGAAGATACAGATCCACAGGATTTTCTAAAAAGGTGGATAGAAATTTAAAAAAACTAGCAGTGAAAGAGTTATGGAATTATGCAAAGAACCTGATATTATGCCCAGCATTAAGATGCAAAAGTTATGCTGGTTAGGTCATAAAAATTATCCAAGCTGGTAAAAAGGTGTCTCAAAGGACATTTTTCGTAACGATTGCAATTAAAAAGAAAAAAGGGTTGAAAACAGATATGGTTGGCCTGATTAACAGAAATAAGAAATTGAATAAAAACAAGCTGAAATGAAGGACAATGTACACTGGTGATATAACCAAAATGGCAAAAATAAGAGCTTTGGGAAGCATTCTTGGTGAATACTCCGAAGCATCCGAGGAAGGGAAAAACCAAAAAAGCAATTGATCAAAATCAAAAAAGGTAAAGTAAAGTAAAGTATAAAGTTTATTGTGTGTGTGATACCTAATCGGTTTACACTCGTCAGTAATAGCTATAATAATATGCCTAAAACAGCAAATTGTACATTATTAATGTATACAGATTAAACTTTCAAATCTGTCGTATTTGAGATATTTATGAATAGAATAAAAAGCGTTTTCAACCAAAAACTCTTTTATAATGTCACTAAAACTATTTATGCCTAAATTTCTTATCGACTCTGGTAAGCAGTTAAAAAATTTCAGAGCACAATAATAAATGTATAGCTAACTTAAGAATAATTAACTAAACAGGGCGTAACAAAGCAAAACAAGAATGGATAATAATTAATTTGGGCAGATAAGTAACTTAACCAAAATGGAAAATAAAATTCTGAGAACTACCAACTACCAACTACGTTCATGAGGAAGAAATGAAGAAGGGAAAAAATAAAGTTCCAGAATAAGTATACTTATGAATAAGGCAAAAGACACGAACAAAACAAAACAAGAGGGAGTACATAATAATTAATCTGAGCAGGCAGGTAACATGACCAAAGCAAAAAAAAAAAAACTCTCAGAAGCATAGTTATGACTAATACACAGGAGGGAATGAAAAAGGGTAAAAGTCAAAAGAGCAATTGATAATCTCAAGATAAGTCTACTTATGAATAAGGAAAAAGGACTGAAACAAAGCAGAAGAAGAGGGAGTCGATAATAATAATTAATCTGAGCACGCAGGAAAAATGGTAAATGGAAAAGGCAGGATTCTGAGAGGCATACTCATGAGTAATACAGAGGGGTAAATGACGAGAAAGCATAAGAAGAGGGAGTGGAAAATAATAAATGTAAGCACTTAGGTAACATGAGTAAAATGGAAAATAATGACTTCTGAGAAGTTCACGTTCACGAAAAATGCTAAGGAGGAAGTGAGGAAAAGAAAATCAAAAAAGCAATTGATAGTGTTAGAATAAATCCACGTATGAGTAAGGAAAAAGGCAGGAACAGCGCAAAACAAAAGAGAATGAATAATACTTAATCTGAGCACGCAGGTAACATAACCAAAATAAAAAATGCACGATTCTGAGAGGCATATTCATGAGAAACACGCAGGAGGAAATGAGGAAGGGAAAAATCAAAAATCAAGTCTAGCTAACATATGAATAAGGAATAATGCAGAAACAAAACAAAACGAAACAAAGGGAAATGTAAATAATTAATCTGAGCACGAAGGTAACATGACCAAAACGGAAAAGACAGGATTCTGAGAAGCATACTCATGAGAACTACATACGAAGGAACAAGGAACCAAGGAAGAGCAAAAAATGTTACAGCCTAACTAACCTAACAATATGAAAGTGGCCAGGAAAAACAGTAGAACAAGAAAACAATTCATTGAATGCACATTTGAATTACAGTTAATCTGCCCAAGGAAATAAAGAAAATTGATTCTTGATTGGACGGGCTTACTCACAGGAAAAACCTTTATAAAAAAAACTACTTTTACCTGATTTTGACTAATCCTACAACAGTGTTAAATTAAGTTAATCTCTTAGTGCTCAATTAAAAAACAGAAAAGCTAAAAAATAATTCCATATACCTAGTGTAGGATATTCAATTGTTTTAGCTTACAGATCTTATTTCCTTGTTGCTTCGAATACCCAAGCTTTTCCTCAGTTTTTATCAAAATGTAATACCTAAAAAATAATAACGCTTAGAAATGGCGTGAGTAATTACTAACCTGTATGCATCAAATTGTTCGCATGCAATAATAATGACCGTAGCAGCGCACGGGAGACCATCACACTAATATGCAAACAATCACGTGAGTCACATGTAAATACAATGATAGGGCATACAAAAGACCGTGGGTCACATCCGCTATTAAGCAATCACGTGCAATTTATCTTTTGTCTGAAATTGGAAGGAATCTTTTCATTATTTTTGCTAACAACAACTTTTCATGAAGAAGAAGATCAAGGCGTTACGGCTTGAAAACCATTGGTAAGTAAGTGTTACGAAAATTTGCAAATGCCCCAGATTTAAAAAAGAAAAATACTTTGACTATGCAGCAACAGGCACACACGTCTATTTTTATAGCGAAATATATTTTCTGCAAAAGCTGATAAACTAAAGTACAATTTCTAACGAACAACGAGCTTAAAAATCATAAAACTGAAATGTCAGCAGAATATTAGTGACATTTCCTTTTTCAGAATCATGGAAAACCAACCATTAAATATTAGTCATTAACTTAAATCTGCTGACGGCAAACAAAGTAAACCGTTCGCTTTTAGTAAGAGGATTTATTGAACTAACTAGACGGTAAGTATTTAAACCCCCACGAACGGACCTCGATTTATAAAAATTATTAACGTACAGGCTTTTAGTTTTGTGCTAAAATTAGAAACAATAAACCCGCGCATCGCATTTTTTCCTATTAAAAATTAATCGCTACGACTAAAATTCAATAATTTGAGTTTATGATTCTAAAAATACACAGGAATCTGTTTTCATTCTCTTCGTTAATGTTGTGACTTTAAGCTTGTTCGGATCTTGTACGTAGTTTTATTTATGCTGTTATTAAAAGTCGATTTACTCGACCCTTTTGATTCTTAACTAAAAAATAATCAACACAGTTTGGTATACTTCCTGCATTTCTGATTACACCCGATGTTGCCGAATTAGTTAAGTTCTTTTTCAGCTTATCTGTAATCTATTTTTTTTTTTTTTTGGCTTTCAAAGGTGTTAGGCTTTACCAATACTCAACATAAATCTCCACCGTCACTTTCATTTCGCATTAAAAAAATCCAGAATTTTTTTAGCAGCTTTTTATGTACTATTCGTAGGCATCAAGAGGTTATTCATCGAATTTCTATTGTAAGTTGTAAGGCATTTAGTTTTCATCATAAATCTTTGTTGGTTCGCTGAACTAATTTTGAACAGCTTTGTTAAGATTGCATTTTCCTTTTAACAACGTATCACATCCAGTTAATTTGTCAGCAGTTCTTGAACAAGGATATCGGTTTTTTGTCACCGTTATCTCTATAATTTCGAATCGTGTTTTAAAGTTTCCACTTTTAAAACAAAATCGATTCTGTAGGAAGCCAGTAACACTTGATACCTACGCTTCAGTGGAGGTTAGCTTGTAATTTTAACTTCTACAACACCTACGCGAATCTGATTGTTAATTAAATATTTTACATTTCAGTTTACATAATTTTCAGAACTTTCTAAAACAGCATAAAGAATTCCACTTTGTGTTCGAGGAAACGCTGCAAAGACTGAAACAACAACCTGAAATCTACAAGCTACAACATAAAATATAAATCTAATTAACTTTACTTAACGAATTCAATTGTTGATTTAAATTGAGTTACGTGTACATTGAGAAAAAAATAGTCGTATAGTTAGTGGAATAGCGTCATTTGGTTTAGATTTTATTGATTTTGCTATATTTAGAATATCTTATGCTGGCGAAGTTAAATACTGAAAATTATTTGCATAATTATTATTTATAATCAGATACCAACATTTCGTTTTTCATCCGGAAGTGAATTAAACAAATGTCAGATATTATTTTTAAATAATAGTCCGAATTGTACATTTTTTTAATTGTTTCGAGTCATTAAGGTAATCCCTAAACAGTGACTTACGAATAAAACTTTTAGAAAAAAATTAAACGAATCATAATTGATATGTAAAGAAAGATAGGGAAAGAAAAAAATGTAACAAATACATTAAGATTTGTATTAATATGCAGACTTAACCTTCCCTACAAACTCATCGTAATTTTTAACTAACTTAACTTGACAGATTTCATTTTAATATTCAAATCGACCAACATGTCAATAACAATAAGACAAAATACAGTTACATTCAGTACCACCAAAGCTTACAAGTGAAATGAGGGGTTCCCCAAGGTTCTATACTGGGACCACCAATGTTTACTCCATACAGTAACTGAAATAATTGAAGTTATATGGCACAGAATAGTAAAGATATTGCTTATAATGAATTCGAAGACTTCCACAGTCAGTGTCAGTATTAACAGAACGTCTTCCAGATTAGGACCATGTCATTGTTGAGACAGAAGAACTCTTCTGTTTCAACAATGACACGGTCCCAATTGAGAAGACGTTTTGTTAAGATATTGCTTATAATATTTAAAAACCTTAACACCATCTGCAATAAATTAAAAAAAAGAAGGAAAATCAAAGAATTGTCTGCGTCCGCACCTCTATAGCGTCTTATATTTTTTTGTAGCTGGCATGTTTCTCCTCCACTAAGACCTGGTCAATCTGTTTCACAGTAGTCCGGTGCTACCCACGTGCTCTTGTGTATTTCTTTGTGTGTAAAGTATGTGCCTTTTATTTGCATCTTTCTGCCTGCTGCCAAGTCTATTAGTTTATATCAATATGCGTTTCTTTCTCTATGTAGACTTTGGTATCCTGGTCGGTATATTTCTTCTCTACTTATCTTCGCATTAAAATCCCCTATTATCGGCTTCACGTCATAGTTTGGTATTTTCTCTAATTCAGCTTCCTGTATATTTTCCTCTAGGTATATTCATTATACTTATTTCCCTATAACATCCTTTCAATCTTAAATAACTTATTCTCTCACTTAAGGGTGTGAAATTTACTACCACGTGTTTTATATTTCTTACGAGGAAACCTGTTCCTAATCTTCTGCCTTGCCCTCCGCTGTTAAAGAAGGTGTAGTTTGGTATATCTATTATTTGGTCCAAATTCGTCTCTTGTAATACTGCTATGTCTATTTCATATTTTTCTAACTCTGACAAGTTGTTTTAGGGCTCCTTCGGAGAAAATTCCACGTACGTTCCATGTTCCTATTTGTACCATTTTTTCTTTCTTGTTCGTTCTCCTTTTCATTGCTTGGGCGTCATCGGAGCCTTCGGTGCTGGGTTTAGTTTTAGTTTTTACGTTGTAACTTATCTGTGTCCTTGTACTTGTATTCCCATTTGTGCTCATCGCCGTTGATTATTATTTTCTGGTAACCTATTTTCACTCTATTGCCTTTCTGCTGAGTTCTGCCTTTCTTTTCCACCTATGCTTCTGATTCCTTTCTTTACGTTTCGTTCTTTTACAGTCCCTTTTATGACTTTTCGTCCTTTTCTGCTCTGTAGTAGCCAGTAGACTGGTGCTCTGATAATAATATTTGCGAAAGATATTAACTTAAGAACTTAAGAAGTTTGAACACAAATTTTTTCTGTGCGCCATGCTTTATTTAATTAAATAATAAGCAGCAAAAGTGAAATCATCTGTGATACCAGCGTTACTTAAGGATCAAGGCAATCGTTTTTTGTCGAAGGTCGTTTTACAGCCTTGCCTTAAGCAAGTTGATCTGAATGGTTACAAAACATAATTATTTAAGCTGCTGAATCACAACAGTCTGTGAAATAAATGACTTTATTCTAGAATGAAATTTGCTTACAAAAACTACTGAAAAATATTCCACAACTGATTGAATACAAACGTAAAAGAACAAGCTAACAGAACAATAATTTACGTAACAAATAAAACACAAAATGTGCAGTTCAAATCAAAATTTGCAGCGGCATTTTAACCCGTATGAAACAGGATTTTATTCATGGGGCATTTTTCTTTCTATTTTTGGGCGTGTTAATACCTTCGCAAACCACGTCATTTTTAATTCCTGACATCCATGACCCTGTCGACGCGACTGTTAACCTTGCCAATTAAATTATTTTTATCCAAATGATTTACGCACTATTTTAAATTTTGTTATATTTAATTTAATTGTAATGCTAATCGCTAATTTATAATACGATTCTAAGAAATAATGAATAGTAGGGAAATAAATAATTGGTTATTTACATTGCGAAAAAGCACAGCAAATGGAATTGGCGCCTTTACAAAAGTAATTTAATCGAATTTATGGAATTCCACTAAGGTCAGTAAGGAAATTGAATTAAAACAGTTAAAGAAATAACAAACAAAACTCTGCAAATCATTGGAAGTATCTGAAGTGCAAAACTTAAATTTTTGACGGGTTACTCGAAGGGCAAACGCACCAAATCGCAGGTAAATACAAATTGCCAAACATTAGGATTACTAACTGACAATTTTCAGTAAATACAGAAAATTCACGTATTTATTTTAAACTTGGGCACAGAACTATTCTTATAGTGCTTGAAGTAATTCACTCATAAATGAATTTTAAAAAAATGTTGAATACTTTAATTTAATGCAAATCTACAATCATATTCAGTATTTTATCAAACAAGTTTATTTAAATTGAAATATCTGAAAAACCAAATTCAGAGTTCAGTTTGTTGACGTTATGTCAACGTCTAAGTTTACAAATAATATATAATCGGGGGATCGAATGAAATGTGTTAGGACAACGTCAATATCATTAACAAAACAGGCTAGAAAAGGTAGAAGTTCAAGGTTGCTCCCCCTTACCTTTCTATAATCAGCTGAAGGATTCATGATTTTCATGAAAAAACAATTAACAAACTGTTTTCTATCTGACAAGTCAAGTCTGAACCGTTTATAAATTTTGCAACATAATTTGCGATTTTATTTCGTTTTTGTGGGTTTTAATCAAGAGCGTCAAAGAACATAAATAATTATCTAATCGGAAATATATACAAAAATTCCAATCACTTTTAAAGCATTTAAAGATTTCCAAACGTAATCCCGATAAAGCAACTAAGATTGCATTAAAGGAAGATTCTTTACTTGTTTCTCACAATGTGACTCTAAATCACTGCACACCCTAATTATTTTTTCTACGGTTTTCGTTAATCCATGCAGATAAATTATATAGGCAGATTTTCAGTACTTAAATCAATTGGAACAGAAGAAAAATGGAGTAATAAATTGTAAAAGGAAAGCGAAATACTACAGTCGGAAGAATTTGAATTTTTAGTTTTTTACAGGCAACTTAACTATTTAATTTTGTACGGCTATAGTGAATATCCAATAAATAAGCAAACAAAAAGGGTGAAAATAACTCCAAAAAGGTAGCATCCCTAATCTATTTTAATATCAATAAATATAGCTTTCTTTGTTTTTTTCTACAACCTTAACCTAATTTTCCATTCGGCTTAATTATCTTTTAAAAATTATTTATTTATTTTTCAGCCCTGCCGTGTTATTTTCAGTAAAAAACTTTCTTAAAATCCTATTACAAAACCACAAGCAATAATACAATTTAATTAAGTATGTTGCTCGTGTTAAATCGTAACACTTAAAACAATAAACAACCTCGTAATTTTTCCATTATTTGATATCAAAACCATTAAGCTACCGCTACTTATGAAATTTAAAAGGAAAAGTCTTGCCCGACCATTATCCCTAAATTAAGTAAAATTATGTGAGGATTTTGGCTGTTAGCTCCACGCGACATATGTGTCCTGAAACACAATTTACACTTCAGCGAGAAAATCCGCACGTTATTAATATTTTAGCTTTTAAAGTATGATCGCACTCCCAGTTGGAAAGGTTAGCCTCTTACAGCTTGGGTAAATTTTTTAAGCCTCCATTATCAACAGCATTGAAAGGCTTAAAAAGCGTGCGATTAACAATTAATCACTAACCCTAACATTTTTAGCAATTTTTTTTGTGATGTAAATAAAAATAAAGCTTGGGGTGTGGTTTTGTAATATTTGATAAACAAAGGTGGTTTGTTTATTTACTTTTTAATAATAATTAAAATTTAAGCTTTATTTAAGACCAAAACCAAATTATATGCTGAGGAACAAAGCCAAAAATTGGCTTCTCTAATAATACCTGAGAATACGAGTATAACAAAGGAAAGAAGGTAATTTTGAGTTTTCGTGGGCATTTCGCCATCAGATGTTAAAAATTAAATGAGTATAAGATGTCAAGAAATTCACCACAATAAGCGTTCGAAAAATATTTAACCTTTCATTTCATGATTTATGAAAAAAATTGAAAAAAAAGTTTTTCTTTTAAAAAATGCTTATAATGGTAGTAAATTTTTGTTATTGTTGTTGTACAAAAAGAAAATGTTTGTAGCTAATTTGATACATTATGGAAAAAAGTAAGATATGGACCTAACATTAATTTTTATGAAAAAAAGTAAAACAATTCCTATCTTTTGTTAAGCACAGGTGAACACCAGACTTGTCACGCTTGAAATGTGTAAATCCCTTGCATTGGGGCCTTTTAGATCGTTGGCGTGTTTTTTCATGCTTGATCCAGTGTGAAAATTCATCTTGTCTTACATTTTTTGGGGGTGCATGAACTGCAGGTCCTTTGAATCTTTTCTCATTTATTCCTTCCTCAACACTGTGAGATGGTCTTCCACATTATTATACAGAGAGTTTCTGCCAGATCTAGTCTAAATTGCCATTGGGACATATCACATTCTATATTTTTGGCATCATGTACTTTCTTTTGTAGAAGCCGGCGTTTATGGCCGTGATATCTAGTAGATGAAAGAATAATCTCAGATACCACTTCTTGGATTTAAGAGGAATTTTATGGCGACCTACATGGCTATCCAGAATGTCAACTCCCCCCCATATGCTTGTTATACTCTGTTAACGGTGATTTTTTTCTTCTTCTTCTTGTCATATCGTTTGACAGAATGATATGACAACTGTCCATAGCAAGTTGACAGTAAATTAACTATTTTATTGTCGTTCCAGGATACCAGACTCATGTCAACACCATCAACATGAGCTACATATCTTTCTGAAGTTCCTCTGGGAAATTTTTTGAATGCTTTTTCATCTGTTAGTTTATTATTTACTATTCGATTTCGCCGTACAGTTCCCAGCAGATACCTACATATATACCCTCATTAGTCATATAACTCAATAATGGAATGGAAACAGTAGACCTGGTAGTTAGAATTTCTTGGAATAATTCTTGCCAGTCTAACTACAACGTTACCAGTTTCGCCTAAATCGGGTTCACCAGAATTTACTTTAGTCATTTAAATATTCAAACTCTACCTGAGCGTCCGAATTGAACCGCCACCCTTTTTCGCGATTGTTTTAATGGGCCAAACACATGGAAATCGCCGGGGACAAGTCGGGACTGTAAGGTGGATGTTGTAAGACTTCCAAACGCATACGAGCAAGCAGATCTTGAACCGTTCAGGCTACATGGGGACAAGCATTATCGTGCAGAAGGATGGCACCGTTTGTGATGTTCCCAGCACTTTTATTCTTGATGCTGACACATAGACAGTTTAAAGTGTCTGTATATCGTTCAGCATTGATGTTGACACCAGGTTCTTTAAAATCTAAGACCAGTGCACCTTGGTAATCAAAATTACTTTTTCTGCTGAAGATTGAAATCGCGATGTTTTCGCCTTCGGGGATTCTGCATGCTTCCACTGCATTCTCTGGGGACTCATCATCGGCAGAAATTCGGTATAAAGAGGCATTACCTTGTTGTTGATAGCGTATGAAATACTATAGTGATAAGGCCGAACGCTAATTCTACTCATCAGTAGGCAGTCGTGGAATCCACTGAGCAACAACTTTGTGATGGCCAAGACTATGAATAACGGAATGAACAGTTTCCACACTGATGCTCAACATTTAGAAAGCTCTCTAACTTTAATGCACCTATTTGCGCGTAAAACAATTTCCAATTGCCTCGCATTTTTATCTGACGCTACAACACGAGCATGTGCTGGACGGGAAAAATCTCTTCCTTGTCGAAATTTATTGCACCATACAACCACTGCCGTTTGAGAATAACTATAGTCACCATATACAGCTTTCATTCTCGTATAAATTTCCATTGGCTGACGCCCTTCTGCGACCAAAAATGGAATAACAGCACACAGAATAATAATGCCACTTTTCAACTTAAACACAATGCTAAGAAAGAAGCAAACAGTAAATGCTTTTGACAGATGCGTCACTAGTACTTAAACATACAATATAAACAACTGAATTCCGTTGTCGTGGCGATAAAGTGGCGGCTGCGCAGTCCAAACATGTTTCTATCGAACAATCTTCGTAATATACCGCTGTTTACATACAGTGTGTCTCACTTTAGACGGCACCACCTCTGTATTTTTTTTTATATATTATCGATTTAAAAAATTTCTTTTTTCTGACTATATCCCTCACTAAATTGTACTTTTAGGGTATGATACTTTCCCTTCACGGTAAAATGCTAGTCTACTACGATATAAAATAAACAGCAAAATAGAAGAACTTGTATTAGGGATTTTTTTATCAAAAAATCTTGTTAACAAAAGTTGTTCAGAATCGTTCAAATAAGCTAAATCCGAAATTTCATTAAAAACAAAAAATGTTGAAGTTTTCTAGATTTTTAGGAAGGTTCTATGCCACATACATGTATTTCCTCATTCACACGAGCCTTTCCATATAGTGATAGCACGTACAAAGAGTGCTACGAGGCACCGCCATACATAATATATTAAAAACCCTTCAAACACAACTAGCAAAGTAGATGTCTGTGAATAAAAATCGCATCGCTGTTTTACCTCGTTATTTTACAATTCTAAAATTTGTTGTGATTTAGAAACTGATTTTAGTTAGTTTTCTTGAGCTGCATAGAAACCTCTTTTCTGCCAAACCAATCAAACTATTTTGAGTGTTAATTTATTGTTTATCGTCGTTAATTAGATTTTATTCCCTTTAAGCAGAAATTCATGCTAAAGTTTCGTAATTAAAGTTTAAAAAAACTATGTTTAATTAATAAGAACCCTTTAGTTCCTTATCGATTTAATCCAAAATTTATTTAACTTCATTGTTAATGTGATTAAGCATTTGTTACGTTCGCACCTTTGGCATTAATTTTTTCCACCCTTTTACCTTGTAGTCAATTTGTCTACAATTGTCTGACTTTTCAAGCAGAACGCATTTAACCTACTTTTAAAACCGTCTAATTTACATTTCACTCCCTTATTTTTCACAGCGTAATCACAAACATACTCAGTTGCAGTTCGACGTTTTAATTTTTAAATATTTTCCGTATGTTATTTGTTTTAATTTTTAATAACAAAGCCTCATGATTAAATTTATAGCAAGGTTTAATTGCTATGGAAACGCTTTTTATCTGCTTTTACACTTCCATAGTATATCAAAACAGGTATTTATGTTTAAGTGCTTCGGTAAATTAAATTAAATCATTAATGCAATTAAATAATGCGATTAATTAATATAATTATAAATGTTTTCTTAATGGTTGTTGTGGCGATTTTGACATTTTATACTTCTTATTTCGGTTTAACCATAACACAGTACTCAAACTTATGAGTTATTAACAGGCCGTTGGCCTAGGCTCCGGCCATAAGCGGAAGAAGAAGAATCTCAAATTCAAAGGCCCGAAGTGGATAATTTCGTTTACAAATCAGTTAATCCCTCTTCGCCAAATTAAAAAATAGAAGTTGGCTAAGTCTCCGAATAATCGAAGGAACTTTCTTTGGTGAAATTCGTTATCAAGTCACATGTTTTAGGGTGTAAGAGACGAATAGGCAACTCCAGTTTTTGAGACGATTTATTTATAACTAAAATCGGTAACACAAAATAAACAAACCACCTGAAAATCAGGTTGGTGTGCTAAAAACGAACGATTAAATCTTTGTAGGAGCCGGTTTGGAAGAGAGTAAAAAAATCAGGATAACAATGGGAAGAAAGGCAGGGAAAATGACAATAGAAAGAGAGAGGTAGGGAAAATAAAACGATAATCAAAAACGGAAGAGTTCGAAAGTAAACCGATTAAACTTACGGCGCATGCAATAATTTCAAAAAAAAAAAGAAAGAACTAAAAAAAGCAAAGCAATCAACTTTAGCAACGTTGTAAGATTTGAAACTACTCTGAAAATTTTTAATTTAGCCTATAAAGTTGTCAATAAAAGCAATAAAATGAACGAACAGTCAAACTTGGCAGCAAATCCAGGCTTAATAATTATAAAAATTCAGAAAAAAACAGCAATTTTAACTTTTAAAAAGTTCAAACCAAGAATTGTTTTTGTACCTGTGTTGTTTCGAAACTGACGTGCAAAAACAGGCAAAAGACAAAAGATTGCAAAACTAAAAATGGAGATTTCGCGCTTTGAAAATAACACAATCATAAATCATAAATCCTAATGTCTTATTATTATATTCCAAAAGCGAAAGTTTCGCTATAATTACTCATCCTTTATAACACAACAGACTATTTATTCTTGTCACCATTAATCATTACCTGTTTTCCTATAAGTTTCTATATACCCAGATAAAAATACATGCGAAATAATCAAAACTCCACTTTCTTATTATTACTTTACTTATTTTACTTTTAAAAGTCTTGTGAAAATGGGATTTTTGCCAAACATTTTAAATAAAACCTACCAACAGAATTACAAGTTTACGTTTCCATTTTCTAACGGCATCCAGCTTGACAAAGCAAAATTTTATTATAATTTATGCGAATGCAGTGCTTCATATATTTTAGCAATAAGCACTAACATACATGTTCTGGTTTCTACCGACCCGTATATTCCTTTCAAATATTTTATTGCATTTATTTGTCTTCCTTTTAAACTGCAGAATGTACCTGAAGTGTAACGCAAGTTATTTCCTGGTTATTGAAGCTTACTTTGAGAACAGAAAATTGTTGCTTCTGTACCAGCACGTCGTTCGTGTGGTAATTCTAATATCCAATAACTTTTTGAAGTTTTCATTTTAAAGGCCGAGTAGGATTCATCAGTTTCGCATATTGCCATTTCCTTTTTGACGAAATAACAGGTGCTGAAAATATATTTCGAAATAAGTTTACGTTTGCTTGGCTTCATAATAATAATGAAATTCGCATATTTATTTGTAAACTAATTTTAAAAAAATAAATTTAGACCTACCTTAATATTTTACTTACAGAAACACAAGCGAGGTTATTCAAAGAACATTTTATATTCCGTGGAATAAATTACCTTTTGTGCAGCTGTGCAAAGGATAAACAATATAATGAGAGCGTATCCACTTAAATATTATAAAAAGTAATTCTTTGGTAAAACAAAGCCTGAAATTTAATTGGCTTATTTCAATATCAAAGATCAGCCACGACATAATAAACAAATTGGCCAAAGATTAAAATCATAAGCGAAATACTTCGGTTTTACATAGCTGAAACCAGTATTTCATACATAATGTGTTACTAGTTAGAGAGTACACAAAAAGTGCAATAAATAATGTATTCATATTCATAATAAATGAGGCTTTGACAAAAAATGCCTTTTATAAATTCAAAAAACCTAAGGTTTTACGCTGCGTCAAAACTCGGCAAAGCACTAGACTAAAGTATTTCAAGTACAAAGCACAGCAAAGCACCTAACTGCAGTAAAAGGGGTGGAAGCACCAAATACATAAATTTATTAAAGCAACTCGAATTACCAAGCTCTGACGTAAATAACTGACATCTCAAGTTACCAAATACCAAGCATAAATTCATGTACTTGATGCTCCAGCTTTCATCAGAAAGCCCTGGTGATCTTATTTAATGCGGTGTATTATTTCCTAATTATATACTTATCTGATATTCCTAAGTCTTCTAAAATATTGACGAGTTCCATCTTTTTTTATATTTTAGAAACTCTCTTTTGTGACAGGTTTAAAGCATTAAAATTTAAGAAGTACTCATTAAAAATCCTCTAAGTCTTTAATAAACACCGCTCGCCTCAAATAACCGATTCAGCGAATTCTATCTACAACTAAAAGTTTAAAAACATTTTTAGAGCAGCTGTAAATTTTTAAACAAATGTCACATCCATCTGACAATTATTTTAAAGCGGTATATCTTCGTTTTTGGTTTGTTTTATATCCTTCAAGTGAAGTTACTTCTACAAACTTCCGCTCAGCTTGTTACAAATAAACAATTTTGGATAAAAACATCAAATATTAAAGTGAAGGTAAAGCAGAAAACAAACAATATCAGTAACCAAAAAATCAAAGCTCAATGAAACGATGGGCTGAAAACCGAGTATCGCCATTAATCAGCACGCTATAAATAAACGCAGAGAGACAAGTACATAATATCCTTCATAAAAAAAGAACAAATAGATCTGTCGTAGTTAAACATACAAATAATATTCAAAACGTTATCAAATCAAAACAAATTTAAACATTTACATAAACACAAAGCATGAATATATCAAAAAGGAGAAATAACAAAGAATACAAGTTTTTTTATACTGCACAGTGTAGGTTACATCAGAAGCTCCGATATGAGATGAAACATGAACTGTGAAGCAATTAGATAAGCAGAAATTAAAGCCATGGAAATGCAAACAAAGAATGAAGATATCCAGTTTGAAAATAACTGATACGTAAACGCTAAGAAGAGTAGAAGAAGCGCAGAAATCGCAGATTCAAAAAAGAAGAGACTTTCCCAGGAGTAATGCATTAAACAAAATCAGTTGTTAAACAACATAAGAGAAGAAAGAATATACAAAAAAGCAGTTTATACATTTTAAGAGAAATACTTATTACCAAATAAAAAGTGACAATAGGAAGATACAAAGTAGCAAAAGGGCCGTAGAAAATCGACTACAGAAAAAGAGGAAAAAATGAACGAAAAAACGAGAATAAGCAGAATACAAACAAGGCAAGAAATAAGAATAAACAAGAAGAAGAAATGCAAAGAACAAAATAAACAAGGCTCAGAAAGAAGAAATGTGAAAATAATTAAAAATAAGAACAAAAGGAAGGGGAAGAAGAACAATGAGGACAAAATGAGCAAGAAGAAGGGCAAAGAGCAGAACAAAATATCAAACTGATTTCTTCTTCCTTTTTCTGTGTTCATATTCTATAAAAGCTAGTGACCAACACAGCAGATCCTTCTTTAGCTTATAGCCGAGTGAAACAACGTAGTACAAAGTTCAAAGAGAGATTAACAAATGAAAAGTGAAAATATGGAGATGCAAAAAGTTGTGGTAAAAGAGACGTAGGAAATCAACGCTACAGCCGACGTCAGACGAGAACAAGCAAAAGAACAGATGAAGCAGAAGAGAAGACGCAAAGTGAGAATACACTGATTTCTTCTTCTCTTTTCTGTGCCCATATTCTACAAAAGTTAGTGACCAACACAGTAAGTCCTTCTTTAGCTTATGGCTGAGTGAAACAAAGGAGGAAAACTGAAAGTAGGGCGATACAAATAGTAGAAAATGAAAGCTACAACCGATAACAGAAGAAAAGGAGAAAAAGAACGAAATGAACCAGAACGAAAAGAAACAGAATGAGAAGAAACAGAACGGGAATAAGCAGGACCAGAAAAATCAGAACGCGAAAATATGCGAAGAATAAGAATAAACAAGCAGAAAAATAGACATACGAAAATAAAGAAAAAGAAGAATCAAAGGAAGGAGTAAACAAAAACAAAACGAAATGAAAAAAACGACGAGGAAAAGAGAAGCCATAATTTTTTTTTCATCTCTTTCTATGGGCCTTTCCTGTCAACATGCCAGATTCTTCTTTAGCTTATGATTATGACTAAGCAAATCAATGAAATCCTGTCTTCATTCTTTCATTCCTTCATACATCTTAACAAAACTATTTGTTTTTTCGTATACCTACTTCTGATACAATTAGTTTCAATTCACATCAGAACACAGTTGTAATATTCGGAACATCTTAGAATATGTACAAGAAACAGAATAGAAAACAGAAAACGGTAAGAAATTGGTGGTGTTCAACAATATAAATTCAACAATAAGGTAAGACAACAGCGAACACGGAAGTATTGAGTAGTACTGTAGAATTTGTAAAAACGAAGACACTGGCCATGTATTATGATATAACGGAATTTAAATTCTTACAGGAAAAGGAAAAAGAGATCTTCGTAAAAACATAAGGACGAAGATGAGGATAAGAGTAAGAGTGAGGATGAGAATGAGGATAAGTATGATGACAAGAATGAGGACGAGGATGAAGATTAAAACAATAATAAGGGCGAGGATGAGGGCGAGAACATAGATGAGGATAAGGATGAACATAAAGCCCAGGAGAAGAACAAAGATGAGGACATTGTTCAGGATGACAATAATCTAAATGATAATGACGATGATGGCAATAATGATGAAGAAATTTACTTCTTTCGCGCAAGAATCTTAACCAACATCTCACAAGCGACAAAGCTCTCGTTTGGTATCAAAAACGCTTTTAACAGATGCGAAACAGTTTGAAATGGATAAAATGATAAAATCAAAAGTGATCTAAATATAAATTCCCAAAGCATAAAATTTACTGCGTTTTATTACAGGAAAATATCTCCCCTGTCACTCATAAAGATGACGCGGCAGCTACCGCAAGGTATGCAAATGAGGACAATTTCATCACGAAATTTGCAAAAATAAAAAAGGTTACGAAACGTCGTTCAATGTTTACTTTCAAATATTTGCCGTTTAGCATCCAGTCAGCAGATTTATTGCGAATAATACGGCGTGCTCAACGTCAACTATTTAACCATCAAGGGGGCTTTGTCGAATAATCTCATTTAGGTAGAAACCAAACAATCGGAGTTAAATTTTGTTATAAACTATTCAGCACTCCCATTACCGGTCCCATATGAAAACGTCATTCAGACAATATGACAAGAGATTTTCCAATAAGGTAAACGTTGTTACGGTTTGCGTAAGTAATGCGTTTACGTGCAGGTCAATACGTGAACGACCTTCTCCAAATTTATCAATTGTGAATGAATGTTGTCACGGATCCGACTTGTTACACACGTAGAAAGCAACATGCGTGTTGCGGTGCGGGGAAATCAACGAGGCACCTGTCATATGAGATTCCGCACCCGTGGTGTTCCTGCGGTGTTCAGTATACCGACATGCGCCGAGCAGGCTGACAGTTCGTGGTAACCTACAATCTTATTCTTCCGTGGTAAGTAAACCAGAAGGAAAGTGTCAGTCGTCTAGAACATCTGTTTTTATCGCTCTTGACATTTTACTGCTAGCATCTCGTTAGCGATAAAAGCCAGGACTTAAAATTCGTATTGTTGTTATTTCATCGATGTGCGCTTCTATTCGACGCTGTTTGCGTGCGCAACGAACCGCGCTTCCCCCGAATTTAAATCCAAAATTCGCATATTTTACGGAGTTTCCTCATACTTTTGCTGTTTTTGGAAAGTATCGCAAAAAAACAAGTTTTTAATTTTCTAATTTTTCAGATAAATTACAAAAATTCAAAACAACGTGAAGCGCTTATTAAAATCCCACCGTCTTTCAATAAGTAGGTTATTTATGCACCTACTACAATTTAATTAGTCACGTATCAGCGTACAGCAATTATCAGAGCAATTTCTTTTATAACCTGAGTATAATGCATAATTAACTGTGATAGCTGATAATTTATAGGATTAATATTTAAATTACATTAACTTTAGTTTATAGCTTTAGTACAGCGGTAATACGATGGACACAGTCCTTAATAAGGTCCTTAATACCTGTGCTTACTACAGAAATGTGAACGTTCATCAGCTAAAGTTTCATAAGAAATTGTCAGCACAGAAGCGTGCGTCTGTATCAAACTTACTGGAAAATTTTCAGTTCGGAAAATTCCCAAAATATGGGTAAAAAATATTTAAATTGCTCTTCTTCCAAAGACGTTTGATGCTCCACACTGGATTTTTATAAAGGATGTTAATTTAGTGGGCCAAAACCAGGGTTGGCTTGATTTATCAGCTTAGTTAAACCAATTGAATTCAATCATAATTTAAATTAATAGATTTTTTTGATATTTATCGATGATCGCTAAAGGAAAAAGCATGAAAAATTAGTTTCAATTTTTTATTTAAAATTTAAACATACTAAAAACTGCAACACAGAAATAGTTTGTTTATTCAATAATATATGCAAAAAAAATAAATGAAAACATCAATAAGTTCACGGAAGTTGAGCGATTTTAAATAGCGTATTTGTGTAACCTTAATTATTTCCTGGAAAAAATGAAGAATTATTTTAATAATTTAAAACAATTATTACTAAAACTGGTCAAAACTGCAGCAAAATAAGAAACAAAGTCAAACATCTACTTATTTTTTTTATATCAGTAATTTTTGATTTTTTTTAAAATAGTTTTTTTCTATCGCTGACCAATACTCAAAATATTATTGGCAAACCTTGTCTTTTTTTAAAATCGTTCAGGAGTGTTACCAGATGCAAACTTGAGTTCTTCAGTCAGCTAGGGTCAAATTAATGTCTTACCAGTAGGCCCTACTGTGAATTCCGGCACACTATATGTTTTGTATTATTTCTAAACATGTTTGACAAGCAGTATTCATATAATTCGACTAACTCTATAAGGCAAAAATATTTGAAAAAAATACAAAACTTTCAACATTATTAGTTTTTTATTTTTATTTTTAAAATGAGTTTTTCTATCCCTGGCCAAAACTCAAAGTATTAATGACAAACATTGTATTTTTTAAAAGTAATTCGAGAGTTAACCAAATGCGTTGTGTTGGTTAATTTATTATATTAACCTATTTTAAAGATATGATGTAGGAAACAGTATTTGTATAATTTGACTAACGCTATAAGGCAAAAAAATTTGAAAAAATACAGTAAAAAGTTAATAAAATGTGTTTGGCTTTCTATTTCGTACAATATTCGAATCCGCTACGTTGCTACAATTCTATAATGACTTCACTTTGAAGAATTGAAAATTCTAATCTTAGACTACAAATAAAGCTGGAATGGATTTAATTCCTTAAAAGATCGTCCTGAAAGGGTTGCTAAGTAAGCCAGATTATTTGAAATCTAAAGGAAATGTTATTTATTTTATTTAACCTAATTTATTTATTTTATTTTTATTTTATTGGGGGTTTTCATCGGAAATTCATGAAGTTAAATAAATCACTATTATCCTTGCACGAATTTTGGTAGAACATTTAAAATTAAAAAAACAAGTACATTTATGGTTTGTATCATTTCTAGCATAATGCATTTTACCCAATAGTAAGTACTGGCGATTTGTTGATAACATTCTAGTGAGTAATTTCAAATGTTTGTTTAGGTTTTATGTTAAAAAGGAAAACCTAACCTTGGTTAAGTAATTTGTTACAGTTGCGTGACTACAGTTTTTCGATTCAACAGTTATTTTTTCCAGAATTTGTTAAAGAATTATCCTGAACGCTTCATAATATTTTGTGAGGCACTTGACTTTTTTATTTTTTAGTATTATTTAATTTTAGCATAAAACCTATAAATGGTTTAACGTACACGTATAGACAAAAGGGATTATCTCTATTGTTCGTATAAATATTTTTAATTTAATCAGTTTCATACAAAAATTTATCAAAAAATATACATCTACGTCATACAGATGCGCCCCATATTATATCGATTCTTCCTTTTACCGTTCTGACTAACGATGGAAATTAAATTTGTAAGTCTATACTCTTTAGTACATGCAGCTTACAGTCGATTTTCTTATTAGAAGTGTGAATTTAAAACTTGCTTCTTAATTTTTGCCAAATTTTGTTGATATGAGTATTATAAAGGTGTGTTATAAATAAATAATGCCTATAACTAGTGCTGATGCCGCACTTATCGTTGCTCTTATACATTAAAATATATGGGGTGGCCACTTTTTTTGGCTTTCAGTGTATATAAAAACAAAATAATAAGTCTATTTTAATCTCTAAACATGTGATGAATGTGCAAAGTTTACTGAAGTTATTTGTTATTGGGTTAAACATATTGTCTTGTAAAGACAATAATAATTCTACAAAATCGTTTATAATATTTTCTTGAAACTTTCGGAATAATTGTAAATTTTTGGCCGTTTAAACAGCCTTGTATTAATGTTAATGTAAAATGCAAAAGTTTCCAGGATTTTCTATTTTTAATTACCGTTTAAGAATTCAGGAATATTTAACATTTAACAAACTCCAAAATCCACTTGGTGTTCACTTAATTATCACAATTCTCCAAATTTATATGTTGCGCTAGCAATTAAAAAAAATTATTCTATGAGTTTTAAAACCTTGAGTACCTAATATTTGTCTACGAAACCTTAAAAATGGCACATCACGCTTCTTTATAACAAAATAACAGCTGGGACCAACATACTTCAAAATAAGTGTTTGATTTAAAAGTTAGACGGCTTTATTTCTATTTTTGCAATGAACTGGAAAATACGTATGGAATTAAACTGAAACTTGTTGCAGTTATGTTTCAGTGTATCGCAAACATTTATTAGGTACAAACTTTGTAGCAACTTCTAGAGAACTGTGGCGACAACTTGGAGTAGGTATTTGTTTTCTTCTTAACTAATGTTGGTTTGAAATGAAAAATTTCCACGAAAAATTGCAAGATTTCTACAGTAAAATTAGGTGTTTTCCTGTTTTCTAATTATAGCAGTATTCACCAATTTTTCAGTTGTTGTCGCGTTTACTGAAAGTATTTTGAATAATCTTTCCGTGGTAGAAAGAACACTGACGGGTTTTCAGCCTAAGTTCTAACGAGAATACAACTGATTTTTTTTCAGTTGTGGTGTTTATTAATATTTATTTATGTAACAAGTGAGTAAAGTATTACTTTTTTTCACGCTATGTTTGTGCTGGTGAGCAGAATGTTTTTAAGGCAACCTGTCTCCATTTTGACGTCCAAATCAAAATGGTTGCAAGGGGTATTTAACAGCTCGAAGTAATTAAGATGTCGTGTATAAAATTTAGCAGTAGCATTTAGTAAAGCCAGCTATGAGAAACACAGCCTTTTTAAATAATGTATGTATGTATATACATGAACTTCATAGATCTGAAAACGAAGTTCAAATAAATAAGCTGAAACTGTGTACTAGACATTTAACTTAAGAGTAATAATGTCTGTAAATTTTTGTGCAATTTCAATCAATTTTTTAGGCAGCTAATTCTTTCTGATGTTTACTAAATTTCAATATTTTTACACAACCACGGGCTTACTTATTACACATTTGTAACCCATATTAACATTGACTTGCTATAGCTATTCATCAACGTTCAAATAAACTGTAGTTACATATCTATGATGTTTAGCAAAATATAATTATTGACAATGTCTAGTCAATTATTGTAACGTTGTGTTTGATCAGATTTTAAAAACTTGTATCATGCATGCAATTAATAAATCGTGAAAAAAAAAAGTTCTATGTTTTGCCCTTTGTTAGCAACCAGTTTACATGACTATGTACAATTTTACAATATTATACCTTGTTTTTGCCTTTAATTATAAGATGAAAATTCCCTTTACAGAACTTACTAAATGCCCTCGCCAAACGTATCAATAAATGGTTTTTATCCGATATTTCTGATTTGCCATGTTTACTTTTAGTAGAATTCCAATTATAATCATGACGAATAAACAAATCATAGCGGGGTGTTGTACGTGAAAGAATATTCAAAAGAACGTTAACATTTGGAAATTTTGTTTTTGGAAGTATTAATCTAAACAAATCCCTTTCATAATTATAATTATACGGAATTTTTTCAAATGTATTTTGCACAGAAGCACCTTTAGGGTACTACGACCATTTAAAATACCAGCTTTTCCATGACTAAGCGGCCCATGTTTTTGGTAAAGATCCTTTCAGTCTTGTGCAAAGTGTGGCGTTGGCACTATGGCTTTCAGGAATGGTCGTTTTATTATTGTGACGATCAGTATTCTTTTTATTACACATGGCCACGACAACTACGAATAAAACTTCACAGTTAGTATTGTCTTACAACAGGTGTTTTAAATACTTACGCATACTTAATACCGTTAAAATGAGTTTCCATGATCTGAACTGAATCTGGGTAACTTGGTGAATGCGGGTACTCGTGTACATACAAACTAAAGTGTAGGTACATAATGGTACCAACATCCGCAAATAATGTGGCTTTGTTCACAGGGGCGGATTTAGGGATGGTCTACAGCCCAGGGCCCCGTTCAATCAAAGGGCCCCCTTCGCGGTCAAAAAAATAAAAATAAAAACAACAAAATTTTATCGTACTTAGATAAAGTTTAAATCATTGATTTGCAACATTATTGGATTTGAATAAAATACCAAACATCAATATTTTAAATGACAGTAAATAGTAAATATATCTTCTATCGCCTCTGTCGGTAAAATCAAAATATACTTTGTCCCAAACCCAAACTTGGGTTAATTGGGTAGGCCCCCAAACAGTGTTAGTCCAGGGCCCCCAAAGTTAACGGTCCGCCCCTGTTGTTCACAAAAACAATTAAGTAATAAAATGTAACTTACCTATTATCAACCCGATAATAGTTATTTATGTAACAAGTGAACAAAGTATTACTTTTTTCACGAGTAGGAAAGTTCGACGCATGAGCGGCAAATCCTACAAGTGAAAAAAATTAGCTTTACACACTAGTTTTATACAAAATCTATTCTACGTCTGTAAATTTGATTAATTCTAATAAAGTCCGATTTAAGTTTGAAGTCAGAATTAAAACGTGTTTGTTATATTATAACGGTAGTACATATTAATAACTAGTTTTGTTTAACAGATAGATATTCATTTAGTAACATTAATATTGAAGCTACTGGGGTTGTTAATGTGAACATTTGAAGTAATTAAATTACTATTTGAACTAGCTACATCTGACGTATTTGTTTACAATAGAGTTATTAAGATTACCAGAAGAACTGTTATCCGGTAAGGTATTTTTTCTACCGACGTCATTACCCCCAGTTAAGATTTTGGTGGCACGGTCAATTTTATTCTGCATAGAATCGTCGACGTATCCCTCGGCAACTGTGCTAGACTTCCAGCCTCCGTGTGTTTCAGTTGGATTAAATCGCCACCAGAATCTACCAAAAGAGATACCGAGGATCAAGGTCTCTTAATAAGAGACCTTGGCCGAGGATCGTCGAAATGCACGACCGGTGTAATTATTAGCGGTCGGTAACTATAGGTACGATGCAATAAGCGACGGAATTTTAGAAATAGTAGGGGAAACTGGGGAGGGTTGATATAGGTTTTTTGGATTATTTATAACTCGCCACTAAACAACTTTGGGATTTCAAATTTTTTTAAATATTGCTCCGGGATATTCAAACACTCAATTTTTGAAGCAGTTACGAACTAAATTTTATTATTTTTTGATTTATTAACTGAAAATAAAAAATCAGCGATTGTATCAAACCTCCCTTAATATGGGAGGTGATACTTCAATGTGGGAGGAATGATACAATATTGAAAATACTACCTATTTATTAGAAATGTTGATGTACATAGTGTAAACACGAGATACAAAAATGAATTTCATATACCCCTAAGCAAGGGCAATATAGCGTACAACTCGCCAAAACGTATTGGTTTAAAGTTGTTTAGTAGACTACCGCAAAATATCAAAGAATCTAAATCATTGGCTGTATTCAAAAAAAAATTGAAAGATTATCTAATCAGTAAATGTTTTTACTCTGTCCAGGAGTATATATAAAGATACATGTTGTTTGTTTATTGTATGTTTGTATATCATGATATAACTATTAAAGAAATTGTAGTTAATATAAATATAGTGACTATGGTGATATCATGTGATAATATGTACTTATACCTTTTGACTGTTGTGATAACCACGTCTTATGTATGGTTCTACACAAATAAACATTATTATTATTATTATTATTATTATATATATCTAGGCCGTTAGGGGACATGCGACTTTGATGATTATCGAGTAATAGCAAAATTTTATTTTCTTTTGAACATTTCGTATGTTTTACAAAATGCTGAAGATATTTTTCAAATTTTTTTTCTGTCATCCAACCACTTAGGTGTTGCTGCCATAGATCCTGGAGGGGTTCCCATAGTCATATAATCTTGGATATTTTGTCGGGGAAAAATCATAAAAGGCGGGACCAAATTTCCCGTACAGTCACGGTAGATCCACGTTGTGCAGACGTTACTTTGCTTACTTGCTTTTGACCTTTTCTCGAAATAAATTTTCGAGGTTTTTGCGCTGTTTACACACCTATTTCATCACAATTATAAATACTTTCCGGTGTAAATTTTTCACGTTCGAGTGCTTGGCTTGGCGCATGGTTGATCTTTAGTAACTTTTCACTCGTTTAAATGCATAGAAAGACCTATCAGCAGAGGCATTGGACAACGGGGTTGTTAGCTAAATTTCTAGCAAGGTAAGGATATTCGGGAATGTGGACTTCGCACATTGGATGTAAAATACAATTAAAAATTGCTAAATCTCGTGGGCCTCATGGGTAATCCGGCACTGAAACCGGCATTGAACATACGTTTTAGAATCAGGCATTGTAATAATAAGAACTTCTTCATTATCTTTAATATCGTCCACTACTCTTCTCTTCTGCAGACTTACTTTGTGCATCAGATAGTCTTCGTTCGGAGCTTCTAATAGAAATTTATACATTTCTTCTCTCGAAAAGGTTTTGGATTTCTTTGATTTATATCAAATTGATTTATTCTTCAAAAATGCCATCAATTTCGGATATTTGCTTAAGTTTATATCATTATGTATCAATAAAGTAGACTTTAATTTTGAATGAATACGTCGACCACGACGATTTCCATATTTTTGATTGTGCCTCGAAGTAAGCTAATAAAACTCTTTCGGTGAAGCTATTTACGCCTTTTTGAACATGCCATTCCATAAACAAATTGTATTCTTTTAAGTATTGTTGTTTAAATTTCTCAGGCAGTAGATTCATTGTTGCGTCCGTTGCAGATTTGACCATTTCTTCTGGTGTACATGTAATACTTTCTTCATCACTATCGGTTTCCATTTTAGAGTTATATTTAAAAAACTTTGTTTTCTTTTAAAATTATCACAAAACGGCACAGTAAAATCGAAAATGCACATCACAATTTTTGCGTTTTCTTTTGTAGATCTCCGACTTGACCTCCATTTTGGGTTTATTGTTATTTAAAATGTACCTAAATTATTTTTATTTATCTAAACTTGTTTGTTCCACATGCTTTAGTCTCTTAAAGGCTTTACTACTGGGAACTTTATGGTAGTTAATACAATTCATAAGTTTTTCTATATAATTTCATTACAACTTTATTTTATGTATTTTAATTAATTTTCGTTACTTTGTTAAGTAATGCTTTATTAGGATTATAAAAATATATTCCTAAATGTTAAAATTTTATAGGCCGTTATAATCATTTCGTTTCCTGCAGGACCTTCGTACATATTTTAAATTGGTCGACCTCTCTGTCCTGTATACACCACATCACAATTTTTGTGGGGTATCTTGCCGTTGATTTTAGGTTTATTGTTAATTAGAATATACCTTAATTATTTTTATTTATCTGAACTCTTTTTTCCAAATACTTTAGTCCGTTAAATGCTTTATTATTAGATTTTTATGGCAGGTAGATAATTCTCTGGAAACTATGTTTTTTAATTTACTTTATTTTCTTTACTTGAAGTTTATTTTTTCAATCACTCTGCCCTATAAATAATATATCAGTCCTTAAATTTTTTTCTATAAATCCCCGACTTGGCTTCAGTTCAAAGTTTATTGTTAAATTCCTAAATTATTTTCATTTAACTTCTGACTTTTCCGAGAGACATTTCTTAAATTTTTATGGCAGTTAATAGAATTTTGAACCAGATTTCGTTATTTTCTTTACATTAATTTAATTGTCTGTTAGTATTATTACCACTGTTGTTATTACAAAAGTTTTTCATATTTTTTTTATAAACTGGTTGGTATCCGTACAAAAAAAAACTTAAAAAAGTAACTGAATTACGGCCACTGGAAAATCTGTAAAACTAATCTTTTTATACCCAACCACTTTCCTATTCCGACCTCTGAAAATCAGCTAATTCTGTAAAACTGACAACAAACTGTCCGATTTTGATTCACTCGTATATAAAAAAAAAAAATTGAAACACATCACGAACTTATAAATTTTGTCAAACGAATCGAGTTTTTTCCCGAAAATCGTTAACAGAAACTGCTCGTTTATTATAAAATATTTACTCGGTTGTTTATCAGCAATTATTGAATCTTGAACTCGTAGCATTCTATCTACTTCTATATTAATTAAAGGCTTAATTTTGCAAATTGAATATATTGCAAGGAGTTTATTTTTCATCCATCAGATTAACAAATTGGGCCACTTTGAAATTCGAATTTGTTTATCTTGAGAGTCTATGAAGGTGAATATAAACGTTACATGATTGTCAAACCATTATTCAGTTTAGCCTAATAGTTTAAGCACTGCATTTGCAATTACGAAGGAATCGTAATAATAGAAGAAGCAATTTCTTGTCTTAAGGATGCGTCGGAAATGTCACTGTAACAATTTGGAAGTTAATGGCCCATTTATTCATACTATCAAGGAGGCTTGAGTTTTCATCCTGTTAAGGGTTCTATTATTTCTTAAGTATTAAATGACATTCCCTACTTAACTAGTTATCTTTTTTTTCAGTAATAAACGGCAACTGCAACGCAAATAAGGTCAATAATTTAAAAAGCATTTTTGCCGCATTACTTCAAAACAAATTTCGCCAGTCACATTCTTTACATTATAAATGAATATAAAACCACTCACGTCTCCCGGAAATTTTTTTAATTTGTCCTTGGACAATCACGGCTTTCTTTAATTCAAACTAGGTAGACTTGCATAGCAGAAGTTATGAACTAACAAGTTCAAGTTCGCACAGAATTCTTTACACCTTCGTCCTTACAAATGCCAGTATTTAGTTACGTATATTTAAATTTGAACTAATTAAATAATTTAACACAATAAATTTGAATAGTAAATGTTAGTATTTATCACTTAACTGAGTAAATGATTATTTTTACTGTATACCGTTGTGCAATTCTTTTTGTTAATTTTGCATCCATTTTGGTATTAGTTTAATAATTACAATAAGTTGCTGGTGCCTCAATCTAAAACGTCAAAAGCAGAAAAATTACTTTCCAGATATATTTATATTGCCAGGAATTGTAATTTTTGGTAAAAACAAATTTGATCCGTGCTTGTATTTTCGAAAAGTATAGACTTTGTCATACAAAGGTACCGCGCAATCAAACTATTAGATTTAAACTTGGATGAAATTCGTTTTGCAATTTATCAACTGTGACGATTTTGACCTTTAATTTTTGTGAACAGAAAGGTTTGGCCGTAGATAATCTAATAAAATGCAGTTTTTCTGTGCATGGAGTGGCACTTCACTTAAAATAAATCACATAAGGCTTTTTTTTTAATTTGTGAATATTTAAGGTAACTTAACATATTTGCTACTTACGAAAATGTGAAGAAATGATCTGAATTACCTAGTATGAAATAGAAAGGATTTCCTGTATTAAAAAGGCCCAAACTGTATTATTTTTTCTATTCTTTATGGATTAAAAACTGGTACGAGATTCGCTCAAACTAACATACCGAAAATTTTAACTAATAAACGAAAAAATAAATCCCCGAATTTCAGTGATATAATTATTATTATTAATACAATACTTAATAATAAATTAAACGCTTTGCTCTTAACATCTTCCACAATACCGCGAAGTATTTATTATGCTAATGAATCGTGCTGTTAATTTCGAATAAATAATGTATTTAATATTTTCTATCCGCATGTTTTTGCTTCATCTTCTTCCTCTTACGGCCGGAACAATAAACAAAATTTTAAAAATATTCCTTCCCATAACAATGAGCAACATATGCAATACATGTACTAACAAACATAAGGTTTGAATTATACATAGGTTAGCCTTTGTCTCGCTAGTTCCTTTTTATCTGGACAAAACCGAACAATTAGAGGTGATTTTCCTACGCCTGCAACTTAACTTGCTGATTCATTCATTAACGTGCTTTAATTTCCTTAGAAGTGTTTGTTTGCTACGAGATACGAATATTTGCCAAAATGCTGAATTAACCACGTGGCAGTTATTTTATGTATTTTGCAAACTATAAAAAAAATTTTTAAAAACCTCTTGGATTAAACTTCAAAAATTAACCAGGTAAATATGAATTCCAAAAACTATTTGCTTTAGAATGTGTTTGGCGGATTTAAATTAATTTTTACGCCAGCAGGTATGAGAGAATTATTAAAATTTCGATCTTAATTTTTAACAAATCAAGGTCCAAAAGTGATTCAGCAAAACTACAAAAAAACGAGTGATTGTTTAAAATTTATTGAACATTGGAATTAGCCATGATCTTGTAAATCAAATCCGTTATTTTATTATTGTAATTAAATGACGCATTTATGACGCGTCAAATTGAATCATAACGTAATACGTAATCTCTAAACTTCTCGAAATACGTATTATTTATTATTAACTTAATAATTTTGTCATGGTTATTTTCTATTTGTGTAAGTGTAACATCAGTAATATTATTGTTCTGATTTATTTATTTTTAAGGTAATATTTTAACTTAAATTTAAACTTAACAAAGACCTTTTCCGGTATTTATAAAGAATCTGATATGGTTAAACTGATGTCAAAGAATAACATTCAATTCCTCCCTGTTTATATGTTGTCTCTCCGGTGGAACCGTTACAGCGTGTTTAAATTGTCAATATTATCAAAGTGCATCATTATTGTTAAACTGAAGTACGCCAAATGTAAAAGGCGAATAGTAAACTGACTGACGAGAGTTATCCAAACAAACTCGTGATCGAACGAAAGTGGTAATGGTTAAAAGTGATACAAAGCGTAGTGAGCGGTAGTATTGTTTTTTCCTTTGGTTATTAACACCATATCTATTATTAATAGACGTGAGGTGCTCACATCCATAAACCTTTTGCTTCTTCTCTAGGAGACTCTAGGGTTGTAGTTAAAACTTGTTGGTAAGTGTGAACTCGAGTTGTATTTTCAAAATGTGTGAGTGAGCCTTTTCGTAAACATTCTGCAGTAATTTAATAAGCTAATTAGCTTGCATGTTCTTCAGAGAATATTTCTTCCATAATCCCTTTAATAAAACACTGCTCTGAAGCCATTACATTTATAATTCTTCTTGAACTCCTAATGGAACTGGTTTCTTTTCCTCTGTTTTGCTGCTTATTTTGCCTAATTGTATTGTCGAGTCGAAAACGTAATTGCTTACCACGCGCCATTTTACGTAATCTTAGGCGAATATTTATAGCGGCAAATTTTACGCCACTTTGGAATTATTAATACTTAAAAATAGATCCAAATTGTAACGTTACCTTGTATGTAAACTGCCGTTGTTTTATTTGTAAAAATAAATATGATGAGTTTGCCAGTCAGTTCAGTTGAAACCATTCCGAAATATTATTGGAAATCATGTAATGGTTCTGAAAACTTTTAGAAATTAGGAGTCGTGAGTAAGATGTACGTGAAAAGAAACCTATGCTAACTGTAAAGTTGCAGTCCATGAATAGTGTTTGTTAAATTCAATTCCCAGCATTATTACTCTTTGTAATGCTATTACATTCCTTTATAGTGCTTTATAGCATGTTTTTACGTCTCATAGCCAGCTCTTATTTGTTAATTTATTTAAATCAGAACTGAAAAAGATTTAATGAAAATATGTGCAATTTAATTATGAGAAAAAATCAGTTACTATGTATAATTAATTAAAAGTCGAAACATTTTCCTGCCATTTACTTGTACTCACAAAAGCACGTTGTATAGTGTATACGCAATACTTAAAAAAGCAAGCAGGTCTCGCAATGCATTTTCAGTGACTAACCAGTCAGTTATGGCAATTCTGTGATAATTCCCAGAAGAAAATGCAAATCGTTGGGAAAATTAATACGCCTTAACTAGATTGCACTTAAAATCGTGTGTTTTAATCCCTCGATTTTAAATAAATTAAAATTGTGTTAAAGCCAAGTGGGGTATTAAAATAAATCTTAGCTCAGGGTTAACTTAAAAATTATACGAATTTAATATTGAAAGTTTAAATTCTGCTTAGAAATTTGAGATTTACAGCTTCATACTAAAGTATGATTTCAAATAAAATAATTCACTTTCAGTTAGTTTTTTCAGATCAATGTAATTACTGTTACAAGAAGTGTTTAATTAGTAAAAAATGTATGAATAAACCTTTGTCTTAAACTCTTAGCTATTGATTGTTGTTTCGGTATTAATCATTAAATAACAACTTGGAAATTGTAAACATTCACGGCTGAGTCAAAGAACAATTATTTCAATTAAACTCAGTTTTACAAGCAAGCATGCCGTATAATTAAATTCTCGAATATTATCAAGAAAAACTTACTATTGTTCGGTACATTTGTTTTCTTATTTACTACAGTTACTGCGTCACAACCGTTCGTTACAATGAAAAAAACCTACTATTTTGGCACTTGAGTATGAACGCAATTTAACTAAAAAATATTTATCGTTTATTTTATACGTGATGCGATGGCTTTGTTATTATCAAAAAATGAATAAATAAACTGGCAATAAGTGCATCACAACTGTAGTAAACTAATTTATTCATCTATTGCAGCCTAGCAAAAAATAATAATAGTTACATTTAAAGTTGTTTACAATGCAAACTACGCTGTACGCTATTGAAATTAACCTCGTTATAAAATAATGAATGTCTACGTGCGCATTTTAGCATAGAAACTAAAAAATTCGGCTGCACTTTCACTGGACAATTAAATAACGAATTCGTTAATCACAGGACTTCCGATTCGGTAATTATTTTTTTAAATAAACGTTGATAACTTAAATACTAAAGCACCCTTTTGTGATAATCACAATTCTTGAGATCTAGAACATCTTGAAAGTTACAAATATGGAAATATAAAAATTTAAGCGAATTCGACCCTTAAATGAGTTTGAAGTTAAGCGTACAATTTCAACTAATTTATTTGACGTAAATATATTAAGGTCTGTCTTGAAGTTGTTAGGAGGAAGGTGCGTTGCTTAATCTCAAGTAGTGAGCACAGGATGTACTTGTTATTTGGCATCTCGCATAGTTAAAGCTTAACTGTTATGACTATGATCTTATCCCCCTTTCTATTTGAACAAAGTCTGTTGTATTAGCTACGAATAACAATAAACTCCATTCTGAATCCTCAAGGCACCAATTTTACGAAATCTAAAATTTTAACCTTCGCGGTGGGTTTTAAATTTCGATAGGCCCATCTGTATGCATTGATTTGAATGAAACTCGCCTAATAACAGTTTGCGTGCAATTCGTGTTAGTTATTGAAGAAGTCGAAAACTAAAGAACATTTTCCTTTCAGTTGATGTGATTAGTTTCAGGTATTTTCATTTATTTTATTGCCGCTCAAGGCGCTCAAAATTAATTTCTGATAAATGTGTCATTTGATGATTGACTTTTATTTATGAGCTTTTCTACTTTTTGCAGTTTGTATACAAATTTTTTGAACATTTTAAATCCTGTTAGATTTCCTATAAAAACTGTTCTAATTTATGATATTCTTTGTTTGCTTTAAATCAAGCTGTAACAGAAGACTGGGTCAATTTTAATTATGCAGTTATTGATTATAAATTCGAATTAATTAAAAGCAAAACTTGGTGCCTTTCTGATAAATATTAAATCATGCAAAAGAGTCTAAATATTGTCGTGATATTGAATCCATTTACTTAAGCTTTAGAGTAAACATATTGCAATCTCGAGTCGAGACTTCGTACTTTTATTATGGTTTGCATCTTACATTCCAAAATTCATATGCTTGATTTTTAAAGGAAAAATTCAGGCAAAATGATCAAACGTATGTTTTT
The DNA here is from genome assembly GCA_963082815.1 of Melanotus villosus. Classification (NCBI taxonomy): domain Eukaryota; kingdom Metazoa; phylum Arthropoda; class Insecta; order Coleoptera; family Elateridae; genus Melanotus; species Melanotus villosus. The sequence continues at coordinate 40,122,658 of OY720427.1, forward strand.
AGCAAAAGAGCTTTTAAAGATTTTCGAGCTTAATTTATAAAATATGAACGAAAACGTTTGGCGTTTAAATATAGACGTAAATTTTAAAATATTTTGACATAATTAACCTGCATTTTTTTACTTAAATAGAACTGCTTCGTACGGCCAAATCAACCTTTACTTAGCTAACAGGTTTTTTATCTCGATAATTAGTGACAATTTTCACGCCAGTGACGAGATTTGAACCTTGTGTGAACTGGTTGCGAAATAGAGCCTCAATCAGATATTTTGCCAACGCACCAGTTGTGAAAATTATTTTTATGTGCTACTTAGAATAGTCCAGAGTAATTTTTAAAATAAATAAACTGTCTAACCAAAAATACTTTCAGTCTTTATACAGAGTGATCAAAAAGTAACCCGCTGGAGGCTGTCTTTAGAAAAGGCATATGTAATAAATTCGCTTTCTGCAACCTAAGGCCTTGAACGTAGTACATATTTAAATATGTATAGATTAAGCCCAGATGAACATTTTATTTTTTGCTCGCTGTGTATATGGAAATTCATATTTAAAAAACTGTTCTTTCTGTGAGAATTCAGCTTTTCAATTTTTGTTAAGGAAGGAATGAATTATTTGAAGATCTTGAAAAAACAGTTTTTCTGCAGGAAATATTGAAAATGTTGCCCAGTGTCATTGAGAAAACTGAGTTCGTAATACTTCCGGGTTTACCGGAACTGATTGTTTAACAATCAATTCTGAATACTAGAGCGAACAAAAAGTAACAGTTGGAGGAGTCTTCGAAAGAATGTTATATAACAGATTATTTTACTTTCTGGCAGCTCGAAGTTGACATTTAAATATGTATAAATTAAACACAGATGGAAATGTGTGTTTTCAAATCCTTCTGTGAGTGGGTTGATTTTTGCTCACGCTCTACATACAAATTAGTATTAAATAAACTGCTGTTCCGCGAATATTCGATGTTTCTGTAAATTAATTACTTGGCATTGTTGAAGTGGGTCAAAAAAATGAAGAACTTGCACCACACTAAAAAAATTAAGTTGGTAATACTTCCGGCTTTATAGGAAGTAATAAAAAAAAAATGGAGATTTTCAAACGGTTGGTGTTCTTCCTACCACTTAAACCTCAGCAAAGGCATTATTTTGAAGGAATTCAAAATTTTTATAATTAGTAATTCTAAATCCTGAACATAATATTGGATTTTATTTAACATTTTCAATTTTTAAATGAGTATTCAAGCATAAATTTATAGGATTTTCTGTTTTTTGCAGGCGTTTAAAACTCTCGATTTAAAACCTTTAGACTTGTATTTAGGATTTTTTTTATTGAAAATTCAAACTCTTGTTCTTAAAATTGTATTAAGAGTGAGTTATAAAATAATCACACAAATTCTTTAATCGGCTAGTACAACACAATGCTTAACCTTTGAAACCTTATCGTATTAAATTCTAATAAACATTTGGTTGTAACAGACGAAACCTTGAGATTTTTTCTTGCTATTTTTTCTTGCCCCAGAAAACATTTTATACCTTTAATTAAAGAAATCTCCGTCCCAAAAAACTAAAAGTTATCACCAAGAAATACAAAAATTCGATGGTTCAATTTTCTGGATTCATCATAATATAAATAAAACTCTCTCTTCCAGCCTGAAATTCAAATCTTTTAGAACTTTTTTAATTAGGAATTTTAATCGGAATTTTGTTTTACATTCTCAATTTTTAATTGAATATGAATGCACAAATTTAAAAGATTTTCTGTTTCCTGCAATGCTGCAGTTAATCTTAATTTAAATCTATATTTTTAGGAATTTTTCAATTGGGAATTCGAAATTCTGAACTTAATACCTGTATTTGGTTTTAGGTATTCAATTTTTAAGTCAAAATTTAAAAAAAAATTGTTTCCCGCAATTCTGCAACTAAGCATCTCTGTCTTAAAGCCTGACAGTCAGACTTCAACTACTTTTGGTAACACATATTTAGATTGGAAATTCAAAATCCTGAACTTAATATCTGTATTTAGTTTTATGTATTCAATTTTTAAATCAATATTTAAGCAAAACTTGTTTCCTGCTATTCTGCAATTAAACTTAATTAAATCTCTGTCTGAAAGCCTGAAATTCAGACTTCAAGTATTTGTAGGAATTTTCCGATTGGGAATTCGAAATCCTGGACTTAATATCTATACATATTTGGTTTTATATACTTATTCAATTTTTAAATCGATATTTAAGCAAAAATTTAAAAAAATATTTATGTTATGTTATGTAACCTTTGCACTTACAACTCTACTTTCAAGTCTGAAAATCAGATTTCATTTCTTTTTAAACATTCTTCAGTTGAGAATTCCAAATTCTGATTTTATTTTACATTTTTAATTTTTAAATCAATATTCAAACCCAGATTTTTCCTAATTTTGTTTTGTCCTGGAAGTCTTTTATATTTTTAATAAAAAAAAAATTAAGTTATCTTCAAAAAATACCAAAATTCATTGGTCCGGTCTGGATTCATAATATAAATAAATTTCTAAATTTAAATTCGATCCTAAAAGCTCCCGCAACTGCGTAATACAGCAAACAAATAAAAAAATCAAGAGAAACTGTAGTAATACAACCTTCAATAACAAAAAAATTCATTTGACTGTTGACTATTATTTTACTACTTTGTGTATGCTAATACAAACCACTCACTATTAATATTCGCATTCTAAAAACAGAAACAGCATTACAGAGCAAACAGAAACCGGAATTCAATTAATAAAGAAAAATATTATAGATCCAATATAAAATTATTTAATTTATATGTAACGAGCATTTGTTTATCCTAATTTGTTTAGTACGTGATCACTGACCTCTGTTTTGTTGTCAACTCATTCACAGTAGTTGTTGGTCATGTCTTGTCTTGTATGGTTAGTTTACAACGAGTTCACGACCTTTTTAAACATACTACTATATTACATCATGCAAATCTGAAGAATATTAACGCAAAATTTTTCCTATAAAACCTTGCTTGATGTTATGATGCCGAACAGTCGTTCTTAGTTATCACCGTCGTTCGAAACTCCCTCGTGGTTCTGTGTAGTAAACATGTCGAAATAATCTGTGCGATTTAGTTTTGTTTGTTTGCTTAATAAAACTTATCTTTTTGATTAGTAAGTAACTTACCTTTTGTTGATTATTATTATTTTTTTGATTCGTGGTTTTTTCCTTTTTTTTTAATTTAAATTAGGCTCTTCTAATTTTTTTTTGTTGGTTTCCCAATTATTCTGCGTTTTAGAACACACGTTCCAACGGTTAGGAAAACTTTTTTTCAAGAAATATTAATCGGTTTTTTTTAATTTAACAAAACAATTTTCGTTTAAGATTTTGTTGTTCATCCTACTCATATTTTAAATATTTTGAGTTCTGTATAATCATTAAACTCTTTCTTCAAACCTGAAATTCTGGCTTTTTTTTTAAAGGAATTTTTTAATTAAGCTTTCCTAATTCTGAACTGCATGTCGGAATTTTATGTAACATTTTCGATTTTTAGATGAGTATCAAAGCACAAATTTAAAAGATTTTCGGTTTCATTCAATTCTATAATTTATACATTTAAAACTCTGCTTGAAATTCAGGCTTCGTATGTTGTTACGAATTTTTTGATCGGGAATTCGAAAGCCTTAACTTCATATCGGAATTTTAAATGATTATCCAAACACAAATTCGACGTCCTGAACCTAATATCAAACTTTTGTGTATCATTTTCAATTTTTGAATCGAGATTCAAGCACAATTTAAAAGATTTTCCTGCAATTCTGAAATCTTTGTACTTAAAACTCTGATTTAAAGCCTGAAATTCGGACTTAATTTATTTTTAAGGAGCTTTCAATTGGGAATCTGAAATCCTGAACTTAATTTCCGAATTTTGTTTAACATATCCGATTTTTAAATGCATATCAAGCAAGAATTTTCCTGCCATTTGCCATTTTTTAACCTTTGTTCCTAAAACTGGTTTGAAGCTTGAATTTCAGATTTCATTTATTTTTAGGGATTTTTCAATTGAGAAATCGAAATCTTGCATTTAATATCGGAATTTCGTTTTGAATTTTCAATTTTATAAATGATTAATCCAAGAACAAATTTAAAGGATTTTATTATTCCCACATTTCTGTAATCTGTGATTTAAAGCCTGAATTTTGGACTTCATTTTTTAATTGGAATTTTGAAATCTTGAACTTAATATCGGAAGTTTATGTTACATTTTAAATGAGTATTTAAACACAAATTCTGCTTCCTGTAATCCCTGCATTTAAAATTTGATTTAAAGTCTAAATTTCGGACTTCATTTATATTTAGAAAATTTTCAATTGGGAATTCGAAATCCTGGGCATTTCCTATTTTTTAAATGAGTATCCAAGCATAAACTTAAAGGGTTTTCTGTTTCATGCAATTCTGAAATCTGTGTAGTTAAAACTCTGATTTAAAACATTAATTTTGGACTTTTTACGAAATTTTTGATTGGAAATTGAAACTTCAAACTAGGGGAAATTTGTATTACGTTTTTAGATTTTAGAGTTTAAAGAATTTGCTGTTTCCTACATATTTATACTCGACACTCTGGTTTAAAACCTGAATTTCAGATAATTTATGTTTGGGCATTTGTTAACTGGGAATTCGAAATCCCTAACTTAATATCAAAATTTTGTTTTACATTTTCAATTTTTAAATGAGTATCCAAAGATAAATTACAAATCCCGAATTTAGAGGCTGAATTCTTTTACATTTTCAATGCGTATCCAAGCATAAATTAAAAGAATTTCTGTGTCCTGTAATCCCTGCACTTAAAACTCTGATTTAAAACTTGAAATTCAGACTTTATTTATTTTTAGGAATTTTGTAATTGGGAATACGAAATCTTGGACTTAATATCGGAATTTTCGATTTTGAAATAAATATCCAACCACAAATGTAAAGGATTTTCTATTTCCTGAAAATCTGTAATCTTTGCACTTCAAACTCTGATGTAAAGCCCGAATTGAATATTAGATTTTTTTATATTTTCAATTTTTACATGAGTATTCGATAACAAATTTAAAAGATTTTCTGCGTCCTGTAATTTTGTAATTTTAAAGAATTTTTCAGTTGAAAATTTGAAATCCTGTACTTAATAATATAATAATATTTGAGTGGATCACAGAAACTTAAAAAAATTATTTATTTTTTATGTTTTTATAGACGTATTTTTCTATTTGATTATGTTTTTCTGTAGTATGTATGTGGTATTTATAATCATAATATTAGCAAACGGCTGACAAAATATATTCAATAGTCTTTAAAAGTATGTTGTTTCTCGGTAACCCAATTTAAATGTAACATGCCTGAAGTACTTTAAACTGAATTATACGTAGCTTTATCACAAAGCGAACGTACATTGCTCTGTGGTATGTATTTTATAACAATTAAATTAAAGAACATTTTAATTACGGCGTGGCTTATTGTTAATGAAAAGCGAAAGTCGCATACGAAATACATTTCTATAGGCCTTAATAAAGTCGTTATTAAAGACCAATTCCCTTTTTTATTCGAAAAACTTTTGTTTTAACTAATTGTGCAAACGTCGAGGTAGAATTTATTGTTAAAATAGGTCTTCTATTATGTGTGGCGTAATTTTTTTCCATTTTACTGCTTTGAAATGGCGTTACCTTTCGTTGTAGAAACCATTCTTTTAAATTTTGGATTTTCACTGTTCTTTTAATCACTTAAAAAATCTTTATTTCGAAGAAAAAGAATCACCACAGAAAAGGCGAGTGAAATTTGACAAAACTGAAATTTAATCTCATTGTACAAATCAGAAATAAACACTGAAGAATGTAGTTGAAAACCGAAAAAAACGAAAAAGATCCAAACACATAACATTTGATATCATGATATCTTGGAACCGTATGCGGACATCGTAATCGTAAAAAGTTAAACGTAATTGTTAATATTGGTAACACAACGTATAGAGATTCAATTGGTAATTATGTTTAAGAACCTTTATTGCTGTAATCAACATAATTTAAAGGCATAAGCCTGTGTATATATAACTGCAACTGTTTTGATATGCCCCATATAGTAAGACACGGCTTCATTTGAACGGTTCGTCATTCGAAGGTTGTCAAGTTGAATACTTAACCAACTTGCAGTAGTGTTTGTTGCTAAACAGCATTAACAACAATAATATCGTGATTAAACAACAAAAAGAGAATTGGTGAAAAATACTTTTGCTTTTATTTGTTTGTTAAGTAATTGCGTGACGTCATATCCTGTAGTAAATTGCAACTGGAGGTGTGTCTTGCACATGTGACTAAGACAGAAATTATTTGTTACAGAAAGATGGAGCTGTCTTTTGCAGTGCTAGTCGCTTTAACGCTAACGTACGCGTGGGCCTTCAACGGTGAATTGGCAGAACTAGACTGTCCAGATGATTGCGATTGCCACTATTTTGGGGTCAACTGGGTAACTGACTGTTCCGATAGCAACCTTACTGAAATCCCTTACAGCGAACTCAGTCTTAATGTCTATATTCTGGACATTAACTCAAATCGTATAACGGACGTAAAACCGTTTCGACCGGAGATTAAAATGCGTCGCTTGCAACTAGCTGACAACCTCATGACGGAACTGAAGAAGGATTCCTTCGCCGGTCTTAAGTATCTAATCGACGCCGATTTTTCGGAAAACAAGATAACTCGAATCGATCCAGATGCCTTTGAGTAAGTATAATCAACGTAATATCGAATTATCACTGACTATTATTTATTAATCATTTTAGCGATTCCCCTGGATTCAGCACGTTAGAAGTGCAAAACAATCCACTCGATCTAGTCGAAGGAATCTTCCTTTATAGTAAATCCTTAATGTATTTAGATATTAGCAAATGTGGATTGGCCTATTTAAATCCACAATTTTTCTCAAATATTACCGCCCTGACTACTCTGGATCTTTCCGATAATCCCCTCGGTGAACTTGGAGATTCAATATTTGATTCGTTAACAAGCCTGGAAGTTTTAAAAATGAATAACTGCAATTTAACTCGTATAGATATCAACACGTTTAGTGCCCAAATTAATTTAAAAACGTTGGAACTAGCGGATAATACTCTTACAAGATTAGAATGGCCAAAAGTTTTCGGGCATCTGGTACGAATAGAACACCTGGATCTCAGAAATTCGACCGTGACCCATCTACATGGCGATGCCTTTACTAAAAACGTTTACCTAAGAACTTTGATTCTATCGCGAAATAGATTAGCGGGCTTCGACGTTTCTTCCTCAATAGGAGAAAAGCTCCACGAGTTGGATACATTAGACTTGTCATTTTGTAGCTTAGATAAACCATTATCGGAAGACGCGTTTTCTAATTCGACAAAATTAAGGGTATTGGATTTGTCGGGAAATTCGTTATTTGCTTCTGACCTTTTAGTTGCACTTGCTCCGTTGACTGGATTACAAAAATTAACCCTCAGTAAGTGCGGTTTGAGTCGACTCCCCGATACTTTCCACAAATTTAAAAGTTTACAAGAACTCGATATTTCCCATAACCCTCTTAACGACGTATTTATTAGACTGTTATCTCCTATCGAAACTTTGGAATATCTTAACATGGGTTACAGTAATTTGTCATACATTTCACCGACAAGTTTCACTACAATGACAAACATGAGACGGCTCGTGTTATCCGGTAATGACCTAAGTAATCTAGAATCCGGATTATTCTCAGGACTAAAACGGTTAGAGAGTTTAGAACTTAATAACTGTGGTCTTCGTCGATCAATAAATGCGACATTGTTTTTCACTAACTTCACTTACACCGATTTAACCGAGCTACAACTGGCAGGAAATCCACTACATGTATCAAAGACGGGCCCGCTTCTCCCAAAACAACTTTCGAGGTTACAAACTTTAGATTTGAGTTACTGTAACCTTACTTTCTTACCTACAGAGGCTTTCTTTTGGTCTCGAAATATCACTCGTTTAGCTTTAATGGGTAACCGCTTTAGTAGTCCGAGTTCTTTACGCTTCTTGAAATTATTGCCGCAATTACAAATATTGGATTTAAGATATAACAATTTGACCACATTCGCCCCGGACCACGTTATCGCTAATCCTAGAATTGAAAAGCTGAAATTGATCGGCAATCCTTGGAAATGCGATTGTTCCGTTGCTGAACTATGGGATTGGGCACAATTAGAGAAAGCTAACCTGGGAGTTTTAGAAGGCTCCACCGTAGAACAAGAACACATAACGGTGGGAAAAGTTAAGAGGAAGAAACTGCTAATTTGCAATTACGACTCCAGCGTGCAAATGCCGATGGTTATGAATAGAACAGCTGCAGGAAGAAGGCCGTTTACCAATCCGGGACGTTTATTAACATCTACGAACCGTACTTGGGCTAAATATGTTCGCGAATCAGGATGTGAACAGAAACGAAATCTCAACAGGGCTTCTCGTTCAGTTCAACCTCAGAGTTACGAAGAAATTATAATGTCAAACAACAGGCAGAGTCCAAATACTTGGGCCATCGCAATTATCAGTGCTGCGATTGTATACAGCGTTCTTATGAGTATTATAGGAATCATATATTTAACTGCGCGAAATAAGCGCAACTTAATGAGGGGAACCGCCGCTTTTAATAAGGAAAGTTAGAGAATACTCTGATGCTCTTAGCACATTGATTATTCATTATAGTATTATGTTATCCCGTATATTAGTACGCTGTGAAATGCGACCAAAATGCCGTAGATTTTTATGAAATTTTATATAAAACTCCGGATTTTATTTTACTGACTTTTAAAATTATAGTCAATGGCACTGTAAGGAGTAAACATATCTGTATACCTATACCTATATATACACCATACTGCATGTAGGTTTAAATATCTAAATGTATGCCAACCGATATTTAAACCTTCCCGAATCTCTATACTATGCGTTAATATAAAGACTGTTTCTTAATGTACGAGTAGTTTATCGTTGTATAATCGAAGAAAAATAAATTTGCAAATAATAAAACTACCACCTCTGTTTCTTTTCTTTGTTTCAGTGGATAATTTCAAGTTGCTTAGCAAAGGGTGGTCTAAATAATAAATACCCGGGGCAATTAGAATTTAAATCGTAACTAATAACACTGTTCCATTTAACCCTTTCTGCTTATAACCCATTTAAACCAGTCTCGGGATTATTACTTAATAACTATGTTACGTAAACGGTGCGTACTTATCAAGTATGGCCGCGTTATAAACAAATTGCTGTTATTACATCGACAAGCAATAATGCATTAGCATGAGCTACGTAATTATGTACCGAGTCTCGGCGTTTTAGATTAGTTACGACTACGATATTTAAGCGGCTCGCTCGCAAAAGTCTATGACTATAATCTCGGAAAATGAAAACGATACAGATGGAAAGGGTGGCATTACGTTATTACTCTCGTTTAATTTAGGCAGTTTTATTAATTTTTGCGTCGTTGTGATTCGCTTTACTTAACATTAATTGAATATGCAGATGAATCCAATAATTGCTTAAGACTTAATTTTAATAAAAAAAAAAACTCGGAGAAAATTTACATTATCGGTTTTATCCATCAAAATTCTCCTACAAAAATGAAACATCGCTGCGAATCGCTTAACGAATTCTTAATTTAATCAGAAATAAGATGCAAAGCTATTAAATTTCTTAATTCGGCACCTTCAAACATCCCATTTCAGATGTAATAAATTCTAAATTAAATACTACTTCATGTTAAAACGATAGGGAAACAAATACGCCTTTGGAATTCGATCGTGAAGTTCATCCTTCTTCATTCTTCACCTTCAGATAAATTGTTTTGTTTTAAAATCTTTTAAATTTACGTATGAAATTTCAGTAGCGTTTGTATTGGCTCTGTACATTTTTCTTAGCCTTTCGTATAACCGAATATAAAAATTTACAACGCAGTTGGATGGATACAGCTCGATAAAATGTAAAATTCATGCAATCGATGATTAAATAATTTAATTCGTCATGGATGAATTTGAAGCGATTTTCCCAAAACTCGTACTTCAACACATTCGACAAAAATTCCACGGAAAATGCACGTTTTATGGAAGCTGGACGTTTCTTGAAAATAAAAATTTTTATTAATAAATTATTAACAATTATAGAACGTATTTTCACGTTAAAAAAATGATGCGGATGGTTTTTTCTTCTTCCTGTTACACACGTTCAGTAAAATTTAAAATATACGCATCTACCCAAGCTTCTCAATATGCTCTTTATACAAAAAAGGTTTGCCAAAAACTTTTAATATTAATCAAGACATACAATGAACTGCCTGTCCTGTGTTTAACCAAACAACGATTATTTTAAACTAAAAACTGATGAAAAGGCATTTATTTGAATAATTGTTAGTGTTAAAGCTGTGGACCAATTGGTATATTACAACCTTTTTTCCACAGCCTTGTTAAGGTAAGTAAACCAAACTATACAAAAAGTATTAGATTTTTAACGCAAAAAATCAAAGGTCATGATTTATTAGAAAAAATTATTAAAACTTACAATAAATCATAGCTGCTAAAAAATACCAAAGCTTGCAAACGTTTTTCTAACCAAACCTTTTCTTTAGTTCCTTTTATATCAACCGCCCAATTATTTCTGTTACTATCAAACATGTTTTTTCATTTCGAACAGAGCTAAATGTGTATCAGATTTTTAATAATCTGTCATTTACCAAAACCAAACGGAAATTAAAATGACTTGTTCAAAAAAAGAGTTAAATTTTGAGTTATCAACTATAGATAAACGTAAAAAATTAACTTGGATGAACAAATTAAATTGAGCTATGAGTTAAATCTTGAATATTAGTAACAGAAACTCATAATACATAAAGAAAAATAATTTTAATTGAAGTTATGCCCCAGTAAATGTGATCCAACTTCGAGATTGTTTAATTTAATGGTAGAAGAAAAATACGGACGATGAATAAAAATGTGCTTTTCGTTCTCAACCTTTGCCAAAAAGAAACAAAAACCAGAAAAATATTAAAACTAAGTCTTCTGTATTTTGTTGAGGGCAAGGCAAGACGTGCTATATAATTTTCCTGAATTTCCTAAAGTATTTAATAACAATTATTATTATTATTTTCAGACAAGCATCAGATTTAATCCTGAAAAAATGCTTTATACAATTAAGTCATTGCTTACTCAAAAGGACGCAAGTCCGATCCTCCTGGAACAATTTCTTTTTATTTATTTGTTGAGTTATAATTCAACGAAAGTAAAGATGAAAACTCAAGGAATAATTCTTTGTTTTCACGGATTATTTTCATTTGCCTCGTAGAAATCTCTTATTAAAACAACTTTGTCTTAGTTTGTTCCTTTTTAGAGCTTGTCACCTCATAATTGTTATTATTTGTCTCTTTAATATTTTTAAAGCTTTTAAAGTTGCTGTTAAATGTTGGTTTTCAAAACTATAAGTCGTGATGTCGGGAAAACATTTTGAAAATGAATTTTGAAGAAGACCAAGCCAAGCTTAATGTGATTCCCAAATCACTGATTATTATCGTAATGCTTTTTACGTTTTTATTTGTTTATTTACTATTTCCTAAAGTTTTATTAAATTCTAGTTTTCAAAATAATGTATTGCCAGGAAAACATTATAAAACTGAATTCTGAAAAAACCAAACCAAGTTTAATTGACTCTTAAATCACTGATTATTATCGTAATGTTTTTACGTTTTTATTTATTTACTTATTCTTTTTAAAGCATATAAAATTGCTGTTAAATGCTGGTTTTCAAAACAAAAACTAGAGTTATTAGTAAAAAAATCTGAAACGACCTTGCTAAGTTTAACGTAAGCCACTGATAATTATCGTAATGTTTTTAACATTTTTCATGCTTTCGTACTAATTAAATTGCCAAAAGAAGTCAAAGTTTCCTTTTAGAAAAAACATCAAGGAAAACCTACTTATATTTAGGAAAAGTGTATATAAATACCATCAGCAATAATTTGATTTGCAGGAACAGCCAAGAGTGTGGTTCATAACGTTCCTCAATTTGAAAAGCCATTCTGCAAAGTTTCAAAATTAAATATAAAAAAAATACAAGGGAAAATTATTACTAATGAAAAATTACACAAGGTAGCTCATATAGCAAAAACTCTTCTAAACTCCTTTAACCAAGGATTAAGAAAAAAATTATTTTAAAAGTGGAAAATGTCCAAATTTACGAATAATTTTGATTTTACTGCAAAATTAACCTAAATCTAATTACAACCGTCAGTAAACAAGTTTATAAGACACGAAAGATATTTACTTAGTGGTCTTTTATTGGATGTGTCAACAGAGCCTGCCATTTAATTTGAAAATCAGATTTATGGAACTAACAGCCAGATCGTACCATTATATTAAATAATTGAATTCTGGAATGAATCATCAATTTTGCATTACCGGTTCTGAGAGCTGACAATCTATTAATCGCCTGCTGGAATGTTTCTTAAACTATACATGTCATATTCCTTGAACGAATTCATATCGATTTGGTAATCCTTGAATAACATCGAATTAAGCTTGAGAATCATTACAGGTTTTATAACTCAAAAGTTTAATTTTTATTTTATATACCTTGCTTGTTTTGTTTCATATGTGGTTTAATTCAGAAACATACTGAAATAAGGTCCTAAAGTTCTTTAAAGGGATTTTGAAAAATTGATTAAAAATAGGTTTTAATATTATTTATTTTTGCTATTGTGAAAGACTGTCCTGCCTAGAAGTTCCTATATTTTTAAATGAATTTTTAAACAATTCAGAACTTCAAAGTGGCTTAGGGTATTTATTTAACCTTTAACTCCAAATATTGCAAGGGCTTCCACAACTTGTGATAATTTTATTCCTTCACCTTTGTTAAAGATAGGCAACCAAGTAGACTCTGGAGCAATCTAAGTTACATGCAGCCTTCATTTTCATTTTGAAAATGAAGTGAAAAATTAAGAAAATTATTATATAATTCAAAAGCTCGCTTGCATCTTTAAAAATTAGCCTACGTTCGTTATTTTATAAGTATGAATGATACCAAAGTTCAAATAACAACACTCAGAAACTTGATACTCGTCTAATAGCAGCGTCGTCAGCGATTCTCAGCCTATGGTACACGTACCATTAGTGGTACACGTTGGGCTTCGAAGTGGTGGGCAAAAGATAAACTGTTTTTGAAAATTTATAATTAAATAGTTTATTAAAATAATATAAAACTGGTATAATAAAAATTGCAGAGGAATATTCATTTTGCGAAGCTCTTGCTTAAAGAACAACAGTTAGTGAAATATTCAATGTTCTCTTCAATTTTAGGTCAGACAATTCAATTGCTTGGAATAAGTGCATTGCTGTATGCACTGATGGAGCTCGGGCTTTTACAGGAAAAAATTGCGACGTTTTATCTACAATAGAAGCAGTTGCTCCTCAAGCTTTATTTACTCATTGTACCATTCATCATGAAGCTTTGGTAACAAAAGCTATTTCGGTAAAATTGAAAACACGAATATTTGGAAATGGGAAGTGAATATGAGGCACTACTGTTACACTCAGAAGGAGGTAAGGTTTTGAGTCGTTTCTTTGAGCGTAGATCAGAAGTTCAGATTTCTCTTTGTGATTCTAATTTCGAATTAAAAAAGTGTTTCTTTGATGAATTGTGGTTGTCCCGATTAGCATATTGTAACGTTTTTAAAACGTTTATTTAAAACTTCGGTCCGTGATGTGAACTATTTATTAAAAATTTAAACAACGTAATAAGTAACACCAACAACAACTTAAACACTAATATTCACCCGAAACACTAACTAATTTATTTATACTGATTATTTATATTTACGCACGCAATTGTAATACACTTGGTCGCGACTGGTAGACTGCCTCGTTCCTAACGAAACGCGCCTGTATACCAACTGCGGCCTTCGAGAACGCTTCATGATGACGAATACCGAATAATCGGGAACACTCCCGATTCTGTTTCGCGCGTCTCGTTACAATATCTTGCTGATATTTTTGTAAACGCAACAATAAAAAAAATACTATTTGATAATAAAATAATTGGATAAAAATAAATGTAGCTTATTAACAGTTTTAGAAGGTTTCTTGGATAAAATACATTACATATAAATCACTAGTTAGAGTCAGGTATGAAAAAAAACATTGCTCCTTTGCCTTTCTAATAAATAGTTTCAATAAATACTTTCCAGAAAATTATGAAACCGAAAAGATTAGAAATCCACTGATTGCAGATATACCAGAAAACTTCTCGCCGAAAGAGAACAGGTAATAGAAATTTCCTTCGACAGAGCAGAGCGTTGATGGAAATAATACATTCGTAATTTTTTAGATACGGAGAGAGGACGATTTTAAAGAAATTGCAGATAAAGCTATTAAATCTTTAATGCCAGTTTGCAGCAGCTATTTATGCGATTAGGGATTTTCAACGAACAAAATTAATCTTGAGCCTAATTTACGCTTAAAACTAAGTAACATAGAGCCTGATAATAAAAAATTGTGTTTTTCAATCTATACATTACAACAGCTGTTATACCATGTGTTTCACCGAAGACGCAACGTAGGGAAACACCAATGTATTTTTTCAGAAAGGATCCGCGATACCTTTGGAATATGTATGGATTCAGTGCTCAACGTATATCATTGGAGTTAGTTAACGCTAAAAAGAGATACTGAGGGCGTCTGTCATTGCGACAGGCTATTATTTCATTGTTTGGTTTTTAAATTTGTCAATTTTGACAGCACCTATAACTTTCATTTACAATAAAAATACGCAAAATGAATAATTTTTTAAATCGCTGTTTCTGTATTCTGCATTTTTAAATTGAATTCGGCTTATTACAACAGCACACGTAAAGAAAGCGTAGGTAAATTCTATGAAAATGCGAGATTGTGTTTGCAATATTTCAGATTACCAGCAAATTATGTTCGTAATTGTCGAGTTTATATCACTAAAAACATGAAATAATACCTATTGAATCCTGTCAAGAGAAAGCAAACGATCATCAGTCAGGTACCGAATGAACTTAAAATGTAATGAAAATAAGAATTTGTCTAATCAGTTTGTTGTACTAAAATTTCTGTCAGAAGTTATTAATGCAACTTACAAATCTTAATAGTACATGTAGATAGGTGTGAAATTGGTTACATAGAGGAAAATGTATAATTTGGTGAAGTACAGGATTGTTGTGCAAGAAAAACGTAACAATTACAATACTTTTACGTAAATAGTGATTTTAGTAAATATGTAAAGTATTATGACATTATAAATAAATTTTTTAAATTATATTGTTTTAGTATAATAATAATAATAATAATATTGAATCTATAATTGTGCTTCATTGCATTGTAGATGTAGATTCTATAGTACTACTCGTAACTGACACGTCTAACAATTTGACGTTTTGTCGCTGTTAAAATTGACAATTTAAAAACCAAACAATGAAATAATTACGTGCCGCGATAACAGATGCCAGCGCTATTTCTGTCTCATTGTAGCATCAAATAAACTCAATTACATAGGTTCAGTGCTAAATTCGTACATATTCCGCAGGTGACCTGGGATCTGTTCTAAAAAAATACATTAGTGTTTCCCTATGTTGCGCCTTCGGTGAAACACATGGTACCTACTACCTACCTATAGTCTTTTTAGGTAAATATTTTGAAAATGCTAGTAATACCTTAATAATAATAAATATTTTGTTTCTAAATAAATTAAATATTTAATTGTTATTATGGTAATTTTGGTTGCTAAAAAAACTAAAATGAATATTCTTTGTTTGCTTAGCTATTTTTTTATTTTGTTACTGAAACTTTTTACAAGGGGGTGGTGGTACGGAGAAATTTTGATATTCTTTGGGTGGTATGTGGAAGCCAAAAGGTTGAGAACCGCTGATCTATGTTATGATAAAATACAGCGAGTAATATTCACGTCAAAAAACTACAAGCACTCTGATTTTAACTGATTGATGATCGTTTAAGTTCACCTGGATGAGTTTGATTTTTAATTTAACATTGCGTTGACAAAAATACTTGGAAAAATATATAAAATTGGCCCAACTGGTTTTCCTATACATGGATTTTTCACATTTACAGACGACATATGTTGTACTTACTGCTTTGGAATTAGCAACCGTTTTAGAAGAGTTTTAAACTGCAGAGGAAAGCTCAAAGCTCACTTTCGAGTTACATTTTTAAGGATTATGCCGCGCTTTTTGTATTTGTATTTGCTATTTATTTAATCAAATAGGTATGAGAAATTAGAATAATTTGCACGATTACATAACTCCTAAAAATTGGCAAGGATTTTCCTTGGGCAATTTTAAGGTCGAATATGCTGTAAATTGCAGATGAATTCTTTTGGACTTACTTTTGGACTTACATTTTATTAACTTTGAAAAGTAACTTTGCCATATTTGCTATTTATTAAATCAAATATTGAGAAACTAAAATACTTTGCATGATTACGTAAGTCCTAAAAATCAGTAAGGATTATCATTCAGCGATTTTAAGGTTGAATATGCTGAAAATTACAGAGTAAAGCTTTCATTGCTAAGAATTATGCCAAACTTTATTATTTTATAAACTTTAAAAAATAACTTTGCCATATTTACTGTCTATTAAATCAAATATGGGAAACTATAATTTACACGATTACTAAACTCCTGAAAATCAGTAAGGATTTTCCTTGAGCGTTTTTGAGATGGAATTACGCTGAGGTACCAGAATTAAACAATCATCCTTGTTATCATACAGCTTTTGTACATTTGGCACGCATTTTTTAACTGAAACAATGGCGCAAATAATTTGTAATATTTTCCTATCAATTTTGTGTATTTTTGCTGAGCATGAAGGTTTATCATTAATACTAAAAAATTAATTAACTAATCTATTGTAGCTCAATTATTTGGTAATTATAAAATATCATTATAAATAAATCATCAAATTTTAACAAACGCATGTTATAAAGTTATATTAACTCGCTTAAAATTTATATAAATTATTCTTTAAAACAAAGAGTCGTTTTAAAATTTCCGTTTAAAATTCTGCACCGTAGTTCGCCCTCGCATTAATTTTTCTGTAGCTTTCACTATTCTGAACTTTAAATTTAAACTCTGTTAAGAAAATAACTACACAGCTGAAATAATACGCTTTAAGCTCGAAATATGGAATGGGCGTGCGGAATTGAAGGGACTTTCCCGTCTCTAATTAGTAAGACAGCAAGTGCTGTTCATGTCCGCATGCTGCTTTGCAATTACTGTTTCCTGACAATCAGCAACTCTTTCGCCCCCAACACTTCACACTACCCTACTTCTCATGATTTGACGAACTGGAGTTTGAAAACGTTAAAGCCTTTTTTACCAACGAATACGAGATTTTTGTTATATGCAGCGGAATAATTATGTTAGTAAAATCGTATAAATGGAAAAATTAGCCTAGTTTTCGCATCAGTTTTTAACATTTAGATTAAAAGTACAGATGAACGGTACTTTAGCAGAACAATTAAATTTTACTAACGAAGAGAAAATTGGAAATTTAATTATCAAAATATTCGTGATCGCTCCCATACTTTTCCAGAAACAAGCGTTCCTTCCATAAATCAGGGTAGAAGAATCAGAAAACTTTTAAACGATTCAGATTCGCAAAACAGATACGCTTTTATGACCAAAATATTAACGTTTATCTGAATTTATAATCGAATAAAAAACGAACCCTTTTCCTAAACGAAGTAATTAACCTTTTTTAAGGGAAAATAAGACTTTTATCGGACGCATAACTTCCAACCAATAAGGAAGCTTAAATTACAATAATTGTAAAGTGCCTCAGATGCACATTTAAAATTACATATTGAATATTACGAAGTAACAACTAGGGTGAATTGACTTGAATAATATCAAAAGCATTTACAGGGCCGTAATGAAAAGGGGAAATTTTACCCAGTCTGGTAAATCCTTTAAAATACCAGGGAATATCAAAATCTGAAAAAGCTTTATTAATTGGTTGCCGGTTCCTCGTCTTTTGCCTCCTTTAACCCATCCTCCATTGCCTATAGACATCTTCTTCAGGGTTTTTTGTCTTAACCTTTCTATTCTAGCCATCTTACTTTAGGAAATAATCCAACGTTTCCATAAAAGCGACTCTGTATATATGTTTTGATTTTTGTTCGTTTATTTTAAGTCCCATTTTCCTATCTTCTTTTTCCAAATTTCTCACTATTCTTCTTAACTCTTTTCTGATTTTGCTAGTATCGGAATGTCATCGGCACATGCCAAGCACTGCTGTTGAGTGCCTTGCCTGATTATTCCGTTACTCCGTATTATGTATTCTAATGCCACATTAAACAGTACTGTTGATAGAGGGTCTCCTTACCCTACTCCTCCATTTCGATTTCTCTGTTTTTCCTTCAATTTTTAATCTATTTACTGTTTTCCCTAACGTCGTTTTAACCAATTTTATTAGTTTCTTTGGGATCTTCATCTGCTGCATTGCATTGTGTAATTCCTGCCTTATAACTGCATCGACAAATATTGTATGTAAAACTGTCTTGTAATCGTAGCAGTTATTCTGTACTGATTTTAGTGAGAATACTTGATCTGTAACTAATTTGTTACCTCTAAATCCACATTGATATTCTCCGGTTTCGTGTCAACCACACCAGAGAATTGTGACAATGGTCATCATCTGTCGGACATATGGAAGTCTGCCATCGCTACTGGCTCCGCTCCCTCCACTTCTGAGCAATCATCGCTTGACCAGTTACAGCCGGTATAAAATCGCTGCCTTTTCTGTTTTTCTTCAGAAGAGTTTCGCCTCTGGCTTGGTTGATAAGTTGAATTACCGTGCCCTTCTTCCTCTTGCTAAAAAAGTTTAGTGTTCTCTTTTTCCTCCTGATGAAACCCCTTAAAAAAGTGGGCGAACCGTTGAGTTCTTGTGTCTCAACAATGACACGATCCCAACCCGGAAGCCATTATAATATCATCCTTTTGTTTCGTTTCCTGTAATGGCAACACGTCTATTCTGTACTTCTTCATTTCGTTTACCAGAACTTTTAGTGTGCCCTCCTCAAAAGTGCCTCTCACATTCCACGTCGCAATTGTGATAATTTTCTTTATCTTTATTTCGTGTTTTCTAATTATTGTATAACTGTTTGTTTTTTCTCGTGCGTCCGTTGTCTTTGCCACAGTCATCTCGTTGTTTGCTCCATCCTTACGATTCCTCAGTTTTTTTGTTTTTCTTTCCTTGGCTTCTCTACTAATTCATCCGTTTCTTCATCCCAAATCATTTCTTTTTCATCTACTAACAGTTTCTTGTATTTAATTTTAATAATCACTCCTTTTTTGTTTTTGTTTCTTGCAAATGAACCACACTGAACAATAAAATGAAATTGCCTTTACATTCTGAAACCCCCTCGTATGTGACAACTTTCACTAATCACGTATTTGTTGAATTACTTCATTATTAATTAGCATACCTAAGCTTTACCCTGAAAATTATTGCTTAACTTATAGATTATTTGCGTAATGTAGTATTTAATAGTGTGGTGTGGTGGGTGTTTATCGGTCTTCGTTCAGATTATACTTTATTCCTACATTAATTCCTATAACAAATTTGATTTGTTTAGTTCATAATGTTGTAAGCTCTAAAGTTGTACTAAACTATAAACATTTTAAAACGGCTTTTCTGGTGGGCAGACTGTATTTAATTAACCAAACTTACTGCAGATATTTTAGGAAGTTTCAGAAGACTGCGTTAAATCACACCGCAACAAACGTTCGGAAAAGAATTTTTTCCTTTATACGAAAAAGTAATAAAATAGTTGCTTAGAAAATATAAAGTGAGGGTTTTAGGCTTCGTAGTAAGCCCAACACTTTTAGAATTAAAGAAAATTACTGAAGTGCCTATTTGGCTAATCTTCTTAAATATTCATAGAAAAGGTCAACTTTAACCAGTTTAATTATCAGCTGAACGGTAGAATGAGAAACTAAAGATTAGTATGCCTATATAAAAACCAGACTGAAATGACATTTTTCATCAAATTTCCAAATTTTATTTTAATTTGCCTCAGCACTTGCGAAAACACCAAAAAACTGTGTGTTTATAATGACTTTCAAACGGCAGTCTAACCCATTTATGATTTTTCAGCACAAATTCATGTTAATAGGTGTTGAGGTACTTGGCAAACGTAAGCCGAGATGTCCCTAGAAATCAACAAACCAAAAAATGTTTTGACGTTAAAACCGTGAACTTTTGGTTCTAAAATATATGTTTTGGCTTCTAACATACTTCCAAATATTATAAAAATATTAAATCTGAATGAGTGCTGTTTTAGAAATGCAAAAAGGGTACATTCAAAAAGCCTTGTATGGTACAAATATTATTATTTTAACCGAATTACGAAAATTTTGTTTGTAACTCGGCTGCAAAAACCGATTTGAGAGAATACCCCAGATTTTGAAACCAAGCATTCACTCAAAAAGTTCAAAAATTTTTGTGGAAATTCCACATTCGCATCTTTTACGTACTTTTCCATTCTTCTATAACTACCCATTCTCATATCTCTTGTCACAATAACTTCTACTCTTTCCATCTGTTTTGTTAAGTTTCCCCCCTCTGTTGTAGACAGCATTCATTCCCACCCTTACGCGGTTATTTATTTTCAAATGGTTTTGAAATTTGAGAGCTTTATTGGAAGTAATTTTAAATGCCAGTTAGGAAAATGCATCGCTGAAACTTCGGGTTGCTGACAAGCAGATTTAAGATTTAATAAGTTCTATTTGGATAATGAATGGTTACTTTAGATGCCCTTAATGGGGGTTTTTAATTTACTGAAGTGTGAGTGCTGATCTGAAAAAAGAAGAAGGGGACGATGATTGTTCCACGTGATTTTTTAAAATAATTTTGAAAATACTTCAAACACTTTAAATCGGTGGGTTTCTAACTAAAAATTCTCTGCACATACGTTGGTATGTATCGCTTTGTATACAGAAATAAAACATTGTTCTTTGTTGGATGCAACAAATACATTTTCGAAATCCAACCCAAAACCATTAAGTTATAAAATAAATCAGCCCTCAATTAATCAGCACGTCCCCTTACAACCTCAAGCTATGAAAAAACAAATAACAACCCTGAAATTTTCTTGGGCGCCATATAAACGTAAATTATTGAATATCAGTGCAGCGCTTTTCAAAGACTAAGTCTAGCTACTTATATTTTAATACCCAACTTGTGCGCCTCAAGAACTTTTCAGAAAATGCATGGATAAAGTTTAAAACTAAGAATATTTTTTGGGTAATAGAATTCTATATCCTCCGTGCAGTTTGGATGAGTTCCGTCTAAAAATACCTTTAAATTTAGAAAGTCCCCTTTATTATCACTTGCAGTTATGCATATATATGTACTGAATCTGAGGGTGCGTCCCTAGGGATGTATTCATGCGGTTACATTCAAATTGAAGGATAGAAACCCTGTAATAGATAGACCGAATCTGAAGCTCGACAACGTATAGTTGAAAGGCAATATTTTATTAAATTTCTTCATTTACTGTTTCGCCGTAAAAATTAACCCCGTAATTTACTTAAAACCTGTTAAACACGCGGCCGAATTTTAAATTATTCGAGCGGGCTAACCAACCCTAACCGCTCGTTAGCGAATTAAAAAAAATGTTTTATTCATAACACTTTAGGCGTAAGTAACTACCCTTACAATTACAACCCTCTACAACAAACGTCTGCAACCCTTGACGTTTATTTATCTTTTATTAAATATTCCATTTTAAGCTTGTAATAGTCAATCTGAACTTAGGCGTTTGTGTTAGACGCGCTGATACACGATACGAAAGCTGAAAAAGCTCTGCAAAACAACGCAACCCCTGAAAGCACGAATCACCTGAGGTGACGTCTATTGAGCATAATAGTTATGAGACGTCAGAGTTGCAATACATTGCATTTGCTTTTTAAATTTAGGGGTTGTTTTACGAGGGGAACATCAGACGTCGGTGAAAAAGTTTCTCTTTTGTAGGCATGACAAGTAAGTATGCGAAATTGGAATTTTACAAAGCCAAACTCGCACGTTTGACACCGCACAACCGGTTATAACCTAATCGAATTACGTTTCCATACTCAAAGCGTAATTTTGACTTGTTTAAACTAATTATAACGGACGGCGGATACTAAAAACAAGGGTATTCATTACCACCTAGGTTGGTTGAGCTGCAGCTTAAAAGGCACGACCGATAAATTATTAACCGCGGATACAATATGCATAAAATTACGTCGAGGATTCGAGCTTAGCGAAAAAGTTCCAATTTACTTATGAATAACAGCCAACTGAAACCTGCAGCGAAACGCTAGTGCGTTTACTTTAACGGCAACTAAAAGCTTTACTACGGACGTAGGTAAATAAAATCCTCGAAGTATTTAGAAATGCACGCTTCAATTCGATACCACACAAAAATAGGCACTTTCCTGTTACGGAATTTAAATATGGAAAAGTTCCTCGTCCCTTTTCAACGACTGGAAAACTTTCTGAATGGACAATGATTCGGCTTAAATTATTCAAAAAATCATTCAGTCGATGTAAATTTGTTCAAACTCTTGTTAGATGTATTGCATTCCGCTGGGTTAAATTTTACTGAAAAGGATATACAGAACAATGGATACTTCGATTTCGTTGTAATTATGTATTACTGATGAAATGGAAACTCACTTTTCCAACAAAGTACTTAGTATTCTGGAACGTTTTTGCTTTTCAAAAGATTGGCGATAAAAACGTTTATTAATCGACGCCATTCCGACATATACCACTAAATACTTTTCTAACTAGTTAACTATATTCAAACTCATAAATTTTACGCTTATTCATATTACTTTGCCCTGTAAATGGTGTCGGAAAAATAAATACTTTATTATTGGTTTTTATGGCTTTGCGGGGTAAGTGATAAGAGTGACAGTGTGATTATAAACAAACCAAGTTTGTTTTAAACAAAGTTTCCTAAACTAAGTCAAATTTAGAAACCCAAAAAATCAAAATAAAAAGTCATATTTTATGGCTTTGCGGGGTAAGTGATAAGAGTGACAGTGTGGTTAGAAGCAAAACAAGTTTGTTATAAAACAAATTTAGAAACACGAAAAATCAAAGTAAAGTCATATTAAACCAAATAGAAACCTTCAACCATAACCCCAAAACAGCAAAAAGCCGAAGTGTTGCATCGAAAAATTCAACAACATCCAAATTAGTTACAATTAATATAAAAGAAGAAGGAAGAGAACATAAACAATATGAAGAAATGGGCGAAGATAAGATGAAAGAAATACCGGAAATGTTTAAATCTACACAAAGCAAATTAGATCGAATGGAAACAAAATGAACCCAGCCAACCTGGCCCCAAAAATTGGGGTCAGACTCTGTCTGTCACCAGCCAGAAAAAATGGGCAGTGACAGAGAGGAGAAACACCTCTCAAAAAGAACCAGGGCTTAGCTGGCCCGGCTGATAGCATCCTGTAAGGATTACCTGCATGGAATAATTAGATCCAGAGAAAAATAGGTAGCCTAGGACACGGATGGAAAGTTGGAGCACGACCCAAGCGCGAACAAATGACAAGAATAGGAATATGGACTGTTACAGAGCAGAGAACATGGCAAAATATAAAAAAGGGAAAGAAGGAACAAATACTAGAAAGAAGATACGAATTAATATGCTCTGGCGTACCAAGAAGCACAATGGCAAAAGAAGGGATGGAAGTGATAATTAGTGAGGTTGTAGTAGGAAGAATATTCGAATGAGGGGCTAACATCCATACAGATCTACGCACCAACGGACAACGACAACGTATCTGTACAACTAAAGCAGACACTTGACAAAGTTTATATTAGGAAATTGGAAGGTTGGAACTAACCCAAACGCTAGAGAAACACAGCAGAGATAGAGTACTACACGATAACGGCAACAGGATGATTGACTTTTGCATAAAGAATAACTTATTAATCGGAAACAGCTTATTCAATCACAAACTAATACACAAATTAACATTCACAGCAGAAAATAAAAACGCCAAGAGTACTATCGATTACTTTATCTATACCATGGAAGTTGAGTATGATGTACGAGATGTGAAGGTCATAAGGGGTGCACTCTAATTACAAATTAGTAATAGTAGACATAAGATGGCATACAAGAAAAGAGACACCAAAAAAACTAAAGATAACTGAACTGAAAAACCCTCAAAAAAGAACAGATTGCGAGAAGAAAGTGAAGTAAAGACTGCAGCAACAGCAAGGAACAATTTGGAAGACACAAGAAAGATGGTCAAGCCTAGAGAAAACTATAGTAGAATCAGCAACATCAATGTGTGGGAAAAACAAAATGAAACGAACAAAGTAGTGGAACGAGAAGGTAAAGGAAAAAGTTAAAGCAAAGAAAGCGTGGGAAAGGTACCTACGAACGAAGAGAGAAGAAGACAGGCTAGATTATATCCTAAAAAGAAATGAAGCTAAAGAAACAGTCAAGAGAGCCAAGGAACAAACGTCGCACAATTTGGAAGAGACAGAACAGAAATTCAGAGTGAACCTGAGGATTAAATACGGTAGTATTAAAAATGACAAAGGAGAGACAGTATCGGAATTACAATTTTCAATTATTATTCGAGAAGAGAAAATAAACTTTATGTAATTTTGTACCTAGTAATTTTATTAAATACCACAACTTTCAGTTTAACTATTTCATCTGAAGTTCTGAAGTTTCCTTTCAAAAATTCACTATATTCTCTTTACCAAATTACAAAGTCGGTTGAGACTCCCGAAGAAATGCTTCTCACTAAATCACCAGAGAAAGTAACGAAATATTGTCAACATTTTCTACAAGCGTTAAAGGAGCTGCTCATCCAAACTTTTCTGTTTCTATTCCAAATTGTACCCAAACAATTTCCATGGACGACGAAATCATCCATAACGGCAACGGTTCGCTGAATCGGAACGGTTCCACTTCAACCGCATCCGTTACACTTGACCAGTATGGGGGGTATAAATACCCCCGATTTGCACCCCCATAATCATTCTTTATTTAACAAGTGTTCAAGATGTTCCAACTGCTCGAAGTCACTGTACCAGCTTTGCTCCTGCTTCCTGTAGAGATGATCGCCATGGTATTAAGGTAAGTCTTTATTTTCTTTTTTAAACTTTGTTGCCCTTTTTGGTAGCAAATAACTAACAAAAATGCTTGTTGTTTCAGATACCTGGACGGTGATTCTTTACTCAACGCTGCTACCACCAACAAATACCTAATGGGTGTTTGCAAAGGGGATCCAGTCCTTCGTAAGAGAATCCAAACGTTGTTCCAGAAACGCAAAGAACTCGAAGAAAGGATTATTATGGATGCTAGAATGGGCGTTTCCATCACACGAACCGGACCTTCAAGAATGTTTGGCACCAATGTTGAGAAGGTTGTCGTTGTAGAAAGACCTACAATAGCCAAAAGAAGTGTTTCACAACAGCTACAAGCAAAGCCTTTCACTGTGGTCGCAGATGGCCGAAAAAAGGGCGGAGGAAAAATTCGTCAACAAGGAAAAAACAGGGCTGCACCTTATAAGAGCTTTAGATGTTAAAACGCACTTTTTTTTAATACAAAGTTTGTTAGTAATAAATTTGACTTACTGTTGTTAAAGACATTGTAAATAATTGTTAAAGATGTTAAGGTTCTAAATAAACATATTTATTTTTGTGTTAATGATGAACTGCAAATTCTGCATGCCAATTTTATCTTTTGTATGTGTATTTATTGTTTTTTTATTGGGTTTTGTAACAGAATGTTACCGGGAAAGTCTTTAGATAGTTATCACTGTATAAGAAATTATAAATAATGATAGTACCTTTTATATTATTTTTTAAGATGTTAGAGAATATTACGAAGAAAAGCTTTAAATAATTATCATTATACAAGAAATTAGAGTGTGAATTGCAAATAAAAATATAAACTTTGTTATTACAAATAAATTGTAAATCCCGCATGGTATAATAAGAGTCGAATATTGTTTTTTTAATATACTTTGCAAATAAATGTTACCAGTTCTGAGTCCTGAATGAATGGAAAAATGTATTATAAACAAATATCTGGATTTAATATAATTGCAACTTAAATAAACCTAAGTAATGCAAAACTCCAAACACAAATAAAATAAAATTGTACCTAATCTGAAGAATTTTAAAACCTCCCGAAACAATCTTTCACGTTCGAAAGTATCTTAAATTGTTTGGAAGTACCAAGTTAAAAAGGAATCCAGTTTAATCATTCGACCCTATGCAAAGGGTTAGTATGTGTTAACAAATGTGAGTTAAGAGGAAAAACTTTAGGCAGAAATCTTGTTAAATTCTTTGGAATAATTTTAAAGCATAATTTCCCTTACACAAGAGCTTGCAAATCTAATATGAAACAAATTCAAACAACTTATTTTTGTTCTACTTTCGCAAGTATGTGCGTTCGGAATTTAAAGGGCAAAGCGAATATTAATTTATTTAATTTTCAGGCGCTCCTTGTACAACCTACGCGAGGAGCCCGTATCATTTTATTTTATTAAACTGTCTATTTCGAATATTCTAAATTGCAAATTCCGACAATTGTGTGGATCTTGATTTGAAAGTCAATTGCATTGAACATTGAGGTTGATATTTTAATTGCAATATTTGTAATTACTGACTTTTGTTACGTTCCGAACCGACATACACGCAAAACCCTTTTATTTTAACCGAATTACTGATATTTAAAACTCAAACACTATTTGACGAGACTGGAAAATTACATTTCTCGAATTAATCTGAAAGTGATCAGACATACAAAACGCTTGTTTAACTCGACGACTTTTTTAATTTCAGCGAACAGTTGTATGTTTGCGTGATACAAAGCTAAATATTCCGACAAATTTACGTACGAAAATCTGAAAAACGTTTCATTAATTGTAAAATTGGAGTTGCAAAGAGAATACCTAAAAAAATAATTTAACAATAATCACTCACATTCTGGGGAAGCATGTTTTCGATCCAAGGAAACCCTTCCAACGATGTGGAACTTACCTAAGACAAGCATAAAGTATTAATAGATCATATTTAATTATTTTGCAAACTGAAATTTAAACTTAAAAGCATTTTGTCTCAAGGGGGAAACCGCAGTGGAATTCCATAAAATTTTCGTGAGATTCCTATTTCTGGGGATTCCGTGGGATCCCAATGGAATTCCTTTGGAGGCGAGCCGAAATTTTCCACATTTTTATTGATTATCCGAAGAATTCCATGGAATTCCGATTGACAAAAAGCTTACCCCCCAATCAAAATAACAAAATTCGTCTTTAAACGAACTTCTGCCAATTTAATTCCTTCCAGTAGCTTTTTAATAATAACAATAATACTGATAATCATGACAATGATAAATTTGAAAAAAACTAAAAAATTAATTAAAATTAAATGTTGCTATTCACCTTTACTAAGCTACCCTTCTGCCCCATCCTCCATTAACATCCAACAGACATCCGAAAATCCCCCAGATTGAATCGACACTCCCGGACAACTCATTTATACCCGATGGAAATTTATTTTCTTTAAAAACACAAACACTATTTGGCTCACATTTAAAAACTGCATTATTTGCAATTAATCTAACAAACTCGGACTTTCCAAACTTTTTTTTAAAATCGGCGAGGGTATTTAATTTTAGCAAACAGTCGTATGTTTGCATAAAACACTCAAAAACCGAATTCGCGGATAAAACAACGAACGAAAGCCTGAAAAATATTTTAATGGAAGAATATCCTTTAAAACTACCAATGGAAACAAACCTTGAAAAATTAAAATGTGTAAATATTATTTTAGCAAGCCGTGATTGCGGTTTGGTTCTTCAAAAATATGATTTTCTTCGAAACCAAAGTCGGAATATTTAATAAGTCATTACATTGTAGTTTCTGATTCCCAAGGAGCGAAGGACTACAAATC
Source organism: Melanotus villosus (assembly GCA_963082815.1). Taxonomy (NCBI): domain Eukaryota; kingdom Metazoa; phylum Arthropoda; class Insecta; order Coleoptera; family Elateridae; genus Melanotus; species Melanotus villosus. Next base: position 40,150,666 of record OY720427.1, read on the forward strand.
TGAAACAACAAATATGAAATCGTAATTCGAAATACTCTGAAAGTTAATATGGCGATTGCTTTGGCACTTAAACTGACTGAAAATAATTCAATGTGTAGATAAATAAAAACATAATTTGAAGTTACAGATACTGAAACGTCCTTTGGTATTAATAATTTCACACAATTTTTCTACATGTTTTTCCAAACGAAGCTTCAATTTATAAATTTATAAGAATTAGCTTATTTACCTTATTATCCATAAAAAAAATTATTTTTCTGCCTTCTTAAATTGTGCGAAGGTGAACTAAAACGCAGTCGATTTCATTTTCCTTTGAATATTCCTCCTACAATTCTTCATATTTTCTGTGCCGTTTTGGTTCAGCAGCCATTTGGAAAAGTGAAAATGTTCTAGTTAGGTACCTAACCTATTAGAACAATAATTTTAAATTTTGCAACGTATTTAATCAGGCTTGTATGACAATGTGTCTTATTTCGACATTTATAAAAAATAAAACAAAAATGTATACACGAAATAACTTTAATTAGTTAAAGAAAATCGTCAAATTAACCCGTTTGTCAGCCACAGATTATTAGGAAACCAAAAAACAAAAATAGTTTTTGAATCAGATTGAACATTAAAATTACATTGTAAATAATTACTGAAAATATTTAAAGGTTTGAAGAGAAAAACTGACATCCAACACACCAATCCAATAACGTCCAGAAACATTAAAAATTCTAGTTAAAAATAAAAACTAGAATTATGTAACAAAATTTCATAACATCTACAAAATCAGTGAGTTCTCAACCACCTTACGAAGTTTGGCAGAAAAATAATGAGACTGGCAGCACTGTGCGCGAACTGACAACGCTACTGTCTCGCCCTTCACACGGTAGTTAGAATAATCCCTGCCGTAGACTCAGTACAAGTTTGAACTTGTTACAGTTGCTACGCGATTGTTGAGAACGTCTAAATTGAAGTTGTATTTGTGACTTATGACAAGTTACAAAGGACTTATGGAGAAGTGACAAGTGTTCAAATGGCACAAGGCCGAGAAGAAGTGGAAGATGAACTTCGTGCGGGGAAACCCTCAACTTCAAAAACGGACGACAATGTGAAAAAAGCGGTTTACCGTCCATCAAATTTGGCCATCAAGGAATTTTTGACAGAAAAGACATTCATGTGGTTCCCCAGCCCCTCTATGCCCCGAATCTCCGTTCCTGTGTCTTCTTTTTATTCCCCCGACTGAAAAACCATTTGAAAGGACGCAATTTTGGCACTTTGGATAATATCCAGAAGAGCGTAACCGACGAGTTGAAAGGCATTGTAGCAGAAGCCTTCCGGGACTGTTGCGAACAATGGAAAAAACGTCTCCATTGGGATAACCTTGATTTATAAAATTCAGGATTAAAAGAAAATCGGTCTCGTTATTTTTCTGCCAAACCTCGTATGCAGAACTCGAAGCAAAAATTATGGTTACTTTTTATACCTCGTTTTAAGTACGACAGATAAATAAATCAAATTTATTACATGTGATAAACTCGAACAACGAGTGGTTTGATAAACAAAAAGAATTTGTAAGGCCATGTTACTCCTTGAATAATTGTAACTTGGCCTCAAGCTTCGATTACAGCTAGAGAAACCGAAAAATTTAGTAAAATTTCAGCAAAAATTGAATGCGAATAACAACACTTTTTCGACTGATTATATAATTGATTAAAAGTATTTGTAACACGTTCAGAAAATCGTAAATAATATATAATATAATCAAGTAATTAATAGTTCTTACCTTGTGTAAAAAGATGTAACACAACCTTTAATTTAATTACTAAAACAGAACATTATTTTTAAATAATAAAATGAACTACACAAACGTTTCATTAACATAGTCAGTTTCCAAATGAATTATAAAATATTAAAAAAGAAAGGGAAAGAGTCATCGCAATCGCCATGTGTTAATCAACACCTGCATTTTGTTCTCGAGAAGCGTATACCTACTACGATCCTTAGTTTTCCTCACAAACAAAATTGTGATGGTTTCAATCAAAAAACAAATGGGCTGAAAATTCAAAAAGGAATTGTTTAAGGTCAAACAATTTGAATATGGAAGTCTGTGCATTACACAATCTTGACAATTCAAAAATTAATAATTAATAATTTCCAGCAACGAGGATTTTTCCAAGACGTGTTTTAAATCGTCCATCGCGTGTTCAAGCTTGAGTATTCTCTTCAAATATTAAATTTAATTTTGTTAGTACCTACCTACCTACTGCAAATCTGCAGTAAAAGCAGACTTTTCAAAATAGAAATAAACGTATTTTAAATGTTATTACTGGTTAGCGTCTGTAAAGTTTTAAAATCTGAATTTTCTTGTAAAATACAAAGTTTACTTGTGTAGTTCGAAGTTTCTTTTTGTTCGGAATGTAAATTTCTAGTAAAAATAGCTTTTCTGTTTATATTTTAAATTACAATTCATCATGTTTTAGGTATAACTTTTTCATTAAATATCAAGTTTTGAGTAGTTTTATTTTTCTTTTACTTAACTTTTCAGCAAAAGCTATTATGAGATGGAGGTTTTAACTTGTTAGCATTTTCAGGTTCCCAAATTTGAGTCGAATCCTAAATTTTTCGTCTTCTTCACTCACTTAATCCTAAAGTCTTTTTACCCTTGCGGGTGTAAGGCTTCTCTACTGACGCCAATTTTTCATATTCGCAGTTTTTTTCAAAATGAATTTGGTACCAGTCTGTCACGTATTGGAATTTTCTCATCAAATCTCAAATTTGATTTTGCTTCGTTAGTGACATGATTTTCAATTAAAAACAGTGCTTCTGTTTGTATTTTCGCGTATTGTTAAATTTTTCGTCGCAAATTTTCAGGATCCATAAACGTCCCAAAATGTATTTTAATCAGTCTGTCACATGCTCAAGCTTGAATTTTCTTAGCAATCCTCAAATTTAGTTTAGTTTTTCTTTGTTAGTAACGTGATTTCCATTTAAAAGTGCCGTTGACTAGGCCCCAAAATATCATAAATTGTTGCAGCCTCATAATATTCTGAACTGCCGCAGTTTCAAAAATGTGCTAGGACACTTCAACCTAAAATGTTCTGAATTCTCTCAGCCTCGAAATGATCTGAGTTACCTCCGCCTTAAATGTTCTAGGCTAGTTCGCATAATGTCTCATACCTCAGTCCAGAATATCCTAGATTTCTTTAACCCAAAACAGCCTGAATTCATTCTGTTTCAGGAAAACAGTCTGAATTCGTTCAGTTTCAGAATACCCTGAGTTGCCTCAGCTTCAGCAAGTGTTGGATTACTTCTGTCCAAAATTTTCTTCTCAGAATGTTAGAACTGCTTGAACCTCAAATTACCTTATACTTACTGCAGTCCCTTTACGTGCCTCAGCCTCAGAAGCATTGTAAACTAAATGTCCTAGAATACTAGTGCAGCCTCGAAATATTCTGGATCGTTGTGGCCTTAGACTGTCCTAGTTTACATTAGCACCAAAATATGTTTAACTAACGCGGTCTAAGATAATCCTGCACTGCATTATCCTCAGAATGTTGTCGACTTAATTACGTATGTAAGCCACAAAATATGTTAGACTACCTCAGCCTTCGAATGTTCTAAAAGCTAACTCAGCTCGAGAATATGAATACTTTGGACTGTTTCAGCTTCAAAATAGTATATCCTACCTCAGACTTAAACTGCTCCGTGCAACTTCAGCCTTAAAATGTTATAAACTACCTCAGCCACAACCTCAGAGTGTTCTAAATTAACTCGATCTCAAAACGTCTCATACCACTTCATCCTGTAATATTCTAGACTTCTTCAACGCACAACAGCCTGAATTCGTTAAATTTCAGAATATTTTGGAACTTCAGAGCGTGTTAGATTACCTTGGCCCCAATATGTTCTAGCCTAATTGGGCCTCAAAATATCCCAAATCCCCAGAACTGCTTGAGCCTCAAATTACATTAAACTTCCCGCAGTCCCTTTACCTGCCTTAGCCTCAGAATAACCCTGTCTACCTAGGCCTCAGAAATATTATCAACTATAGTCTTCGTTAAACTAAATGGTTAAAACCACTTGAGACTTAAATCTATAATCCCTTGTAAAACCTAGTAACAAGAGGCTCTTAAACGGATTACAAGCACCTTGTCGGCGTGGACCGTACCTAGGCATAATTCGTTTACAGTTGTACTTGTACAAATGTATATAGATGAACAACAAACGTTACTCTACCTGTGTATACAAAGCTGTGGTTACTTCGGTAAGTAAAATAATTACATATGTTTTAGTGTAGCAATTATAAGCATATTTCATCTGTTTACTATTTTTCTTCTTTTAAATAGAATTTTTAAATACGGTTCTGCTATTTTTACCTGCAGTCCACACCTACATTAGGGGTTATAGATTTAAGTCTCAAGTGGTTTTAACCATTTAGTTTGACGAAGACTACAACTCTATCTTAGAATACTACTCCAACTTTAGAACGTTTTGGATTGCTTTATCCTCAGACTGTCCTAGTTTACCTCAGCTCTAAAAATATCTCTCATCCTCAGAATCCAGTATACCCTGCATTGCCTCAGCCTCAGGTGTTGTTAACATTTTCAAATTTGTGTTAAATCTTAAATTTCTTCACTTACGTAAATCTTTAGGACCCAGAGTGTTTCCAAAATATATTTTTAATATCTAATTATAGTTGTTATCATCTTCAACGTCTGGTAATCTAATTTCATTTAAAAAATCAGGTTCCGAATTTTTGTAACAAATAAAAAGCCTGTGTTACTCAGTTAAACGAACAATAAAAATCACTATGAAGTTATATGTTTTCCTAAAGAATCTCACCGTTTCAAGGCTTAATTTATTTGAGGATGTAAGTTTACTGCCACCAAAACACCTTCTGGGAATTAGTAAGTCCTTTTGACCATCTTATAATTATTTTTTTTATAAAATTTACACCACATTCAGTACCTATATTAAAAAGCGTCTTTGTTGTATAATTTTATTTACTTTATAAAACAATGGGTTTTAAATAAAATTAAACAATTACAGTTTATAAAATAAACCAATAAACATTTGAATCAACGAGTATAACTGTTCCACTAGGTTAGTTATAAAAAGTATTAATTTAACAATATGAACGACCAAAGGCGCCATCTGCATTAAAACTCCTATCTTCCGTAAAAACTTGACATTTCCGGCTTTTTTTTAGTTTCCTGGTTTTCATATTTCTCATAAGCAGAAGACAAAGCTTGCAAAATCGGTCCCAGATATTCGAGGGATCGTTTTTGCAGGTTTTTTCGTGGGTTAGCTTCGGACGCTATAAATCGATTCGCGTAAGTAAAGAAACCTTCATCACAGCTTCCAAGGAGGTAGCAAATCTTATAGGTAATTAAAGGCAAAATAAGTGCTACAAGGGCCGTTAGTCCTGCCGCCGCCACCACCACCGCAGTCGCAGTTGCTATTATGTTGTAACTATTCCAGGTAATGGGGTGCTGAGGCAGCTCTAAAAGCTGCATTTGAGGGTTGTTGTTGTCGTCCCTGCTGTTACTGTTATCGGTCAGGTTATTATCCAGTTCTTCTGCAGCAAGCACGGCGCAGAACAGGAAGAGGAACGTTAAAGCCCTTACGATCGCCATTCTGGAATCATTATAAAGGAATTTATGATTATTGAAATTTTTAAATCTACATTGTTATTTTTATATATCGGGATAAATGAAAAAACAGATTAAAAAGTCGCCCCGCGTGTACTTCCTTTTTAAAAGCTGTTTTACAAACGATAACACTCTTATCTTACGCTTCACGTGGAATCTTTTAAAAGCAAAACCTCTTTAATTAGCATAACTTTAAGGACTTCCTTTTGTTACTTGGAACACTTTACCTAACAATGACATGAAAAACTGGCAAAAATCACGTTGTCAAAGTAAAAATAAGGAACGAAATACACATCAAACTCATAAGTTGGATTAAGTACAGAGAATAATAAATAAATAAAACATATTTTAAGTATTCAGATACTGAAAAGCACTTTTTTACACTTTTATAAGCTGTTAATAAATCAATACCTGTTTTCATAAGTTAAGAAGAAACCTTCATCCCATATTTATTCAATTATTTGAAATACGTCAATATTTTAAACAGTACCTACCTCTTAATTTAAAATAAGTTTAAATTCGAAGTAAATATAATTGTGACCAAGAACTTTCCCTGCCTTATGTTTTTGTTAATAACGTACTACATACAAACGTTTGACATGTTAGACTGATTTTAAGCTTTCTACCAAAAATTATTATTTGCTGTTCATGCCATCTTTTCTGAAATTTAATAAATAAGGAAAAGTTGCCGTTATGACGTACATGTCCTTCTCGTTTTGAGACCACTCTACAGTGGATGTTGAAGCCTGCTTCCAACCAGTTGTCACCACATCAGGCCCGTAACTAGCTAGACCTACGAAATTGAGTGGGCATAAAGTGGTGTCCAAGAATTTTATGGTGGCCCCCCGTAGATATTCTATACTCAAAAAGAATATAATCAACAGTTTTTTTTGTTAATGTTGAAGACAAAGTCGTTCAGGTTTTTGTCTTCCTGCAAGCTAAAAAATTCGATGGATTTTTATGATTTTATTTCGACTTCGACTTCTTCGTCTTCCTCCTCTTCTCGTTTTACTGCTACTTCGACTTCGACCTCACCTTCGCTGTTTGTTTCTTGTTTTTTGCCTACTTCTACTTCGACTTTTTCTTATTTTTCTTTGCCTTCATATTCTTCTTCTTCTGTATTTCCCTATAACAAGTCATCACCTGTTTGTTGCAACATATCCTTCTATCTGCTTATCTGCTATTTTAAATATTTTTTGTTTGTTTTCTTTTGCCCACTTTATCAACCTTTTACTATCCATTCCTGGACGAAGGCTTGCTAAATTCCGCCAGCATTCCTGCAATACCATCCGTCAAACTTCTCCGTCACAGTGCTGTTTTTATAGGGTCTTGATCTCTATCGTGCAATGCTTTTCGTCCATTCGGTTGTTTTTTATATTGCTAGGTGTCTTGTCCTATCTTATCTTATCTATTTTCTTCACGTATTAAACCTTTGTTTGCCTTCTGATTTCTTCGTGATTCGATACTTATAATAATTATGTGTGAGAGCTCTTTGTGTTGCTCTTAGCCATAAAAGCAATGATTAATATCGTAGTTTCCATATTATCGTGTCATTTTTATTTTGTTTGCTTGTTTTGTGCTTTATGCAGGTCGCTCACTATTTTAATTAAATCATTTTGTTCTGACCTGCAGCGTTATTAAAAAATCCAAATCCATTAGAGTTAATTTTCTCGTTTCTTAACTCCTACGTCAAGGATTTAAACAGTACTTCGGTCTATATTTTGAAATTTTCCAAGAATTCAAATACGGATTTGTTTCCTGTTTTTTTTTTATAGGAATTATCTTGCTAGTTTAATTGGACGGGAAGTATTTCAAATGCTTTTTGTTAGGGTTTTAACAGTATGTAATCCAACATTTGGCTGAATGTCAGATTGTGGCTGTTTTCCAACATAGGCTGATCCATCTATAGCATACCCGGTTTCAAATTCGCAAATCCAAAAAAATTTGATGCCATATTTGGCTGGTTTACTAGGCATGTATTGTATAAATCAACACCTACCACGAAAGCCATCTAGCTGCTCCTCTACTGTTACATTGACTTTTAGAATCATTATGATTCTGTATTGCTTCAAAAACAACTCCCATATATATCTAATGGGGGCTAGTTTATCTGTTGCCAATCTATCAGTTCGAGTTCTCTTATCGTCGAACCACAAGAAGCGTCTAATGTTTTCGAAGCAATTTATTGACATACACGCTCTGTATATCGGATTTGACATTTTTTCAGTAAAAATCTCTCTGACAGATACATCCCCATTTTTTTCTGCTCCAGCAATAACCAGGATTCTCAGAAACGCGTTCAATTCATCTGCCTGAATATCTTGCCATTTCTTTCCTATTTGCTTCACGATTTGTGCAAATTATAATTTCATTTGTAATTTCCTCTGTTATAAATTGCTCCCAAGCATCTTTTGAGTTACGCACACATCCTCGTTTATTTAGACCTGGTCGAAAGCGAATGATATTTTGAGGCTGAGTTTTTTTTTTATTGTGTTGAGGCCTTCGCGATCATCTACCATTATTCGGAGCAGTCGTAAAATCTGGAAATGACAGTATAGCTGACACAGGAGGTTTTTCAGGTTCAGAATCGCTTGACTCAATTTCTTCATTATTCTTGAATTCACATTCAACATCATCTGCTTCAGAATCACTACTAGATTTATAATCAACATAATCTGTTTCATTGGTCCAATCATTTATGGCATCTTCAAAATCTGGATCCAATGGTCTGACACTGTTTTTCGGTCATAAACACAGATAACCGTTAAGGGTGAAAATACCCACCTTATGGAAACTAAGGGTACCGATCATAAATCAATTCCCGTTGTATATCAAATCTAGATATAATATTGATATTCTCATAAAGCAGAGATAATATGACAGGGAAAGCATATCTAAGAATTCAAATAAAAAAATCAAATAATAACGACAATAAATACATCAATAAGTACGATTGGGAAAAAATACCCGCGCTATGCATCCTAGGGTTTGATTACTCAAGCACACTAGGCTAATTATTATCCTGGTACTTTGATATTTCATGAAGCGGTGCTTTAGAATTTATCTCTTGTCTTGTGCTTCGAATTAAAAACGTAATGTCTACTTTGATGTTGACATTTCTAAATTAACTATTTTAAATTCGTTCCGGTTACATTCACCTTACATTTATTATCATTATTATTAAGAAGTATAGTTGCCATTATGTAAAATAAAAACAGTTTGTAGAATTCTGCCAAGTTCAGACTATCCTCTTAGCTAAATTTATTGTAGTTATTTTTTTATTTAGTAAGAACAATTTATTAGCTTCATATTTACTTACAAGTACAGCTATGATTTTAAAGTATGATTTAATTTCTTTAAAAATAGCTTATTTTCAGCACAAACTATGATGAGTTTATAGACGATTTTGTGGGATTTGTGTGGATTTTAATAATCCAGTAAATACATTTAAAAACAAATGATATTGTCACGAAATTTTAAAAAAAATTAAGTCAAAATCCTGCTTATAATTAGAGTAAGAATTCGTCAAATATTCATACAGAAATAAATATTCGCCAGTTTGTTACTGCACAAAAACATAAAATTTAGGTTTTTAAGTAAATTCTACAGCTTTTGGTTATTTTTTTGTTATTGCAACATGCAACCAAAAAATAATGATTTGGTACTGAAAAGTAAAGGAATACAAATGAGGTGCTGAAAACCAAATCACGAATTTTATTCAGAAGTAAAAATAGGCACATGTGAATTTTTCAAAAAATGTACAAATGCTTTGGTTAATAAGTTTAAAAAATAAACAATTGGCCCATCTATTAATAGCAAGGTTGTAAAACCCAGGAGTAGGAATTACACTAAATTCCAAACTCATTTTACGAAACCACAAGAATTTCCTCTCTGCTTTTTTTTTATTTTACGTTTTCTTTCCTTTCTTTTGAGTTCCCAAAGTTTAATAATTCTTGAAAATTTAATAATTTTTGTGGTGCTTCAGGAACAATGAAATGGAAACTTTCATTCAATAATAAAGTAAAACTGCAAATTTATTAAAGTTATTTTAGCTAATTTACGAACATTGCCAGTCGTACACGCCTTTGTCTGCCTAAAATTACTTTATTTAGATTTTTAAAAATCCAGAACTTTAGCTGAAAGTGCATGAAAGTACGTTTTATAAGTAATTCAAAATAGCCTGCGGAACAAGTTTTTTGGCTGTCAAAAAAAAATGGATGATGGTGATTAAAAAATCCAGCTGAAAATACCTGAAAATACGTTTTATAAGTAATTTAAGCTTTCCTGTTAGACAGTCGAAAAATTGGTTTATCGCAATGAAAAGATTAAAAATTTAGCTGAAAGTGCCTGAAAATAGGTTTTATAAGTAATTTAAAATTGCCTGTGTTAGAAGCCTTTGGCTGTCAAAACATTGATTTATGGTGTTAAAAAAATTCAGAATTTTAGCTGAAAGTGCTTAAAAATATTTTTTATAAGTAATTTAAGGTTGCCCTTGACATAAGCCTTCGGCTGTCAAAAAATTGGATTATGCGGAGAAAAAAAAATCCAGAACTGTAGCTGAAAGTGCCTAAAAATACCTTTTATAAATAATTTAAGATTGCCTTTGAGACAAGCCTTGGCTGAAAGTACTTGAAAGGCGCTTTATAAGTAATTTAAGATTTAAGAAAAATTAGCTTATGGTGATAGCTGAAAGTGCCTGAAGGTACGTTTTTGGACAAGCCTTTGGCTGTCGAAAAATTAATTTATTGTGAATAAAAAAAGCCTGGAAGTACGTTTTATAAGCAAATTAATGGCATAAAATACTTGCTTCAGACTGTTCTTACATTTATACGGCCAGGATTTAAAGAATTTTTACTATGCTGAAATACTTCTTTGTATTTCAAATACCAATGAGCATCAGCTACAATAATTCCAAAATGATTTCATTTCAGTACTCTTACACTTTTTTAGAGAAATCTAAATTTTAGTAAATGAAAATCCCTAGCCTAGAAAACGCCATTGCAAACATTTAAAAAAAAACGTGTGTAACTACTACCGTTCTTAAACTTTATATTCATCATACATTTTATAATTTTTCTAATTAAAATACAGGGTGCCCATAATCTATCTCATTACATGGGTAACTTTCTTAATAGAAAAGATAGAGGATCGGTTAAATGGGGAAAGTTGGGCAGAATTACAAGCAGAATCTTATGCCATTTTCAAATTTGACGTATGTCATCAACTTTTTTAAATTTTTTGAAAAAACTGAAAACGGTCGTTTTTTTCAATGTTGTACTGTTCCACGACCATTTACCTTAGAACTGAAGTAAAAGTGGCTTCTTGTAGATATTTTTGCGTAGAATTCGATAAAGTTACGCAAAATGTCATGGCCCGCTTGGTTTTCGAGATATAACATCAATTTGCTTTTTTTTAAATGGCAATCAAAGTTGGCTGTGATCTCATTAAATAGCTTTTGTTTTTCTGATTTCATTGATATAAGGTTCGATATACTTTACTCTTTTATTTTCTTTTTAAATGCTAAAAGAAGTTTATTGGTACATTTAAGCAGCAAAATAATACACAGGTAGGCTTTGGAAACAGATGCTTCAAACAAAAACCCTGGTTGCCAATGAAACAAGTTGATTAAATTTGAAAACAAAATTTTTATTGATAATAATATAATAATATGTACTATATTAATGGTTTTAAGTGCATTATTACAAAAACAGCTTATAAATTAAATCTCCATTATGTACAAAAATTTCAATTTCATATTAAATGTTCAAAATGGCCCCGTTAACCTGTATGCACATTTGACATCTTCTAACCATCTCTCTATGCACTCTTTCCAAACTGTCAGGTCGAATTCTTCTTATAACTAATGTAAAGCTGATCTCGCCTCTCGACAGTAAGATGACCAGACCAATAGATGTGATTGTGCCTATTAAATATGCCGTTGTTGGTAAATTTTGCCTTGTCAGTAAATGAAATACCGCGTGAAAAATTTGGGTTGTTGCCCATTTCTCGTAAAAACCATCTAGCATAATGCAATCTTCTTTCTGAGTCGCCGGCATACAAGGTACATATTTCCAATATGAGATTTAAATGGCTTGAACTGATTTTGTTTTAAAATTAAAAGAGCTTTTTCTGCAGAAATAGCACACTCACTTGCAATTTCACGGGTAGATGTTGTTGGTTTGTAATTTACATATGCCAAAACTCTTTCTCGTCTTCTTGTTTAAACTTTTCTTTTCATCATTCAGTTTCATAAATGACCCATATTGTTTTAAATTGTTTTCTAATTTGGAAAAAAGCCTTTTATCTGGTTGTCTTCTTTCCATATATCTTTGCAATTACATTTAACTAGCTTCATTACTGTTTCTGTTCCTAGCGTCGTAACAAAAAAGCATGTCGTTTTTCTCTTCATTTTTACACATTGCTTATTTTAACAAATTTGTCTTCATAAAATAAATCAGTAACGCAACTTAAGTAAATCAATTTGTTTGACAACGGGGTTTTTTGTTTGAAGTTTCTGTTTCCAAAGCCTACCTGTGTATTATTTTGCTGCTTAATTGTACCAATAAACTTCTTTTAGCATTTAAAGAGAAAATATGAGAGTAAAGTATATCGAACCTTATATCAATGAAATCAGAAAAACAAAAGCTATTTAATGGGATCACAGCCAACTATGATTGCTATTTAAAAAAATGCAAGTTTATGTTGTATCTCGAAAACCAAGAGGGCCATAACATTTTGCGCAACTTTATCGAATTCTACGCAAAAATATCTGCAACAAGACACCTTTACTTCAGCTCTAAGGTAAATGGTCGTTGAATGATATAACATTGAAGAAAACGACCTTTTTCAGTTTTTTCGAAATAATAAAAAAAGTTGATGGCATATGTCAAATTTGAAAATGGCATGAGATTTTGCTTATAATTCTGCCCAACTTTCCCCATTTAACGGATCCTCTATCTTTTATATTAAGAAAGTTACCCATGTAATGAGATAGATTATGGGCACCCTGTATACATAAGCAATTTAACAATCTCAAAGCTCCAACCAAAGTGTAAAAAGTGCACGAATCACGAAAATAAATTCGAAGGAAAAGGCAATTTCTTACCTTAAACAACTTCTCTGATGCAGCTTTTACAGTCAACTAATCTTTCACAATAAGAAGTAAAACCTAACTGTTGGATAAGCAACCCTAATGCAGGTAAAAAGATAAGTAATCTCCCCTTACTTCTTCCAAACGTATATTTTACTTCGGTTCGGGTTTTAAATTATCTCCAAATGCATTCTTCTGCAGAAAATACAGTCATCTGAATCAACAAAGCCTGTCAGAAGTAAAATAAATCTTCCTAAAATGCCGTTCGTCCTTCTAGAAATATTAAAATAATGTTTAAGCAAAGAATATAGATATATATTCTTTGGTTTAAGGAATGTTTTTTGTGGAATTTCAAGAACAGTTGGATTTAGACACTTTCATTCAACAGATTTAAAAAACTGGATTTGGATTTTATACAAAAAAATTATTTTGTTGTATTTCATTCTCAAGCAAATTTTAAATCAAAATTTTCAAAATTCAATAAATTAACCAGTTTTCCTTTTTTTGTTTAATTTAAAAAGGTTCGTTTTTATGTTGAAATTTTAATTTTAAAAAATCCCATGGAGCTTGCTTTTTAGATAATGATTAAAGATAAAATATTTCCCTTTTTTTATTGTTTTTGTGATATTAAAAAAGGCTTATTAATCGACCATAAAATTTTCAAATTCTGAATTATTTATAAGCTGGCGATTTCTAAAATCAGCGAAAATTATTCTATTCCAAAGTGCTATGTTTTTAACGCAAATTAAGGAATAGTTATTTTCATTTAAAAAATACTTAAATGAATAGCTAAAAAAAATAAAAAAATTGGGTTTATTCATCTAAAATCAAGATGTTGAGTTAACAGTATTAACACCTACTTTCCCATTTTAACTAAATCATCAAACTAAAGATAACCTCTAATTTACTGCTGCAAATAAATTCGCCTTTTATTGGTAATTAAGTGATTAAACGAGGAAATTTTGTTAAACCCTTTTGAGGAAGAACATAAAAACAATTCAGCTTGCGGGGTTAGATTAATCGACAGGCTCTACAAAACTATAATTAAGTTTTAACTCATTCATTAGGATACGAAATTTAACTACGAATATAAAATTTTAAAATCTACATGCAATTTTTTGCACAAAAAACGCGTAAATTTTAGCCTCAACGAAAAATCCACAATTTTAAATTTCAAACGGTGATTGCACGACATTTCCGGATGTGTAAGTAAAGAGTTTCCTGTTACTTCGTGATTGGTGCATCGAGGTTAAAGTGCGGGAAGTTCTGTCTTGCTCTCAGGTTAGTTTAAGATAAGAAGACATTTTAGTTAAATGTGTTCTACGAGTGACAGAAAATTTGTTGAAGAATTCTATTAGCATTTCCTCCTTTATCAGTTTGTCCAGGTAAAGTCCAAGAATAACTTTTATTGTCTAGTTGTTGCAAAAATTAGCTTAATTTAGCTTAATTATAGTTTTGTATTTTGTAGATAGGAAAGAATCTTGTTTTATTGCATAACTTGTACGACTTAGCTTAGACGACAGCTTAGTATTCTGTAAATAGCAAATAGTCTTCACCTTTTTTATTGCATAATTCGTAGATTATTGAAATTAAACGGTCATAGCAGCCAAAAAAACAACGATAAACCCAAACCAATCTTACTTTTCACATCCGTGGTGCCATCTCTGTGTGTTAACTGTAAACTTACACGAATCTTTTCATTAAAATATGTTTTCCTGTAATAATCAAATTGTTGAATACATTCCATAAATTAAGCTTTGTTAAAACCCTTACAACTTTCAAGGAAAAGGATTTTTTAGAAAATAGTTTTTTAACAACAATGTGGTGAAATTTATCCCAAACCCCAGTGATCCTGTCCTATAAAACAAAACTCTCTAATCTCTATAATGCTGTTTATTTGTATTTTCTAAATAACGAATAGTTTATCTTTGAGTAGCTTGTACGGCCTATTGAAATTATATGATCGTAGCACTTAAAAAAAAACGGTAAACCTAAACCAATCCTACCCTTTTAAGACCCGTAGTGCCATCTTTGGGCGTTAATTACAAGCTTAGGCCCACTAGTTTGTTAAAATACTTTCCTCGTAATAATTAGATTAGATTAATATACATTTCATAGCTTAAGCTTTGACAAAACCTTCGAACGAAAAGATTTTTTTAGAATATAGTCTTTTAAAGCGCCACTGTGCTAAAATCTACCCCGCTGGTTTAACCTCATCATACAAAACGTTTCATAAATTATTCTACTAAATACGCCTTTTATTGGCACTTTTTGCAAAAATCATACGTCGCACATAATAAAATAGGCAGAACCACATCGGTATCAGAATTTTTTTTTGTTTTAATGTCCGTTATGACGTCATAGCGTTTCCTCAAAGCATATTTCCTGCTAAAATATGATTGGTGCATCGAGTTGAAAGTGGCGGGAAGTTCTGTTTTGTGCTTTGAGGTTAGTTTACGTTGAGGCATTTTAGTTAACGGTGTTCTGAGTGAGTGTTAGAAAAGCGAAAATTTGTTGAAGAATACTATCCGCATTCGCTCCTTTAATGCTTTGTACAGGTAAAATTCAGAAATAATTCGTTATTGCAAAAATTAGGTTAATTTAGCTTTTGTCAGTCAGTTTCAGTTGACTCGATTTAGAGTTTTGTAATTTGTAAATAGCAAATAGTCTTCATATTTTTTTGTTGCATAATTCATAGATTATTGAAATTTGAAATTGAATGGCCATAGCAGTCGAAAAACCCAATACAATCTAATTTTTAAGACCCATAAGGCCATCTCTGTGCGTTAAATATAATGTTACACAATTTTTTCGTTATAATATTTTTCTCTGTATAAGTGTATAATCCAATTGTTGGATGCGTTTCGTCACTTAAATCTTAAACTCAAAACCCGTATAGCTTTCAAACGAAAAGATTTTTTCAGAAAATAGTCTAATTAACAACACCACCGCGTAAACTCTATTGCAAATGATCCAGCCTTATCAAACAAAACGTTTCATACCTTCAACTAAATCAGCTTTTTATTAGCGTGTTAAAGCACAAATCATAACAAAATCATATTAGAGTGATTTTTAATTAATTTTTAAATCTTACCGCCAATTGCATCGTCATAGCGTTTCCCCCAAGCTTATTTCCTGCTAAAATGTGATTGGTGCATCGAGTTGAAAGTGGTGGGAAGTAGCTTAAGATTAGTAGATTGTGTCGGCATTTTAGTTAAGGGTGTTCTGAATGAGTGATAGAAAAACGGAAATACATTGGAAGAATACTATCAACATTCGCTCCTTTAGTGGTTCATACAGGTAAAGTCCAAAAATAACTTTTAATACCTAGTTATTGCAAAACTCAGCTTAATTTAGCTTTTACTAGTTAGTTTCAGTTGATTAAATTTACAGTTTTGTATTTCGTAAATATCAAATAGTCTACCTTTTTTTATTATATAACTTGTACTGATTATTGAAATTAATGATGCAAGCAGTCAAAAATAAACAACGGTAAACCCAGTCCAATCTTACTTTTGAGGTCCGTTGCGCCATCTCTTAAGTGTTGGGTGGCAACTTATACGGCCATTTTCGTTGAAATATTTTTCGCTATGATAATCAAATTGTTGAATACGTTTCTAAGTTTTGTCGAAACCCTTATAACTTTTAAACGAGACGATTTTCATGAAATTTTGCCTTTTAATAACACTACCACCGTAAAATCTACCCTTTTCCCCCAGTTAAATCGCCATCACAGTCAAAAAAAACAACGGAAAACTAGAGCAATTTTGCCTTTGAGACTCCTAGTGCCATCTCTAGGAGTTAAATGTAAAAGTCGACCTTTTCGTTAAACTAGCTTTCCATGTAATAATTAAATTGTTGCATACGTCTCATGGTTTAAGATTTGTTGAAACCATTAGAACTTTCAAATGGAAAGATTTTTTTAGAAAATAACCTTTTAAAGTGCCACCGCGATAAAGTCTACCCCAATGAACTAGCCCTATCAAACATAACGTTCCATAAATCTTTTATTAGCAATATTAGCATCTTTTTCAAAAATCATACGTTGCAGAAATGAAATAGACAATAACTAAATTGTTATTAGAATAATTTTTAAATTTTACCGCCAATTGCAACGTCATAGCGTTTCCGCTAAGCTTATTTCCTACTAACATGTGATATACATGTGATTGGTGCATCGAGTTGAAAGTGGTGGGAATTTTCTGTTATGTTTTGCTAATGTTAAAATTATTTACTCTAAAACGTCTGAACGTTAGTGCAGGTGTTAGTTGCTACGTGGTACGTGTTTATTAATATAGGTTTGTGTTTGATACGAAAGTATATTTAAAGATTACTAGAACATTTCTAGGATTTTTCGCCACTCATCTAACCATTTAGGTAAAAATACAAATATAATTCATTTAATTATAGTAAAGTATTTTAATTTTTTAGCGATTTAGTGCATGGCTTTGTAGCGCTTGATATTTGTAATTTGTGACGTCATCTCTGAGCATTATTTTTATTTATGTTTAAAGTGCCGTTGTAGTAAAAGCTTTTTCGGTTATTTTTAAGTTTTAAAAATGAAGCTGATGGCGCCATAGGTATTTCCGGCAGTGCAATAAACTTCCTGTAAAAGCTGTTTCGTGATTGGTGCATTGAGTTTGAAAGGGCGGGAAATTTCTGTTGTGGTTTGATTGTAAAAATGAGGTTAGGTTTAGCTGTCTAAATGTCAACAGACGTGTCATTTAGTCAGTGATTGATTTACTGATATATTCTCAGTTTGTGTTTAATAACAGAAGTGGGATTGTATTTAAAATAATATCGACTTTTTTCCATTTATGTGATCATTTAGGTAAAGTATAAACTAACATAGATAGATAGATCTTTTATAGGTTATGTTTAAATCAAGTTAGCTTGAAGCGTTGTCAATCAATTGCGGCACATAGATTTTTTTCAAATAAACAATTTTAATTATGGATATTAACGCTACATAAATTAATTCATTGCAGATATTAATGCCAATTAAATATTTTTTATCAAAATATGTTTTGTGCCCTCAATTTACAAAACCATACATAGATTGAGATTTGCTTTGCACATGTCCCAAGTAATCTTTGGTCACGGTGGTAACAAACTTCCTGTAAAAGCTGCTTCGCGATTAGTGCATTGAGTTTGAAAGGGCGGGAAATTTCTGCCGTGCTTTGTTTGCGAAAATGAGGTTAGGTTCAGCTGTCTAAATGTTAAAGAACGAGTCATGTAGCCAGTGATTGATTTACTTTTATATTCCCAATTTGTGTTCAATAATAAAAGTGGGGACGTATTTAAAACAATACCGACTTTTTTCCATTTAATCGATCATTTAGGTAAGGTATAAACATAGATTTCCCAATCTTTTTATAGAGTTTGAAGCGCCGTCAATTAATTTTCAGTGGTTTACTCGTGGCCGATAGAATTTTTTTAAATAAACAATTTTAATTATGAATATTGATACTATATTAACCAATTAATTACAGATATTAATGCCATTTTTACATTTTTCGTTAAAATATATGGTACAAATACCATAACCATACAATACCACAGATTTCGAATTGACCCAGTTACTATCTATACGTTTTTTATATGTTGGTGGTATTTATGCTTTGTACTAGATGGCGATACCTTAGTTTAGTTAAATGACAGAAACATAACCTCTAAATTTGAAGGTGCGTTAAAACATTTGACTTGTGGGTGTGTGTCACTAGTGTTATAATCTACCGGTAAAATTAAATAGCAAAACGGTTAATATACATTACAAAGAATGCGAATTAATCAATGGTTATATAAATATGAGTCCCAGAAAACGTTTTACCCCTCAAAGCAAAATTATCTCTCAATCGTGATTTGATACCTCTACTAGTTATGTAGGCAGTATTAACTCATATATAAATATTTTTGTAGGTAATCTTGAAATTCAGAGACCTCTCAATGCCCATTGCTCCAAATCCGTTTAAAGATCCATGTATCAAAAACGAAAATTTGCAATCATAGCGCAAATATGTAGTTTTTTTCAGTAGGTACTAATAAAACAATGCCGTAGAATTATCTTTGTTTAACATTCCACCTCAAAAAAAAACAACAATGAGTAATTCATAAACTTTGATACTCGCTTGACGTAGTACTCGTTACTTTACCACTACTTTTAGAAAATTAATAAGAATTATAACGATAAATTGTTATTAACATTTTGACGGTAATCACGTCACTGGAATTTCTTAGTGAGGTTAATTTAAATGCCTAAATGTGAATGTTAATAATTTTTAAATTTAAATTTTTTGCGGTAATCGTGACGTCATTAGAATTTCTTGGTATGTTACCATGTTACCAATTGCCCGTGAGAATGCTAATCGATACAGCACTTTGAAACTGGCGGCAACTTTTGCTATTTTATTTGTCAGGGTGAGGTTAATTTAAATGCCTGGGAAGTGGGGGTGTATGTGCGCGAGTTTGGCGTAGGTAATCTTTAATTTATGTTGCACAGACGCATAATAAATGCAGCGTCTAGGCGAAACGGCCATCCCCGGTATATTGCCATTCCTCGGGGCAGCAGTTAGAAGATGTAGCCTTGATGAATTTGCTGGTTCCACTATAGCTATTGATGCTAATCGCTGGTTGTACAAGGGCGCTCTAGAATGTGCAAAACAAATATTCTCGAAAGAAGATACCGATATGTAATGATATTTATTCAAAAAAATTGGAAATGTGTTAAATTTCTTTTATTTTAGATACATGCAGTATTGTATGTACTATATACATTTATTAAAATCGCGCAATATTAAACCTATTTTGGTATTCGATGGACAGCCCTTGTTTTTTAAGAAAAAAATTGAACAAAGCAAAGCGCTACAACGTTATTTATTTAAATTGTTTGCTTACATTTCGCTGGCAGTAGGGGATACATCTTCAGCCAATAGACTAATTTCCCGGACCATAAAAGTTTCATACGAAATGGTGCAGCTGTTAATAAAGCAATGCAAGCGATGGAAAGTTGACTATATTGTTGCTCCGTTTGGCTCTGATGCTCAGTTGGCTTATTTAAGCAAGCAAGGTATAGCTCAGGCTATAATTACGGATGATACAAATCTTATCATGTTTGGATGCAATAAGGCAAGTTTTATATTAGTATATGTCCTATATATTTAAATTACAGACGACAGTGTAATTTTGAGATATTTGCATAAGTCATTCTTACATTAAACAACAGGGCTGCAGAGCACGCTGAAAAATATTCTTTTGAAAGAATTTCACAAGGATCATGCTGCATGTTACTCCTCTGGCAAATCCTTGTTATTACATAAAAGTACATTGAAAATAAAAATTGCTATTTGCAGTACATGTTAGCCCCGAGTCTTTTTAAGAAACGGGTGTTTTTGTATGTGTAATATTTTTAAGCTTTTTGAGATTAGATTTTCTGAGCCGTAAGACATTAATTTATATTAAACGCATTCATTTTTGCTCAATAGATACTTTACAAATTCCAAAGCATGGATTGTAGTGCATTATTAGTAGAAATGGACTCGTTGTATAAAGTCATACAAGTACCCCCTGAAGAATTTAATTTCACGAAATTTAGGTACATGTGCCTTTTATCAGGCAGCGACTATTTGAAGGCACTCCCGGGAATGACCTTAGAGAAAGCACTTGTTGCGGTTGAAAAACCTGTCATAAACTTATATCAAGCTAGTTATATATTTGTGTAGAATATCAGTAATAGTAATTTTTTGTTGCATTATAGTTCTTACGAAAATTCCGAAACTGTTTGAAAAGGCGTAAATTAGACGTACCGAAGTATTACATACAGAAATTTCGATATGCGAATGCCAGAATTATGCATCAAATAGTTTTCGATCCAACAACGAGGAAGTTGCAACCTTTAACAAATCCTCGAAGATGTAGAACACGCTCACAGCTTATAAGAGACGTAGGACTTATTCGTAATCAAGATTTGGCATTTGAAATGGCATTGGGCAATATTCATCATGGTAGTTTAGTGAGAATCGATAAGGTAAGTTAATTAATTTAATGTGTTACCTAAAATTCCTTTAATTAGAATTGCTCCAAGAATATACAAACATAAAAATGACAAATTATTACTGTTGTGGATTACTTATGCAATGAAATGATACCAAAAATTCATTTATATTTTATCAAAAAGCAGTATAATGGAAAGAGACTTGAGGGGGTAGGACCCGTTCAAAAATTTGTAACAAACTTTTATGCAACCCACTTTACAACTGTGTTTCACATTGCTTTTATAGTACAAGAGATCTCACATGGAGACATTTAGGTACCCCAAGCACCATTGTAATACATTCCTGGTTTTTTTGTTATCTACTCTTTCCACTTACTTCTGGGTCTTCTTCTGGCTTTTGTCCCCTGGCGATGTTTATATGAAATTATTAACAATGCAATGTTCTTTTACCAATGACGATTATCTTTATCAGATATCGGCGTGAGAAAATATCAATGACTTGAGCGGAAAGTACCTAATTATCTTTACCTACCATCACACACGAGGCTTGGTAATAAATAATAACAATTTTAACGAATTTATTAATTGTTAGAGATTCATGCCTTGTTGTATTGAACATTTTCTAATATTTTTACTATAAAAAGAGAAAAGCAAAATGTGTAATTTTAATAACTGAATGCATTACTTTGAAGGAGCTTTGTAAATTTTAGTTTTTTGATATTAAAAAATACCAAACATTTTAATACTGCTAGAAATGCTTCTACAAATTTGTAAAATTCATTAAAAATGTTATTATATCTTATAAGGGTTTCACTTAAAAATCAAATACCATTCTATTGAGTAATGAATTAATGGAAAGATCAATTGATGAAAAGGCGATTATTTCTTAAGGTGTTTTCTAAATACATATTAAAATATTACTGATATAAATCCAACGGCTAGTAATCATCCTCGAAAATAACTCGAGACATTAATAACAATTAACTAGTTGTTGTTGCTTTCCGGCCGATTAAAAATAAATTTTTAAAAAACAAAATGGTATTATTAACTGGGTTTTTAAAATGCAATTCTCTGTCATAAATAAGGTTAAATATGGTGTTTTAGCAGCAAAATTCAATATTTATTTTAGGCAATTTTTCAAAAAATATTATTTCACCCTGCTGATTTATAATGATCATACAAATGTGTAATTGTGGTTGAATGATTGGTTGCCTATGCAATATTTACCAAAAACAAGTTAAAATATAACTCACGGTGCTTCAGGTTATAACGACAAAATGTTTGTACCAGCTTCTCAATACATTAAGAGTTTTCACAAAAAATTTTACATCGTTGCCAAATTTAACTTAACAAACCTGTATCATGTTTGTATTGTGTTCCAAGTAGAGATAGGAAGTTCGGTTCTTTTTAGTGAATCGATTCAGTCATCGCATGTGATTCGTTCTTGACTGATTCACTTATTCACTCGTTTTGCTTTAGACTAACGAGTCTTAACAAAGACCGAACCGAAGCTATAATCGCTCAGCATTCACTTCTCAGCTTATATTACCACTCTTTTGTTGGATAATTTCTTTGCTCAAATAATATTTAAAGATATCTGTTTCTGCATGTTCGGAAGTACCTAGTGTTTTGTGATTTTACAAAAAGAAACATTAATAAACTAACAAAATGGCTTAAAATTCAAAAACCGCACATTTGTTGTTTTTTATGTATCATTTAAATAATTAATTCCTACATATACATATAATGCTGGCATAAATGTACACTTTGTCTAAGCACTGCATTGTCAAATTTTACATGATCAAATTCAATTTACTGGTCAATTTTACATAGCAAGGTGAAAGACTCGAAACTCAAACGAGTTGAACGATTCACAAATCCTGCTCGAACGAAATACTCGGCGCGTTTCGACACCTAGTCGAGTGAATCATTTCATTTCAAAGTAAAGACTCGATTCATTCGATTCAGTGTACCTACTGATTCGTTTTTGTTGTTGTTAGTTCCACGCCAAAAAAAGTAAATTATGCATCTTGTTTAAACTAAGTTATAGAGAAAAACGCATAACAAATTATTTTCATAATTGTTTGTAGGTTCGCTGTTTAAATGAAATTTGTCTAATATATAAACATAGCGATTTTTTTAAATTTAAAATAATAGAAAATAATAGATGTAGAAATATGACAAATGGATTAATTCTATATCAATAACAAGAGAAAGAATTCTGTAATATAATTACAACCATCACATATGTGTATATGTTACGGCTAGAAGCCGAAGTGCGGCTTTACAGGATTGCATCGTTTCTTCTACTTGTTGTTGCCATTTAACCCGGGTTCTCCTCCTTCTTTCAGGTGGAACCCAACCAAATATTCTGTGAGGCCATCGTGTCTGCTGCATCCTCCTTAAATGTCTGTACCATAATCGTATCTCGGATCGAATCATGTACATGTTTTCACTTATAACCGCGTTCCTAATTCTGTCTAATCTAGAAATTCTACAGCTCCTTCGGTAAAAATCAATTTCCAAAGTCTTCACTCTTGCTTCTAGTCTTTTACTGACAACTCACACCTCAAATCAGTGTGTCGATATACTTTCTGTAATGGTTTTTGATGATACGAGGGTTTAGACAAATTATAATGAGTAAAAAACAGACGAGATTAAATAAATATTTAATAAAACGAAACACAAAGACATTAATAACATTTCAGTTGACTGCCTACATTGCATACTACTTTACTGACCTTACTTAACATTATTATTCATACAAAACATTTTATATATAAATTCAAATTTACATACCAACAACCCCCGCTTTAAACGGGAATTACGAAATTGTTAATCCAATATTTTGATTTGTAAAGTTAATTTTTGAACCATGGACTGTCTTCGTGAACGTATCTGCTAGCATATCTTCTGTACTCATGTGATGAACGCTCACATTTCCCTTTTCGATTGTTTCCCTTAAAAAATGGTGTCGGATATCTATATGTTTGGTCCTTGAACGATGGGTTCCATTCTGGGATAGATGTCACCGAATGTCTTTCATATTCCTCATTTCCCCAATCAGAATCGCTGTAACTTCTGATCTCTGTGTCAGCATCTCGTTTAAATTGTAAACACAAATTGCTGGTACCTTTGAGGTATCTAAGTATCCTTTTTACTGCAGTCCAATGAATTTTTCCTGGATTATGACAGAAACGGCTGCATATTCCGGTTGCATAGGTAATGTCTGGCCTGGACGTTTGGCACAAGAACAGTAGACTTCCTATAAGGTACTTTCTTCATTTCATTTATTTCTTCGGGGTCTGTACGTTCGGAGTCTTCCTTCCTTTCTTAGTAAAATATTGGCGGACTGTTAATGGAAACAGTACTTTACCTGAAACGAAATTGACAAATAATGAATTTTATCAAAGTAGGCCGATTGTTATGAAAATTTGTACACCGCCATAACTTTTCATTCTGAACAACTTTTTTTATAATAATAATAATAATAACAATAATAATAAATGCCTTTTATTCATACAAAAGAGAACGTACATATAACAACAAAACCACAAGCTTTTGAATACAAAAAATAAACAAAACACAATACCATACTGTCAGAAAATTCCTGATAATCCTCAACGCCCATTTATTTAACTTCGGCAATGCTGTTAGTAACGTAAGTTAAGTACTTAAAAGGAATTTCCTGAAAAAGGTTTTGTGCTAAACTAATACTAATTTCATACCCGCCTGCCAGAGGGCCAACTAGCAGCAGGGTGTGTTTTCAATATACGCTAAAATAACTTGGGACTAAGTCTCTTCCCTTTGATTTTAGTTTACTCTTACCTAAAATTATAAGTTAATGCTAATGCTTCGATGATTCTGACGATTGTAACAAATAATATTTCATAGTTCGAAGATTTTTGCTATTTTATATAGAAAAAATATGTTCATTTAATAACTTTAGTTATCAAAAACTTATTTGAATTAACAACAAAAATATATATCTTTATTCTTATTGTACTTTTATTTTTAGGAATTCGAAGGTAGCATTTGCTCAGAAGAGAAAAAGTTAGAGTCTTCTAATGACGACGGGGCAAATTCTAATGAAGACAGTGCACCTAGCACAAAACGCGTTAAATTAGATTTAGCACAACCTAGTACTTCCAACGCGGGTGATACACCAAAACCGAATTTAAATAGAAGTAGAGACTTCTATAACATTTTAAACGACACGACTTTCACCAAAGCAAGGAGCTTTAGACCTAAGATGTCAAGTATACTTGCTCAAAGACTCAAGAAACACGAAGAATCCGAATCCCAAAAAAGTAAACCTGGCAGTTCAACTCAAGCACCAAACAAAAACCAAAAGTATAACTTGAGATTGTTTAAGTTATGTAAAACTACTTCATCGAGTAGTGACTCTGATGTCGATGTCATTAGTAATTCTACCATCAACTTTAGACAAAATTTAATCTCTCAGAGTCTCAAAAGCTCCCAAGAACAAGCCAATTCTGATGTGGATATTGAAATCAAAGTAAATAGCCCTCTTGAATTTGACTCGGAACATCCATTTTATGATGTTACATATGACGTTAAACAGGATAAAATCTATCTAAAAGCTACAAAAAGCAAAGACAAAAATTTATATTCGAAAGCTCAAGCGAATGCTTTCAATAAATCTTCGAAAGTTAACAGTAAAAGAAATAAGTCTGTTAAACTGATAAATAATACCATAAATAAAATGGAAAATATTTCCAAAAAACCCGCTACTACAAAAAATTCGTCAAATTTGATTTCACTTAATGAACTTATTCAATGTTTTGAAACAGACCGTCATAATGTGTCTGCAAATTCTGTAAAGCCATTAAAAAGACAGCGGTGTTCAGAACTGAACAATATCTACGAAAATTCAGTAAACCATTTAAAACCCCAGAAGTGTAGAAAAATAGATCACACTCTTAATAATTCTGAAATGGCTAACAAGTCTTCGTTAAATGTCGAGATTGAAAGTGTATTTAGTAAGGTAAATGATTCTAAATCTATTCCATGCATAAAAAACACCTCTAAAAATTCTGTATTGCCTATAAATTCTTTATTAAATAAGAAGCAAAGTGATATTAAAACAGAAAATAATCTTAAAACTACTGTTCCTTATAATCATATTGCAAATAATACTTTAACTGATAGCATTTGGAATGATCTTTCATCGAGTGATACAGACGATGATTCATCTTTGAATAATTCTAAACCTAATCCATGGGGGAAAACAGATAACTGTAAAAAATCTGCGTCACCCATAAACCCTTTATTAAATTTTAAGAAACAAGGTGACGCTGCAAAAACCGAAACTAATTCTACAAGTGCGTTTCCTTATAGTCACCGTGCAAGGAATACTGATAGCATTTTGCAGGAACTTTGGTCGGATGATACAGATGACGATATGCCCACTGATGTTACATCTTTAAATAATTCTCGACCTATTCCAGGTGCACAAATAAATAATTCTAAAAAGTCTTCTAAAAAGCCCCGCATAAACCCTCTAAATTTTAAAAAACAAAGTGGCACTGTAAAAATAAATTCTGAACCTACATGTTCTTATACTCACCATGCAATTAATGATGTAGCTACTAGCAGTCTGCTGGAACTTTTATTCGGGGATATACATTACGATAAGCTTTTTGAGGTTATGTCTCTTGTCAGTATCTCTGAAGATGAATATGAAAAATCGTGTAAAGCAACACGAGAGGAGCAAAAGAACGACCACAGTCCGAAAGATAACAATGTTAAAGAAGATTCTATGGATGGAAAATCCGACAGTAGTTTAATCGGGGATATACTTGACGATACGTCTATTGATATTATATCTTTACTAAGTTCCTCTGAAGATGAATATGAAGAATCGTATAAAGCAACACGAGATGAGCAAAAGGACGACTATAGTCCGAAAGATTATAATATTAAAGATAGTTGTATGGGTGGAAAACCTGACGCTAGAAATGTGGATTGTGATTCCGTTGAGAACGATAATAATTCTAGGGACGGATGTGAAGGCTCGAGTTCTGAAGGGAACAGTGGTAATTCCCAAGGGCCCCAAGAAAACGACACCGAAAGCAATGGAAGTTCTGCGGATGACAATTCTGACAGTAGTAGTGGTAATTCAGATAATAGCGATAACAATTCTGGAAGTGGACGTAAGGGGTCTCATTCTGAAAAGAATGGTAATGATTCTCAAGAGGAAAGCGAAACTAACGACCTTCAAGAGGAAAACGATACTGATGACAGTGAAAATTCTATGGATGGGGAAAATGATGGTGATAATGCTGGTTCTATTAATGCCGATAGTAATTCTGATGACGAAAATGGATACTCGGGTCCACAATATAGTGAAAAATCTAATTTTACTTGTATAAGTACATCTCCAGATGACAGTGATGACTGTTCTGAAGATGTGTATGAAGAGCCTAGTTATGAAAGCAGGCACGATGATTCCCAACGGAAAGAAAATGAAAGTTCAGTCGTTGCAAAATATGGTTCTGCTAGTATGGACAATCATTCAGATGAGACTGATAACAGATCTGATGATCACCGTGATTTTAAACTCAAACCAGAAGATGCTATAACTGAAAGTGACTTGGATACTGAAACTGCAGTATCACCAAGTAAAAGTGATAGTATTTGCAAAGAGAAATCTGAAGAATCCGAACTTAAAATGGAAGACTCTACTGATAAAGATATATCCAGTGAAGGTTGTACAAGTATGAAATCCAATACAAAAGGAGACACTGCTAATATGGATATTGATAGTTCATATCCATTAAGCAAAAGCGACAACAACTGTAAAGATAAATCTGAAGAAATTTTTTCGCAAATTGAAAACGAAAATTCTCAACAAGACCCTAACTCTGAAGATCATAAGACTGAAGGTACAAAATCTAATGACGATGTTGATAGTAGTAATATGGATACTGAAACTACCAATCCGTTAAGCAAAAGTGATACTAGTTATAAAGACGAATCTGATGAATGTTACTCAGATACAGAAAATGAAGATTCTCGGAGCAAAGATCATGAAACTAAAGGTACTGAAGAAGATACAAGTACAAAATCTAATATAGATGTTACTGCCGGTAATATGAATATTGATACTACATATCCGTTAAAAGAATGTGATACTAGTTGTAAAGGCAAATCCGAAGAAAATGAAGATCCTCAAACTGACTTCACTGACTTTGAAGATCAGAAAGCTAAAGATGCTGAAAGTAGTACATGTACAAAATTGAATACCGATGTTGATGCCGGTAATGTGGATCTGGATACTTCGTATCCGTTAACCAAAAGTGATACTAATATTAAACATAAATTTGAAGAGATTGATTCTGAATTAGAAAACAAAGGTTCTGAAAAACAAGGAACCTCTGAAGATCATAAAAGTAAAAGTACTGAAAAAGGTATAAGTACAAACTCTGATTTTGATGCCGGTAATACTTCATATTCTTTAAGTATTAAAGACAAATCTGAAGAACTTTCTGAAACAGAAAACGAAGACACTGACTCTGCTGAACATAAAAATAAAGACAATGTAAGTGATAAATCTGATTCCGATGCTGACATTGATACTAATAGTTTGAAAAATTATCTCCAGCATTTATTATGTAAAAGAAGCGAAAGTTTCGAGAATGAACCTGAATCACATCCCGAAACTGAACATGAAGTTTCTCAAGTGGAAAATCTTAACCCAGAAGATAAAAATTCCGAAGCAGATACAGACGAAAGAAAGTCTAATTCTGATATAGATACTAAAATTATCGATGCAAATACTAATAATATTCCATTTAATATTGAAACAGAAAAAGAGGAGTCTAAAAAAGATGTTTCTGGTTCTGAAGAGAATAATAAAGCTTGTGAAAATAGTGCAGGTAAAAAGCCTCGCAGTGATACTGATGCTGGAAATACTAGTATTGCATTAAGTGATAGTGAGGATGAAGACTCGACTGTAGAAGAAGCCTTAGCAAATTTTGTAGAGGAAATAACGTCTGCTTATAAAAAGAAAGATGAAGATAGTGAAAGTAATACAAGTAGATTAGCAGATTTTCTAGATGCAAATACTAATATTCCATTGAATATTGAAACAGAAAAAGAGGAGTCTAAAAAAGATGTTTGTGGTTCTGAAGAGAATAATAAAGCTTGTGAATATAGTGCAGGTAGGAAGCCTCACGGTGATACTGATGCTGGAAATACTAGTATTGCATTAAGTGATAGTGAACATGAAGATCCGAATTATGAAACAATCTGGGCAAATTTTCTAGAGGCAAAGTATGGTTATAAAAAGGAAGATGAAGATAATGAAAGCAATACAAGTAGAATAGCCAGTAGTGATATTGATGTTGGTATTAATAATCCAGTTCCATATTTATTAAACAGCAGTTTTAAAGATGAACACAAAGCATCCAATCCTAAAATAGAAACTGCTGATTCTCAAGAGAAAAATGTTAGTCCCGAAGGATCTAGTCATGAACGTACTACTTTTGAAGACATTGTTTCCTGCGCAGGAACTTCTACAGACATTCAAGGAGAAACGACAGTCCCGAAACCATCTCCTGAAAGTATTACGGAAGGTAGCGGTGATGATGTTACGACTGAAAAGATTATTTCAGATGTTGATAATAGTAACAGCCGTTCTTGTTTAACATCTGGAAATATTACTGAATTAGCAGAGCAACGTATTGAAGATACAATAACTAATGTTCATAGCGATGAAGAAAGTTCAAATGCTATTAACTGAACAATTGATATTACAGGTAAATGGAATGATAAGGCATGATACCGCTAAAACTTATTTTTGCGTAAAAAAAATTAATTAATTTTTACTATTAAAAAGTTGAAGCGCAGACTGTCTAATAATATTTGATATTACGAAAATTGTCATATAAATTTCTTTTTACAGGGTACCTAAATCTCCAGATCAAGCCTTAAGCTATCTGGAAATAAATCAGCTTACTGAAATCGCTGATTAAATTGAGAAAGACTGAAAGTACTACTTGGCGTAACTTTTTTATTTGTTTAGATTTTTTTGTTGTTGATGTAATTTACATGTTGTGCTAATTTTTTTGTGATTACTGTAACCATTGTGATGTGAATGTTTAAATTAATGTAATTTTTGATCTGCATGTAGTATCTAATTACACTCCTGGACAAAAAAAACGGACACTTACATTTTTTAAAATATTACTGTATTTAAGCGTCAGTTTCGTAGACCGTTTAAAGCCAAAAATATAAGTGTTCGTTTTTTTTTGTCCACGAGTGTATTAATATTTTTTTAAACAAGGTATAATTTCGACTGTTAAAAGTTTCATCAAAGTTAAAAGTTTAGTTAAGATTTCAATAATAATTTAGTTATACACTATATTACCGGTAGAAATTAAAGTAAATGCTTTTAAAAATTAAGTTCAAAGTATAAATACTTTGATGTTAAGTACCTAATATAGCTTTAATTATTTTTTAGAATTTAATAAAACTACAACAACTTCCATATATGTATTTAAAAATATTTTTTACTCTTTTAGGAGTCTTCTTAATGTAATAATAATACTGCTCGGATAGTATCAATATATGTAGTTATATCTTATTACTTGAAATAATTGTAACGAGATCGACCAATGTTTTGTTAAGTATCATAGTAATTTAACTGTCATAAAACAGTATAACATTATGTAGGATAGATCTAGAATACTTTTTTTTTTGAGATTCCAAATTTAAATCTTTTGGTTAATCTTTAATTATAAGGTAATTAAACTATTCCCTTATTAATGTATTCGATAAGAAATTACATTTAGTAATTAGACTTGTTCTGAAAAGGCTTGTGCTCTAGGTTAATGTGTTATATTTTTTAATGTTTATCGTATTCAATAAAACAAATTTTTATGACTGCATTTCTTAGTAAATTGTGAAAGGGGGACGTACATACTTTACGCCACTAAGAGACAAAAGATTTCCTTACTTATTTTCTACGCTCCATCTTAGACCTAAACAAAGCAGGTTCGCTCAGTAGGTTTGGATCAGTCGCATTGAAATGTAGTGGTGTTCCTGCCGAACCTTCTTCACTGCGATATCAGTAATGCCTATGACCACTTTACTGTCTTGGTAATTCTTCTTCTTTCTCATTCCCACTCTATCCATCTTTTATAGGCGCTTCTCTTTACCTCTTCGATGATTTTTCCTCTCTTTCTAGCCATCTGCCTGATGTTATCTTCCCACTGGACTCGTGGTATACCTCTTGCACTTCTTCCTTTTATTCATGTTTCAGAAATTAGTTTGGGGTACCTTTCATTAGTCATACAAGTAAGATGCCCCGCTGACAATCGACAAGATGCCCGTACCGTTTTAGTTGTTTATTTTCAATCTCCTAAATAATTGGTTCTTGTCTTCTTCTTACAGTTCCATCTCCTATCGGAGGTTGGAAATCATCATTGCAATTTGCACCTTGTTGACCGCAGCTCTGAACTACACTCGTACCACTCCCTTAGATTTCGTAGCCAGGAAATTCTTCTACGTCCTACACTCCTTTTTCCCTGGACTATAACCCTCGGTAATAAGTATTTTTCTCCCCTCATTATATGGCCCATATATTCTAATTTTTTATAGTTTTTATTATTTCACATTCTTTCCCAATTTTTAGCAGTACATCTTTATTTGTTATTCTTTCTGTCCATGCTATTTTCCACATTCTCCTATAACACCACATTTCAAAAGCTTCAATGTTTTTCTGTTTTATAGTCCATGCTTCCATACCGTACAATAACCTGGAGAAAACATAACAACGTAACATTCTCAGATTTAAATTAATGTGTCGGCAGCATAGGAACTTTTTCATTTTAATAAACGCTTGCCTCGCTATTTCTATTCTTCCTTTAATTTCTCAAGTTTGTTCGTTAGTTTCGGTGATGCATGTTCTTGTCTAGCTCGTCCCTTTATGCTTCTATTCCTAATTCTATCTCTTCTGGTTTTGCCCAGTACTCTTCCCAGGTACTTCATCTCCGATGCCAATCATTCTTTCAGTTGGAACATAGGCCTCCACGAGATTTCTCCAACGAATCCTATTTCTGGCTAGAGCTTTTAACTCATTCTAAGTTTTCCCTGTCTCTTTCACTCAGGGGGGTCTACCAGTCTTGCGGCTCCCTTGTTATATCATTAGGTGGTCTGCCGAGTGTATGGCCCAACCATCCCCATTTGCGTCTGCGAATTTCCAGATCTATTCTATTTTGATTTGTTGCTTTCCATAGGTCTTCATTTGAAATGTGGTCTGACTAAAAATTTTGTAGGATACGACGTAGGCATTTATTGATGAACACTTGAAGTTGATTTGTGATAATTTTGGTTACCTTCCGAGTTTCGCTTCCGTTTAACAAAACTGATTTGACGTTGGTGTTAAATAGACCAAGTTTCGTTTGTAAAGAATATGTCTGCCAAATCTTGTTTAGTGTTCTGAAAGCTGTTCGTGCTTTTTGTATCCTGCTGACTACATCGGCTTCAGATCTTCCGTTCTTGTTGATAATACTGCCGAGATATACTTACCTATCAACTCTTTCTACAATCTTATTATTTACGCACAGAGAGTTTACATTTAAGGTCATCAGGTGCATTTGTTTTGTTATGGTTATTACTAAACCTACTTTGCTTTGATTGTAGGAATAAATATTGTTCTGTAATATCTTTATGTTTGTACCAGGTTTCCAATTAGTAATAGATTTGTGATGCAGAAGTCTATCAAACATTCACCATTGTTGTTTATTTCATTCTATTCCATATTGCCCAATTGTTCCAAATCCTGTTTCGTTGTTTTTGCCTATGTGTGCGTCCAATCTCCCATTATAACTTCTAGTGTTTGTTGTAGTTCATTATAGAACTGATCTTTATCATTTGCATTAGTGTTTTCTGTTGGACTACCCCTATTTTTTGCTGTAGTTCGAGGTAGGGTTGTAATATTCCACGTTTCAATTTTGCTTTAGTAATGTCATTGGGCACCTAATTTACGACGCTCTCCTCCGAATACAGAGACAGAGTAACAACATTCAACACGGTGCAATATGTAGCATCAAACGACGCATCAATCACGTAACTCGCAGAGTCGGGCCGGGCGGGGTTGTTTACGCACTGGCCTCGACACTGAAAGATATAAGAGGTTAACGATAACAAGCAATTAATAAAGACTATGTATGGAGACCATCGGATCTGTGGTAAGGAAACGATTGCAAGCATTCAAATGAATGTTAAAAATCAAGTGGGTAAATATAATCACAAGCGGCGAAATTTTTAGGAGAACAGGAGAAGAGCGACGTCTGTGGAAACACATAAAAACGCGACGTGACCAGCTAGTCACTAGCTGCTGCTGCTAAGTATCACATTAGCATTTTAAAAAAATTACTTTCGATTTATTTAGTTTCTTTGCACTCTGTATATATTAATTTTGAATTGCCCTATATATATAAACTTCCTTGGATATTTATAGTGCGCATGCGTTATAGAGCTTCTCGTTTCTTATTGGTCAAAGTGCTCTGAAGTTCGTTCTTTAAAGTATTTTAACTTATGTTTAAAGTTAGTTGTGTGTAATATTACTTTAATTACAAAAACTAAAAGTGCGATTAAGAACTTACAATTATAAATTGTGTTATATTGACTAAAACATAAAATAGTTCATTGGGATATAACGGTGCATATAATTAACTTTTGGAAACTTAGTTGGTGCTGTTGGCGGGAGATTGGCAATGCGAGGTTAAGTTTGTATAACGGTGTATACTATTATGGATTTTGTTATTAATTAAAAGAATTAGTCTATCCAAAATGGGTATTACCGGTTTATTACCTTTTCTTGCAAATTCCTCTAAAAAATGTCACATAAGCGAGTTTAAAGGATGTACTGTGGCAATCGATTCCTACTGTTGGTTGCACAAAGGTGCCTTCTCTTGTGCTGAAAAACTAGTTAGAGGAGAAGATACACATTTGTAAGTAATATATTTAATCCGCTTAATAACTAAGTAACTAAATTACTTGTTGTAGGCACATAAATTATTGCCTAAAATTCATAAAAATGTTACAATCGTATAACATAAAACCGATACTGGTTTTTGATGGGCAGCACTTACTAGCAAAACGAGAGACCGAAAGTAAACGTAGAGAACAAAGAAGATTTGCTCGCAAGCAGGGAATTGAACTTCTTCGATTAGGGAAAGTCGAAGAGGCCCACAGTTATTTTCGTAAATGCGTCGATATTACGCATAAGATGGCTTTGAGGTTAATACAAGAATGTAGGAAGCTTAACGTCGATTGTATTGTTGCTCCCTTTGAAGCTGATGCGCAACTGGCATATTTCAGTATTACTGAGATTGCAGATATTGTGATTACGGAAGACTCTGATCTTATTTTATTTGGATGCTATAAAGTAAGTGTTGTTCTTAGTTTATATAATGTGAAGTTTTATATATTGCCATTGCAGATTTTATTTAAATTATCATTAGATGGTTCTGGAATGCTTGTAGAACAGTATAAATTAAATAACTCGATGAACATGCGTCCGAATGAATTTTCATTCGATAAATTTAGATATATGTGTATCCTCTCAGGATGTGATTATTTGGAATCCCTACCTGGGATTGGGCTTAAGAGAGCCTTAAAGGCTGTAAAAATGACATGTGATCCTGACATTTATAAAGTAAGTTATTTTATATACAATAATAAGCTTCTAAAATTAGTATGTAAATTGTGTTACATTACAGTTGATACCAAGGTTGCCTACATATTTGAATATTAAAACCCTAAAAGTAACTGCAGCGTACATAGAGAATTTCAAAGTAGCTGATGCCACGTTTAAGCATCAAATAATATACGATCCAATACAGCGAAAGCTGTTACCTTTAACCGATCCTGCAAGTTGTGGAACTCCTAAGGAATATTTGAAAAATGCGGGGACTTACTGTGATCCAAATAAAGCCCTGCAGTTGGCATTAGGCAATATAGATCCAATAACGTTTGAAGTTTTAGACAAATGGAACCCGGATGATTTCTTAAATACACCTGTGAGTTTAATATTTACTTTTAGTTTTCTATTAAATGTTAGATTAACTTTTAAAAATAAACCCACAAACTTTTTGCTTACATATGATTTTACTTAGTACTTGCTAAGTCTAAATATGATTATTAATTTTTATAGGTTGCATCAAGCATTTGGTCAGGTAATTATAAAAAACAACATTATGCAGAACCTAGTACAGAGATACTTAGTTTTGACACAACTGTTACACGTAAAAGAGTAAATGTATCTACGAAAAAAATTAATATCGAAGATGTACAGTCTGTTGATGACTATGATAAAAGATTATCTTACGAGTTAAAGATGTATACTGTAGAACCATCCCCAAAGCGCCCCCGCTTGGAACACTCCCAAAATGATACTCCCACATTGGAATCTCATACTGAAGATACTTCCTTATTGAATCCGTTCTTGAAAAAGAAGGATCCAAAAAGATATAGCAAGTTTGAACGAACTAGTTTAGATAATGGTGGTAGTAGTGTAACAAGTCGTTTTTTCGCATCAAAATCAACTCCAACTCCTACTGGTTGCTCTGTCAGACCGAGCAAAAATATTAACACACAGCAAGAGCCCTCTGCCTCACAAGAACAAGAACAAAAATTGAAAGGATTCAAATTTTCCATGTCATCGATCAAGCACCTGACTGCACAGGATAACAATTTATCGTCATCTCCGCCGAAAAATTTGTCGGATTCAGAGAGTACTGTATCCAATCTTGATGTCTTAAGTGTATATTCTGTCACGCCGAGCAAAAATATTAATACACAGCAAGAGCCATCTGTTTCACAAGAACAAGAGCAAACATTGAAAAAATTCAAATTTTCCATGTCATCGATCAAGCACCTGACTATACAGGATAACAATTTATCGCCATCCCCGCCAAAAAATTTGTCGGATTCAGACAGTACTGTATCGAACCTTGATGTCTTAAGTGCATATTCTAAACAACCCAAAAAAAAGTTACCAGGTCGTAGCTCAAATGATAAATCTCCAAATTCTCAAAACTTGGACTATAACGAAACGGTAAACAGTAATAATGTAAACATAGAAGAAAATGAAATCTCTGTAGTTACTATAAGTTCTACAACCGTTAACAATGAGTCTGATGATGTTCAGTCATCAGAGGATGAGAACAGAGTTAGTCCTGTCATTACACGTTTTAATAGAATGTTTAAATATAATAAATCATACAAAAAATGTAAACGGTTAAAAGAAAACTTAGAAGATATAACTATAATTAGTTGTCACGGAAGCTGTAATGAGGAGAAAGAAAACGACGAACAATCTGATTATTATGAAGGGAGTGACGAAAACATATCGAACGTCGGTTCTAAAAATATACCTGAATTAGAAATAGACATTTCAGATACAGAGGATTCGGTTGTTGATAATGACTCGAATAAAGAAAATTTAACCCCAGAACAAGAACAAACTGAAAAGTCAACTTTGCAAGAAGATGCAAACGCTGAACTTACTTCACAAAGTGATTCAAATAGCGAGACTATAATAACCGGCAATGATATTCCCGAAACAATAAGCGGGAAAAAAGTAGTCACGAATCTCGATGTAAATCGTAAGAATTTTATGGTAATATCCGACGATTATGTTTCCCACGCAGAAAAATGTGTAGTTCGGCAGACTAAAAATGCTGGATCGAGTAGAAGTACACAAGCAGAAGGACGTAGAGTTAATGTTTCAGAGAACCCTGGTCCAAGTGCATCTAATGTTGATAACTCGCAAAAACGAGCCGTACAGGTATGCTTTTATACAGTGTGTCCCTGGATTGAGTTTGCTGCAGTTATAATAGATGGAAAACTTCATCTTTTGAAAAAATGGCATTCTTTATAAAAGTTTCTGACTTTCAAAAAAATAAGATTTTTGAATTAGAAGTTTGGTGATTTGTATTGGGTGCTGTAAAAATTACATTTTAATAAAACTTGATTGTAGTTTATTTGTGAATACAATAAAATTTTAAACTGTTAAATTTCTAATTCAACAGACTTTAATTTTCGAGGACCTAGAAACTTTTAATAAAGCGTAACATTTTTTTTGATGCATTATGCCTTTAGTAAATTCAATCCGGACACATACTGTATATATCCTAACATTTGCATTGGTTTACATTTAGTATAATTCCGTATTAAAGTATTTATTAATCATAATTTTTAATAAATGCAAAATTTGTTACAGAACGGACGTTCAACTAAACCTACTAAATCATCTCAAATAAAAAAAAAAGGTCCCATACAACTTACTATTAGTGGTATGTTTGAGAAACTGCAACCCAAAGACAATTTATGATTCGTTCCCCTTTAATGTAGTTTAAGGTTTTTTTTTTAAGTTTCCACGTTTTGTGTTTAAGAATTATTATTTGTATTTTTAAAAGTCGTTTTCAAGGCTGTGATGTTTTGTAGTTATAGCAAAAACAGAATAATTCTTACTAGTCATGTACTACATTGTTTATAAATTAGATATATGTAAATTAACTTTGAAATATGTATAAACCCTTTCCAAAAATGTTACATTTTTGTTTGAACATAGCGGTCTGTTGGCAATGTTTGTAGTGTTAGTTAAACAAAAATGTGTTATAAATTCAAATACGTTTAATGTCAAATATGTTTCGTTGTTACTTTACAGCTGCGGAACACTGGCATATTTAACTCGAATTAATTTTAAAAAGTATTCTTTGTAAAGACTGAAATATGTGTATTTGTAGAATTTTAACAATCTGACAAATTTTAGTCTGTGATGTAGATTTAAAATGAATGAGTACCCCATGTTTTATTTATTAAATAATTTCCTTGTTTTTGCAAAGAAATAAAAAGTTTTCTAATTATTGCTTTTATTGACATCTCTCTGTTGTATGGTATAGCTGGTTCAGATTTACAAATTTCGGCTTTACTTATTACAGAAAATAACGGTAGAACTGCGAGTAGTTAAAAGTGACTACTACGTCTTTATCCTGCCATAAACACCCTGCCGAGAGCTCCAGACCGTTGCCCCTAAGTTTCTTCTGAATTTCTTTTTCTAACAGCTTATATCACCCTGCGTAAGTCTTCGCTTGTTTGTTTTGACTCTTTTTTTTGCCATTTATTATATGCTTGTTCTTCATCTTCATTATTTTAAAATACCTCCGTCTGCCCGGCCATTTTTTACATGATTCCCTATTGGTCCTATTTTTCTAAGTATTGCCTCAAGAGCTAAGTTAAACGAAGTCACTGATAAAGTGTCTCCTTGCCTAACATCTGAGTTTATCTGGAAACTTTTTGTATTGCTGTTTGCTACTCGAACTTGTACCGATGTTTCTGTTAATGTCATCCTTACTAGTTTCGTTAATTTTTCTGGTATTCCCATTAATTTCGAATGCCCTAAAAATTTATTTCTATCCAAATATGCTGTCGAAATCTTGTCTAAAATCCATAAATAATATGTGGTATGTAATTCTGTATTCTCTTGCTTTTTCTTTGACTTGCTGAATAAAGTGAGTACAATTTGTTGTTGATTCAAAGCCGTTCTGGTAGTCCGCGATTATTACTGTATTCTGATATACGTTGGTTTAGTATTGATGAGAATATTTATAAGTTATATTTAATAGAGCTATTCCTCTGTAACTGTTGCAGTCGAGTTGGTAGATACGGATACTTCATATCCGTTAAGCAAAAGTGATACAAGTTTTAAAGACAAATCTGAATAACCTTCTGAAACAGAAAATGAAACTTTTGGAAGAAAAGACACTGATGCTGCAGAACATAAAAATAAAAAGGGCGAAAGTTGTATAAGTTTGAAATCTGATTCCGATGATGTTGACGGTGATATTATTGATGTGAATCCTTACATCCCTCCTTTATCAGCTGAGAACAGAAGCAGTTTCAAGAAGGTACGTCAAACTTAACGTAAAGTTTCCCAAGAGGAAAATATTAATCCAAAAGATAGAGATACTGAAACGGACACAGGCAGTAGAAAATCCGATCCTGAGATTGATGTTGAAGCTACCGATGCGAGTACTAATATTCCACTGAATATTGAAAGAGAAAATGAAGAATCTAAAAAAGATGTTTGATATCCTGAAGAGCAAATTAAAGATCGTGATTTTATGTTTTGCCAGTTTATTCAAGAAAGAAGAGCTGAAGATATTAATTTTCACAACAAAGTTCTTTTCACTGATGAGGCATGCTTTACAAAGAGGGGTATAACAAATTTGCATAACCAACATGTGTATGCAAATGAAAATCCACATGTTAGCAAGCAACGTCACTTTCAGAACGAGTTTCGAATCAATGTGTGGGCAGGAATAATCGGTAGTTTCGTGATAGGTCTTGTAATTTTATCAAATTGTTTAAATGGAGAGAGTTATTTAGAATTTCTTCAAAATAGACTACCAGATTTATTGGAACACTTGCTGTTAGTTTTTAGATGTGACATGCAGTTTTTATACACGACGGAACCGCCTCATTTTTCATTAAATGTTCAGAACCATCTTCACGTACAGTTTCCTAACAAATGGATAGGTAGGGGAGCTGAAGCTTCTGTAAACTGGGCACCAGGTTCACTAGATTTGAACATCTGTAATTTTTTTTTTTTTTTGAGTATTATAGAGCAAAGTGTATTCCAGTCCTATAAACACTGAGGAAGAACTTTGGACTAGGACAGGCATGGCGAACCTATGGCACGCGTGCCAAAGGTGGCACGTACGAAAATTTTACTGGCACGCGACGGGCTGACAGTATTATAATTTTATTGCTCGAATAATTAAAAATAGAAATATACATCTCTAGTGAAATTTATTGGGAGTCATTCAAACATAACTGCATCTGGCTTTTTAGCCGCAAACATAATTGCTAAAGACGGAAAACCATTTAGTAATGGGGAATATATTAAAGAAGCATGGTTAAAATGCGTACTCTTTGAAGGTTTTGCAAATAAAAACAATATTAGGAGAATAAAGAATATGCCTTCGGCTAGAAACACGGCGAAAGAGTCAATACCAACAACAACTACATAATTATCTTCTGGTTTAATTTCTCTCTGTCTTGATGAGAGTAGTGATATAACTGGATCAGCTCGTTTAGCAATTTTTATTCGTTATTGCATTGAGAATAATATCAAAGAAGAATTGACCATTTTAACATTATTACCAATAACATCAAAAGGAATAAATACTTGCAATGCCGTTATAAATGTACTTGCCAAAAGAGAAATAGATCTTTCTAAAACTGCACCAGTAACTACGAAAATTTCTAAAATTATTAAATGAAGTAAACTTGGTGTACAATGGTTTACTTATGTCCTTATGTGCAACAACGACCGATGGTTAAGCCATGAAAAAGTTCTTCAAAGTTTAGTATTTACTTTAATACTTGTTTATAAGTTTATGTTTTTTTGTTAACTTTTAAATGAAATAATTAAATTTTTATTAATTTTTTTTTCTCCTGTAAAAACTATTTGGCACGTGGGTAACTGGATAAATATTATTTGTAAATTTGTGGCACGCGAACATACAAAGGTTCGCCACCACTGGACTAGGATATAAAACGTTTCATGCTCAATTGGAAATAATGCAGAAATGTGCGGAGAGTACAATTCAATTTTTATATGTATGTATTATCTGTAACCTCTTATACCTTTCGGTGTCGAGCTTGGTGCGTTAACGTATGAGGCTCTACGGGTGCAATGCAGAACCCGGCTCATCTCTGCGGGTTACGAAGTTGGTGCGCCGTTTAATACCTACATACTGCACCATGTGTATAGTGTTAGTGTGTGTATGTGTAGGACCTTGTTACTCTACCTCTTAGGCCTGTATTCGGAGAAGAGCGTCGTTAATTTGGTACCCAACGACGAATGGTCACCAGGACTCCATACCGACCTCTAGACAGCAGGAAAATCCTGCCTATCAGGAGATTCGAACCACGGATTAACCTGACGCTCTACCACTGCGCCACCCTGCCTTCTAGCATTGTTTCTAATGAGTTTAAGCAATAAAATATTATTATATGAAACTAAATGTTAGGTTATGTTTTATACCTAACACCGATTACAGCGCCACCTACATGTAAATAATCTATAGTGCGCATGCGATAAAGAACTTCTTGTTTCTGATTGGTCAAAGTGTACCGGTCTTTGAAATATTTTAAGTTTTGTGCAAAGTGCCTCTGCATTTGAATCATTATTTTAACCCTCAAAAACCTAATGTGTGATTAAGAACTTAGAGTTTTAACGTGTGTTATCGTTACTAAACATAAAACAGTTCATTGGAGTCTAATGGTGCATATAATTTAACTTTTGGAAATGTAGTTGGTTCTGTTGGCGGGAGTTTGGCAATGCGAGGTTAAGTTTGTATAACGGTGTATACTATTATGGATTTTGTTATTAATTAGAAGAATTAGTCTATTCAAAATGGGTATTACCGGTTTATTACCTTTTCTTGCAAATTCCTCAAAAAAATGTCACATAAGCGAGTTTAAAGGATGTACTGTGGCAATTGATTCCTACTGTTGGTTGCACAAAGGTGCCTTCTCTTGTGCTGAAAAACTAGTTAGAGGAGAAGAGACACATTTGTAAGTAATATGTTTAATCCGCTTAATAACTAAGTAACCGAATTACTTATTGTAGACACATAAATTATTGCCTAAAATTCATAAAGATGTTACAATCGTACAACATAAAACCGATACTGGTTTTCGATGGGCAGCACTTACTAGCAAAACGAGAGACCGAAAGTAAACGTAGAGAACAAATAAGATTTGCTCGCAAGCAGGGAATTGAACTTCTTCGATTAGGGAAAGTCGAAGAGGCCCACAGTTATTTTCGTAAATGCGTCGATATTACACATAAGATAGCTTTTATGTTAATACAAGAATGTAGAAAGCTTAACGTCGATTGTATTGTTGCTCCCTTTGAAGCTGATGCGCAACTGGCATATTTCAGTATTACTGAGATTGCAGATATTGTGATTACGGAAGACCCTGATCTTATTTTATTTGGATGCTATAAAGTAAATGTTGTTCTTAGTTTATATAATGTGAAATTTTATATATTGCCATTGCAGATTTTATTTAAATTGTCATTAAATGGTTTTGGAATGCTTGTAGACAAATATAAATTAAATAACTCGATGAACATGCGTCCGAATGAATTTTCATTCGATAAATTTAGATATATGTGTATCCTCTCAGGATGTGATTATTTGGAATCCCTACCTGGGATTGGGCTTAAGAGAGCGTTAAAGGCTGTAAAAATGACGTGTGATCCTGACATTTATAAAGTAAGTTATTTTATATATAATAAGCTTTTAAAATTAGTATGTAAATTGTGTTACATTACAGTTAATACCAAGGTTACCTACCTATTTGAATATTAAAACTCTAAAAGTAACTGCAGCGTACATAGAGAATTTCAAAGTAGCTGATGCCACGTTTAAGCATCAAATAATATACGATCCAATACAGCGAAAGCTGTTACCTTTAACCGATCCTGCAAGTTGTGGAACTGCTAAGGAATATTTGAAAAATGCGGGGACTTACTGTGATCCAAATAAAGCTCTGCAGTTGGCATTAGGCAATATAGATCCAATAACGTTTGAAGTTTTAGATAAATGGAACCCGGATGATTTCTTAAATACACCTGTGAGTTTAATATTTACTTTTAGTTTTCTATTAAATGTTAGATTAACTTTTAAAAATAAACCCACAAACTTTTTGCTTACATATCATTTTACTTAGTACTTGCTAAGTCTAAATATGATTATTAATTTTTATAGGTTGCATCAAGCATTTGGTCAGGTAATTATAAGAAACAACATTATGCAGAACCTAGTACAGAGATACTTAGTTTTGACACAACTGTTACACGTAAAAGAGTAAATATATCTACGAAAAAAATTAATATTGAAGATGAACAGTCTGTTGATGACTATGATAAAAAATTATCTGACGAGTTAGAGATGTATCCTGTAGAACCATCCCCAAAGCGCCCCCGCTTGGAACACTCCCAAAATGATACTCCCACATTGGAATCTCATACTGAAGATACTTCATCCTTATTGAATCCAAAAAGATATAGCAAAGTTGAACGAACTAGTTTAGATAGTAATGGTAGTAGTGTAACAAGCCGGTTTTTGGCATCAAAATCAACTCCAACTCCTACTGGTTGCTCTGTCACACCGAGCAAAAATATTAACACACAGCAAGAGCCCTCTGTCTCACAAGAACAAGAACAAAAATTGAATAAATTCAAATTTTCCATGTCATCATCGATCAAGCACCTGACTAAAGAACAAGAACAAAAATTGAATAAATTTAAATTTTCCATGTCATCATCGATCAAGCACCTGACTCAAGAACAAGAACAAAAATTGAAAAAATTTAAATTTTCCATGGCATCATCGATCAAGCACCTGACTGCACAGGATAACAATTTATCGTCATCTCCGCCGGAAAATTTGTCGGATTTAGAGAGTACTGTATCCAATCTTGATGTCTTAAGTGTATATTCTGTCACACCGAGCAAAAATATTAATACACAGCAAGAGCCATCTGTTTCACAAGAACAAGAGCAAAAATTGAAAAAATTTAAATTTTCCATGGCATCATCGATCAAGCACCTGACTAAACAGGATAACAATTTATTGTCATCCCCGTCAGAAAATTTGTCGGGTTCAGACAGTACTGTATCGAACCTTGATGTCTTAAGTGCAAATTCTAAACAACCCAAAAAAAAGTTACCGGGTCGTAGTTCAAATGATACATCTCCAAATTCTCAAAACTTAGACTATAACGAAACCGTAAACAGTAATAATGTATACATAGAAGAAAATGAAATCTCTGTAGTTACTATAAGTTCTACAACCGTTTACAATGAGTCTGATGATGTACATCATGTTCAGTCATCAGAGGATGAAAACCAAGTTAGTCCTATTATTACACATTTTAATAGAACATTTAGATATAATAAATCATACAAAAAATGTAAAAAGTTAAAAGAAAACTTAGAAGATATAACTATAATTAGTTGTCACGGAAGCTGTAATGAGGAGACAGAAAACGATGAACAATCTGATTATTATGAAGGGAGTGACGAAAACATATCGAACGTCGGTTTTAAAAATACACCTGAATTAGAAATAGAGATTTCAGATACAGAGGATTCGATTGTTGATAATGACTCGAATAAAGAAACTTTAACCCCAGAACAAGAACAAACTGACAAGTCAGCTTTACAAGAAGATGCAAACTCTGAAGTTACTTCACAAAGTGATTCAAATAGCGAGAGTGTAATAACCGACGATGATATTCCCAAAACAATAAGCGGGAAGAAAGTAATCGTGAATCTCGATGTAAATCGTAAGGATTTTATGGTAACATCCAACGAGTATGTTTCCAACACTGGATCGAGTAGAAGTACACAAGCAGAAGGACGTAGAGTTAATATTTCAGAGAACCCTGGTCCAAGTGCATCTAATGTTGATAACTCGCAAAAACGAGCCGTACAGGTATGCTTTTATACAGTGTGTCCCTGGATTGAGTTTGCTGCAGTTATAATAGATGGAAAACTTCATCTTTTGAAAAAATGGTATTCTTTACAAAAGCTTCTGACTTTTTAAAAATAAGATTTTTGAATTAGAAGTTTGGTGATTTGTAGGTACTGGGTGTTGTAAAAATTACGTTTTAATAAAACTTTATTGTAGTTTATTTGTGAATACAATAAAATTTTAAACTGTTAAATTTCTAATTCAACAGACTTTAATTTTCGAGAACCTAGAAGCTTTTATCAAGCGTAACATTTTTCTTGATGCATTATGCCTTTAGTAAATTCAATCCGAAGATACTGTATATATCCTAATATTTGCATTAGTTTACATTTAGTATAATTCCGTATTAAAGTATTTATTAATCATAATTTTTAATAAGTGCAAAATTTGTTACAGAGTGGACGTTCAACTAAACCTACTAAATCATCTCAAATAAAAAAAGGTTCCGTACAACTTACTATTAGCGGTATGTTTGAGAAACTGCGATCCAAAGACAATTCATGATTCGTTCCCCTTTAATATAGTTAAAGGTTTTTTTAAGTTTCCACATTTTGTGTTTAAGAATTATTA
Source organism: Melanotus villosus (assembly GCA_963082815.1). Classification (NCBI taxonomy): domain Eukaryota; kingdom Metazoa; phylum Arthropoda; class Insecta; order Coleoptera; family Elateridae; genus Melanotus; species Melanotus villosus. The sequence continues at coordinate 40,195,549 of OY720427.1, forward strand.
TTTGTATTTTTAAAGTCGTTTTCAAGGCTGTGATTTTTCTTAGTTATAGCAATAACAGAATAACTCTTACTAGTCATGTAATACATTGTTTATAAATTAAATGTATGTAAATTAACTTTGAAATATGTCTAAACCGTTTCCAAAAATGTTTCATTTTTGTTTAAACATAGCGGTCTGTTGGCAATGTTTGTAGTGTTAGTTAAACAAAAGTGTGTTATAAATTCAAATACGTTTAATGTCAAATATGTTTCGTTGTTACTTTACAGCTGCGGAGCACTGGCATATAAATGTATTTAACTCGAATTAATTTTAAAAAGTATTCTTTGTAAAGACTGAAATATGTGTATTTGTAGAATTTTAACAATCTGACAAATTTTAGTCTGTGATGTAGATTTAAAATGAATGAGTACCCCATGTTGTATTTATTAAATAAGTTCCTTGTTTTTACAACGAAATAAAAAGTTTTCTAATTAATGCTTTTATTGACTTCACTCTGTTGTATGGTATAGCTGGTTCAGATTTACAAATTTCGGCTTAATTACTTATTACAGAAAATAACAGTGGAACTGCGAGTAGTTAAATGTGACTACTACGTCTTTATCCTATCATAAACACCCTGCCAAGAACTCCGGACCGCTGCCCCTAAGTTTCTCCTGAATTTCTTTTTCTAACAACATCATATCACCCTGCGTCAGTCTTCGCTTGTTTGTTTAACTCTTTTCTTTGCTATTGTATATTATATGCTTGTTCTTCATCTTCATTATTTTAAAATATCTTTGTCTGTCCGCCCATTTTTTACATGATTCCCTGTTGGTTTTTTCTTATCAGCACCCCATTCAGTTATTTCACATACTGCTTGTTCCCTGCGCGTTATCTTAATGTGACCATGTCCCTAATTCATTCATTTATTTCCTTATACAATGTTTTAAATGTGCTTTTAGCAGTTTCTTATTAAGGCTAATGATCACTACATCATTGCAGGCAAGAATTTATTTTCGTTAATTTTTTATTGATCCTTCGATTTTCATCCTTATCACTGTTTCAGAAGAAGTAAAGTTGAATAGCTATGCCGATAATGTATCTCCTTGCCTGGGCACCGGATTTTATATCAAATTCTTCCATTATTTTTATTTTAACCCTTGCTCTTGTTTTGTTTATTGTCGTATACAGTGTGTCGAGTCCTACTACCATTTGGACAGCGGTTTTAAGCCTGTTTAAAATTAATGAACATATAATGTATTCTTGGGTTTTTTCTTTTATGAAATTCGCAACAATGGTCAAGTAGCTAGAGTGTACGATTCCCTTATTCGTAGAGCTCGTGTTTGTATTAGAAAGAGCTCAAGGAACACAGTTTGAACAATTTTTGTAATACTGTGATTTAATTAAATATTTTTTTGCACTCCCGGGCGTAAAGTGACTACTTTTCGCCCGCAAAGAAGGGCGTAAAGTTCATTATTGCAGACCTCGGGTGCACTTTACGCTCGCTACAAATTAATTTGAAATATCACAAAAATACCTTAGTTACAATACAATTTTTATAAAATCACTCTTGCCGTGAATGCGTCAATTTGACATTGTTAAAAATATCATTAGAAAAATTTTATTATAAATCAAAAAATTTAAATAAAATTTCCGTTCGTGCAAAAAATATTGTATGTACCACAGGCGTAATAAGCGACTTTGGCCTTTGGCGTGTTATAACCCTCGGCTAAAGCCTCGGGTTATCATATTCACGCCGCAGGCCAAAATCGCCTTCTTAACGCCCTTGATACATAAATAACTATTTTCTACGACTATTAAGGAATATGTTTATTGTATATTAATTATCAATTAATAAATGTAGCTCGTTGCATACGACGTCGTAGGAAATAAAACATAAACAAAACTACAATGTGAACATTTTCGTACAGGTTAAAAAATAATATAAACCATGAAAAAAGTGCACATCAAATTTTCCTAGAAACGCAACTTAGTTACGTCAAATTTAAAATGAATGTCTCATGTCAAAGGTAGTGTATTTAAAAATATTTAATTTAAAATCTAAAATTGCCTGAAAAGTCACGGTACTCGTAGTTACAATTTGTCATAATAACGTTTAATACTGTAGTAAATAATAAATAAACCTTTCTTTATCAAAAAGTGTTAAAATATTGTTAGGTAATAAAATACCTTGTTATCAAAGTTAGTTTTGTTTGACTTTAAAAAGAAATGTATAGTCGTAGAAAAAGTATAGTTAAAACTGGCACGGAATGTTCATTTCCCACTCGTAAGAATTGCAGCACTCGCCTGGCGGCTCGTGCTGCAACTTTCATACTCGTGAGAAATGAATATCATTCCGTGCTTGTTATACAATATATTATTTTCTACAGTTTATTCAATTTTTTAACAATTTTCACAGTTACCGTTATTATTAAATATTTGTTTTTATTACAAAACTTTGACTTCTTGTAGCTTCACAACTATGTAGTTTAGGATAAAGGGTTATAGGAACTTTTTTACTTAAAAACGTCTCTCCTACATACTGGTAAAATTTGTTCCGCCCATTATGACTCACCCTGTATAATGATTAAATAATCAATAAATCATCGCAATACAGAGATAAATTATTTTCTTAAGAATAGGTAAAAGACAATAATTATGTTGTCAGATTTTTATAAAAATTTACAAAAACAACCGTCTTCAAAAGGCTGCATTTTTGCAGGGATGCATATTTGAATGAAGGTTCTGTTTCATTTGAAAATGCCGTACAGTTTATTGATTTGTTTTTGATGCACCCTGTATGTTGTGAACTGCTAGAAATGGGCACATTCTTTTTTGATATTTTAAATTTATCAGGTTAGTGATTTATGTATGTGATGATTGAATAATCAAGCAATCCTCGTAATACAATGATAAATTATTTTCTTAAGAATAGGTGAAACTTGTTCTTAGTTTTGTAGGTACCATTCAATGAAATTTGGAAAAATGTATTTTCTTAAATTTGTCATCGTTGCATACTGTTTGTTAAGATATACGAATTTGATATAATATAACAGTGGTAAATGCTTTTGGATAGTAAAATCCTTGATTATTTTAAAGGACAGGAATTTGCTTTTACACTTTCTACACCTCCCGCCACAAAATTTGAAATGGGAACGTATGTCATAAGTTTCACTGAACGCTTTCAAAAAATAATAATGTCAAATGTAGACGCACATGTTCATGCGCATAGTATGTAGTTGTCAGAAAATCTAAAAATCATCCGACTGTACAAGCAGTTTTATGTTATTGTGACTGTTTTATTGAATTTGGTCGTTTTAGTTTGTAAATTTCAATAATTCGAATAAAATAAGATGCCAGTAAGAAGAGCAGCTCATGCAGGAAGTTGGTACACAGACTCAGGTAAATATAAGCAAGCAAATCAGCTGTTCTTAAAATTCTATTGTTCAAAATAATTAGGATAAGTCACTGACCCCGTGTTCTGTGTTTATAAAATGATTTTTCCTCTTATTATCAACCGAACTTGTCTTATACCCATTTAGTTATTAACTTTATGAACAGTTGGTTTAACACACAAAAATACATCGGTCGACAGTAGAAGACACTACTTCTCTTTATTCTTGCAGGTCCCGAGCTTTCTAGACAATTAGACTATTGGTTAAACCAAGCCGACTTAAGTCACGGTCCCGCTCGTGCAATTATAGCTCCGTAAGTTTCAAAATAATATATTTTTATTATCTAAATTTAACTAACAGCTGTTATTGCTTTGTAAAATGATGGGAATTTGTGTTCATTTATACATACATCTCTGCTTATACGTGTACTTTTAACTTCATATTTTATGTATTAAGTCACGCAGGATATCAATACTGTGGTGCTTGTGGAGGACATGCTTATCGACAAGTTAGCCCGGTTGTCGTGCGGCGTGTATTCATTTTGGGTCCCTCTCATCATGTTCGCTTGTCGGGTTGTGCATTATCCAGTGCACAAAAATATCGGACCCCACTGTATGATCTCCATGTAGATCTTCAAGGTAAACATTCGTTATACATTTTATAATGATTACAAAAACTTTCACAGCTAGTCAATATTTTTTTTTTTACTTAATTTATGGCACGATTTATGACACAATGGTCATACTAGGTACATTTACAGGATTCGTATCTCGGTGCCTTGTGGAAATTTTCACACCACCGACGAGATTTGAACTGTGTGCGAGTTGTTGCGTCACCAAGTCAGTGTTACAAAGATCTTCCATGTTCAAACCGTGTTGATGTTAAGATACAAAAGCTTTTTCGAGAGGTTTTTGCCTCCAATGCAGTCGACGCATTCCTGATAATCCTTAAACGAAAGGAAAAAGTGTGAGGTTCTTGTATCTTAACATTGATATGGTTCGAACTCGGAGGATGGCTTTTTAATATGTATTATCATGTTTATGTGCATTGGTCGATGTTTTTCGGTTACTAATTAGGGCCTGGCGTAAAGGAAGGTTAATCAGACGATTCCTGTGCCCAAGTGCTAAATTTGAGTTTTATTATTTTATATGAAATTACTATTCAGATTTTACGTATCTGTTTTTAATCGTGAATTTTAAGTAAACCTAATAAAATTGTTTACCAAGTTGAAGTTTAAAAAAATTGTTTACGAACTAATATGACACAACAAAAGTTTTACTTCTTTCCGATTGGAATATAAAGTAGTAAAACGTTACTGTGAACGAAGGAATGTGTTGCTTAACAAAAGCTTAAAGAGTTAATTTTTAAATGTCTAGGTATTCAAGTAAAGCTAGTTCTTTTAAATTAAATAGTCGTCGAATTGTTTAAAAATAAAACGTGGAAGGTGGCACCAAAATGTTGTGCCTGGTACCTCGTTTAGCATGACACCAGCCCTGCTAATTATGTTTAATCTCCAGGTTATTAGGTATAATTTTTTCGTACATTATCGTAATTTTAATAATAAACCTTCAATGTGTGTTAATTTTAAAACTTACAATAGAGTTGATATTCTTATAAATATATATAAATCATGCTTATGCCACATCATGTTTGTTTGGAATGTTTATAAATTACATGTATGTAAAAAATACATATCATGTTGGTTGCTGATGGGTTGTTTCTTATATCGTTATTGAGTAATCTATAAAAGCAAACTATAAATCATGGATCGAATTAATTTTGTATGTTGAATTAGGAAGATTTTCAAATTCGAATTTGTTCGACGAATATGATTTATTAATGGGACTTATGGAATAATTTTATTCAGTTTATTATATTGAATTATTCTGTTGCAGTAAATTCCGACTTGGAGATGACAGGCCAATTTGAATGGATGGATTTAGATACTGATGAAAACGAACATAGTATAGAAATGCATCTACCATACATAGCGAAAGTAATGGAAAAGTAAGTAGAATATTTTTAATAACATAGAAAGAATAGGTATTCATTCACAAAATTTCTCATATTGATTACTTCCAATCTTTCATTAATAACTTTTGGCATACTTTCAAACATTCATACTTCAGAGATATATAAAATAGTTGTATATTATTGCGCCTATTAATTATTTTCTAGCTATTACGGAAAATGTAAGACATTTGGATTTGAGTAGTTGCATTGTAAGTTTTTTACTCTCTTTTTATTTTTTATACGAAATAATAAATATGATTTGAATTTTTCTGTGCTCAAACGGATTAAAAGCCTTTTGTAATTGAAAGAATGTATGTTCAAATACAAAATCCGAAGTGGCTGAGATTGATCCCATTAGTTAAATTAAAAATTATTAAAAGTAATTGATTTTAAGTTTCAAAGATTGTCATTTCATGACGTTTCAAATTTAACCATTGCTTATAAAAGCTAATTTCGTAATCAGAACCAATAATATATAGGTCATCTACAAAGTAATAGTTGTCAGTTTACTTATTTCTAGTTTTAGTTTTTCTAAATGCTCAAAGTTAAACTCGGGGTTCTTTTCCTTTTCTTGAATTATGTGAATCTTCTGTTTCTTCGTACAATGAAACGGTTACAGTATCTTCGTTTGAGCTATCCATTATCAAATTATTAGTTTACATAGTCCGCACTGATTAACAAAACAGCCCCTAAGTGTATGTGCGGAGGCTGCTCTTGCTCGTTATCACGTTCCGTTGTGCTTACCGATGCGTTACCTTAAGTAAGCTACGCTTTATATTCGTATTATTAATAATAATAAATGGCTTAAGATTTCTTACTCCCCTTGTTGTTTACTACACTTTCACAAGTTTACTTTTATTTTAACTTTATTTTCCACTATAGTTTTATGTGTGGCTTTGCTGCTTTGACTATCTCTTTCCATTTTTTCGGTTTTTTGCTTTTTCTCTCCAATTTGTGACTTCCATAGCCCTCAGATCATCCATAACTTCATCTCTCCATCTCAGTTTTGGTCTTCCCTTCGGTCTAACCACCATTGAAGTCCATTCCAGTAATTTCCTTATTGTATCATCTTCTTTTCTTCTTATTATGTGGAGTGCAATGATATCCCACTATAGGGATATATCACTAACAGTTCAGCAGTTATTCAACTGTTTTTAAAAAACTAACCTCACATTGGACGAACGCCACTGCGAAATTAGTTCGAAGTAAGCGTTCTCTCTCAGGGTTTAATTTAAGTACCCATGGAATAGCTGGGACCGTTCAACTCTAGCGTTTACCAGTATACAGGGTGATCGAAAAATGCCGATGGAACGCCCCATATTCGATACGACAGTTAGATAGCCAGGATAGCAGGAAGTTACTGAATTTCAAAATGTTGATGTTATCGGCTCATATCTCAGCTTTTCTATTGCATAGAACAGCTTTTTCTACCTTAGAAAAACTATTATGTAAAAAACCAACTTCAAAGAGATTATGAAATATTAGTTTCTTTTTGAAAAATTGAGTTTTTCATGTTTTATTGCCTTCACAGTCAAGGAAAAAACTAAAATATGAGCTGATAACATCAAAAACTTGAAATTTGAATTAGAATAACTTCGTACGTATTAATTATAAAGTTATCAAGTTGGGTATTTTGTGAAAGCTTATGATAGTGGCTATCTAAAACTGTTATATCGAATAGGGGCGTTCCATTTAAAAATTTTGAAAAGAATTGAGGTCAGCATTTTTTGATCACCATGAATACTGGTAAACGCTAGTGTCGAGTTATCCTAGCTATTCCATGAGTGATAGGGTCCTTAAATTAAACCCTGAGAAAGAACGTTTACTTCGAACTAATTTCGCAGTGGCGTTCGTCCAAAGTGAGGTTAGATTTTTTTAAAACAATTGAATAACTGCTGAACTGTTAGCGATAGATCCCTATAGTGCTATATCATTGCAGTTGCCCTTAAAAGGCGATTCTGAATATCTAAAGATATACAGGGTGTTCTATTTGAAATAACGAAGTTAGTGTCTACTTCCGGTATAACCGGAAGTTGTACAATCTTAAATATATTTCTAATCAATTTGTAATATCCCCAAAACCCTATTTTACAAATTTTCATATGTACTATAAGTTTTTCTCAAGAAACGTCTAATCGACGGTCGTCGTGACAGACCCTGTATATTTACTAAAGTTATATTATTTGATTTTGTTCTAATTCTAAGGGTTGCTAAATCTTCCATTTATTGGTGTGAACTCTTTCTCTCTTAGATACATACTGTGCGCATGTAAAGGTTGGAACAAATTCAATAAAATCTTTATTGGGAAAGTAAGAAAATAATGCTCGGACACGTCGATTTTCTTATTTAGATGCGCATTTTTTGGTGTACGTATATTTTTTATTGCGTCATCCCTGTTTGAGTTATGACGTAATCATCAGTTTCTTTAAATAGCAATACCCTCTTTTGATGGTACAATTTAAAAGAGAACATTTTTTTGTGTGTAGCAAAATTTTATGGTATGTTACATAACAATATTTTCGAGAAATTAGTCCCACAATTTTTTATTGACGGCGCATTAAATGCTGAAAAATACTTGAATTTGCTACAACAGATAATTCTCGCACTTGTAGCACTTATATCCAAACAATCAAAATCCTCAAATGCCGGACGAATCAATATGGTACCAACAAGATGGCGCCCCACCACATTATTCACGGATTGTGCGTGATTATCTAAACACCGTTTTCGCCAATAGATGGATATTATCAAGAGGTGAATGACATGCAATTTTAACATTTAATTTAATGGGTTTTAGTTGTATTCATTATTTTTTCTATTTTTATTTCATTACATTGTTATGAATGAATTCTGAAACTTTTTTTTTTCGAAAATATTATGTAACATACCACAAAATTTGGCGTCTATACCAAAAAAAATGTGCTCCTTTAAATGATATTATCAAAAGAGGGTGTTGCCATTTAAAGAAATTGATGATGACGTCATATCTGGAACAGGGATGACGTAATAAAAAATATACGTATACGAAAAAATGCGCATCTAAAAAAGAAAATCGACGTGGCCGAGCATTATTTTCTTACTTGCCCAATAAAGATTTTATCGAATTTGTTCCAACCTTTACGTGGGCACTGTATAATGCTACTCCATTTCTGCCTTGTTTTTGTTCTCCACTATATTCTTTGTGATTTCAATTCTTGAAGTGCAGCTATACAGGGTGATTCTTGACTTATACGCATAATTGCGAGGAACGATAGTTCGTGATGGGTAATTGAAAAAAATTGTAGAAAAAAAAACTTTTGTGACAGATACAATTCAAGGTAAATGCGATAATTTTATATTTTACCAGTTCACCACTCTAAAACATAATTAATTCGTTATCTCGTTAATAAAAAACTTTTACTACAATTTTTTTAAATTACCCATCACTACACATCACGAACTATCATTCCTCGCAATTATGCGTATAAGTCAAGAATCACCCTGTATATGTATATTGTATATTTTTTCAGCTCTCTTGATACTTCTGTTTACTTCCGTATGTTTTCTCTCAGCTCATTTGCACCATACTCCTCGCCTCTTATTATTACTTTATTTCCTTTCATGTTATCTTTATATCCGTGTTGTCTTGCGTCCTTCATATGTTTAACCAGTTCCTTCTTTTCTTCCAATTCAATTTATTCGCATTCTTACACAATTCCATTTTTTTGTTTCGATTGATAAATATAATCAGAATTGATCTGTTTTTATTAGCTTTGTATCTTCCCAGTCTTGTAATATCTTCGACTTCAGTTAGTATGAATAAATTAAAAGAAAAACGATTTAGCGGTCTATCATAGTCGGCTGAATAACTCCAGAGAAGTGAGCCTTGGTATGCAACTGCACGAAGGGCCCCTCTGATCAGACACCGTGTTTTATTGTAGTGAATTGAAACCATGCTGTTAGATACATATTTTAAATAATTAGTTGATTGTCATATTTTCCCCGATAATTTATTTTCTTTAATAACGAAGTTTGGTTATCATTGCGTGTTCGTTAATTTTATAAAATAAAGTAAGGAATTTTTAAATTAGAGTGACGATTTAGGTTGGCATTATTAGCAATGGGTGATTTTAGTTTGAAATCGTTGTTAATAAGTATATTTAGGATTGAGTGTCATTTATAAAAATTTTGTAAATGAGTACCTCAGCTGCTTTTGCCTATTGAAATATTGTTTGGGTTATTTATTTAGTTGTGAATTTAAGGCTTGATTAATTATATACGAGATGGAGTAATTTAGATAGTACAGAGCTCACAGGGCTACTTTTTCCCACGTAAGCTGTTACAATCAGTTCGGTAATTATTACCACTTTATTACTTTTTCTATTCTAGCTATAAAAATCAGTTTACTATATTGCCGATATTAGTTGGATCGTTGAGTCCGGAAAAGGAGGCCTGTTACGGTAGAATATTATCAAGTTACTTGGCTGATCCCCAAAACCTCTTTGTGATATCTTCAGACTTTTGCCATTGGGGACAGCGTTTTCGTTACACTTATTATGATCGATCATACGGGAATATTTATCAGTCAATCGAAGGACTAGATAGAGCTGTACGTACATTAGCCGAAAATATTTACGTGCGACTTAATTTTTTTTGTAATTCCACAGGGTATGAACATTATCGAAAATCTAAACCCAACCGAATTTACGAACTATTTAAAGAAATACGGTAATACCATTTGTGGTAGACATCCAATTGGTATATTGCTGCAGGTAATTGATGTGTTTTGTTTTGATGAAGTTGTTCCATTGTTTTTTTGTTTATGTAGGCGATTCAAGAACTTTTACGAAATGATAGTACCACAAGTGCAAATTTAAAATTTTTGAAGTACGCACAATCAAGTCAGTGCCGTAACATGAACGATTCGTCTGTTAGTTATGCATCTGCAGCTTTAGTTTTCGAATAAATCGAGGCCTTAATTAGTTTTGGTGGTTGTTCACTAATATAAAAATTACTAAAATAAATATTGTTTATTAAGTTATTTAGTTTTTGTGTAAAATAATACTAATATTATTTTGAGGGTACAGACTGCTCGAATACTTCGGTTATTATAAACAAGCTAGGAGCTTAATATTTAAGGACAGACGTTAAAATGAAGTCACCTAAAATCTTACGAGAACAAAGGGACAACAGTTCTTTTGATTATTAATTCCGTGATTACTATTCCTTCCTCTTAGCTCCACCGAGGGACGAATAGCTTATCGAATATCAAGTAACACCGTAATTACTATGTGTAATCGAAGTGGCCTCTGATTAATAAGTGTGGTGGTACTATTTGACACAATAAAACGGAAGATAAATATATTTTTGGGTAGCGCATTGAATTAAACTAATAAATCTCGCTGAAGTACTAACAATCGAAGAAGGATGTGAGAAATGAACAGATTCGTTGTTAGCATAGGATTGTTGTCCATTTAGTAGATCTTTAAGATTATAAGCGATTATCGGCTGTATGCCCGCAAGTGCCTTATGGAAGGCAAGTTGTGCATAAGAAAGTTCATTTCTATGATCGTTATGACATCCAAAACACCATTCCGACCAATATATTTCTATTGCATTAATATATTGGCAGTACTTGCTATGATTCCATCTGTATAAATCATCGTACTTCGTGTTTCTACGAACTCCTCCTTACCTTAAATTTGTATGCGACTTCCGATATTGGTAGCTCAGTTTTTGTCTAGTTTCAGCTCAGCAGACAAATGTGCTAACGATATAAATTCAGTGTTAATGCAATATTCTACAATTCTTATAATAGTTGTAGCTGTAGTAGAATATCAATATATTGAAATAATACCGATGTATAAACGAAGAAAACTAAACGTATTTTTAATTAGCTTTAGTTAGCAGTCTGAACCCTAACGTTTTTCTTTTTTCTTGTTTAATACTTAAATGCTTGCAATATAACACTATTTTGTTACGATACATGTATAAATTAAAACCTGTAATAACGGAATTGGATTAAACATTGTTCTGTACCGACAATTATTTTAGCGTATAGAAAACTACCTTGTATTACAGAGACATGTGTTCGTAGATTAAAAATATTTCTGAAATATGGTTTGGAATTGAAACCTTGTACAATGCTTTCATTTATATTATCTAACATATCATTGTACAGTGTTGCGCTACAATATTCAATTCTTTACTTTTGTAGGCATTCGAAAAACTCAGGTTACTCAAGTCTTAACAGCAGCTTTTGAGTTGTTGAATTTGTTCAAGTTTTAATAAAAGTTAATAGATTTTTTCTTAAATGGTATTTAAATACGAGGTATAAGTTAATGTTTGATGTGGTGTTAAGTAAGCTAATAGGTATTGATACTTTTTTAATTAAAATGTTGCATTTTCGGAGGAGATATTTTTATTACCTTCATAATTTACCGCCATTGTACATTGGAAGTAGTGGATTAGGATCTGTTTAATGTCTAAATTTAATTTTGGCGAATTAGTATCGGGGTAATTTCAAGCAGCAGCTTATTGGCGACATGTTTTTCCGTAGCCGTATACTTGACCAAATCGAAGGCGGCGGGTTCTTCTTTGTTGAAGCTACTTTACTTTCAGCTAGCTCTGTTATTACGAACATATGCGCATTTATAAAACGTACCTAATAGTTTACTAATGCCAACATTTAATAGTTTAATAAGTTAGTTTACGGTTGTGTTTTTTTCGTTCGGAAATAACCAGATTTATTTAAAAATTAATTTCGTTGGGTATTTTGTGGAACTGTAAAAATTATTTTGACAGCAGTGTATTCATTCCACATGTTCACGATTTTGTTTTTATTGATATGAACCAGTCCTTAAAAGTAAGTGTCACAATAATAGGTAATACTTGGAAGCTGGATTAGTTCAAAATATCTTGCCATCTTTGTTTAGTAAATTAGTATTTATCACTTTTACTGTTGAACATAAATATATCAATTGTGTATCATGTATCAACAGGAATTAGATCTTTATTGGAACTGAACTCGCTACCAAGTAATACCTAACCATTAACAATAAAAGCATAGGTCTACAAAGCATAAGTCTGAAGACTGTCTTTATAAATTTAAAGCACTAGAAGTTGTGAACGTGAAACATTTTATAACATTGTCGAAAAAACTTGAAATATACAAACTAAAATGATAACGTGTTTTATTGACTTTTTAAAACCTTTCCAGATCAGACTTTAATAAAATGATATGTTCTGTGGACACAATTATATTTCAGAATGTTGGAATTTTTAGCAAAGTAAAAAGGCAATCGGCTTTTACACTGCCTGGTTGTCTCGCACGCTATGTTTTCGACTTTTGACAACCCCTTACCTTCCCTACTCCACTACTGTGTTTTGGTTCCCAATTATTTTCAGTGACTGGGTAGGCCACCTGTCGAGCTTCTGACTACCCTGTATATGCATTTTCGCCACCTTCTCTAACTTCTGTGGCCCGGCTACAGTCTGACTTTTTAAGAAAAAATGCAAACTAACTATGGACCACTGTGACTGTAAAGTACGTATGGACCGCGACAAAACATCCTTTGATCTACCGGACAAAATTCATACAGGATATCAGTTCCGGACAAAATTTATACAGCATTTTAGTTGCATAGAAAATACACAGCGTTTAAGATTCATACTTTTATTTAAAGGAAATCTGTTTGACACGAAATATAAACATGCAATAAAAAAAAGGGGTATTATTAAAACAAAAATGCGATGTATGAAATACTAAAAAACATACAGTAAATGTGGCCCTCACAAAATGACATGTCGAAAATTACATAGATGGCGAAATAAATTCAATGTCTCACTAAGTACCTACCATGGCCCGCCATGTACCAGTTTCCCCTATACTTATTTAGTGTCGGTAGAATATTTTATTGTGTTTAAATGTCCCAGAAAAGCATCCTAAACTTTCAGGAAAAGTGAATTTAGCTTAAAATTAAATGCTACTCTTTGTTGTAGTAAATATCCAAAAATGAAAATAATTATCTACTTAACATACATGGAAGTAGTAAATAGCATGCAATTAGAGCAAGTGATTAGTAATAATTGTTGTGCTTAAATATCGCACAAAATATAAATAAATTTGTAGTTCTGTTATTTAAAGAACAATGACAATAATAAACTGCAAGAACAAGTATAGAACTGAAGTTAAAAATTTTTCCAGAAGATATCAGGATATTTATCAGTCATAGGTAAAGTAAGTATGGACGTATAATATAAATCGCTACGCCATCTTGTAATCCTTGTACTAAAATTCTAAAAACGAAAACTGTAATTGAAACAGATTTTTAATTTTTAAAACAGTAATCTGCACATATCTCAAACTAATATTTCAATTAAAAGATGTCAGGAGAATTATCAGTCGTAGGTAAACTCAACACAAGATAGTTATATAGAGAAGGGAAGGATGGTGGTGGACCCTTACCAAATTGGATTGTAATTGGGCGACCACCATCATAGCCCTTCCCAGTCTTACGTCCGTCACGTACTCCCTGGACTTCTGATCAAGTAGGGAAGTAGGTACAAGCATCTCGCCAGGTAATTTACTCTCCCTTTACGCTGCACGTGGTTTTGCCGTTTGTGTTTCAACACTAGTTTCAATTCCTACGATTAAGGAGCATTCAGACTCAGAAATTTTGCCCGGAAAGTTGACGGAGAAATTTAAACGAACCAATTAGGAGGTGTGTAGAATTTACCGCTTCTTACGATTCAAATTCTACACAGCTCCTGATTGGTTCGTTTAAATTTCTCCGTCAACTTTCCGGACAAAATTTCTGAGTCTGAATGCACCTTTACCGCTTGCGGACAGGCCACGATCGATGTTGTTCAGTTGGGTTTGAAGTTTAATAAGTACCGCCTTTTTATTATTTTTGTGTTTTGTTTGCAACTTGTAATTTTAGAGTAGCCGATGTCTGGTCAATTTGTTTGATCCGGCGGTAATGTATGAAGGCTTTGTGATTCGCCTATAGGCGGCTTTGATAATATTCACATTGCAAAGGACCGTTGTTAAACGGTTGACTAGTTTGTCTTAGTAATTTTGTGTTTGAGTAAAGATTTTTGTATTCAGATTGTAATTCAAGTTTGTCAGTACTAATTCACCTTTAAAGATTTCATTATCGCAAGTTTTAAGTAAAGTCAAGTTAATATTTTGCGTTATGTTGCATGTATAAAGATTTAGCTGTACTGATTGAATTTTAGTTTAATATTTGTTAATCCTATATTCTGCCTGGGATTGAGGGGCTTAGTTTGTGAATGATTTGCCATATGTAACGTAAATGTAGTACCCTCAATTCTATCGTCCCATCGTCCCTTAAAGTAAGTATCGCATTTATTATTTGTTTTTGACGTAATATGTTAATTAATTGTCGCCCCTTTTGTGTAATTTTTGTGTATTCATTTTTGCCTTTTTGATTTATTAAAGATCTAATTGTCAATTAAGTTTGGTCTTGTTAGTGTGTTCAGTGCCTCTCGATCATATTTTGTGTGTTAGTGTTTTGGTAACGATTTACGTATACAGTGCGAGCCTGCCTACAAGTTTTAAGAATTTCAGTAAGCTATTTCATTAAGCAAGGTAAGTCACATCTTGCAGCGGGGTGAAGCTAACCCCAACCCCTTCGAGCCCTAGAGGAACTATCTCCGTTACGTTCCTTGTAACCATCTTTGGGTGATTTCCATAGTGGCGCCCTATTTTCATCCCGATTATGACCACCCCTATTTGAAGGGTTTACCGTTTCAAACCCCCCTTCTCCGCTGTTTGCTAGCCGCGCGCCAAGGGACAACAACGTCCCCCATTAAATGTGATAGTGCAGAATAAGCACGTGACAAAGTGTGGACGTATAATATAAATCGCTACGCCATGTTGTAATTCTTGTACTATAATTCTAAAAGCGGAAACTGTAATTGAAACAGATTTTTAATTTTTATATATCTCAAACTAATATTTGAATCAAAAGATGTCAGGAGAATTGTCAGTCACAGGTAAACTGAACACAAGAGAGTTATATATAGGAGCTTAATATATTTGGGTGGGTTGGTTAGGGGGTGGGAGGAGGATGACCCCTACAAAATTGGATCGCAATGCCTAACAATCGAAGTATAAGCTACTAGCATATCTTAGGGTGTTGGTAGTTTCTAACTTAAATTCTATTTTCCTTCACAGCTTGCATCATCCTATATGGATTGAGAAAGACAAAGATGGAAGTTCCTACCTTTACCGTGTTAAATCCTATTTTTTAAAAAGTTCGAAAATCTCGAATTCGTTACAAGTCGACTAATTATTTACCACCGGTTATGTAAGCCATTTACTTAATACCAAAGGCTGAGTGCACATTGAGGTGCAAAAACGATGTTTTTAATATGGCGGGTGGTGGGAATCGAACCCACAACCTTTGGTTGCACAGCCCAATGCTAAAACCCCTGAGCTACGCTCCACATTGATTAAATTAGGATTACACAAGTACCCACGTTTCTAGTTGAATACTACTTAAAAAAAAAAGTTAGAAAACCTACCTCAAATGCGCTTCAAGGCAATTGTTACTGTCACGAGTTGTGTAATTCGTACACTAAATTCCAACTTCCAAATCTGCGTGCTCCTTGTATCCAAAAAATACTAAGTTAGTATGGCAGGTATTGGGAATCGAACCCACAACCTTTAGCTTCATAATTTATCTGATCTTTTTTTCCTCACTGCGACTGACATCACAAACTCGTGGAATTTCAAATTTATGTACATCACTTTCAAGGTTCATTTGATCTACTGGGCAAAATTCATACAGGATTTTAGTTGGATAGAAGAATACACAGCATTTAAGATTCATAAAAATTTATTTATAGGAAATCTTTTATTTACACTATTATTTATAATGTTTACGGCACAAAATTCTAACCTAAACTTACAAATATATCAGATACATGAGTGAGGAGGTGACGAAAATGCAAACTCACTATGGACCACGATTTTACGTTACCTTCAAGGTTCATTCGATCAACCGGACAAAATTTATACAGGATTTTAGTTGGACAGAAAAATATACAAACTAATTCCACCCTAATTTTAATTAAAAATTCTAACCTAACCCTACAAATATATCAAGATCTTAAACTAAACAAAACCCTAACCTAAATCAAAATTAACCTGACTTCCAAAAATTATGTTTAAAATAAATTTTTGACGCCCAAGGCTTTAATGTTCTAAAATTAATTTAACAATTTATTCTAAACATTAAGAAACTTTCTATTTTCGATATTTAAAAAATAAATTTTGAATACCTACTGAACAGTAATTTTGGGTGTCTAAAATAACAATTTTAGAGCCAAATGCATCAAAATAACGAATGTTAAGTGCAATATTCAACATTATGACGCATTAGACTTCTAACGCCTAGGATAGAAAAAAAAACAAAAACAGTTTTATTCAAAATACACACATGAAAGTAAATAAATAATATTGTATACATGAAGTCTTCTTTTCTTCACGAGCAGCTGAGGAAGATGGACCTACTACTTAAGATTAACCAATTGGATTGAATTGGTTACAACGTTTTAATAATAAATAAATTTGAAATTCCAAATCTTACGTAGAATTGAAAAACAAAAAATAAAACAAAGATGTTACAAAGAGTTTTGCAGCAATTAAACTTAAAAATATTAAAGTTTAAAATTTCGACATTATTTTAATTTTTAGAATAAATTTGAAAAATGAGGGATCTCCTTGATTAAATGTGACGATCTGTACATAATTTTCTACGTAAATTTTACCAAAGTCAAATTATTTACTAGCTCAGAGATGAACTGAATGCGATTCCTTGAGCAAACGATCATAGTAAATTCAGGAAAATTATTTTATTAATGAAAGTGTTTAATCGGTGTACTTTTTAAACAGCTTTGAATTCTCCAAAAAAAATCACCAACAAATTGGCAAAATTTGCAGATTCGATTTTAATTCATAATATAATTTACGTTAGTTAACTTGTAAAGAATCTGATATATTTATTTTGTACAAAAATGTTTATTCAAAAACACTTAACTGGTGACTAGCTACTTTCGAAGATTTATTTAAGCGGCTATTATACGTGTAACAATAGACATCATTTAATAAATTTTAAAATCTTAACCAATTCTAATTTAAAAAATATTCAAAGCCGAATCAAAAATGAAATATATATATGGCAAACAAACAACATTTATCAACTTGGTCATTTGTTAATTTAAATCTGGCATTCCAATCCAAGTAATCAATCAAGAAAAACCGTCAAGATGGAAAGGTCAAAAGGAAGAATAGGTAAAATTAGCTACCAAAAATTAAAAATAGACGAACAGACGTGGAAACGAAACAAAGAAATGGATAAACTGGAAATACAACAAACCGAAAAGTACAAACAAACAAGTGAGCGAGTTGTTACAACCTGAAGAGAAAGAACAGATAACAACAATATCAGATGAATATGAACCAATCGATGTAAACGACAAAGTAAACAATGACCAATTGAGAAAAGAAGAACTGCACAAAGCACGCACGGATTAAGACAGGGAGGAGTCCTAAGTTCATTACTGTTCATCATATTTATGGGTGATTTTATAGCTGAGACCAGATGACCAGATCAAGAATGAGCGAGATACAGATAGGATTTAAAAACATGGAAAAGATAAGCATAACAGACAGGGCCGTTCCTGGCGGGGGTGCAGCACGTGCACTCGCACGGGGCGGCAGAAATTCGGGGGGCGGCAGAAATTCGGGGGGCGGCATTTTTCCACACCAAATTTTATAAATTCTAAAAAAAAATTTAAATTCTTTGTAAAAGCCAAACTCTAAATTACATTTTAGATAGTAGTAAGTTAAATTTAAAATTAAAAGTAGTAGTTAAGTCAACATGTAGACATATCATCCATAATAGATGAATTTGCATTAAAAAAATCTTTAGCTTTATTATTAAATACGTAAAATTATTGTAACATTTTTTTTTATTTATATAATTGTTTAGTCAATACTTTTTATTTTATTAGTTTTATTTGTATTAATTTTTAGTTAAGAGCTGACAGTGATTTTTATTAACGATTTGTTGGTAATAAATTGCAAAAATGAATGTTTTATTCTTATTTGCCTTTTTTTAATTTTGTTAAATATTTAAATATAATGCTACTAAATTTATGACTTTATTTTATAAACGACATAGCAATTTTATCTTTTGCACGGGGCGAAAAAAATCGCAGGAACGGCTCTTATAACAGAATGCACGGTCGCAGCAAGTGAGATGGGATTACAAAGAAACTTAGATAATTGGAAGGAAACTCTTGAGCAATACAACGTGAAAATAAATTACAGAAAAACTAGGGCCACGTAATAGCAAAAAAAATAGAAATAAATATAGAAGTCCAAAATAATAAAAATAGAACAGGTAGACGAATTTGTATATTTAGGAGTTACAATAAATAAGGAAGGAAGACACGAAAGTGAAATAAATAAAAGAATAGATAATACAACAAAATTGTACTCCTCAATAGCGAACACCTTTATAAATAAAAAAGAAATCCTAAGAAAAATAAAAATTACAGTTTACAAAACCATATATCAACCGACCTTAACCTGGAGCTTTCAAAAAAAAAAAACAGAAAAATAAATCGCAAACCATGGGAATGAAGTACTTAAGAAGAGTGAGGGGGTCACAAGAAGGGACAAGATAAGGAGTCAAACAATACGAAATGATTTAGAAGTTGAAACGCTTACTAGAAAAGCAGAACAGAAGAACTACAGTGGTTGGGGCATCTCGAAAGAATGGGCAACGATAGACAAGTTAAAAGAATATGGGAGGCAAGAATTGCAGCTAGAATAACTAGAGGAAGGCCACAAAAAAACATGGAACCAAACAATGGAAGAAATACTACAACAACGAAATGTAACTTGACAGAACAAGAATTCGTTCATGCTAAAGAAGAAGGCTTTAGTTTAGTAAATAAGTTCGGTTATTAATCATGAAATATCGAATAAGTTAGTTGTTGTAATAATTGTAAATTTGTAAATGTACTAAAATACCTTTACACCCTACGGGTAGGAAAGGATTCTGAAGTAAAATGTGCAATCTTTAATACTACTAAGTAACCTAAATATAATCAAATTATTTGTCACCAATTAAGGATTTAAAGTTACATTTTGGCATTTGGCAAAGTAACTTCTTACAGTTATGAAAAAAAATTAAAGCAACGAAGTATTCAAAAACTACAAAAATAACGAAGGAACTAAGTAAAAGTAGACTTTGATCGTGTTAAGGAAAGCGAATTCAGTTACCTTTGTTGTAAGCGTAGTCATCTTGACGTCCTTTTCTTGTACGTTCTCGTTGCAGATTTTCGTAGAAGTTGTCCTGGTATAATTCGTGTGCCCTAACAGCTACTACATCTTAGTAATCACAACATTCACACAGTTACCTAAATTTACAAAATCAGGAAAGATCATTCGCTCTTTAGCCTTGTTTGCTTCTGGTGTATAGTATTTCCCATGAATTAATTACGTTATTATTTTTACTTAAAGCTAAATAGTTCATACCTGAGATACTTTTCAGGATTTTAAAACAACGTGCACAGCTAACATATAATGTTTTTGAAGCCAATATTAAAAAGGGTGTTAAGCCAAACACTTAAGAAACTAAAGCCAAAAAAAAAAACGATTACATCAAAAATTCAAAACGAAAAAAAAATAAACTGCCGATAAAAGTTGAAAGAAATTTTTATAATTAATTATTGTAATTTTAAAAGTACACAGTAAATTTAAAAACATTTCTTGAAACGGATTACTTCCTACATCGCATAAAAATAGTGAAATGCAACTGATTGTTTTCCATTGCCTTTATTCCAATTATAAACATAAATAATCAAATAATAAGAAATTACGTCATATTGAAACTGTCTTAAATCGATTCAATTAAATTTAAATTTTGATTATTTTTATGTAAGGGAATAATTAAAAAAAAATTACTTAGTTCCGAGATCTTTTAATAACAAAATAACAGTCTATTTTATTTTTAATTTTAACGAATTATGTAAATTCTATATGTATATAAAAATTTTCACCTCCGCAGGGATTCGAACCACTGACCTATATGCTGCGAGTTTTCCTTCGTAGCTAGGTAGATAACTTAAAAACACCCTCGTAATATATTTGTTGCAAAATATACCTTTATATTACAATTTCTTAAGCAAACTGCAAATACTAAACAGCAAACGTAAACAAATTTCTAAGTCACTAAAGATTTAGGATATGAAATTATAAGTTGCATATTTAAGAAGAAAATGAGTACATTTAATGTCTCGATTTGTTACGATGCGACTGCAGATGATTACAAATAAGTAGGTACTACCGCTCCTTTTTTTAATTGTGCCCCCCCGCCTCCCCTGGGTTAACCAGGATCTTCACTAATTTTTATATTATATGTATTTCTATTTATAAAACATTTAAACATAAACAAGTAATTACATACATTTAAACAATTTGACAAATTTCTATGAAAATAAAAAGGAACGTTAGTACCGCCCTAACAAAAAATCTTTTCAAAGTAGAAATGTTTATTTTCATTTTATTCGCACTTAAAACTATTGCAATAATGTAAGACCTTAGACTAAAAATTCATCTTAACTACGCAGTTATTTAAATGCACTTCCTAAATTTGTATAGAGTGTGATCGAACACGTCATGTATTCACCACTCACCTTTGACTTACAACATCCAGCGACGTCTCTGAAGACTGAAGACACCCGCTTTCCGACGATAGAAATTTGAACATAATCGTAACTTTCATTTTCAATAAAATTTAGACTTTTCTATAAATATATTATTTCAAAACCATTATTAAGAGACCACTCTTAAAACATTACAAAGAGTAGTACTAATTATGTGCTGCAGAAAGTTTCCCAAAAGCAAATTGTAGAAAATCTTCTTGGAAAAAATATCCAATTCTCTAAAATAATTTGAAAAATAAGCCTAAACTAATATTAGCAATAAATACCTTGCTTTTAAGTATGTTCCCTTTAAAGATTAATGGAGATTAATTAATTCGGTAATTCTACTATATGAATTAAAATATTTGTTGAATACGTTTAATCGAAGCCTCCTACAAAGGACGAAGCATAAGAACCATAATTTTGTCTCGTTTCAATGTTATATATCACTTTCTCCTTATAAAATGTAATTTTGAAAAATCAATGTTTCACAAAAATTGATCCTCAGGCACTTGCTATCCTATAATTTATGCCGTTTTCCTAAACACTTTATATCAAAACGAATTCAAAAATTCAACAATTTCGAAGTTAATTTAATATTTCAGCTTGCCTTTAAAAAAAACGAAAACTGAGCTACTATTTTTTTTTCACTTGCACAACTACTTGAAACAAAAAATGTGACACTTAAAATAAACTTTATTCTAAGTTTCCCTAATAAACACGCAACACTTTCCTCGAATGGCCTCTAATCTGGCTTAACCAGATTAAGAACGCGATTGGACAAAAGCAAAAGCGATTCTCCCCAACTCAAGTGAATCTGTTGCCTAATTAGCAGAAACTAACGAGATACTGACCAATTAAGGCCTTTGCTCCCGTTATATACTGTTAATAAACTAAAACGAACTCCGATTGTACATAGATGGGTGAGGCAGCGGCTTACCAGATCATAATCCGGTGGCGACTTCCTCATGTCAAGAGTGCCTATGGTACCAAACGGTAACCCCACCTTAATGGACAACCCGTTGGGCCAACTTTACCCCAAACATAAATGCACAGCCAAACCACAGTTTCTAGTTCTCGAGCAAAAAATGAAAAAACATAGAAGGGATGGGAGTGCACAATAATCTAAAACGAACTCCAATCGAACATAGATGGGTGAGGCAGCGGCTTATCCCAATCAAATCCGGTCCAACAGTGGCGACTTCCTCAAGCCAAGAGTGTCTTTGGTACCAAACGCTAGGCCCCGTCCAACTCACCAATCCCAGAAGGACCATTGTTGGAACGCGTAAGCAGCCTAAACACCCGCGGTCGGATATAAAAATACCCAACTAGATATAATAAATATATCAAGTGCGGTGTGGCATACTTCGCCGGGTGCTAACCGCGGTAACCCCACCTAACGGACAACCAAGATGAGCCAACTTTACCCCAAACATAGATGCACAACCAGACCACAGTTTCTAGTTCTCGAGCGAGAGGATAGATGGTAAAGGATCGCGAGGGAAATGATGAGATTACTTAATATGGGGGAGAAACCTGAATTGACATTAGAACCTAAATTTTAAAACGAAATGAAGCCATACGAAGAGTACAACGAGAACGAGAAACGATTATGCAGATTAAAATAACTTAAAATCGTCTCAACACCAACTGATATTCATGAGAAATATATAGAAAATTGCAACTAAACGAGTATTTGTCAGTTTGAATTTTGTAAAAGCACGTTGAAAAATTAGTTAACGCCAAATAGGTTAGGTTAAGTAATTTAAAAAGAAAATCGTGAAAGAATTGCATTTGAAAATATGGAAATATAATTAATAAGTAGGTAATTGGGTGTTTAGAAAAACTTACTTAGGATACTTAATATTTCAAAAAATTATAATTTTATTTTAACAATTTAAAGAGGCAAGAATGAGGAGAATAGAATTCTATTTTATAAAATTACGACTTTGAAAAATATCGAGAATTACGCGTATTGATATTATTTGTTATGTTATGAAATTACATGATGAGAAATAAATTGTCACAGACGTATGTGAATTTAACACAGCGTTTTACTAAAATATCGTATATATTGAAAATTTGCCATTTCGAAACCTGCCTAGAATCACAACTTATGTGAAATAATTACGCATTTTATAATTATGAATACCTGTAAAAGAACAATTCTTCTAGGTATGACCGATCACACTTTGTACATTAACCATCTGCAGTTTTTGCATCCTATTTAGGTACCTATTGTAATTACACACACAAACATGTACACACACCCTATCAATTTACAAAATTAAGAGAAAGCTAATCTAAAAGATATTCCATTTGTTAAGTAAACTTCGGCCTGAATTCTGTGGAAAAAGGAAAAACAGATAAACTACAGATAAAACTGTGGCGTAAATTATGATAATTTTTATTTTCTTGTAGCTTACTCCATGCAGAACAAATAATTATTATGTTTTAGTGCTCAGTATATATTTCATTTTAATCAAATATTACGTGACAGTTTCTCAAACTGGTTGAAAATAAATATATTTGTGGGCAATTTACTAGGTTGGCAGTGATCATGCAGGAAAGGAAAATGTGATGGAGAAACATGGATTAGGAGTTGTGAACGAAAACGGAGCAAAGTCTGTTGATTTTTCTAAGACAAATAGCCTAGTTAATAGTTAATTGACGGTATATTTTTCAAACATAAGAAAGTTTTTAAGGACCCGAGTTTCCTTCACACGTGTTCCTCACCTGATGAACACCATAAGAACCAAATTGACCCCATAATGATCGAAGAAAAATGGAAAAATTCGTTACGGGATGTAAGAGCGATGAGAGGTGCCGACATAGCCTTCAAGCACCATCTCGTAAAAGCAAATATAATAATGAGAGATGAGATAACAAAATAGAATAACAAAAACATACCAGCAAGATCTAAATTTAACCTCGCAAAACTAAACAATATCGAAGACGACAAAAAAATATATATTCTATATACATATAGGAGTATTTGATCACCTTAGAAATCTTCCCGTAGAGAATGTATGGCAAGTGTATGAAACCTCAATTAACAAAACAGCCAAAGAAACCATTGGATATAAAACCATAAAGCTCCTGTTACAATAAACACAATCGAAGGAAGGCAAAAATAAAAACTAAAATTATTAAACACGACGGACAAAAATGATGAAAGAATTACAGTAAAATTATTGGAACAAAAATAAGAGGCGGAGGAAGCACAAAAAGCTGCTCACAACAAAGATATGAAAATCCTATATAAGATAACTAAATAACAAATCCAGATCAAGACTTAAAGGGGACAATTACGAAGTATATAAAACAGACGGAGAAGTAATGGAAATACTGACAAAATATTTTACACAGATCTACAAAGTAAAAGAAATCAAGGAAGAAATAAATAACAATATGGTAACGCAACAACTTGACATAAGTGAGAAAAGATCACAAAGGCCGAAATAGAAGAAAAACACCTAAACAAATTAAACATTTAAAAACACCAGGCATAGACGAAATCGCAATCGAATTGCTAAAAATAGACAAGTAGAGCACAGTAGAAATATTGTACATACTAGTAAACAAGGCTTAATCCGCAGAATGGATCCCAGACGATCGGACACAGGGAATACTAATAAAGATACCAAAGAAGGGCGACCTAACTTGATGCGAAAACGTTAGACCCATAATGCTTCCATCAACAGCAAGTAAAAATTATAACCACATTAATTTTGAATTAAAATCTGCCATAGCCATCAAGCTAAGGGATTTATGGAAAGGCGTTCGTGCATAGATCTGCAGTCTGTAACCAAGAATAATAGAACAAATAATAGAAAAGGGACAAGACATATGTGTTAACTGTAACAAGGCATTCGACTCAGTTTCAAGAAATGTAAAAAATACTGAAGTAATCTGGTCTACCTGGCAAATACATAAGAATACTCAAACTAATGTGTGACAACTTCTCCGCAAGAGTCGAACATTCAATGAAACTATCACAGGAAATCTATATAAAATCGGGAGTCCCTCAAAGTTGCATTCTGTCCCAATACCTTTCTTTATTATTATCGACAGGTCGTGGAGAAACTCGAGTTCCCACAGTTGAATACTTTATAAAGAAAATTAACAAGAATTTTACCGTAACATACATCAGCATAGTGGCGCAGCGTTTTACAATGTTGGCAACAAATCATTGCATACCAAATTTAACTACCTGACCTTTTAAATAGTGATAGTGAGCAGTGCTAAAAGACAAGGTCTAAGAGACCCATTAGCGATTTAGACGTCAAAGTATCATCGAGTTCTGCCATGAAATAGCGTAAGTACTGAACTGGCGTAACCTACATTAAATAAACAAAAGGGTTGTGAGAAATACGGAGGACAACAAATCCGAAATAAATTGGGGCATTTTCAGCAAACTGGATGATTTGGAGAGTTTGCAAATGATATCTGCTTGCCCACACCGAATAAAAAGCTAATGTAAGGAAAGTTAAACAAGTTAAAACCTAGAAGCAGAAAAGGTTGGCTTAACAATAAATGGGAACAAGACAAGAATTCTCTCAAATGCAAATAAAGAAGAACCAACGATAACACTCGGGGACTTAGACATAAAGAAAGTTGACTATTTAGGTAATTCGATAGATACCAACGGCGGCGCACAAAAAATATAACCAGAAGAATAGCCTTAGTACAAACAACATTTGATATGCTAAACAAAACATAGTAATCAAAAAACATTCTGATCAAAACAAGACTCCGTCTATGCAATACAACCATTAGAAGTTTGCTACTTTTTTTGGGGCAGAAACATGGGTTAGAAACAAACAAAACATTAAGAAACTTCAAACCTTCGTTAATAAATGCCTTAGATACATACATCGAATAAATTTGCCCGAATAAATATCAAGTCGACATCTGTGGGAAATTTCAAATGAGGAAAAGATCGAAACCACAATTAGAAGAAAGAAATGCGACAGGATAGAACATACACTTAGAGAACCATATAACAAGATAGCAAAACAAGCATTAGAATTTAACGCACAAGGAAAGCGAAGAATAGGTAGACCGAAAGATACCTGCCGAAAGACCTACAATTACAACATCTATCACGGAGCAAAGCCAAATGCATAGCACAGGACATGGAAAAATAGAAGAAATTAGTTGGAGAAAAGAGCAATAGAAATAAACTCAACCCATGGTTGGCAGGACTAGCAACTCTGCCATCCACTTTGCTTTTGAAACGCCCCCTCTGGTGCCATTTGCTTCTTAAGGAACTACAGGAGTAAGAAGAAGAAGTAGGGAACTTACAAGGTCTTGGTTAAGACAGTTACTTCTCATTCATTCGCACCACTTCTAATAAAACTAATGAATAAAAATGTGTTCTTACCCGATACCTATGTTGAAATGTTCTCAATCCGCAGTCTTTTGTTGGTCCATGGCCATCCACGGTGATCGATATTCTCCTTCTTTCATCTGCTCCAATGTCACAACCCCCATCATCCTCGTTCATCAAATATCTTCTTGCTGTTTGACACACGGCTTGGTTCTCAGCCCATTATAAATTTGTTCGTATTTGCAGGTTTATATCAATGCTGTAACAATTACGGTATATACAATCATGAACTGTATTATTGATGAACTTTAGTTCATTCTTTTCAATGCATGAAATCCAAATGTTATGGACCAAATAGTATGATTTTTTTCAATTCTTTCACATTAATTAAAAACGAAGTTTAAATTTCCAAAATTAGAAGAATTTAGATTATTAGGAACTTACGAATCACCCCAGTAATAAAAATATTCACTTAACTTTCTACTAAGTTCAGAATATTGTTACAGGTAAATCCGTCTCCATCATTGCTACATTTCCTATGTTACATAATTTATTAGAATGACATGTTAAACAATGAATGATACTAAAACA
This sequence comes from Melanotus villosus, assembly GCA_963082815.1. NCBI lineage: Eukaryota > Metazoa > Arthropoda > Insecta > Coleoptera > Elateridae > Melanotus > Melanotus villosus. Next base: position 40,222,585 of record OY720427.1, read on the forward strand.
ACCGACCATATGTATCTTATGAAACCTCTTATCAAATATTCCAATTTTTGTCTGCGACTGGTATTTCGGATAAATAGGTACAAGGGACCTGCTGATACGTAACTAATAACTAATTATGGAAAAAAATCACCGAATATGCTTAACTAGAAAAAATAGTTTTTTAAAATATTTTGAGACGGTTTTTGGTTTATTATTCTACAATTTACCCATTTTTTATGTTTCCTACAATTTACCCATTTTTTATGTTTCATAAATAAAGAATTTATTGTCTATTTCTAATCTAATAAATCCTACCATCTTCATTTGCACAAACTATTAAAATTCAATAAATAGGCTTCGATGAATTGTGTATATTAAACTAATGAATATACTCAAATAAAAATATGAAGCTGAGGTACTTCCTTGGGACTAATTATATAACGCTAATGATACTAATAAAAGTAAAATCAGGAAATAACAAATAATTCGACAAAATAATATAAGTGACAAAAAGTGTCAAGTGGAGAGAATAAAATGACTTACAACTTACAATAAAAGGCTTATAATTTTTAAAGGAAAACAGGGAGTCCTAAATAAAATGCTATTAAACAATAACTTGCATAATTTAATAACCCTTACCATTTCGATGCACTCAAATGTCACTATAATTTAACGATAATTTATAAATTTACTTTGACGATGTTGCACTGAGTTCTGCACACTTCAACGTTCAATATTAAAAGAGCGAGAATGTTACAAATTATCAGAAAGCCAGTTTTGTGAAAGGTTTGAACTCGTTTTGGGCAGATATGATAACGAATAAATATTTGTTAGACGGCCTTGTATTCATGTTTTATCAAAAAGTTGCATGTCCTCTACGTTGAAAAAATGTTTCCTTGTATTTAAAATTGCATTTTACTGTTTTATAATTCAAAATGTTTCAGTTTCAGACTGTAATTTGTGTTCGCCAAACCTGAATTTTGATTTAAAATACTTTGAAGTTTCTCAATTTATTTATTTATTTATAAGGTAACACAAATTTTTAAGTTTGCTGAAACATTTCTAATGTATTCCTTAACAAAAACCAACAAAATACCAATGATGAAAGGATCTTAGTCTTAAAAGTATTTAAATTTAAAAAAATGTAGGTTAATGATGGTCTTTTGAAAATTTTAAGTTTGCCGACGTTTTGATCGACTAGTTCAAATTTTCTCCATGTCGCTAGTTATCCTTTCACTGACAGCTGTATTTCTAATTTAAATTTGATAATTTTTGGTTATTTGTTTAGTTATACAACAAAGAGTACGTTCTAAAAATGTCTTTTTGCATCCCTCCTTGCCATAATTCTACAGATTTAGTTTTATATTTAGGCTAAATAACCAGTCTTCCTGGTTTGTGCCGAGGAAAAGTAGTAAGTATCTGCACCCTTCTTACACTATTATTTAGTTAATTTTTTACACAGGCTCATAAGGTTCTGAAAACCTGTCTAAAATTGAAATTTATATTGTAATACACTTTCTGGATTAAATATTAAACATCCAATAACCCGTATTTGTTGTAAATCGTAAAAAATCAAAGCCACTTGACAGCTGTCAAAGATGGATAACTAGCGCCACAAGCAAGCAGTGGCAAAAATTTGCATAATGGGCATTTTTCCCGTCGCCTGCGTTGATTCAAAACGGGGTTTATACCGTTTTTAATCAACGCAGGCGACGATTTTTCCTATTCGACAGGCTTTATAAACTCCGTTTTTAATCAACGCAGGCGACGTATAGGATAGAATAAAATGGAGGGTGCGAAAAGTGCATGTTGCATTTTGAAAAAACGAAAAAGCAGTAGTTATTGCCCCGTCCCACAGTGTAAATCGTTTTACAATGGAGAAATTTCAATGCATAGATTTCTGAAAGAAAAAAAACGATTGCGTCAATGGCAAATTAATTTAAAATTGACAAAATCCACTACAAGGACAATGTTTGTGTGTAGTAAACATTTTACGGAAAATGATTTTTCCTACCAGATATGTAGCGGGTGGGCAAAAATTACCTTTACAATTTATACCGACCGCCATTTTGGTTTGGTTGTGTCAGTTCATATTTGACAGCCAAGCAGTGCAGACGTGGCAAATTTGTTATGGAGTGCTTTACGGTTCAACAACGCGTTCTTATTATTAAAACGTACTACGCAAATCAGTCTTCAGTTACGATGACCCTCAGAAAATTGCATCCAATTCTTGGCAGAAACAATAGGCCTTCCCGACCAAGATCTCCGGATTTAACCCTTTGAGTATATATACTCAAAGATTTAACGGCTCTAGATTTTTCTCTCTGGGACTATCTTAAAGGACGTGTCTATGCCAACAAGCCAACGACGATTGAACATCTAAATAACAATATTCGAGCAGAAATAGTTGAAATATCGCCCGAAATTTGTGCAAATGTTATGAGAAATGCTCTTGAAAGAGCTCGCATTTGTGTGGCAGCAAGAGGCGGTCATTTGGGCGATATTATATATTCCACAAATAATTGCAAGGTCCAAATAAAGCATTATGTAAAAATATTTATTGTTTTATATAATAAACCAAAATGGTGGCAGGTACAAGTTGTAAAGGTAATTTTTGGCCACCCGTATCTGTAATGATATATTTTTGAAAATTAATGAATAATAAAATCATTATAGAATAACTTTCTCTAAAGGATTTGGCAAGTGTTGCAAGAAACGTAGTGTAATGTAAATGAAACCACAGCCAGAGCAAATTACTACGAGAAGAAAGGCCAGAGAATTAAAATTCGTGGAAGTGCCGACAAATGTAGTAGAAACCACAAATGAATTGTTAATAGAATGCCTACGACATACAGTTACAGAAAGAAGAAACAGCAAAAATATTGCTAAATCCATCCAATCAAATTAAATTTTAGCTCAAATTTTGCTTCATATTATAGGTAGTAGTAGTAGTAGTAGATATTGTGATAATAATAATATAATTTTTTTTATGATTGAGATTTGTCTTTTTCGTTTAACTTCTACAATAGACTGGCAGCATGTTATTTGTTCTAGTAAATTGATCCGATCGCATACCAGCAAGGAAATTCACCAAAGGATGATCTGTCTCATCCTTAACCATCATTCCTGTATTTGTAACCCACATGCCACACTTCAAATTGCATTTGGAAATTGATTTAAAGACAAATTTATCTTCTGAAACTACTTTTCACAACTTATCTACATTGAAAAATGTTATAATTACATTAATTTAAAATCCTTAGAAATCTATAATGAGAAAAGTAGTGCCATCTGTAATAAAGTAGTAGAATATAATTAGTTCGACAATTTGTTAGTATTACATTACAGAGAACTGTAAATCAACAGCGGATTAGTTAGCATATTATTCCGAAAGATGGTACTGACGTTCTATTTATTTTATTTAATTCGCACGTGTTAATATTAAGATGGCGCTGGTAGTCCATTTGTATTATTTAATTGGCCGGTGTAAGATTTACAATTTCAAACGTGGCTTAAGCCGTAAACAATGTTTTGAGGAAATCAATGGAGTATTTGGTGACAAGTCGTGTTCTTTAGCTACCATAAAGCGGCGGTACAATGAATTTCAAAGTGATCTACTTTCCTTAAATGACAATTTTCGAGCTCCTAAGCCAAAAACAGCCGTTGCCGAAAAGAATATTGGTCTTGTTCGGCACATGATTGAAGAGGACCGGCATGTTACTGTAAGGAGTATTCAAGCAACTCTAGAGATTGTTATGAAAGCAATTAAGCTTTGTTCCCATTGGATAATGTTCGGCCACACACGGCAGTTCGAACGATTGAATATTTGAATGCCCAGAACATTGAAATACTGGCTAATTCGCCGTATAGTCAGACCTGGCACCTAATGATTTCTTTTTATTTCCACGTGTAAAGGATAAGTTACGGGGTTTACGTTTTACATCGGCCAAAGAAGCGGTTAACGTATTTAAAGAACCTAACGCGGGAAAATTGGAGAAAATGTTTTGAAGATTAAAAAAAAAATTGGTGCCGATCTACGAATAAAAAAAAAGAAAGGAGCATAAAGCAAGGTTCGCAGCTTTGTGTTTGTCCGTTATCCGTAATGACGGTAATCCGTTGACGGACGAATTAAAAACAGGCGGTTGGGAGCGATCCGTTTCCGTTGACATTTAAGAGACTTACATACATACCAACAGTATGCAATTTAGGTGGTGCATCAATATGGCGGATTTTAGAACGTCATTGGCTGCGAACACGTCGACTGTCAAAGACAAAAACGTAAACAAACAGTTGGTCTACCAATGAAAACTCGTGTCGGTTAGTCAAAATATGGTGTTTCAATATGGCGTGTGTGACGTATTTCCGTTGCACTGCACCCATAATACCTTAGTCTCCTTCCTGTGCTGACGAAGTGTTAACAAGTTGTATTTGTTCGTGAATTGAATCTCAGTTACTTTGTAGATATTTAAATTATCAGTAAGATGGGTGATGAATGGGATGAAAGCCCTATTTTAGTCCAAAGGACTGAATTTAGAAATCAAACAAGATATGGTAATAGCGGTATGAACAACTTTGGTGGTGGTTTCAGGAGTGGTCAACAACCACAAAACAGAAATCGCACTGGAACATTTAATCCAAGAAATTCAAACAATTCCAATAACTGGCGAAGTGAACCAGATGCTGTTGATGCAAATAGTAATACAATTACTATTGAAGTTCCTAGTAAATTTGTGGGACGAATTATTGGTAAAGGTGGATCAAAAATCAGCGATCTGCAGTTTGAATCTGGTGCAAAAATCAGTGTCACTAAAGAAGTAATTGGTGATAATACGGTTGTAAGAATAAGTGGGTCTGCAGAAGAGATCCATAAAGCGAAAGAAATGGTAGAAAAATTGACCATTGAAAGACCACTGCGACCTCAGTTTTCAGTCAATATACAATCACAGTCGGAACCATTGCCAATGGCTGCAGAGGATATTGACTGGAAAGCCCTCTCTGAAGAATGTGATCATATGACTAAGGAAAAATGGGCCAAGGCACCGCCTATTAAAAAAGATTTTTATGAAGAAGACCCCACGGTTGCTTATATGAGTCCGCAACAAGTAGCGCATTTTCGCGAACTCAATAATAATATTGTTGTTTCACGAGTATTTGAAAAAGAAGGAAATAAACCCATTCCAAATCCTGTAGAAACATTTGAACAAGCATTCCATAATTATCCACTAATCCTGGGTGAAATTGAAAAGGCTGGGTTTGAAAAACCATCTCCTATTCAAACGCAGGCATGGCCCATTCTTCTTAGTGGTGAAGATTTGATTGGAATAGCCCAAACTGGAACAGGAAAAACACTAGCGTTTTTACTGCCTGCTCTTATACACATTGACGGACAACCAGTACCCCGAGAGGAACGTGTAGGTCCTAGCGTGTTAATAATAGCTCCTACTCGAGAGTTAGCATTGCAAATAGATCGAGAAGTTAAAAAATACAGTTACAAGGATATTAAGGCAGTATGCATATACGGAGGAGGTAGTAGAAAAGAGCAAGTGAATATTGTTACCCAAGGTGTTGATATCATAATTGCAACACCTGGTCGGCTTAACGACCTTGTCCAAGCAGGTTACATATCTGTAAAAAGCATGATGTATGTGGTTCTGGATGAAGCAGATAGAATGTTGGATATGGGTTTTGAACCACAAATTCGTAAAGTATTATATGATATTAGACCAGACCGACAGACTGTAATGACAAGCGCAACTTGGGCTCTAGGTGTCCGACGACTGGTCGACTCATATATGGAAAATCCTGTACAAGTCTATGTTGGTTCTCTAGATTTAGCTGCAGTTCATACTGTTACACAGTCCATTATTATGATGCCAGATGATGAACAAGAGAAGTTCAACACGTTTATGGATTTCGCTCGAAGTTTACAACCTGACGAAAAAGCCATAGTTTTCTGCGGAAAAAAAACACGTGCAGATTACTTATCATCTGAACTTATACTAAGTGGAGTGGATTGTCAAGCAATCCATGGTGACCGTGAACAGTGTGATCGTGAACAGGCACTTGCTGATATTACGGATGGTACTGTTCAGATATTAGTAGCAACAGATGTAGCATCGCGTGGCATCGATATCGAAGATATTACGCATGTGATAAATTATGATTTCCCTCGAAATATTGAAGAATACGTGCATCGAGTTGGACGTACTGGTCGTGCTGGCCGAACAGGTCAATCGATTAGTTATTTTACACGTGCGGATTGGGCTAAAGCTAAGGAATTAATTCCCATTTTAGAAGAAGCGAATCAGTATGTACCAGAGGAGTTGTATCAGATGAGTCAACGTTACGAGGGACGGAAGAAAAGGAAGGATCAAAAACGTGGAAGAGGCGGTGATCGAGGAGGAAATGACAGATTTGGTGGTGGGAGAGGAGGTAGATTTGGTGGAGGCGGTCGATGGTTTTAGTTTCACATAAATATAACTTGTATCTCTGAAATTATTCTAATTTATAGTAATTAGTATTATTGATTTGATTACAAAGTATTGTATTAATGTATTTGTAGAAAATATTCCAAAACATTAAAATATAGTATTAAAAAGCTCTATATTTCGATAATGTAAGTTTGCTTCCGACCAAAGTTCCTAATAATCGCTTTGCTACACTTGAGAAATTTTGGCTTTGAACGTGAATGTAACACGTTTTTGTGTATTTTTTCTGAATCTTTTACATGTATTAAATAACATTTATATCTATATGTTTTTACTTATATCCTGTTTACATAAGCTTTATATAACTGCCTAAATAGAAAGGCTATTTTTAAACTGTTACTTGTTGTAGTTTTTTTTAAATTTAGATCATTGGCATTTGAAACTTAATCTTACTTCACCTACATGGATTGGAATGCCAACCATGCTCCAGACCAAGGTCTGGTCATGGGTAGGTCCGAACCCGGGACCTCTCAATCATGAAGCAGACACTTGTTCGCTACTCCACCAAGTGGTCCCATTGTAGTTTTTGTTTGGAGAGTTGATAGCCGGGGTATAAATGAACGACCCACCTAGTTTATGAATTTAACATAAATAGTATCAACTTTAGCTTACCTGTCAGTGAGCGATCGATGCACTTGCACTTGTTTATACGATTTGAATTTATTATACACTGTGATCTGTTTTGAATGGTTAATTTTCTTAAGAATGTTGATGTTACATTCAAAGACAAATTTATAATTAAGTACATAATTCTTGAAATTTCTCCTATATTTATTTAAAATGAAATTAAGAAACTTTTATGTGAATTCAACACAGATACAACAGCTGCCACTGTATGATTATCTATCAGAACACTTTCGTATATTGCAGCTACAAATTTGTAGTGCTCGTCTTGAGTAGAAGCTTCTGATTATGTCCGTATCCTCTTTGCATAAGTACTGTGGCTTGTCGAGAGTAGTTTACGAATTGTTGCCATAACGTAATTAGTAAATCTGGTAATAATTTTAGTCAGTTAGATGGTGTTGGATAAGTCCGATAATAAAGGAATGAAAGTAGTAGCAGAATAAACACACAAGCTGTGAAACAAAGGAAAGTTATCTTAGTTTTATTTTAAGATATTTTTAAATAACAACTTTAGTTTATAGCAATGATTCATTATAATTCTCTAAGAAAATTATTAATTCTAATGTCACATACATTAAATATTTAAATTTCATATTACTGATAATATTTCCACACAACTTACAATATGACCACTGATCATCTTACATCTATCAGCAGCTTCACTTATGCTGTAGCTATTTATATTCAGGTTTGTTTTTTAACAGTTAAAAGTGAAAGTATACAAAAATAAGTTAAAATGAAAGTTTTAGTTTTGATTCGAATTAATGGTAATGAATAGTAAAATTGGTATTCCGTTTACAGTAACCGTAATGAAATGGATAATTTAGAAATAAGCTCTAGTTATAAACTACTAGCGGGGTAGAATGAGGTACGTTAAAAAATTTAGGAGGAAATATACTACAGACAAGTGAATTAAAATTGATTAAAATGCTGTATGAATCAGCTAAACACAATTTTATTTTGTTTTTAACCAATGAACACATTGTCATAATAAGATAAAACAGATTGCGCCATTTACAATACTAGTGATCACGAAGACAAATGAGTAATTATAGTATTGAGAGCAGCATAGAGGCACCTCCAGTGTACGAATAAGTGAATAATACTACTCCTAATTAATAGGAGGCACGCTCACTTATACAACAGACCGCCATCAGAACAACAGGCACCAACAGTCATAAGTAGTTGATGTATAATGGCGTAATCTGATGATCGTTAATATTATAGATACACGGATATAAATAAATAGGATTTAATATTTCAAGGTACCTTTAAGGCTAGATGAGATCACTAGTGCACTATCTCTATACGCAGGCCGTACAATGGACAGTGAGTCAGTCAATTCATCTGGCATGCAACAGAACTGAATGCAAGTAAGCACTGTCACAGCACGGAGAGCCCGCTTGCCAGCGGAATTCCTATTAGATTGTACATCAGAATATTCCTATCACTTTGTATAATTTGACATTTAATATAGTACGTGTAATTAATATTGCTCATTTATGTACTTATGTTAAAAGTATTACATATTATATATTAGCTATATAATTCCGATCGGATTGTACACATTAATTTGTTTGTTTATTTCATAAAAAAATGACACATTCGAATATCAAGTCATATGTAAAATAACGAGATATAGAACATTTAATATAAATATGATTTGATAACAGAACTACACATCTAATCTACAACATATCTTACACTAAGTCCTACCATAACACTGCATGCATTTATGGGAATGGCATAATCCAGCCAGCAGGGAGAATGCTCATACATATGTAGAAAAAATGAGCACTTGTAGAGTTATTATTTTGATTTGACACAGTATATATAGGATAGAATCATACAGGCATCGGCGGCCGCATAGGCTGTCCGTGCTTTGTTCACACAGCCAACCCCTGCAATCGCTTGCAGCCTATTTTATAAACTATAACATTAAGAAGAATAAATAAGTATCTCTTTGGTATAATCACTCTGCGTAAGTGATTACCTACTATAATAAAAATACTGATCAGCCGCTTGAAGACTACAGTTCCCAGACAGCCACTTCTCTGTCTAGCGCACACACATTATGAGTAGATAGTGATGACTTCTTGTCCGCCTCCACGGACCATTAGTACACGTTCTAAACCTTCTGTAAGCACTTCTAAAAATTCCATATCTGAAAGTATAAGTAACATATTAGACAGGTTACAAGTTATCTTACAATACCAGAGCTTAAGCTGCGGAACCCCAGATTTGAGTAAAATAACAACAGCTTTACTGGAAACTTTTCAATACATTAAAGTGTAATTAATGCGGAGAAAGAAAAATAAGTAAAAACAGAAGAAGAACCAAACAAACTGGTGGAATAAAGAAATATAAGACAGCTGCATGGAAGAAGTATAATCAAACAAACTTAATTCAAGACAAAATAGATTATAATATAATAAGAAACAATGTAAAAACAGCAGAGAAAAAGGATTGGGAAGATTTTGGATCTGAACTTAATCAAAATTACAAGATGAACAGTAGAAGTTCTTGGAATAAGATAAGAACTCTAAAAGGAAAAAGAAGGAAGGAATTAAAATTCATAATAAATAAAGAGAATCACCTTTTAGTAAATACAAGTGTGGAGAGGACATTGCACTGAAAAATTTAAAAATCAGGGAGAAGAAATACAAACGGAAGAAAATGAGATGAGAGCGGAAAGAGGCGAACAACAACCAGAAGGAATATTGAATGAAGAATTAGAGGAAAGAATTAAGAAGATTAGAACGGGAAAGGCTAGTGGAGCAGATAGATTAACAAAATATCCAAAGGATGGAAAGAAAACTTAATAATTCCACTCTATTAGAAGAAGAAACTTATACAGCTATATGCTTATCTTCAGTAGTATTTAAATTATACACTAAAATGATAGAGGGCAAAATAAGACTAGAACATGGCGAAAAACTAGAAGAAGAGCAAGCAGCTTTTAGGAAAGGAAGACAGACAACGGTGATGTATTCATCGTGAGGAATTTAAAAGAAAAGAAAAAGATTTGCACATAACGCTCAGCCTTTAACGCAATAGATAGAAGACTAATATGAAAGATATTGAAAGAACTGAGACTGACAAATAAATTATTTCTAGTTGTAAAAAGTATACAGAATGTTTGGCTTGGTGCAACTAAATGGAAGAAGGTCAGGAAAATTCGAAATGAAACGGGGTATCAAGCAAGGTGATAGCCTAAGTCTTTTACATCTCATAATTATAATGGATAAGATAATTAAAAACACAAGAGCTGGGACAAACAATTTACAAACAACGGTAGGTTATAAGAATATGGAACCTGTAAAGTTGGAAGGTTTACTATATGCCAACGATATAGTGATGGTAGTTGACACACAATGAAAAATGCAAATTTGACTAGACATATGGGTGGATATAAACATTTTGGAAAATTATCCTTCATACTTAAGAACAAGGCCTTTCCAGATAACTCAAAAGCAAAGATATTTGGCTCTTGTATAACACCTGTATTATTAAATGGAATGGAAGTGATGACCCTAACAAACGAAGTAATCGGAAAGCTAGCAATAATTCAAAGAACTATGGAGAGGAGAATGTTAGGTGTATCACTGAGGGACAGACACAGAAATGAATGGATAAAGTGGAGAGGGGTGAAGGAGCGTTGGTCGACCACCGAAGAGATGGGAGAACAACATTAGTTTGATTGTTGGAAAACAATGGACAAGGATAGTAAAAAAAGTCTGAATAGGAGGAGGAGGATGGGTAGAAGAGATTGAAAATATGAAAATGGAAATAAATATAAACAAATGCGTGATTGTGAACCAGAAATTAGAAGTAGGAATGGATGAAAACATATGGCGTAAAGTACAACATATTGAAAGGGTAACGGCTTACGAATATCTGGGAGTTATGTTCACAAGTGATAGCAAATGTGACCTAGAGATAGCCAATAGAATAAAAAACAGAACCAGAACATATTATGCTTCAAACAAAGTGATCTTTGGAAATAAAGGCGTAGACAGAAAAATCAAAGTTCAGATTTATAATACAATAATAGTATCAACCTTACTATACGCTAGTGAAACATGGGTGACACAAACCAAGCACGAGCCATAACAGCGGTAGAGATCAAACATCTACGAAAGATTACGGGAAAAACAAAGTTACAGAATTAGGGACAACATTAAACCAGAAGCCAATAATATCAATGACGAACAGAAGAAAACTAAATTGGTTTGGACATATTTTAAGAATGAACCGGAAGGTGATGTTTGCTAAGAGAGAAAAAAAAAAGAATAGGAAGACCAAGAAAATATGGATAGAACAAATTGAAGAAATAGGAAAAATTAAAGGTAAAACAATGAATGAAATGATACGGATGGCAGAGGACCGGAAGAAATGCGCAGATGAGAAACAAAGGGCATAAGGAGATATGTGAAGAACAAGAAGATCAGAGTATAATAATTATTTGTATTTTTATATTTCAAAGACAATTGTATGTTTATTTAAAGGTAATATAAATGCTTCGGACAAACAAGGTACCCAAAGCCTTTGGCGGCAAAATAAGATTAAAAAAAGAGAGAAAGCAAGAAATAAAAGACGAAAAAATGAAGAAAGAAAGGCACAAAAGAAGGAAAGAAAAGAAAAAAGAAATAAAGAAAAGACAAACAAGGCAACAAACTTCTCACTTAAATTGATTTAAACTATTTCAATTATTTTTATTAAATTTTGTTGACACATTGATTATATAACTAAATTTCTAACAAATGAAAATATCGAAGTATTTCAATAGGTTTTATTTGTTATGGTTATGATTATCAGCAAGTTTTACGAAACAAGTTTTTAACGCAGGAAGAGTTTAATTCCCAGATACGAACTAGTATTATTATTTTTATTAAGCCTATCGGCATCGATTACTATAGGCCTTCTAAACTTAATCTATACAGGTTCGAAAGCCAACATTTAAACAAAGGTGTCTTATGTAATGGAAATAAGTGTTACGATTTTTTATGGTACCTAAGTAATGACATATGAAATTCGCTTTTTAAAATTTTACTACCATAGTTTAAGACGAGGAATTGTTAATAATAATATACCGATACAAAATGATTTACGATTTTGTGGCTTTGTGTAATATTTATTTGGAAAAATCGAATTTGTTAAAGCTTGTATTTATGGATTATTACATTAACATTTCTTTTTATCTGCCAAGAACTCATAAATTTCACCATCCAACGTGTGTCCTCTATTTTTGACGAGTTTTTCTCTTCTTTTTTTCTCTAACTAAGATTGGATCGAATGAAAAATTTATATTCGTTACATCTGCTACTTTTATTGCACAATAAACGTAAAAAGTTTATAGCAAATTTAATAAATTATAGAAATGGATGGTCAAAACGACGTGACCGCTTATTTCTGATTTTACAGCTTGCTACAGCACTCATGCTTTATCAATCGCTGAAAGGGTCAAAATTTCAATTCCGTTTTCAAATTTGCAGAGGCCGAATCGATAATAATCATCTTCCTGAATGCACGTTAATATGTTTACATTTGCATCAAGAGGTAATCCTGCTAATAGCACACTACTGTTGTTGACTTAATTCCTGACACGTGTTCTGTTTTCTGCATAATGTATTACCGTAATTAAACACGTCAAATAAAATATTAATTGCGCTTTATATGAAGAAATTAACATTTCCCCAACAAGGGAATTAAATGAAGTACTTTAATTTAGTTTATATTTTATTTTATGTGTCGTTTTATAGACGGTTACATAGTAAATTATTTAGTTTATTTAAGACAGTTTCGACAAGACTTATTTTATGAGAAAATTTCGGAAGTAGAACTTTTCATGTTTATTTTAATATTTACTACGATTTAACTTGCGTTGAATGGCTTTCAACAAACTATTATTCTGCCTATTTTAATTTCCCCGATTTGCCCCAGTAAATAATTTTATTATTGTTATTAATACGCGTTTATATGAGGCATTTAATTTTGAAAATAGGGTTGATATTAATGACGTAATAAAATCATTTTAGTAGTTAAATCCAAATATCTCAAATTTAATTTTCCATTAATGGATATGCTCAGATGAACCTCAAGGGCCTAAGTATACACGTACATATTTTATCGCTTCATTGTAGGAAATGGCCGTAGTGTTAGACATTGTACATAAAATTAAGGCTATAAATATCTATTGCACGTTTACTAAAGGATTTTGGAGATTAACTATGTTTTATAGTGCTTTCTCACCGTTTGAGTTAAAGCGCTTTAATAATTAATTAATTCTGAACTTTGTGATTTTAATATAAAATTTCGATCGCAAGTAAGATATATACAAATTTGAGATGTGTTGACAATAAAGCTGTAATTTTGCAAGAAAATAATAGCAAAGAATGTGGACCGTGTCATTGTTGAGACAGAAGATCTCAACCTTTCGCCCACTTTTTTAAGGGGCTTCTTCGTAAAGAAAAGGGGACATTAAAAGAGCATGGTAACTCAACGTGTCAACCACGCCAGAGGCGAAACTTCTTTAGCAAGAGGAAGAAGGACACGGTAACTCAACTTGTCAACCAAGTCAGAAGCGAAACCCATCTGAACTCTTTCACCAGGAAAATCCGTGAGGCCATTGAAATCATCAAGACTCCTAACAACTTGAATCATAACACTGGTTATCATCTGTTGGACATATGGAAGTCTGCCATCGCTACTGGCTCCGCTCCCTCCTCTTCTGACCAATCGTCGTCTTCGTTCGGTACGCTTGACCAGTTACAGTCGCTACCTTTTCTGTTTTTCGCCTCTAGCATGGTTGATAAGTTGAGTTATCGTGCTCCCTTTTTTCTCCTAAAAAAGCCCCTTAAAAAAGTGGGCGAAACGTTGAGTATACGGTCCCAACCCGGAAGACGTTCTGTTAATACTGACACTGACCGTGGAAGTCTTAGAATTCATTATAAAGAAACGAATGTACTTACAATTAGATTCTCGCTCAAGTTTGGTGTCTTTTGGTGGCCCCGGAAGATTAAGAATGACTAGTTGAGCATCATGAGAACGATTTACTACCTCTTCGTTAAGTTTAACCGCGGTATGCATTCGACGGACATTCGCTTCATCTCTGTAATTTTTAAAACTATTATAAGCGTTTATATACAAACAGTCAATATTTGAACTTACGGTGTTGTCGTCTTCTTGGATTTTTCAGAAGTAATTTGTTCTTTGGTTACATCTACCGCTTCCTTTTCAGATGAATCTTCCTTTTCCTTGCCCATGTTGTCGTACTCTTCATTCTTTTCAGGTATATTGAGCTAGAAGTAACGAAACTCTTAGATATATTCAACAACGGCTTTTTAGGTAAAAATTACAAGAAAGTAAGCAAAGAGATTAATTACTTCATTTGAAGGCTCTGGTTGAGGTTTGCTATCGGTTTTATTATTGGCAGTATCTTCGTCAGCTGATGGTTCCTGAAATCGTACTTTGGTAGTTCTCGGATCCATATTTTGATGATGATGATCTACTATTGACTGAACCTAAACCAAAGTAATGTTAGAAATTTCGATCAATAGTTTAGATTGTCAAACACAAACGTATGATGAATGTAAACCAAAAACCTTGTTATCTATATAAAAAGGGTTTAATTAATTCAAAATGCGAGTAACAATTCAGACAATGAGTAAAGTATCAAAACCATGCAAAAAAAGAATAAACCATGAGTTGGTGCTAGCGCAACACAGTTTTTCAGTTACCAGAGGTTCTTTGTCTTCAGTTGTTTGATGGAAATCCACCAAAGTCTCTACCTTGCATGTTGAGTACAAAAGTTCGTTAAATATCGGAATTTCAAGTTTTCTCTAAAATATAGTTGTTTAAACTTACCACTCCCAAACTTTCTTTTTTATTAAGGCGTAATTCGCGCAACATTTGATTACGTTGTTCCATCATAAGCGTACGTTCGTAAGTATATGCTGAAATATCGCTGTCCATCTGTAATCGAAAGAAATTATTAAAACACACGCTAAACAGAGCGCTGATATATTTTACCATTTCTACAACTTCTACTTCTCCGTCGATACGTAAATGATACAAAAAGGTTTTTAGGTCTTTCTTCATTTGAATGGAATTATCTTCCATTTGAGCTACCGTGAATATACGTAGTTTACAATTTTTCCAGGTACGATGCTGTTTTAACAAGAAAGGCAATAACATTAAAAGACCACCGTCGTGAACGATCCACCAAATATCAATGTTGCCGACAACTTTTTCCGTTGAATCGGGGAAGAAGTTAATTCCTTTAGGGACAAGAAGGGCCATACGAGCTGCAGCAACATTTCGGACGGTTTGCAAGAATACCTGCCAAGTTCGATCGTCTTCAGACTGACGCCATCCATAAGGCCAACCTAATATCACTGTGTTGGGTTTTAATCCACCTAAACCCGTGGTCTGCACCCTAACGCAAACAGAATTTTACGATGTGCTTTAACTCACCGTAAAACAACTTACAAGTGAGAAATGCCGTCAGTAACATTTCTAGCAACAAGGATATCCACAAATCCTTTAACTCGTTCTTCGTCCATGATTTTGCCCAAGTTTTGTTTTGCCGCCATAGCTTCGCCGTAAGAACGAGTAAAATCTCCGCTTATTACCGAGACGCAAACGGTTAAACCTTTGCCTGTAAACCATTTTTAGAAACAGTATAGTGTCTGGTCTTAATTAAATTTGACGATAATATACCGGCTTTAAGTTGAGCAGCAAACGCAAAAAGTTTTCTGTACTTCGGCACCAAATCGTCGGTTAACTTTGCTAATATTACAATTTGGGGCCTCCAGTTTTTGGTGTGCGGCGGACCTTCTTCGAGACGAAGCAACGAATAACGTGCCGCAGATAGAGCAAGACCACGAATACCATCGCCCCATTCCTTCTCAGCACTGTAAATCTCGTATGGTAGGTTATAAAAGGTTTAAATGGAATTAAGAACCTACCCTCTGTATTCGATGTATTTATAGATACATCCTGCCATGCCCATGGCGACTAGGGCATAATACCAGGAGGTCATAAACATAACTGCTATACACAACGCTAAACCAAGAACGGAGAGCGACCAATGATAATATTTAAATCTTGGCCTCCAGTTTGGAGTTCGCAATAGAGTCTGAAGAGCACACGCTAAATTCACAAATCCATAACACATAAGGAAGAACATGGAAAGTAAAGGAGCTAAATAGTCTACGTTTCCTAACAAAATTCCACACTGACAAATTAAAAGAGTCAATATCAGTGCTCTGGTGGGTTCTCCTCGGCTGGAGGAGACAGCGAAAGGGGATAGAAAAGGTATTATTCCATCTTTGGCGATGGCTTGTAACAATCTTGGAGCTCCTGTGAGGGACTGCAAACCCGCTCCTAACGTTGATAAAAACGATCCTATAAGAATAACCCACTGGTTGGGCCACGCTATATTAGCTACGACTAGCTTGCCTCCTATCGATATTCCAAACCTAAGCAAAAATTAGGATTTCACTAGCTTGCCGTTTTCGTCGTTATAAAACTTACTTGTCGCGCAACAGCAAATTATCGACAGTACCAGCAAAAAGCAATACCGAAGATAAATACACCGTCGATGTAGTTACAATGGCACATATGGTACCAATGGGAATGGATTTTTGGGCGTCAGCTAAATCACCTGAACGATTAGATCCAGCCATTATGCCAGTAACCGATGGGAAAAAGATGCCAATAAGAATGGTGAACGTAGTAGTAATGTCAACTAAAACTTGATTGTATGTTTCGGAATCTAAACGCTCCACATCTTCAGGAAGATTTCCTCGGGCAATATATTGGCCCTCTTGTAGGAAACTCCCGTGGATATTATCTGTATAAAACATAAGTCATTACCGGGTATAATTTGTTGCCATTAATGTATACCCAAAAATACGCCCGACGATAATCCTTTGATGCCACGTACTATGCTAAGGTTGCTACGTTTGAAATAATCGTTATTACAATCCAGTAAGCTTTTAGCTTCTCCGCAGAATTTATGAAAGAGAAAGGTTTTGTTACACTCCTCTATCGAAATGTCTTTAAGTAATCGATTGCCCAGGACGCACATGCTACAAAAATATAACTTTTTAACACGTGTTATTAATTATTTGAGCACTTTATAAATTTACACTACTGATATTAATGTTAAGTTACTGTGTGTTTTGTGCCCCACAAATGTGGGGGATATTGGAAATTATGTGCCATTAGTGATACTAACAAAAGGTTATCATTGCCGTTGAAGTTGACAAAGATGCCAATATACACAGCCAAAATGGAGAAGATCACGCATGCGAGAGCCACAGTAGCAAATTTGTTGACAAACTTGACACCGATGAACACAATAGTTCCCATCACCAAGAGGAGAGCAGTTCCATATACCCGAAAGTTATTGTACATCGCATCCATACCTGTAGTCAGGTCAAAAATGGACAGGCTAGGAGCCATGTAGGTCTGAAAGAGGCTTCGTGTTAATTTGGTCTCTTCATTACCATGACGAACAGTGCACTCACCAAAACGATCTCTACAGCTCCTACGATATACATGGCAGCTGCTAACGTGGTACCTGTATAAAACAGCATACCAACAGCTCCACCAAATTCTGGACCTAAAGAACGAGATATCATAAAATAACTCCCTCCACCTGGAACGACTCCGTTGGTAGCGATTGCCGACATCGAAATTGCGGTTAACATGGTTACACAACAGCAGATAAATACAATAAGGAATCCCTGTAGCGCACCAGCCGTGCCAACTACCCAAGTAAGTCGAATAAAGAGGATTACGCCGAAAATATTTTGAATACAGGGTAGGTAGACACCGATCAGAGTACCCATGCGAGCGCCACCTCCTGCAGGACGTGCATCTGGGTCGGTGGACGCTGGAGGAATTGTGTTGGAATAGTTTGCGAGGGAGCTGATGAACGTTGAAATTCTGGGACGATCCTCCATTTCCTCCTGTTGTATACAAATAACCACGTCATTGCTTTCCCATATCTTACTACGATTTTATTCACTTACCGAATAGAGGTAGAGGTTGGTTTCGTATCCCGACATTTTTTCGGACACAAAAGGCTGTTCGTCGGTGCCATCTCCTGAAACAACGAATATTTGTCAATTTAAGCTATTTTTTAAAGTAAACAAAGACGCTACTAAATCGGACTATATTCTTAATGATCATCGTTCAATCTCCGGCGGTTTCTGGAATGAATAACCACCTCTAGGGACAGTTAACAATATGTTCCCAGATGGGATCATTTATCATAAAAATTGGCCACGTAGAGTTTAATAATCGGGGAAGAAGATTTATGTGCTCAACGGGCTGTAAATTTTACGCAGTTTGATTATTCCGATATTAATTTAGTAACAAACATCGAACCCACTTTCAAAGTCAAAAGTAACGATGCTATTTTGCTTGCAGTTAAGTTTCAATTATAATTTGGATTGCATAAAATATTCTGTTAAGGAGTTATAGTTACAATTCCATTGGTTCTTTCATATTACCAAACGTATAACAAAGACAAGACAAAAATTTCACCAAACATTCGATTTGTTTATTGCAAGAAATAACTTTCTGTAGGAATTCACCGTAAATCCAGCTTCACAGTTTGAAAAGCATTGAATTAGTCCTTTAGAAATGGTCCGTCAACTTTAATATTTATGTATTGAAATAGCGGTTTTCACTTCTACTCTGAAGAAATTCAAATCCGATGTTATTTCGGTGCTGAAGTGGATGTAATCTTAAAATATTCATTAATTACAAGATAAATAACAAACGCATTAACGTTTTTACTTAAATTTATTCATCGCCTTCTGAGCAGCATCCTTTTAATGGAAATTAGTCAGGCGATCCTTTTTTAAACAGAAACACCAGAAATACAAGAACTGTTTTGCTTACAAAATCTTTACTTATGTCTCACACAAATTTTTGGATGCATTTGTGTATAACCATAAATATTATTATCAGGTCGATTAGGATTTTCCGGCTATTCAAAGGAAAATCCCTGAAAGGAAATTAGAGAATATTTACACGCCAATCTGTTGTCATTAATTAAATCAAGTGGGTTGTTGATCCTTACAAATTATGCTAAACGATAAGCTATAATCAGGATAATTGATAGACAGCTTTAGCTTCTGACATCACGAATTGATAAATATCAATTTCATACAACCAACGGATTCGTGCGAGTTTTAACATTTTATAGCAAATGTTCTGAAACTTTGACATCCTGAATTAGCATTTATGATTTTATAGTTTCAGAAAACTGTTCCGAGGGAAGTTATTGGCGGAAAGTTTTTAATTTACTACTACTGGAAAAATTTAGATTTAAAAAATAAAAGTAGCGAGTTTTGAACAAGATTTAGGGTTTGAAAGGAACAGGCGTAAAATTAATACGGGAGTAATCCAAGCGTGTGAAAAATTTTGGAGATTTACACATCGCGAAAAGGGTGACGTTTTGGGCATGGAGAAAATGCATGTATTGCCCAAAAAAATCCTCGATGATTAAGTCGGCAAAAAAAGCTGAAGAAACAGGATGTCGAAAGCAACCGAAATGTTTGCGAATTTTCTTTAAAACATGCCACTGACCATTCGTTCAAAATAGATTCTGGCTAATTCTACCTTTGAAATCCGAAGAAATTTATTTTATTTCGACTTTATGAATAAAGCCGTGTTGAACCTGTATTATGATTAAAGTAGATGTAAAACAGCATAGCTTTATGTAATTTAAATACAAGGAAAAGAGATGCAAAACGCATGTTAGTCCTTAATTAATTAAACCATGAAAGCTTTTCCAATTTTGATCTTTGGTTAATCTTTAGAACACGGAAACAAAACAGAACCTTTCCCTAATTTATACAGTTGTTTGTTTAAATGTAAAACAATTACAAGAATTTACAAAATATTCTAACTAAACTCAGAACCGTGTAACACAAAGTTCGGTTGAAGCTGTAATGTATTCTGAAACTAAGTCTGGGTATTTTACTGGAGTTAAGATTAGGGTATTGTTGAACTGAACTATAATAGCACGCAGAAGCCGTATAAAACTGTGGAAATGGACGACACAGACCACAAAATACGATGAAGTTATTTATTTCTACGCTTTCTTGCTTCGTATAGTTACATTAAACCACAGTAAGCCTTACCCATATTTTCATTTTTTTTATAACCATCAGCCCCTTTCTCGTGGTTTTGTATAGCTGAGCATTTTAAAGGTTTTCCTCGATGGTTTTTGTAAGCTTAGTTTCTAACAGACTTTCAAGTTAAAGCGTTAATTTTAGAGGTTGGGTTTATTAATTATTCCTGAATAATTTTTGTAATTTTGCTTGAAATTTATAGAAAAATAAAATTCCTTGAAGTAACTTCTTAATGTTATTGACAAATAATTTTACAGCTTCTTTTGTTTGATTTCTGACTAAATTACAATAAATTGTGGTAGTTCTGAAAGCTTAAATGTCGAGTTTGACAATTTATATAACACAACACATAAAATTAAACTTAAATTAAATTCCCTGAAGTAACTTTTCAATATTAGTAATAAAGAAGTCCACAGCTTCTTTTGTTTGTTTTCTGATTAAATTCCAATAAATTATAATATTTTTTGAAAGCGTCGTGGCGAATTTGAGGATTTATAATATTTAATATAAAATGAAAATTATGTTAGCAACCGGTGGTGAAACACCCAGAAACTATAAATTATAATAAAAAACCAAGGTAAAAATGTCTATTTGCTGATAAGTGTAATTCAATAGAAAACTCTTTCCTCGTTTTTTAATAAACCCTTAAAGTCAAAATTGTTTTAATTTTTAATCAAATTTCACAGAATTTTTTGTTAAATATTGTTTTGGAGAATAAGTTTTTATACTTCTTAATAGAAAAACGTTGGCAGTTTTTAATAAACCCCAAAGAGCCGAAAGAATACATAAAAGCCAAGCATTTTTATTTTTGTTACAAATCGTTTCCTTAGAAAAGTTAAAGACGGAACTTCACTCCTAACAACTACTGGTGTTCGAGCAAATAAAACAAGGGAAGTTGTTAACCAAAAGTTTTTCATTAAGAAAGCGAAGGCACACGAAGCATAACTGCAGTTTTAAAAGAACAATAGCTACACTTATAGCTCAGTTTCTTATTTCAGACTTTACTAAATTTCAGATTTTTAAAAGTTGTTCTTGGGTGGCCTTTACATTTAACTGGCAGAATGTTTGGTTTGAGTAAGCTTAGTAATATGTGATTATCCATCTTTAGAAAGAAGAACATTTTTATTAATTTAATTAATTTAAACTTGGTTGTTTTGAATATATTACTTTCCACACAGAGCACCTTCTTTTTCCAAAATGTATCTCGAAAAGTTAAAAACCCACGCCCTGATTTCAGTCAGCAATTTCAATAAAGAAGTATGAAACAGCATGCAAGAAGTATTCGATTCGTAAACACTTGAAAAGATACAAGCAAAAAGAGAGCTTTCAATTTTCATTCGAAATTTATAAAAAACTGAACATTCTAATAAATGCGGATGTACTTGTACGTCTTCATCTGAATGTAATCAAGTTGAAAGCTACTAAATTAGATTCAGCTTAACTTGATTTTTTTTGGGGGAAGTTGGTTTCAACATTGCTCATAAAATTTTTCGTTAACGAGAATTTAAAGATGATTCGCAGCTGATGCTTTTAGTGGTGTATTTGAAATCAAAGAGAACGTAATTACGTTTTGTACTTTGTAATAATTAATTTGTAGACACCATTATCTCTGACCCTAAAGCTAATGCCGTAATAATTAACGTCCGCGCGGAAGATACTTTTATTATTATTTATATGGATAAATCCCTGCAGACATTCTAAATAAATTAACGAGGCTCTTTCTCTTTTGAAAGAAGTTGGGATACGCCTCTTGAGGAATTTATTTTTAGATCCATTAAAGAAATTTCTTTGTAGTAAAAACAGTAATAATAAAACTCCTGCAGACTCACCGACGCTTTGTTGTATTTTGTGAATGAAATTTAAAAGAATAAATAGACTTGATTTTTAACGCTCGCCATAAAAATAATTATAAAAGATATGCCAATAATTCAGGTACTTTTAGATATCAGCGAAACTAAATCCGTGATTATTAATTATTGGAAAAAAAGTGACAAGCCAAAACGTTTAAAATGTAATTTTCGGAAATTTTTATTTATTTGAGG
Source organism: Melanotus villosus (assembly GCA_963082815.1). NCBI lineage: Eukaryota > Metazoa > Arthropoda > Insecta > Coleoptera > Elateridae > Melanotus > Melanotus villosus. The sequence goes on from OY720427.1 coordinate 40,244,875, forward strand.
ACAAACAAAAATTCCGAACTTTACAAATATTATTCCAACGCAACAATTGAAAAATAAGGTACCAGGCTCGAATTAAATTTTGCTTTGATAAATGACAATCATCTTCAAAGATTGTATAAAATTTGTGACTTTCAAAGGAGCTCTTTTTAAAATTACATTTGTTCTATTTACAAATGAAAAAGGGTGACAATATTCTAACTGGGGCTCGAAAGAATTACCGACGGACGTTTGGATTGTGATAGAATCCTCTATTTTGTCATAAAAACGTCATAAAATTGAAACAAAAATCACAAAACGTCTTTGTAGACTTTGATTCTATTTTCGTCTGTAATTTTTCTCTTTTTTATTCAATATCAAGCTTTATAAACGTATAAATTTGACATATAGGTTCGAATTTTAGGGTAAATGGAATCGAAAAGGCAGCTATTTATATCTGTATGTAAAAAAATGCCGAAATAAAGTTTTATTATGTTCTTCAATAACTATAATGGGACACATGTATCTTTCCTATTTGAACGGCACTCTTATTTTTATTCGGACTGTAATATAATATTCTGAAGTTTCAGCTGGTTAATTTTGTCAGTTTTGATGATACTCTATTTTACTTTAAAATATTACGATACAAACAAATGCTTGATTTATTTTTATTATCTTACCGTGTACTGGCAATACAATTTGTTAGTCACCGGATTTAAAAGTTCCATTCGAACTTATGCCCTTTTTGTTACAAAGCAGGCGTCTAAATCTATTAAATCACCAAGAGGCAAACGTTCCTAACCATCACCCCAAGCAATCTGCAAAGCATCAGAATATAACAATACCATTGAACCAGAAACGTTTTTCTTAACGTTACTCATGGCCTAGACTAGTAAACCCTTCAAAATTAAAATGAAATGCTCAATCAGTAATCTTAAATTTCAATCAACGATAGTTCTAAATGAAGTTCAATGATAAGGCATTGTAAATTCATTTGATTAGGTGGTGAATCCCACAAGGAGGTGTGGTAGGGCCGGTGCTATACCCCTTTTTATGGCTAGGTCTGCACACGTCAAGAACAACGAAGACCATTGCTATGTTTTATAAATATTGGCTCATTTAAGCCAAGCAATGTTTGGAACAAATTACAAAAGCTCATAAATACGTAAGAAATTCAACTCTTCAACCTATTCTTATTAGATTATTATCAGTTACTACATAAATAATTAAAGCAATTACCTTAAAAATAATATCTCTCGGAGCAATTCCTAAATTTGAATGGTTTAGAAATGTAGTAATAATCAGGAAATTAGACGAAATTGCTGTAAAGGTCTGCAAAACTACTTTTTCAGTAAGTTGCTAAATTTTTGCCTGCATCCTCAATTAGTTTTTTCTAATATTTCTTAAAGTTACATTGTGTTTAAATACATATTCAAACAATTTGTAGTAAATCAAAAGCGATTATTTTTCAATCCACGATAACAACGTAACGCCGTCTGGAACAGATAGATACTCGGCGTGTTTTATCAAGATATTGAATCGAGTCGATGCATAAAAGTTCACAAGCTAAACGTTCCGAATATACATGCCAACACATGATAATAAAAGAGCACATCTGCTCTCTATACTCTGACAAAATGGATGTATAGCTGCTGAAACATTTAAAGCTTTATTCTCTGGAAACTTTGCAGTATGTTTAAGTTTAAATAAAAGATAAAGCAGAAAGGCTTTGACTTGGTATGTTTTAGCACAGAATAAACTTTTACAGAAGCGATAAGACTGCACTTTGATGTTAACGTGGCCAACACAAGGCGGAGCTATATCGGTTAAGCAAGTAACTTAGCTGTATGGTTTTCAATTTTAATCGTAATTTCTGCTTTCTGGGGGTGTAAGTGATGCTGACTTCAGGCACAGCTTCAGGTGATGTTTGGGTACTAACGGAAATTACTAAAACAAATAAACTTACAGAAGCTGACATTATAGAAATTTGTATTATATACTAATTATTTTTGCAATTTGGCGTTGAACACCAATTACCACCTTTTTTACCACTCATTTCCGCGTATTAATGTTTTATTGAAACAATATTTTGAATAAATAACACCCGAACTCTTTAGCGCTGCACTTAAATATACAGCAAAATAAGAAATTTTACTTGCTAGTGGGCGTGTTCTAGTTCACCCTGCTCCCCTTATTTTAACCACCCCACACTCTGCACTTTGTCGCTTCTGTTAGGAGTTTATTCTGTGGTATTAGTCAGCAAGCAGTTTCAGTTTTGAAAATGATAATTTAAAGAATCAACCTTTCTTACGTAACAATATATTAAGACATTTCACAAAACATTTAATTGTGAAAAAGCTTTATATAGAAAAGTATCAATCGCAGGTTCAGATAGTAAACAACAAATAAATTAAATCTACACAAAAATGAAGTGATAAAAGGCAAGCAGTATCTTAAAGGTTATATTAAAGGGAAGCTTGCTGAATTCGGGCAGAATCGTGCCAGTGCTTTATCGACGTGTTGGAAATAAACAAATGAACCCATTTATTCCCAAAACTCTAGCCTTGGTTGGGGCTGAACTAAGCTCGAGAGTTGCATTCCACTTTATACTTAAAATGTAGCAAGAATAAGCACTATTTTTTTAACGGTCCTCGCTAGGATTTGAACCTATGTGAGCTAGTCACGAAGGTTTTTAATCTACTGTGCCATTAACGTATGTGTCTAACCAATACTTAAAAACAGATTAAGTTAGGTTAGATTCGATGTTTGGTGAGCCTCAGGAAGGGCATGGAACAGGTTACAAGGTTCTGATTCAGGAAAACGACTCAGACCTAAACCAGCATCGAACCCATAACCTTCCGAATGCTTAAGGTCGGTCTCACGTACAAAACCATTTCGCTTGTTAAATAATTTTAAATACGGGCACCCTAACCACTATTTAAGTATTCCTTTCAAAGCAATTCCATTTATAAGCTTATATTATAAGAAGAAGCAAGCGAAATAATATTAAAACGAACGGGGAGGGAGTAAACTATTTATTATGTACAACTTTCGGCTGTGCAAAAGAAAAAACTGAATTGTCACATAATAACTTTCGCATTAATTCTCTTTATAATACAACGAGCTCCCGCAGTTTCACAGATACAAAGCGAACACTGCACGGCATCTGTTTCAAAGTGAGAAATATCCAGTGACAATAGAAAGGGAGATAAGGAATAAGCGATGGTTTTATTTATGTAACAAAACCTGAACATTTGCATTACTATAAACCGTATTAATGGGGCTGTATTTTAGTTTGTAAAGTACCTATAGTTGGGGGCGATTACGATGCAAAGTAGGTTGACTGAAAAGTTATTCACTAACAAAGGACTAAGGGTAAACGTTGTTGGAAACATTGAATATCCAATTAGGACTGATGAGCTTTAGCATTTGTTGTTAATTTATTACATTTCAGGTGATTACGTGAGGGAATGTTAGCACAAGTTTTTTTTTTTTTTTAGTTTTAACAAAACGAAGCTTGGAAAATTATTGTTGGTGCTGTTCTCCTTTCACCCAGTATTTTAACCTATAAGATTTGTAACTAAACCGGGAGATTTTAATTTTTTTTTAAACTTTGTGCTATAAAAAATCTTAAATTAGTTCATTGTCACATTGACACAAAAGCAAAAGCTTACTTTCGAAATGCCGAATAGGTTACAATGTGCCCGTTTTATCGTAACGCCTTACCCAATAAGCAACCCATCATACTCTCCCCTACCTGTGCCTTGTAGTGTGTGTTGCCTATCCAAAGCCAACAAGGGATTATATGATAAAATAAGCACACTGTATAGCTTTCAGATTTGTTTTAATAAATTTCTTTGAAATTTCTAACATACGAGTACATACATAATGATTACAAAAGAAATAAAAACAGCCAATCAAATAAATTTACTTACTGAAATAATTTTCTTATTAAATATTCGCATTAAATTAGAGACGAAGCACAATTTTTGACATTTCAAAATCACAATGGAAACAAAATCCTTTAGCTAAAATTTCACCCCAAAAAAGAAAATTATTTTGGCGCAATTATACCTGTGCCCTGCAATGCGTGTTACCTATCCAAAGCCATAAAGGGGTTACAGGATAACATAAGCACATTGCATAGCTTCCAAGTTTATATTAACGAATTTCTTCGAAATTTCTAACATTAAATACGTAATAATCACCAAAACTCACAAAGGAAACAAAACCTGTTAGCTAAATCTGTTGCGAAAAGTAAGTTACGAGTGATTATTCCTAATTAATTAGAGTCAACGGCTAAAAAATCTAAAGATGTCCACTGCCCAGTTTTATAAGAATCTGACAAACACATATTTCTACAAATACCCGAATATGTATTGGTTGAAATTTGTTACAAGTTTGTGAATTTTAATTTCAGCTTGGAGGGGGGATTTAGGTACGACAGTTTAGAAAGGTTATTCAAACGAATGAAAACTTTTTGAAAAATCAGAGATCACTAATACTGTTTCAGCGCATATTTAAATTTGTGAAATTTATATTGGATTTCGACTGACTTCAAAATATATATTAAAAAAAACGAACTAAGAGAAATATATTGGAATTCCTGAAAATCAAAGTAATTTTCGATTGTTTTGATATGTATTTTGATTAAATGCGACTAAAATCATATTAGCCAAACAATACTACGCATGAAAATATGATTTTCATAAAAAGTGCAGTTTTTCATGCGATTTGTCTTTTACTGCTGAAGATTAAAATTTTTGAATTAAGGTTTTTGTAATGTAACTTCAACTAAAACCTCTGCAAAAATTCTGAACCCTGAAATTTTTACGAGGTTAAACAGAATTTTATTATATATTAAAAAGCATTACATAGCTTAATGGTAAAATTTGGTAATTTAAATAATATAAGTAATTTACTTAAATATAAAAAGCTTGAAATTCGATAGAAATATAACAGTTTGATCTACTCCTGAGCTTCAGTTTTAAATAGAAAACATTTCAATAAAATACTGATCTTAGTATTTTAATATTGTTTTCTTAGGTGAAACAGCTTGGGAATAAAAAAGGGAAAAATAATAAAGACTAAAGGTGGAGGAACTGAAAATTACAGGCCTGAACTGTTGAAAATCAAAAATGTACATCTCTAAAACTCGCTGAAAATTGCTGAAAAAATGCAGGTTGCTAATTAAACCTCAAGATAAAAATTCTCGGAGATATTCAGTGAGAATACAATTATTTGTCGGCCCTTTAAAAATGTCCTATCAAATTTGTCATGTTTATTTTTAGTTTCATAAAAAGCTGTAGTTCAAAATTACTTAATTTTGCAGTTTCAATACAGTAACAAATAAAATCGCTCAATCTAAGGCAGGAGTCGCCAAACTTCTTTGACCGTCGATCCCTTCAAGATTTTCTTGACTTTTTATAGACCCCTCTATTTTACTATTACGTAATTATAATAGGACAAGCAAAAAAGACGCTTATCTGAGTTTTCAGATTGTTTATTTTATAATTACTCAACTCTGCAATATAGAGAAGTTTAGTTCGTGAATGAATAACGATTGAATTATAATACGTATGTTCATGAATTTTAGAACATTAACGCTCACTTGTACGAGTATGTCGATGCGCAAAAATGAGACTGGGATCAAATACCTGTAAGTATAAGTAAATAAGTAACGGCGCACGTGTTGCAATCTCGCTCCCGCCGCGCCGGCCGGGCAGGAACCACCGTCATCCGTTTATTAGTAAATAAGTCATTTTGGCCTCCGTAACCATTTTCATGATCTTGCTCCATCTTACAGGTCACTGTTCCCACGATTCACTCTTAATTGCGTTGCCATTCAGGATCCAAGTTATATAACTTCAAAAATGTCAGCAGATTAGTTCTGTGAGAAGTACAAGCATTGTGCATTTCGGGTTTGTCTTTATTATTTAACATTTCACTTCAAAGAACTTTTGTTAGAAGTTAATTTCAAGAGTTGAAAGGCAGAGGATCCGAAGAGGTCTGCAACATTTGAAAACTGAAAATTTTGGAATAAATAAAATCTTAGAAGTTTTAATTCTTCGAAGAAATTGAAAAAAGGACGTTAAAGAAGTTTTTTAAGGCAACAGAAGACGGGTATTTAGTTTAAGGGCGAAGCTTTATAAATTCAATATATTTGTAATACTGAAAGCTCAACCAAATCCCAAAAGTCAGAAAAATTAAAATTGTAAAGTTTTGAGCTTCCGGAATTAAAACTGTTTGGTTGTAGGTTTGAAAATGCTGAAAATTTAAGAGACACACTTTGACTAAAATTTTAGGCGTGCAATACTATTTTCGAATATTTTCACTTCAAATTCATGAACTTTGAGTGTGATGATTTGAAAAATATTTAAAAAAAATTCCTTAATATTTCAAAACTTGCAGTTCTTTAAGTCTGAAAAGGGTACTCATCATGAAAGATCTTTTGCAATCATGCATTTTCAAAGCTACACCTTTTTTGCAAAACCAAAACCAATCCCATTTTCGATTGTTGTAAACGTAAAAAGAAACGGTCAAATCGAAGCGAATAGGCGCATCAATTTAAGCGTAAATTTTATAAAGCAATAGCCCGAAAAAAGCAAATTATTTTGACGTCATTTACTGTTAAATTGAGTTTTGCTTATGCAACCATTTGTTTTATACGTAGCTGTGGTATTTCACAATTTTCCTCACAATTCCAACGTGTTCTACGTTCTACATGCGTTTAAATTTCCATGGAAAGCGGTAACATTTTACAAATTAATAACTTCTTTGATTATCGATTCAACAATATCGTTTTTTATTTTTGAAATAGGCAGGAAAATCTGAGTTTCATATGGGTTCCTTGGGTTTATTCCAGGGACGAATATTATGTTCACATATTTTTCCTTTTGTTTTGATGTGAAGATACAAACATCTATCTTAATCAAAATGCTTTTTGATGTGAGGTTTCCCATGACGTGGTATTCAATCTCAGATTGTGCGAATTGTTTGGCTGTTATTTTCTTATTTTTTCATAACTTCTGGCTTTAATTTCAGATATATTTCTTAGGTAATGAAGAATGTTTCTTGTTTTCTTTTTGTCAGAACAAGCTTATCCTAAGTTATTGAAGCAATGCCTATATTTTGTTCTAAGTTGCCTTTATGATGCTTTAGATATGCTCTTGCAGTGCTGGGATTATTTTCAAATTTAGAATTTCGGGCAGTTTGATGACCCTTGAGCCAATAATTCTTCCCAATTTCCCTTAAATTTTTACTTTCTGACTCTACTATTTGCCAAATTATTTTTCAATGCAAGGCAAAATAAAAAAACCAAAGTAAGACAAAAAATGCAATTTGTAATATGAAGAAGTTATTTAAAATTAAAAAATTAAAACAGATTATACAGGGTGATGATTGTCCAAATATTTAGTAATTCAGTGAGTGGTTGTCCACCCACGTTTCATTAAAATCACATCAGTAGCTTATGAGCCCAGGGACTCAGCATACACCTATTCACAAATGTAATTTAGCACACGCCTTTTTTAAAATAAAACTTCTTAAAACCTTTGTTTCCAGTACAAAACATTTTTACATAAATAAATACAGCGTTAAATTCACAGTACGCCAAGTTTAATAACTTCTGTTGCTTTTAGTAAAATGTCGGAGCAATTATCATAAAAAAAAAATTAATCAGACTAAAGCACAGATCGGAGAATTTAGTTAGGTGGTTAGATCGTTAAAGTAGCTTAAAGTATGCACAGTAGCAATTTACTAAACCTACTAATAAAACTTTTACCGCAATTGGCAGGGTGGGTTGAATTGTGGTATGCAAATTCCATGAAATGAATTACTCTGAACGAATTTCTTCATTTATATGTATAAGTCTCTCTAGAGACTTAACTGAGATGTAACGTGTCTTGTAATACGGCGAGGTTAGTTTGTTTTATTGTTTTTTATTTGGAGCTTTTAAATTTGGTTAATTTTCTGGAGGGGAGTAGTACATTAGATAATATTTATATTGAGCTTTGGGAGTTCGAAAATGTCACATTAAATAATAAATATGCAATAATTACAACAAAATGAACAACAGACACAACCAATCACATAAATTCGTAAACTTGTTTGAAATAATTTTCTTATATGTAGAAGATTCGGCCAAATTAAAAACGCAGCACAGTTTTGGACATTTTGAATTCACACATTTTGAATTTCCTTCATTAAGTAATAAATATATAATAATAAAACAATGAAAAACAGAAATAAATAAACTCGTAAATTTACTTGCTGAAATAATTTTCTTATTGAAAACGAAGCAAAATTTAGGGTATTTTAAACCCCCAAAGGATAAGAAAAAATATTTGAACCCAATCAAAATAAAAGAAAAACGGATCTTTTCGAAACTAACGAAAATATAGGTATACGAATTATATTGAGGTTCTCAGGAGGGTTGTAAGGAAAAGTTAAATGAATGGTCAGAAAATCGAACAACTCACAGGCGTTTCAGAAGATAGAATCTACAGATTGTAGCAAATTTCAGGCTTATCCTTTGACTCTAAAAAATACTAGGAATTTTGGAAATCTTCGGAGCCTGTTTTCAAACTTTCTTTATTTCGGTCATTTGTATTTCACTAATTTTTTTATAAAGCTCCGTTAACGCCTTCAAATTATCAAATTTAGAATATCCGTGTGTATTCATTACAAAAAGAATTAATTCCTTCCAACGCCAACGGTCAGAAACAGTATTAAAATTTTATTACTTAATAACTGGTTTTGCTTATTCTTTTTAATTAAAAATAAACAGTTCTTCCAAAGCACGATTTTCCGAAGGAAATGTTTTAAGGAGGACGGAATAACAAAGGAAGTTATTTATTCAGCATATTTTGTAATTCTTTTTTGCTCGTTCAGAATCCTTGAAACGGAGACAAATATTTAATCTTTAAGATAAAAAGAAGTTCGAAAAATTTAATTTGTTCTTTAGACGAATACTTGAAGTGATACATAGTGATTTTAAGTTTTATTCTCTTCTTAAAACCATTTTTGTTTTTTGGATCTACAAAGGAGCGTTATTTAACAGCTTAAGCTTGTGATTTACCAGGCATGAATTGTTTTTTATGTTTTAATGCGGGGTTTTGATTCAAGTTAGATATTGTTAAAAATAACTGAAAGCCAGAACAATACGTAAATGACAAGGCATTTACATGAATTTCTACAACCTGAAAATACCAAAAAGCTTCGAATTTTCCGGTTATACCTTCACAAGGATGTGCTGAAAATCAGAGATTGATAGTTATTAAAGAATATGCGAAGGAATTATTTTGAAATGATTAGAAAATCCTGTTAATAGAAATACATTAAAGGGCCAAGCTTAAACAATTCAAACAATCTAGAAAAACAGAGATTTATGAAAATATTTATTGTCTTCCCAAAAATAAAAATAGCACTTTGGGAATGCTTAGCGGCGTCGAATAATATAAAGCGAATCGTGTTAAAATGGTTTTTATTTACAGAAAGAAAGTATTTACAATTTATAAATGAACCGTCGTCGAGTGTCGTTCGTGACCAACTAACTGTGAACTCCTTGGGTAACACCTCGCACACCGTTAGGGTTGTTCACCCTTAAGTCCCGTTAGACTTTGCTAAACCTAAAACCGTTAGGTCTTCGGCGGCGCCCCAATGTCGGCTGCCGCTACATCACCCCCTTGCCAGTAATTAAGGCTGGTTATGCCTGCAGTCGTTCCGGAAAGCGGACTTGCCGACCACTTCGTGTTATCGTTGGAGTGGGTTGTTTTGTTTGGTTAGCCGGGGGCGAATTTTGTTTCTTCACAGCTGCAGGTGATGCCTCGGGTTGTTCTTCAGCTGTGACGAACGCGGGCTTCAACCTGTTAATTGTGATGGTTTGGTCCTTGCCTCGCACGTTTACGACAAAGGTTCGTTCAGCCCGTGATACCACTGGAAAGGGGCCGTCGTACGGGGGTTGAAGAGGTCGTCGAACTGCGTCGTGGCGTATGAATACGGTTTTGCAAGTAGCCAATTCTTGCGAGACGAAAGTTGATTTGACGCCATGTCGACTGGCTGGTATTGGCCGTAACTTGCGCATTTTTTCTTTCAGAATGGCAACGAAGTCTGTTGTTTCGGGTTCTGAAACAAAAGATTGATTAAAAAATTCACCCGGGAGGCGAATGCCGCTCCCGTAGGTTAGTTCTACGGACGATGCTCCTAGGTCTTCTTTCCAGGAAGTGCGAATACCTAGCAGCACTGTGGGAAGGACTTGCACCCAGTTTTCATTTTGATGGCATTTTATAGCTCCTTTTAGCTGCCGATGAAAACGCTCTACCATTCCGTTGGCTGCGGGGTGGTAAGCAGTTGTCCTCAAATGATGTGTCCCTGTTAGATTCATCAGCTTTTTAAACAGGAATGATTCGAACTGGCGTCCCTGATCAGTCGTTATACGTTCTGGAACGCCGAATCGTGCAATCCAGCCACTATAAAAAGCATTGGCGACAGTTTCCGCTGTGATGTCTTCGATAGGGATGGCCTCAGGCCATCGCGTGAAGCGGTCGACACAGGTTAGGCAGTATTTAAATCCGGCAGAGTACGGTAGCGGTCCCACGATATCGATATGAATGTGTTGGAATCGCTGCTCTGGTGCCTGAAAGTTACCTACGGGCGCTTGCGTATGTTTTGTAACTTTTGAACGTTGGCACGGGATGCAATTGCGCGTCCATTCCCTGCAGTCCTTGTTGATACCTGGCCACACGAAGCGTTGCGTAATTAACTTGGTCGTAGCTCTAATTCCAGGATGCGCTAAACCATGCAGTGAATTGAATACTTGCTTTCGGAATGCCGTCGTTACAAAAGGTCTTAATTTGTCTGTTGAAACATCACAAAATAGATTAACATTAGCTGTAGGGAGGTAGATTCGTTTAAGATTTAATGTAGTGTCAGTCTGCAAAAACGTTATGAGTTCTTTGTCGTTCACTTGCGATTCCGCGAGGTCTTTATAGTCAACACTAACCGAAACTTCACTTATCCGCGAAAGTGTATCTGCTACTACATTATTTTTACCTGCAATGTGTCGGATGTCGGTAGAAAATTGACCGATGAAGTCCAAATAACGAAATTGTCGCGGAGAGCACTTTTCTAGTCTTTGCTGAAACGCGAAAGTTATTGGCTTATGGTCCGTAAAAACCGTAAATTGGCGTCCTTCAACCGCGAAGCGAAATTTCTTAACAGCCGCATAAATAGCGAGCAATTCGCGATCATATGCACTATATTTACGCTGCGCGGAAGTAAAAGTCTTGCTGAAAAACGCGAGGGGTTGCCATAAATCGTCCACAAACTGTTGTAGTGATCCGCCCATGGCCGTGTCTGAGGCGTCCACTGTTATCGAAAGAGGTGCGCCGATTACAGGATGTGTGAGTAACGTCGCGTCGGCTAATCCCTTTTTAATATTTTCGAATGCGTCTTCTGCTTCTGTCGTCCAGGTAACGGGGGTTTGGCCTTTAGCATTAGGTATTTTAAGTAATGTGTTTAACGGTTGTTGAAGGGTCGCTGCCCTTGGAACAAAACGTCTATAAAAGTTTATCATTCCTAGAAATCCTCTCAGTTGTTTCACTGTTTGTGGCTTTGGAAATTCTAGAATGGCACTCACCTTCTCCGGAAGTGGTTTGGTACCTGATGCGTTAACACAATAGCCCAGGAATTTTACCTGCTCTTTACCGAAAATGCATTTTGCTGGATTAACGGTAATTCCAAAGCGGTCCAGCCGTTGAAAAAGTTCCTCGAGGTGTTGAAAATGTTGTTGTTCGTCTTTTGAGGCTATTAAAACGTCATCCAAGTACGCGTAACAAAAATCAAGTCCTCGTAATACACTGTCAATAAACCTTTGAAATGTTTGAGCGGCGTTTCTCAACCCAAAAGGCATTACCGTAAATTCAAACAATCCAAAAGGTGTCGTTATTGCAGTTTTGGGAATATCGGCACTTTCGACGGGAATTTGGTAATAGGCTTTTACTAAATCAATAGTCGAAAATATTTTTTTACCGTGCAGCATCTGTGCGAAATCTTCGATGTGCGGCAAAGGGTAGCGGTCCGGAATCGTTCGCGCATTTAAGGCGCGATAATCTCCGCATGGTCGAATACCTTCTGTTTTCTTTGGAACTAGGTGAAGAGGAGATGCCCAGCTGCTTTTCGAAGGTCGGATTACACCTTGCTGAAGCATTGCCTCAAATTCATTTTTAGCAAGTTTTAATTGATCTTGTATGAGTCTCCGTGGCTTGCAATAAACCGGTGGTCCATCAGTTGTCGTGATGTGATGGGTGACGTCGTGCTTAACCGGCGGTGGCACACCCGCAGGTCGCGTAATATTTGGAAATTGGGCTAACACTTTATGATATTCCGAAGATCCAAATACTGTTTTAATTGAACCAAAACACTCATTCGAAGAAAGTTGACCGATTGCGTATAACGATGTTACAGAGTCCACTAACCTATGATTTCGAATGTCTACAAGAAGTCCGTAAAAGCTTAAAAAATCTGCACCCACGATCGCTTTGCTGACGTCTGCAATAATAAAACGCCAATGAAAAGCTCGACGTAAACCAAAGTTTAAATGAAGGGTAACTAATCCATAAGTCGCTATTGATGTCCCATTAGCCGCGTACATTTCGTATGTTGATTTCTGTACATTTCGTTTGATTAATGTCCGCGGAAATACACTCACATCAGCACCGGTGTCCACTAAAAAGTTTGTTTTTGTATCGCGATCGGTTAGAAAAAGTCGGCCCGATGTGACATCATCATTAACGGCCGCGGTTAATGACGGTCCATGTCGTTTCCCTGCCGGAAGCTACATGGAGATCTACACTTTTTAGCATCTGATCCGAAACAACGGTGATACCAACATTCTGCGCTTGATTGACTAGGCGACGCTGTTCCAGAGGTTGTTTCAGGATACTTCCTGTACCTGGAGTTACTCCTTGAACGTAATCGGGAAGGTGTACGCCGTGGATTACGCGAAAGTTCTTCCACGCGTAACGTCAGTTGCTTTATTTGTTCCGATAAGGCGTCGATCGGGTTCGTAACTTCACGCGGATTTTCCATTTTCCGACTAATTAGCACTATTTAAAAACGCGAAACGAAAACTAAGCACTACCTTGCGAAATACGGATCACGTCGGGGTCACCACTTTGGGAATGCTTAGCGGCGTCGAATAATATAAAGCGAATCGTGTTAAAATGGTTTTTATTTACAGAAAGAAAGTATTTACAATTTATAAATGAACCGTCGTCGAGTGTCGTTCGTGACCAACTAACTGTGAACTCCTTGGGTAACACCTCGCACACCGTTAGGGTTGTTCACCCTTAAGTCCCGTTAGACTTTGCTAAACCTAAAACCGTTAGGTCTTCGGCGGCGCCCCAATGTCGGCTGCCGCTACAGCACAAAAAACTAGAAATCGCCTTATTTTACCGATCAATTAGAAGTTTTACAGCGTGTAATAATATACAAAATTATTTTAAAAGGGCTATTTTGCAGTATCCCTGTGTTTTTATTATCATTTGGTCTCTCGGGCAACATAAAAGTAATAAACTTCCATAATCTGTTAAATCGGCAGCTGAAATGCGTAAAACATGAAAAGTACACCTAACGCAACTCATCAAGCAAGTTTAAATGACTTTGTTGATTTTAGGAAATAAGGACAAGTAGTTTATATGCAAGTTTGATATACATATATGTAAAAAAGCTTCAATATTTATTACCCGAAAGGATTTTTATATATTTAAATCATAACACGTTTGAATACGACCATATTTGAAAGTAACAATTTTACGACGAAGTAAGTATTCTCAATACGTATGTATTTTGCATCTGTAAAGGGAAGTAAAATTTATAGCTACATTCCAGGAGTATGCTCATCTCGTCATGTATGAGTAGCTTTCGAATAATTTTTCATGTAACAAAGGATGCTTCTTGGAGTTTTGAAAAGGGAATATTTTATTCTTATACATATTTAAATGAATGTTCCTTGAAGGCTTCCAAGTACTGAAATTATATTTCCTCTTTTAATATCCTCGTCTTAGCTGGTTCGTTGCAGTTTTTGATCTTTCAAACGTCATTTGTAAATTAAATCTTTAATAATACTTTTTAAGTTAGGTTTTCCAAACAAGCCAAAAGTGTTGTAGTTTTTAAATTCGATTACTTGAAAATAAAATTAAATAAAATATTTTTAAGTTAGGTTTTCCAAACGTTTGCTAAGCCAAAATTGAGGTTTATATTAAGTACTCTTGATCTGCTGTGATTTTTAAATTCGATTCTTTGAAAATAAATTAAATACATTTTTTTAGCTAGGGTTTTCAGACGTTTGATAAGCCAAAAGTGAGGTTTATATTATTCTTGAGCTGCTGTGATTTTTAAATTCGATTACTTGAAAATAAAATTGGAAGTCTTCCTAAACGTAAGTATGAAGTATAAATATTAGCTTTACTTAAATGTGGCGTAAACCAAGGTCTACAGGTATTTTAATCGAAAGGCCAGTTAAATTATTCAGGATATTTATGAAACAAAATTGAATTAAGGTGTTAGTAAATTATCGACAGCAGTACAAATATCCACGCTTTATTAGTTCAGTTAAATCGAGTTATCGATATTATTTTCCCTGCAAATGGGTTAACAATAGCTTTATCGATTTCATGATTATTATCAGCATACTACATTTGTTTTAAAAGTGAAAACTACAAAGTGAATTAAAAAGTTTAACCAATATGCGGATGCTTTTGTCATCAGAGATAAATCCATGGATTATATTATATCGTTGTTTACTTTGTTTTTTGTCACTGAAAAATTCAGAGTGAAAATAAATTTATTTGAAAGTTAAATGGTTTTAAAATTCTTAAATACGAAAAATTTGGTTTATTTTCTTGAAACACCGTACAAAGGCTTTTGAGATTATTTGAGATATTAAGATTAGAATTTGCGGCGTAAGTAAACCATTTTAACAAAATTAGGATGTTTTTATTATTTTTAGATATTATCAATGCGATCTTAAACATTAATAATCTGAAATTGTATGCTCAATAAATAATTAATTCGATTTGGGGCCCCGGCTGCTATTTTTTAAATTTGAATTTGATTAGAAACGATCGTATTATAGTAAAACAACAGCTTGATCAGTTTGTTCGTTTGTAAACACGTAATTCACGTCAAAGCATTAGTTTAGTTTGGAGCTTAGGAGGCCTAGGAGGGAATTAATAAAACAAATAGCAAAAGAAGTAAATTCAAAAATTCATCATAAAATTTACATAAATCAAAATAGTATGAATTAAAATGTTAATGGAAATAAAATTTACAAGTCAAATACAACGTAATCTTTCCTACATTAAAATTGAGTTTCTGCCGTGTACGTTTATTAATGCTCATTTTTTGCGTTACAAAAGCGAATCTGAAAATTTATAAAATTGATGAAAATGTCCTGAAAATCCTGGGCTTTCCTATTAATTAAGTAAAAAAATACATCCGAGTGAGCTTCCAGTATAATCCTCAGCTTTCCATTTAGATTTCAAGATTTTGACACTTATTTAAAAAAATGTAAAAGAAGTTACACAAAAACAGGAACGTCCGCCACAAAAAACACCTTTTATTAAGAATAAAACTTCAGTACAAAAAATACAGCACCGTAAAATGTTTTATTTTGTCGTAATGTTATTTTTAACAAGAAATTTCAGACGTTATTTTAGCCGTAAAAGTTTATTTAACTGCCTGAAATACGTTTAAAATAGGGAAAGTGAATGTTGATAACAATTTTATGCGAAGGTATTTGTGTTTAAATTATGGATTTACTTGTACTTAACGTAATTGTATTTTTTTGCAACACCCCGAGGTTTGTCAGATAATCAAATTAATTATATTATAAATTATAACCAAACGATCGTTAGCTGATTTATTTAACGTACAACTTCCCTGACCCGAATTTCATATTACGTAGCATTTCTTTCTATTGCCTATTCTTCAATAAGGGTCTGGTCAGTTTCACTATCGTGTTAGTTTAAGCGAGTGGAATTTAGATAATTATTTATAATAAAAAGGCAACGTATTGGGTATCATTGCGTGTCCATTTACCTGTTTAACAAGATGATAAAATTGGCGATGCGAGCCAACTTGTTATTTTTATTTCTTACTCACTTAGTTCCACAAAGGCGAATAAAATTCACTTCGAGTAATCCAATATGTGTATAAATTTACATGTTGTTTTGTTCACCCTGTGTGGGCTTTTAG
Source organism: Melanotus villosus (assembly GCA_963082815.1). Taxonomy (NCBI): domain Eukaryota; kingdom Metazoa; phylum Arthropoda; class Insecta; order Coleoptera; family Elateridae; genus Melanotus; species Melanotus villosus. The sequence continues at coordinate 40,261,108 of OY720427.1, forward strand.
TGATATTACATTAAACAATATGCTTGTACACAACGATGGATTGTTATTAAATTTTGTTTTTATTCAAAATTGATTGTTATGGATTATGGATTCTCAAACATACAAAAAATTCAGACATCCACTTATAGGCAGGGGTCTTAAATAAGAGTGAAGGGTTTCAGGCTGATGTAAATAAATTGTTAAGAACTTGATAATAAAACTCGAGGTGTCTTCCCATAAATGTTTAAAAGCGGTTGACGTTAACGTGAATATATCGCAGTTAAACTTCGTCCTGTCCAAGTTAAATTATTGCCAATCCATTTAACGTTGTTTGGTTTACAGCTGAGCTAACTTTAAGTTACTCTTTCATTTAGTACAGCTGGTTGATATTTTTTATTATCGTTTTTAAGTGTAAAGTCGACGTTTCCAATGCTGTGCAACGGGACCAAATAGGTTAGGTTTTCAGTAGTTCCATAAAAAAACTGCAATCTTCTGCCTTGAAGTTAGAAAAAAATCTTGTTCGGAGTATATTATTGATTTTAATATTATTATACTATATTTATAAGCATATCTATCAATTTAGACCCTTAAAATTATTCTACATACGGATTCTAGGCTTTGATCCTGAAGGAAACAATAGGTTAACGGTTATTTATCAGGGTTGCTAGTTGCTAGTGCTACAAATAAGCATATGAGCCGGAGGCCCGCAAGGCAGTATCTTAGGACCACTGCTTTTCAATATTTACACCTCGAATATTCCTCTAGCAACTCTAGCAACATTCGCCGACGACACGACTGATGATCAAACAGAAGCAACTCTTCTGCTACAGAATGCAACCGACAAAGTGTGTTCGTGGTTGAATAACTAAAATATCTAAATTAATCCAACCAAAAGCCAAACCAAAATATTTACGCTAAGGAGAATTCTCAACCCCACCCCTATCCATATTAACAACAAAATCATGGAATAGAATCCCCTTGATTCGACCCTAGGAGTAATATGCAGCACCAGTAAGAAGTACCACCTCGAAAACAAATATAATCAAATTACAAAGGCTCCAAAACAAAGTGCTACGTTTAGCAGTAAATGCACCGTGGTTTATCAGAAACACCCAGTTACATCAAGAATTAGGGGTAGCAACTATAGACGAACTAGAATATGAACTTAAAACATGAAGTTTGAAGCATTTTTAAAGATTCAAAACAAAATTTCGGAACCCAAATCTTCCTTCATTCAAAAACTGGATTCATGGAATCTGAACTTAAACCATGAAGTTTGAGACATTTTTAAAGATTGGGAACCAAAATCTTCTTTAATTTCGGAATCCAAATCCTCCTTCACGATTCAAAACTTAATTCATGGAAGTTAGCCCTTGAAACTAAATTAAAAAAGCTTTTTCTTGGCTTTCAAATCATAAAATGTTTAACATCCCTAAAGTTTATAAAAACAGACCACTGCTTTGTTTCTTTGAGTAAAATATGATGGCAGCTGTTTTCATTTCAGCACCGTATAACATATTTATTTGTAGTTGATAAAGCAGAATGCTGTAATAAAAAAGCAGCAGCTACGAAAGTAATGATAATAAGAAAGCAACGGGAGACCGGATATCTGGTTCCGATTTATTGTGTATCTACCCTGTACGTTACAATAAAAGCCGTAACGTTTGTATTTGTTGGAAATATAGAAATATCTGTAGACAGTTCGGGATTATTACACAGGAGAATGGAAAACTAAATGATATATTTATTCAGTGTTCAATGTTATAAAAAAACTTAAATTAACTTAACTTAATTTTATTATATAGAATATAGATAGACACTGTAGACAGTGGCTTTTAAGAAACTCGTAAATAATGTAAATTTTTAGACATACAGCAAGAAGAAGAATTCCTAAATCCCAAAAGAAAATTATCGATGATCCTTCTATAAATTCAGAGAGATTAAAATTTAATTAAAGTATTATCCATAATCAATTAAGTCGATAATTTTAAATTAATTTCTAAAACTTCATTAGCAAAATTTAGCGTGCCCAGAGGACCACCTAAAATTAAAACAGATTTATGTAAGGAGGAAAATCAGCTTCTCTTCTAAGGGTGAGGATTTTCTCTTTAATTAATGCCCCCGTTTCATATTCGCAAAACCATGATTGTCCAACTGTAAATAATGAACGAGCACAACCCAGAATAATTAACATACAACTGCGCTAACAAGATTTGTTAATTTTACCATTACTACGCCGCTAATAAATAATATTAACTAATTATTACGTTTGTATGTAAGCCAAATTACACACGCTTCAGTTACAGACCTCGTATAAAAATCTCCCGGGTTTGTTTTCAAATTCTTATTTTGAAGTTATCTGACCTGTTAAAACGTAAACAATTCCAGTGAAACTCTAACAATTTTTTAAAACCGTACTCATTCGCTTTTGTGGATTTAATTTTTTAATTTACATACTAAAAGCGAAAATAATGAAAAAGGTAAAAGTGAAATGCGAAGCGAAGTTAACCCGAGTTCTTTAATGTAACTCCCAGTGACCATGACATAATTAATGCAATTAGTAGTTAAGAGATTCGTTAGTTAAATGAATTAAACTTAATAATAATTTAATCAAGCAAATTTTACCCTGAAAGCTAGGTCAAAATGTTACGTTCTAATTTGTCGTATTAGAGTGTAAAACAGAATTATTGAGATACACAGAATGTGGGGATGATTTATTAACATTTGCGTTAGCAGATAATTAAATGCGGTCGAAGACAAAATAATTAGTTTTCATTAGAACTGGCAAACTGATGTGATCACGATTGACCTGTTAATCGTTAAACGTATTATAACATCAATTTCCAGATAAATTCGCAAAATTGTATTATAATTAAATTTTCATTAATTTTTCACGTATCCTCGTGTAATATATTTTTAATAACTTCAAAGGAGGCCGTTATTTCTAAATTAAAAGCTATTAATACTGCCAACCAAATATCGCAATCGCAATAAATAAATTTTATTGTATTCATAAACCTAAACAGTCCCAATTTAAGTAATTACAGTAAAAGCTAAACGTTCAGCTAAATTAACGTAGTGGGTTAATGTGGCCATCGTTGTACATTATTTTAGTTTATTGCATATCCTGTTAAATTTACCTGAAACTCACAAGTGAAACAAATTAGAATAACAGAGTAAATTACGCCCATAAGGAACCCAACAAGGTTCTACCTATATTTATAACGTAGAACGTTTAATAAGCGAGCTTAAATTCCTTTACGTCTCGCCCTCGCCATCAAAGTTCAACAACTTCGACCTTTTCTTATAAGCAAATATTCTGTGTATTCCGTTATATGCAAGTGTTTACATGCGACGTTCAAAGTTTCTGAAATAAGGATATTGCGAACGCAAACTGCTTTTCATCTTATAAGCTTATAATTCTTTACTCCTTTAAAAACTTGAAGTATTTCCGCCCAGTCTTTCGCATAAAGTGTTATACGGGAAGAAAGTCAAATATTGAGCCAAATCTTAGCAAAAGGCGGAAAATTAAAATACTTTAAAAATAAAGCACAAGCGAGCTAGTTTGCTCAAAAGAATATTTAATATTTTCCGAGTGCATTTATCTTTTGGAAGGGGGAGCGGGTTAAGAATCTGAGACGTATAAGTCACCTATCATTTTTTTTTCGTTACACCGTATTCGTATTGTACTTCTATCAGCTGAAAGCACAAATCAGACTTTTTTCATGTTCAAGTTGCCTTCGATTGAATTTTATATTATTTTAGTTTTGTATGCTCTCAAGTCTTTCCAGATGATAAAAAGCCATAGAAAATAAAAAACTTTTACAAAAAGTTGCATTCGTCACACAAAAGACAAGCACAAAGGATTATTTCAAAGAGCATGCTAGAAATAGACAAATAGGAAGTTCGAAAGGCACTTCAGTATATGAAACACAAGAAGAGTTATTTATGAAATGCTAAAATGGCGGAAATAACTTAATAAACAGTGTATGTACTCCTACTCCCTTTATCAAAGGAAAAATATCTGTGACGTGGCACGAAGCAAGAGAGGGGCAGTAAGAATGTACAGAATTATCTATCAATAATAAGCCTTTAGAGATTGCTCGCTAAGGCAACTGATCGCCAATTTTTAATGCACTAAGTAAATCACACCAGGCTTCTTATATTCTCCATTCTTGTGGACTGATATATTGAGTGAAAAATACGAGGCACGAATATAGACGAAGTTTGAGCTACTTCCACTTTTCCATGATGTGGCTTATCAGTAGCAGCATAGAGGAGCTTTCAATTAAAGTCTAACATGTGATTGAAGCCTATAGACTGGTTTACAAATGAACTTACAGAAGACTAAAACCAAGAATAAGCGTCAGTGCTTATCATCAATGGTAGTATATTGGATGCCGTTGATAATTATGCATATCCTGGGCATATAACAAAATTGGGGAAAAGGAAAAATCAAAGTTCCTAGACTTTCGGTAAACTCAATTATATTCCAACCACAAAAAAACACAAATATTTCAACAAACTTAGAACGCAAAGTTTTGTATGGTCCCATTGACGACTGCTTAAAATCCAATACTAAGGAGCGCCGCACGTTATAAATAGACCAAAGAAAAATGGAAGGAGATGCTGGGCATCAGAGAAGTGCCGCAAAAAAAAACCCACGAGTTAAGGCAACCGACGTACTGAAAAATTGAGAAATTCAAATAGTAATGGCAGGTCAAATTACCAAACACGATCAAGGTAAACGACCTAACAGACTGCAGATGAAGAGCCACCAGGAGAAGCATTGGCAGAGCATACAAAAGATAAATGATATCAGACAAGCTGCTGCAGAAAGTTAAAAGAATTGCATCCTGAGAAACTTGAAACGAAAAGTATACAAGTCGTACGTTCTTCCACTGGCAATGTTTGTCTCGCAAACTATTACTTTAATAAAAAGAGCAGAAGCTCATTCGCGAATGAATGTCTCAAAGAAACACTGAGAAAATAATGTTGAGTGTCAGTTTCTCAAACCTACTACAAAATAAGATGAAGACTTAAAGTAACAACGAGGGGGGATAATTACGCAATTTAAATAGCAATGAGCAGTTCAGATCACAGAACAAGAATAAGGTAGATGGTTTAGCAGATTACTTGCATGGAGGTAAAAAATCATCACATGAAGCGTTGGAAGGTCATAAAAAATCTGGAACAAACGCCCATTTTGGAGTAGTCTAAAGAATGATGGATATTAGTCGTATAGACCTCTCACAAAATAAGACAGATAACTACAGTAGGTAATTAACGTAGTGGAAAAATGGTAAAATTAAATTGGCAATGGACAGGCCATATCACCAAAAAACATTAGGATAGATGGCTTAGCCGTCTACTTGGTTGAAGGTAAACAAGCACCAAGTAAAGCGTTGGAAGGTCATAGAAAATCTGAATGGATTACTTTAGGTTGTTACAGAAGAAACGCTCATTTTCGAATAGACCCAAGAAGCACGGATATAATAATGTTGGCTATCGGTTGCACAGACCTCACACAGAATAAGATACAGAACTAAAGTAGGTCTGTCGCAGTGAGAAAATGGTCAGATTAAATTGGTGATGGGCAGATTATAGTGCGTAACAAAATCTGGATGGATTGGTTATTTTAGGGGTGTTGCTGGAGGAGAAACGCTAGTCTAAAGAAGCATGGACAAAATAATGTTGGTTATTCGTTTCCGAGACCTCTTATACAATAAAAATGAGAACTAAAGCAACCGACGTGATGAAAAACGAGGCAAAAGTACAACGGACATGGTTATATTACCAACCAAGATTAGGACAGATCGCCTAACTGGCAATATTGGAGATCAAAGGCCACCAGAGAAAGTATTGGAAGACCATAGAAGACGAGTGGATAATATCAAGCACGTTGCTTGAGGAAAATGGAAGAACTGCCCAATAAATTAGAAACGCAAAAGGTTCGAGTAAATAGTTCAGCATGGAGCCCAACTCACCAAGTGAAGCGAGGGAGGGTCATAGAAAAACAAATGATGTTGAAGGAGAAATGCCCATTTTCGAATAGTTTAAAGAAGCATAAATAGAATAATATTGGTTATTAGTTTCCGAGACCTTTTACAAAATAAGAAATGAGAACGAAAGTAACCAACGTACTGGAAGAAGTGGCAAAAGTAAAATAGAAATGGACGGGTTACATTTCCAAGTAAGATTTTGGTAGATAACTATTAGAGTGAAGATGAAGGATCACCGGGGGGAGCATTTGAAGACAACAGAAAAGATGGATGGATAACATCAGAATAGATGATCCACTAAATTAGAAACCAAAAATCACCAGGCGAAGCGTTGGCAAGCAACAGAAGAAATGGGTGAATGACGTCAGTCAGGTATGTTCTGAGGAAGATAGCTTCCACGTAGCACAACTTACAGAAAAATTCAGGCAACAATCAGGAGTGGATTGTTAAAGTCTAGCAAGGAAAAAGGAGAAGAAAAATAAAGAAGAAAAGAAGAAAGAAAGAAGAGGAAGGAAAGAAGAATAAAGAACGATATTTATATGGCTCTTCTTTTTAAGTAGTAACTTTCTCAGCCGACCTCGGCCGGAATAGAACCCGAAATCGAGTATCCTTTAACTTCCCAATCTGCTCAGTGTTTTGTATTGGACATTTTAAGGGGTATTAAATGAACCACAAACAACTACTCTGGCTTGTGAATTATTGCACAAACAAGCCCGAAAGTGAGATTGTGATACTTAGTCCTTTTCAGTGCTTCATATTATTTTACAAGAAATTTAAAATGCATAAAAATTAAACTATAAAATAGTAAAACAAAATGAACGATTTGCGGTTTCATATTATAACAATATTGACAATTAGAGTACTCCAAGCAAATTAAATTGTGCTTTTGCTAACCGTATAATCTCAAGTGTTGTCTGAAATAATTTGAATTGTAAACAATGATGAGCAACATTTCTGCATCATAAATTAGAAACTGCTCTTTTGCCTAGGACGTTTATTATGTGCCAACTAAATTTAATTGGATAGAAGAACTTTAAATTGCAATTTATTTAACAAATGAAATTTATATCTCAATTTGTGCTTGTATTACTTATTGTTATGGGCATATTGTTAAATCATAAAAGAATATACGAAATAAAATCCAGATACGCCACAATGTACAAAATTAAGTGACCCTTAACGAAACAAATACGGGTTTATCCTGCGTATGCAGAAATTTAAAACCACAAAATCCACAAAACCAATATTTAACAATTGCTTCTAAGAACAATAGTGGAAAATCCAATTAGTGAGCAAATAATTAATGCGAACACTCAATTTTTAAATCTATTCTCGTTCCTGTTAATGAGAATTTTACCGTTTGTGAAACTGTGTGGCGTATTTGTTCATGCGTAGCGACACCCTTAACATTTTCAAATTAATTTATTGCGGGGATGGAACTAAATTTGAATATATTTTCTGTATTAAAATACGTAAATTGAAAAGGTCAGTAGTTTTGACGGTTACCTTGCTTTGTTATTTAAATAATTTATATGTAATTATCGTTTCAAAAATATGTTAAATTAGAACCAAAATCTTTGAAAATGGAATTTACAAACTGAAGCTAAAAGAATGTTGGCTTTTAAATTAAAAAAATTAAATACAGGATTATAACTGGCAAAATAACTAAGTTATGATAAACCTTTTCCATACAGAACTTACCTAAAACAATTAATTTTTTTAGTTAAATTATCAGCAACCTGTCTGAATTATTTAAGTTGAATTTCATATGGCTGTAACGCAAAATTTTCTTTAAAACTTTTACGGGAAAATAGCTTTTAACCAAGCCATTAGGATGGGCTCAAGATCGAATTAGGACTTTTGCCTCCAACAGAGGATTAACCCAAAAAAACCCAAAATGGTTTCCATGTCCTGTAAAACTCCTTCCAAATTCAAGCTGTTTACATACACGAAAAGCACAAGTACACAAATCTTTCGGTCTTTTACAGTTTTAGATGTATTTTTATTTGCAGTTTTTTTTTTATTCTAAAAAACTGAAATATCAGTTTTTGGGGAGTAAACATTTATGTATAATTTCAAAATTAAATGAAAACAGTTTCACTGCAATGCTCAAAATTTGAAATAACATACGACCAAAAAAAGAAATATTTATAATTTACCCAAATCGCACAGCACAGTAATGTTCTTCATCATCCTTATTCACCATTAACGTAATAAAAAAAACCGAAAACAATTTTTTAAACCGATTTAAGGCGAGTCAAAACTCCACTAAGCACGTATTTGTGAATGAATTCGCTGGTTTTCACTAAGCAAGATTTAAATCAGTGAAATTCAACGTAACAAATTACGTATTACGAATACCCAACTAAAGCAACTTCGAAACCTGCGATAAATGTAGATATGACACAATATAATATAATCGAAGGAGATTGTAGGAGATCCCTGAATGACCGCAAGTGCTTCAAGTTCACTTTAGGTTTATTGATCGGAAGTTGCGCTTGTGCTGCTCAGAATGAATCCAGGAAAATTTGAAATGGTAATGAAATTCCAATGGTAATCTGTAGGAAAAACTTTAGCCTCGAAAATGTTAAATAAAATTGAGATGTTTATTTCTGATGCTCCTTTTTTGAATTCAAGCAGATGTCTTCGAATTTAGATGTTTGTTTAAGATTAATGTTTGTTCAAAGATAAATATTTTTGTAATGATAATTGAAGGAAACTCCTAAATCATATGACCTTTTGATTAACTAAATGAAAAATTGTTAAAGTTAGAGGATTTTGCATGCATAGAATTAATGAGAATTAAAACAAAGTCACATTTTTGGAAATGGTTTTGTTTGAGTATGTGACAATTAGTTCCAAAAATAAGTTTACTAAATATCACTGTTGCTATGAATATAATTAACTAAGCTTAGAATGTTGCTACTTGCTAAACTGCGGTTTGGTATTAAACAAGCTTTAAAGGAAACTACGCTAATAAGACTGTTCCCGATTCACTGAAGTTCAAAGTTTATTCCTCTGATATATTCCAAAGTAACAAGTTAATTTTGATTAACAACCCTGGAATATTGAAAGGAGGCAGTCTTTCGAGGTATATATGAATCCCTTAATGATCCCCAAGTGCTCACGTAGCAAGAATTATTACACTATAAACTTGTAGTTTAAACAGTAAGGGAATTAGAGAATGTATTGCTACAATTTAAATAGTGTTAATTTTCGTTTAGAAAGCAGTGATTGTTGTTTGACAAAACTTATATGAAAGTAGGATTTATTTATTTGTTTATTTTGTTATACTGGCCTTTCTTAGTCAACGTTTTGGCAAATTTATTTATCTAAAATCATAGCACTTTTGACGCATTTACTTTCTAAATTAGAGTAAAATCAATTGGTTTATGGATAATCAATTCTTAATGACTAAACTGTTTAGTGTTCAGAGGCACATTAACCTTTTCTGAACTTATTCTAATCCAGCTAATATGGTGTGCTTTACGTGAATTTGAATAAAGTTATTATAATAATAAATAAAATGAAAATTCTCTGAAAAGTCATACCACAAATTTTGCAATTTAAATTAATTGTTTAATTTGGAGGATTTGCTTTACAAATTAGAGTAAATTTGTTTATGGGTTATAATCAATTCCTAATGACAAACCCACTTAGGGTTTTTCTAAACTTATTCTTGTCTGACTAATACGGTGTGCTTTAAGTGAATCCGAATAAATTTAATATGATAATAAATAAGCCAAGAATTAGAACTCATTTTTGCCAACTGAAAACTAAAAGCATAACCATTTCTGGCAACAAAGGAAAGCTTTTAAAATGCGAACTAAAAACCTTTCAAAATATTTTTGGAATTTGGAATTTCCACACTTCATAAACGGAACTTCGAAAAATCCTAAATTTCTGTATTAAACCTGCAGTAACAAGCCTAAACTCTCAAAATGAAAACTTTAAAAGTTTATAAATATTACCCTTTGTTCCACGTGAAAAATTCTAAAATTTTCCTCGACAAATCAATTCGTAAAGAGGTTGTTCAAAGACAGGATGACATCAGAAGGCACTATTTATTATGAAACCAAAAACTGTCGCTTCATTGTAAATAATTTATGGATTTTTCTGCGTTAAATCGCGCACAAATCAATTTTCTAACCTGATTTTATTTCGCATAATTTAATTTTAACAAAGGTTTAATAAATAATTTCGTGTATATAAAATCGGAATTTACTTACCCATTGCAGTCATGGGGTAATATTGTGGTTTTCTTTCAAAAATTGAGGTGAGTCGAAGAATGCTACCTCATTTTGTTTGTTATTTGAATAACACATTCCTATCAGTTTTGGCGATTAAACAAAATTAGTTAGTTAGCACTAGTTGATAAAACCATAAATTAAAAACAAACTGGTACGATTAGAAGGAGTTTTGTAAGACTGTTGCGCTTGTTACACTTTTAAACTCATACGGAAGCTATTACCACCACAATAGTTAATTATTGTCACGCAATGTCAAGACAAATTGCCGGATATTTAATGAATAAGTAAATTGATAAAGGCGATAAAACGTTTGTTAAAGATCGCGATAAAAGGTTAACTCGCCCTTTAACGTATGTTTACACCGAAATCGAATGTTTCACCGCAAAACACAATATTTTAATAGCTAAAAGGCAATCATAAGCCTCACAATTGTCCCTCGTTAATTAATAGCACAACCGCATATGCGCAGCTCTGCAACAATTTGTGGCCAGTTTGTTAACAACTAATGAAGTTAAGGATGTTCCGGACCGAAATAGAACTGCTTTCTTGATGGTCGTTTGGAAGTTTAATAATATTAAAGTTTTTTGATAAGACAAATCAATTGTAAACGACAAACGGAAACGAGCTGCGCTAAAGTAAATAGGCTTAGGGTAACAGACGCCTTATAACTTTAAACCTTGACCTACACATAAACTAGCATTAAGTTGCAATTTTGCCGATAAATTTGTATGCATATTGGTCTAGTAAACAAACCCACTGGTTAAACAGAAAACTTGGCAGCGAAGTATTCACAACAGAGGCGGATTTCAAAATATGATTATTAAATACATGAAGAAAATGTCACTCTTCTGTCAAATAAATTCCGAAATATTAAAAACTCGCCAGAAATAGTTTAACCTTTCCGAATTATGTAATAAGGCCAAATATATTTCATCTGATTAATTATTACGCCGTGTCAATCTCGGCGACACAAATTGAAAAATTCAGAAGTGCCTAAAATTTCAGCAAAAAACCATCCTTGCCGTTTTCTAAAATATAAGAACAAAATCTTATTTAAATTTGTTATTATTTTTATTACTTAAAATTTGTAGTCATCACATATTCTTATAAATGAACTAACATTTGTAAATATGTAATGTGATATTTGAAGTTTGAACAAAGAGAACATTTTCGGCTTAAATCGGCCAGAAAAATAGGACCAAACTACAAGGAAAAACGTAATCACTATCTGTATTTACTAAATTAATTATAATCATACCTTGGATGACGATAAAGATAGTCAAAGGTAAAATACGAAAAATACTGTCAGAAACTTCGACCACAACAAAGTCTCTCAAATATGTCACAGATCTAAGAACTATTGTTGTTTGATTTTGCCCACAGCATTCAAAGCAACTACAACGATTAATCTTTGGAAATATAAGGATTAAGGAGAAAATTGTGTATTTCGCTGTTGTAATTTTAAAGCAGAGCATTGATTTTGTCCAACAAATTTCAAAATTTCGAGATCTGATAACCGTTATAAATGTCGAAGAGTACGAGTAATTATCGTAAAATACTCAAAGCAAAGGCAAGGTTTTTGTATATATTTTACTAAAACTAAGTTTAATCGTAATAACTTGATTTGACCAGCAGAGGAAAACTATTAAATTGGGTGCTAAATAGATTTTGGTTTATCCTGTTGAAGAACGGAATTTTACTTTTACATTTTAGGAAAAATTAGTTGCAACTGTGGACAATAATTTTACCTACAATAAATGTTTCAATGGGGGTTTGACTAACGCAAACTAGTGTTGCGTGCAATTGCAATTAATTAAAACTAGTTTTACAAAAAATATGCATATATTATTTCATTGCAACCAGTTCTTTCTAAAACTTACAGTTAAGTCTAGTTAGTGTTTAATCCAACAATGCACTGTTTTCATGTTACTTAACTTGGTAGTTATATTAGTTTTCATATATTATATATTCCCGAAAAACTATTTCTAACTGTTTAAAACTAGTTCTAAATACTTAAAACTAGTTCTAAGTGGCCAAAACTAGTTTTAAATGTCAGTAGATTTTAATTTAGATAGTAAACTTTAGCGCTAACCTAATTTTCATGCAATGAAAAACCGATACCAAATTAATTACTTTCAATTGGTCTAAACTTTAAATGATTTCTAATAGAAATACAAGTAATATACAACTATCTAGTTTCCTTCTTGTAAGATAGAATACGAGATAGTTTTCACTCAATTAGACAGTTCCAAGTAACTAAAATTACTTTTCATAAACGTTTGTTTAGGTAGCTAGATTCGTCAAACTGTCACCAGTTTAGACTGTAAATAGTGATTTGATTGAAACTTGGTTTACATTAAATTAGATTATCTAAACTTACATTCACTTAATGTACAATAGTTTTCTCAAAGGTTTGTTTAATTAACTAGTTTCGCCAAATTATAACCAGTTTAGACTGAAACTGGTTTTGCATATAAACTTAAGCAACTTACGACTATCTAATTATCTTCTAAGAAGATAGAACACGAGTTAGTTTTCACTAAAATTAGTTGTCACTTAATTAGGTTACTTTTCACAAATGCTTTTTTATTTAAGTAGTTCATCACTTTATAACTATAAGTTAGACTGGGAATGGTTTTGGATATAAACTTATGTAACTTACGGCTGTGTAGTTAGTTATCTTTCTAAGAATATTGAATATAGTTGTCACACTTTCAACTACAATAGAATCACCAAATTATAACTAGTTTAGACTGAAAATGGTTTTCGATGTAAACCTGAGCAGCTTATGATTATCTAATTCTCTTCTAAGAAGATAGAATACGAGTTAGTTTTCACTAAACTAAAGGCTTAATCAAGTTAGTTTTCACAAACGCTTGTTTGATTATCTACTTCGCCAACTTATAACTAATTTAGATTGGTAATGGTTTTGGATGTAAATCTATGTAACTTACGGCCATGTAGTTCTCTTCTAAGACGATAGAACTTGCCTTAATTTTTACTAAATTAGATGTTAAAACTAGTCTCCACTCTTTCAACTAGAAGTTAAAGCTGAAAATGGTTTTTGATGGAATTCCATGTTCTTTATAACTTCCTAATTCGTCTTTAAGAAGATAAGATACGACTTAATTTGAGCTAAATCAGATGGTTAAAATTAGCTTTCACTTAAGTAAAGTAGTTTTCACAAATGCTTGTGTAATTAACTGGATTCGCTAAGCTATAACTCTGTTAGCCTGAAAATTGTTTTTGATGGAAGCCCGTGTTCTTTATAGTTTGCTAGTTAGTCTTTAAAAAGTTCATTTATCTGAGACTAGTTTCAACAAACGTTTGTCGAATTACCTAGTTTTATTAAGTTAAGTATAACCACTTTCGACTGAAAGTGGTTTTCGATGGAATTTGATGCTGTTTATAGCTTTCTGAGGCGAAGGGGCACCATTTAATTTTTACTAAATTAAACGATTAAAACTAGTTTTCTTTAAACTAAATAAGGCTTCATAAATGTCGCCTCATGTTATTTATAGCATTATAGTTATCTCCATAATAACAGGACACGAATTAGTTTTTATTAAATTAAATTAAAACTAGCGTTAATTCATTTAAAACTAGTTTTAACAAATGTTGGTCGAATTAACTAGTTTCGGCAAGTTATAGCCACTTTAGACTGAAAATGGTTTTTGATGAAATCTCACGTTCTTTATGTCTTTCTAATTCGTCTTTAAGAAGATAGGATACAATTTAGTTTTGCTAAAGTAGACGACTAAATTTAGTTTTCTTTAAATTAAGTTTCATAAATGTCCGTTTTGTGAACTACTTTCGCCAAGGTATTTATTTATTTATTTATAGCCTTCTAGTTTGTTTTTAAGACAATAGAACACGACTTAGGTTTCACTAAATCAAATCACTAAGTTTCGACAAATGTTTGTCAAATTAACTAGTTTCGCCAGTTTAGACTTAATGGAATCTTTGGTTGTTCTAGTGCGTTTCTAAGAAGACAAAACCCGACTTATTTTTTACCAAATTAAAACTGGATTTCATCTAACTGAAATTAGTTTATCTAATTAACTACTAGTTTCGCCTGTCTAATCAGTTACGTCTAAAAAGGGCTTTGATGGTAATCAGTGCATCTCAGCGCTATTCAAGCGTCTCCAAACAACATAGAACACGGTCTAATTTTCACTGAATGTAAAGATTAAAATTAGTATTAATTTACTTTCATTCAGTTTTCACAAACGTACGTCTAATCAGCTAATTTCGCGCGAGTTAAACTAGTTTAGAATGAATATTCTTTCGATGTTCTTTGTGGTGACTGTTTTGATTTGGAATGAAAATGAATGTTGAAGAAAATCTATTTAGCGTTAGTTATTTAGTTTTGCTTTGACAACTTAATTTGATAGTTTAATCTTAAATGAAACTACAAATGTGTATTTATTTGGCTAGATTCGCCTAGTTATAATCAATTTAATAAATAGTTTTCGATGAACTCCGTCTCTGTGAAATCGAGCACCTGAACTTGATGGTTTAAACTAGCTTTAACTAAACTAAAGCCAGTTTGACTACTATTTTTAAGTGATTAAAATTCAAAGTGGGTTTTGATATAAACGTTTGCATGTACTGTTAAATTATTGTTTTACCATATGTATCCATAGCTTCGTCTGCTGTTAATTTTTTTCCTTGTTAGCGCTGGTAAAAAACAAAATAACAGTAAAATCAGATTCACACCAATATCATAATAATTGCCAAGAAGTTTCTTCAGATGACAGTTGTTCCTCAGGGATCACTTCTTGGGCAGTTTATGTTTCAAACATACTATTGTTAATCGTGCCATTCGTTTCTCAACGATTCATAAACTGTGTTCTGTAGAAGTAAATGAAGATAGTAGTCTTACAATATAAACTTTATGCTAGTTTTATTAAGGTTGGGTGTTAAGTAAACTGACAGAAAACTAAATCTGATATTACAAAGAATAACAAGACGAAGTACATGATAACATACCATTATTTCCGAGTTCTTTCCTGGAGAAAATAAAAAAGAACGCAGGAATAAAGGTGTACAACCCCACATAATACCAAATAAATAAAGAGAAAATGGAACCACATGCCAAGATACGGCCCGAAAATCTGTGAATGCAATCCGCAGATGACACATTAAGTGGATTAACTACAACGCATTTTAGGATTTGTAGAGCACCGATATTCGCAGCTGTTTCAAGGTAGTATTTTATTTTGGTGGGCCAAATCCTGCTTCACATCATTTATTATTCTGCTTACAGTTAGGTACTCAGTCATATTTCCCTGGTTAAATCCTGCCAGTTGTTCGCGATAATTCCTTTCGGAATTCTTTCTCACGATACATTGTACGTATGTGACGTGAGCCCCATTTGTTATTTGTGTCTCGTTAACATTTTTATTCCGTATGCGATTTTATATAGCGAAATTGAAATTCATAGAATTTCTGTATTAATTATCATCCGATCAGCTTGAAACGCCAAAATAAACGGGCAATCGATATTGTACGTCATTTCAGTTGTCATCGTGATAGAAGGGAACTTCTTGGCTGAGAATGTCTTATTTATGTTCTTATCTGGGTCACATTTGGTCATTTCACGTTATTAGATGACCGACCCTGCATTAGCTCCTATTAATTCATTAGCGTTACATTGTTAGAGGATTATTATTCCTATCCTTGCCTTCGACTCTCCACAAATATGCGTAATTGATGCGACAGTAATTTATTGAACCACGTCTAGTCTTAGTATAATTATGAACCATATAGATAGACTTCTCTTGTAACACAGATTCATTACCATAACCTTATTATAGTAGCAGCCACAGCGTACCAAAATCTAATTATTATACATGTGGCTGCTGAAATTAGCTAAACGAAGCCGTACCCACCCTGCCAATTGCCAATTATTGTGTAGGGAAGGCGCAAGTTTTTATCTGTTTGGTTGCTTAAATGAAATTATAATATTCGCTTCATGTGGCCGCCTTTTTATTTAAAATTTCAATGGAAAGGTAGCGTTTTCATCCGATATAACAGAGATCAATATGCCTTTCTGATATCGTGACAGTTAATCAAGGATTTAATTTAATTTATTTACCTATTAAACTCTAAACAGATATCAACTCATATTGATTTGAACAGATAATTCTAAACGCAACGTGCTGTTCATTTTTCACATTGTACCTATAGTTGCTAAAGTGAATAATAAAGTAACCCAGCATACTCTATAAAAAGTTTTCAAACGATTTACTTCGCTTATTTTTAAACGTTATTACACTTCGAAATTTGAGAATTATTGATATCAAGGACCACTAACCACGAAAACTTTGGTGGTAAGTTAATAAAATTCATGGAGAGGAAATTTCCTCGATGTTCTTTCTAAATCTTAAACGCGTTTTTCTTTCGAAGCAAAGATTAAATCTTGACCGCAAAAACTTTCAACTCTAAGCTATAAGTCCCAGTCTAGTTATTTTCTAGAAAAGGATTACTTTAGAAGCGGTATTAACTAGATTTTCCGAACAACTTCGAAACTATAAGGAGCTTTACTTTACAATAAGACGAGAATAAATTTATTTTTATCAAACTTTAGTTTTAAGACGGGAAAATTATTAAGGTTAAACTTGTTATTTTTAATTTGTTTTTTATAAAGTAAAAAAATTCATAAGTATGTATAGCCATGGCCGCATTAATTAAAAGTCTCTCTTAATTAAACTTTTTACTGGTACGCCACCAACACCAAGGGACTAAGCAATATTATAGTTTTAATTACAGTTGTACTCACTCATAGAAATGTTCCACCAAGCAGGAACATTTTGATGTATTTAAATATGCCGCAGTTTTAATGAGTTTGGAAAAGAAGGAATTTCTTCATTAAATAAACGAACTAGCTGGGTTGTTAATATTTTTGGTCGACTTTCTAAGGATTATTAATAAATTGATTAATTGATTGTTATTAACGGGTAACAGTGTATTGGTTCTTATTGTCTTTGATAAAAATTAAGGAGTTTTTCATTTATAAATTTAAACTTAATTCACGTAAAGCGTACATGAATTAAGTTTATATAAATAAATTGAAAATTTGAGGAATTCGATTATTTAAGTTATCACAAGTATTTTTGTTCGTAACGTGGGGTTTGAATTTAATTTTCTAAGGTTTTATTCGATTATATTATTTTAGACCCAGTATTTGAGGGTTTCGTCTTGATTTTCCGCGGATCGCTATTTAAATAAATAAGAACCAAGGAAATTCTACGATCTACGTATTTCTAGCCATGCTTTTGTAATAATTCCGTTGCGGGAGTAATTTCTTTAAAAAAACTATCAAAGGAAAAGGTTTTCTTAGCAGAATGAAGGAAGATGGATATTAAACTAAAAATCTTCATTTTTCTAAAGCTTTTCTACATCCTTAATTTTACGAATTGGTTTTACTAACTGAATGAGGGCTTTTACCAGAATTGTTAATTAAAACAGCAAATCCAATAAATAAGAAATCTGTTTCTTATTAACTCTTAGTTTAGAGTAAATTTCGTTTTCAAGTTTTCAGAGAATATACTTATTTAACAATTAGTCTTGTCTCAATTTTTTATTTCTATATCTAAGGCAATGGAAATTTTAATAAAATAACAATCTTTTAAAAATTTCTATCCTTTTTCTTATACTTTTATTACAAACAAAAATAAGAACTCCTTAAAAATATAATACTAGGATTACAAAACACAAAATAATCTTACGTAAGCAAGCCTTCTTATAATATATAATGCTTGTGCTAAAGCCCCAGTAATGTGCCAAGAAGAAGGTATTTCTGATACTGTTATTAAGAATGCCAAGCATATACAGATACGCACTTGGTTTTATTTGCTGGCTGACATTCTGCAGTTTGCAAAAATGGAGAGTAAAATATTCACGAAACAATGCAACGATAATCCTAAGAACTTTCAGCTCGACTCAGTAAAAAATTTTGAAAATTAAACAAAATGTTCGTAAGTAAACCATTAAAAAGAATTATGGCTTAAATTTCCAGGAAAACAGCTTTTTTTGTTTTCTAAACAAGCTCACGAATCATTACTTCAGATATTGAGTTAAATCTAAAAATATGCTTAATACAAATATACGTACCAGTGGAGAGTACAACCGATGAATTCTGCCAAACAAATGATCTACAAGTAAGAAATACCTTCTGGCACCAAGAAGCTGAAGGTAGCGTACATTTGAGGCGGAAGAAAGAGCAGCGAGAAGTATTATAGATTATATAGTGTATACTCAAGAAATGACAGAAACGATACAAAGGGTGAGGACAGAAGGGGATGCAGAGGCAAGAACTAAATACAGATTGGTTATAGCAAACATGAATATCAGGTTACAAACCGTTAAACCTGCAGAAAATTCCAAGATTTTATGAATCGAAATTTACGAATATTTTATAGAGAAAATCACGAGCTTTTTACGTTTTTATTTATGCAACTTTTTCGTTAAAATATGGTCTGTAAGTGGCCGTTTTAATTTAGGCATGTTAATATGCAAATCGTGAAAAATACATTCAGACTTTAACAAAGTACAAGCAACATAGGAATTTTCATGTTGTGTATCTGATATTTTAATGCGAAAGATCTACTGATATGTCTGATATTTAATTAAGATACGTTTTACACTGTAAGAAAAATAAGCATGAAAGATTAATGTCCACAATAAAGACTAAAACTTTGTTTTATAAGCCTGTGCTTTGTATTTGTTAACTTACGATTTTATTTTTAATTTGTTGATAGTACAAAAATTAACACAGGACGGATTTGGTTTAATTTAATTTATTCCGCCATTTTTTGCCCCATTCTGGATTTTATTTATTTCCTACTATGAATCTTCTATGGTTTGCTCAGTTCATCATTGACGAGGTGGTATGTCAAGGGTGTACAGTAAGCAAAGCAGGGGACCTATGACACTTGCCTTGTGGCACCCCTGCTTTAGTTTCTTCGAAGGTACCCGTTTTATCATTTTGTTTCACGCTTAAGATTCTACCGATTGTAAGATTTTAGAATATCTTTTTGGAATTTCTTTAATTTTGTATTTTTGGCAGTCTGTAATGTTCGTCAAAATCTTTATAATCTCCGAAAGAATCTGTGGTATAAATTAAGAACGACCTAGAGGCCATCAATTTCATGAAAAATCCACAATTTAAGTTATAAACTAAACAGAGAAATGAACATATTAAGAAAATAAAGCCGCATTCTCAGCACAAACAAGCCGGCTTTATCAAGTTCAAAGAATAAAATGAATGCGTCATACAAAAGTTTAGCGTAATGGGATTTTGAGTAACAATTTCATGTAACGCAACGAGATAAATTCCCAGCATTTAGCATGATCAGCTTAATAAATTTAATAAAGATGTTGGTACACAGTTTAAGATGAATACATTTGAACTTTAAATTAAAAGGAATAATTGGAACCTTTCGGATGAATTCTGGACATTCGCGAACGAGCAGTTTAATTGGCCTTATCTAAACCAAGCATTTAATACTAAAAACAAACAGGCACCGCTGCATTTTCTATACCGAAATGCTAATTAAATAAGTGGAATTGTCTGGGAAAGATGTAATAAACTCGAGCTAACAGAGAGAACATTCAATTGAAAACAATTAAAAACGACAGACAATAGCAATGGGACCTCTGAATCACTAACACGCTACGTTTCTTCTTTATTGATGACATTTTAGTGTGGATTTAACAAATTTTCTTTGTCGTATTTTGAGTTAAAACGATCTATACACAATTTAATTTGATTGCTGTAGCTGCTGCTATTTACAAACAAAGCAATTAACACAAACGTATAAGCACACGTTATGAAATAAATTTTGTTTTTTCGAAGAGTTTTAAGGTTGAAGCTTTTATTGTTAATAATAAAATAATCGTAGATAACAATAAGTAAATTGATATTATTTGGATTTGGTTATTTACCGCATCTTTATATGTACATGTTACGGGCTCGATTTTTGTGAGAAAGTGAATGTCGAAAACCGCATATCGATATCTTGAACTGTTTAGAAGATATAGGGTGGTTTTCAATTTTGTGCAGTTTTGACCCACCCCCGTCACTTACTTATTTATGAATATTTTTTGTTTCTGTAAAAACATTCTTAAGACACTTTTTTTTAAAGGAATCCAGTGGTGTCACAAGTTTTTTTGTAAAAAGAATGGTTAGTTTTTTCTAGCTCCTCTAGAAATTGGTGTTTCCTATCAAAAGTGTCCAATTTGGACCACCCTGTACATGAAAGTTCTTACACATTCTTTAAGTATAAATTCAGAATTTATATTAAGTTCTCGAAGAAGAAGCAAAATAAGAAGAAGGAGAAGAAGAAGAAGAAGACGTTTTTTACTACAATATTTACGATTAAAAAATTATAAATTATCAAGCTGCAAATCCAAGTTTGTTATTACAAAGATCTAATGAAAATATGTGAAGGGTACTTATTTAAATTTTTTTTTGTAGGTTTAGTAATAACGTCATCTTCGATTTATTAAATTTCTGCGTTTCTATTCAATCCTTGATTGGCTTTGAATATAAAGGAACTAATTCCCCTTTTGAAGACTGTTCTTTACTGATTGCTTTAGGATAGGACCATTTATTTTCCTAGTAAAGTAAATTATTCCTTTTATGTTAAAACAATCCTTCAGAACAAAGCCACAGTAAAATCAAGTTTTTTTCAATTTACAATATTATAATCCGTTTTCTGATTTCCAATTTTAGTTAAAAGGTTTTCGCATAGCAAAAGCAACTTTATTTAATAATTTGGCAGCCCTTTAAGAGCAACAAACAAAGTAACAGTTGAATAACTACGGTAAAAGCAAGTAAAACTGAAAAATATATTTTTATCAGACAATAAATTAATTCAAAAAATTTAGGAATTTCAGAGTTTTATGGATTAAACCTGAAATGGCCTGTGGTTTGATTCAACTGAACCAGTTGGCGGAATACGGTATTTGCTTTTAATATGTTATTATGGCGTTCAGGATTCAGCAACGTTTCAAAGGATATTTCAGTGACTGAATTTCAGTTATGTATATCTCTTATTGCAATTAAAATTTAAATAGGACTTTGTGTTCTAGTTCAATTAACTCAAAAAGGAACCCAATTATTACCTAAAATCATATTTGTTGTTTAACATTTTCCTCCACGATTTTCGAAAATGTCTCGCAAATAAAGAAAAAATATCGCGGTTTCTTTCGTGAAATTGGTTTTTGTGTTTTCCGCAAACATACAACTCTGTTTGCTAAAAATAAACAAGCTTCCCCGACTAAAAAAGTTAAGTAAAGACAGTTTTCTGGTTAACTGCAAAAACAGCAGTGTTTTAGTGCAATTTTTAAAAATAGGTAATAAGTTTTTTCGGTAGTGTCGGTACGGTTTGGAAGATTACAATTAGCACTGAAAACTTTTGAATTTTAACATGAGTCTTGAACTTAATACAAATTAATGATGCCCAAATTACTGTAAGACATCGAATTTATTTGCTCAACGCGTAATCTTTTCTGACTAATTTTTACCCCATCTAAATTGTAAAATTATAAATCATGTGCTGAGCGATAGATATGCATTATGGGTAATCAGCTCCGAACAAAAACTAGCAAAAAGTTATGTTTTTAACAAACAGAAGCCAGCATAAAATAACAAGTTTTATGCCAACATATTATAAAGCCACAACAGGACTGCAGCCTTTCGGAATAATCTCTTTTATTTTCTGCAATTCTGCGGATTCTGGAGGATTAAATACCTCCATGACGTTTGGCTATTTTAAGCATCCTGAGAGAATATGTTCCTGCGGAGGTTTATAGAGAAATAAATGTGCATTTGATTTAACAGATTATTAAGGCTTGGTCCGACATTTTAATGAATTTTAGAAAATCCGTTCGTTGAACAATGTTACCTTCGCTAGGGTTTGAACCATTGACTTCTGCCTGTAGTAAATTTTGGACACTGATAGTATGAAATTAGCGATTTTAAAAGGTTTTAGAAACGAAGTGAACTTTAACCTTTACTTCTCGAATTTAATTTGAAGTTATTTGCTGCACTAGCCAACCTTTCTACAAAAATTCTTTTCATGTTATTTTGCAAACGTAAAGAGAAGCCTGTAAAAACATCATAAATTAAAGGTCCAAAATTCACGTCGGTCAAATAAACTTCCTGAAAAATCAAACAAATTTAGGGGGTTTTTCAATATTCAATCTTAAATCCATTAACGCATAAAACATTGCTTGACGTATAAAAATTAAATCAGCAGGCAACAAATTGAATGCTGAAAATAACGTGAAAATTTTAATTTGCCTAAAGCTTATTTCAGGTAAATAATTAAAGTAACGTGTAACTCAAGCTTAATTCAAGCAATAATTTTTACAAGAACCCAAACGAGCTTTGAGATAAAAGTGGTTGGGTTAAAATTATGTTACACCTGCTCAGACAAAGTGAACATTATATTTCAGTGAGGTGAAAAATGAAGCGTAATAATGGAGAAAATTAAATATGAGTTGTGAAGACGTTAATGAATTACTTTAAGGCAAAGACTGGAATTCATTTACGTTGAAAATATTAACTTTGTGTATAGAATTAATGATCAATTTTTACAGTTTTTCGTGGAAGTTTTGCTACAACTAACATTTTTAAGAATTTTTAATGTAGTTAGGCGAAGAGCAGTAGTTCAAACCCCTGCGGGCTTTTTAATAGTTTCAGGTTGATACTCGTGTCTGAAAATGTTATTTAAAAATATTGAAATTAACTGGCCAGGAACTGTAAAATGAATTCTTTTATTTTCTCTAGAAGTGACATGCCCTTTACAGGGCGTTGTCAATCTTCTCTCCATATGTCTGTGGTGTTCGTGTCAAGTAGCCTACAGACATAGGAAACCTACCACGGAAGTCTACTCCAGAGAAGACCTACCTCGGTGGTTTGCCTTCCGAGGGGAGCAGTCGGATGTTTTCGGCGTATGTGTGGCGCTGGGAATCGAACCCAGGCCATCTTAGTGATCAGCCGCACGCTGTACCAACTGAGCCATTACCAGCTTGTAATCGAATATTTTCGAAATCTACGAATCTTTATTAAACGTTATTCATTTCTTAACTCGTTTGATTTTTAAAAGAACTTGGTACAATTTTTAAATATTTGAAAGAGCTGAAATAAAAGCCTTTGTTGCTTTTTAAAAGCCATTTCAGTTGGCCAGCTTGAAAACATGTTTTGCAAAAATTTTTATTTTAATCCTAACTTAGCTGTAATAAATTCTTGATCAAAATTTTCAGAAGTCAGTACAGTCGACAGTTAAGTTTTCCCCATTTTGGCTTTAAGTATATTGTATTGCACTACATCGATTCGCTTCCGAAAACATGACTGTTATTCAGAACTCGGGGGGGTTTTTGAGAAAATCGTGTTCTCCGTCCTAAAATAACAGACATCCCGCAACAACCGCTGAAGCTTTCAGATTCAAGCGGCTACTGCTCAGCCGTCTATAACCCACAGCTTATTTTGCCAGGACACGTCTATGTTTTATTCTAAAACTTAACTGCTGTAACGAATGTTTTGCACGCTGAGATGGTTTTGCTTACAACGCAAATCTTGTGATTGTTGAGGCAGAACAAAAGTTTCCCTATTAAATTCTGTTTAATCAGATGAGTTATGAACAAATTTGAAAATTATGGGAAAAGGTTTCTGTCGATGACGACCATTAAAAATGAAATCGTAGTCGAATCACGTATAAAATGTACGGCAGTGAAAGGAACCTACGTGATTGGGGCACGTTTAAAGCTTTTATGTCGGAATACCTCCTCACGGAGAACCAGAACGAATTCATAGTTAATATCGACGTTTGATTCGCGTATTTGAACAAGAAGAATGTCCAAATCGTATTTGTTTAAAATGCTATTTATATCTTTAGTGGCCTTTGATCTGTTGCCATTTCAATTTAGTGATTATTTGCAGAACGGAACTACTAAGCCTAAGACCGAAGTTTGTGGGTTGTAAACTTTTGGAAATCGCCATTTATTTGCAAATATGAGTAACCGAAGATATAATCTCATTTTCTTACTTGCTTTTAAAACTGTTGGCAGAGCAGCAGCCTTTCACTGCCCACACTTTCAGTAATTTAAGTAAATTTTTCGTCATTTTTAAATGATATTTTACAGAAAAATAAAGGTAAAACGTTAAGAAATTGATCTTTCTATTTTGGCATGCTCCTTACATTCTAAAACAACATATTTCTGAAAGTACAACAAAAATAAGTTCTATTAAATTCGCTTCATTTTTAGCAAGAACGTTTATACACCGGAATTCATTGCTTTATAAAGAAAATTAAACTTTAAAATTAATCTAAAGAACTCGGGTTGCAAACTTTTTACTTTTAGCTCGCGTTTGTTATTCATTAAACACTTCGTATAGGTTCAAATATTTAAAAGTGCTTGCATTCCTTTATAACTCGGTACTTCCAAACAATTTCCTTTCAAACGTGGAAAACTCCTTTAAAAGGTTTTAACCCTTTCGGTATTGATATGATTTAATCGAAAGGTTAACCATTGAAGTAGACTTTGGTTGTTTAATGGGGCAATCTGCGGTATTCTTAAGAGTAGGCAGGAAAAAGCACTTGAGAACATTTCGAAATTGAGACAGTTTGGGGTATTCTGAAACATTTCGAGGCAGTTCGGGGCATATCGAAGAAGTTCGGAACATTTCAAAGCAGTGTTTCGAGAGAGTTCGAAGCATTTCGGAACATTCCGAGGCGGTTCGGGCCATTCCGAAGCGATTTAAGTTACTTCGAAGCGGTTCGGACCATTTCGGAGATAGTTCGGGGCATCCCGAAGAAATTCTAACCATTTTGGACGTAGTTTGGAGCAGTTTAACGTAGTTCGGGGTTTTCCAAAACATTTCGAGGCACTTAGTTTAAAAGAAAGTTTTCGAATTTTAGTTAATTTATTTAGAACTTAAAAATAAAATTATTTTAAGCACAATTTGAATTTTACACAGAAGCCAAATGCCTAGTGTTTTAAATTTTATTTTCGAAGTTATTAAAACCATTTCAAGAAATTATTAAAAATAGTCTCGTTTAATAACCCTTTAGCAGTTACATTTATACGGTTTCGGTGTGTTATTTGTAAAAAAAAAATAATAACAGCCAGTACTAAATACTAATGTAAGCAATAAAAGCTGAAATAGCAAAGGTTATTATAACGATAGACGATTAAGTAGCGAGGCAAACCGATTACTTATTATTATTATCGATAATGTAACATCAAATTGGCCTCGTTTCTTTCTAAACTTTTACCACCTTTTCCCAATTTTCTCTACCAGATGCTGCTTAAATTTAGTTCATTCTTCGTAATTTTCCAGCTTTTCTGACATTTTCTCGACCTTCTTCCAATTATTGTACTTTGCACAATGGTAAGAATATAAACGGGATTTTAAATTTTCAGCCCGGGGGTTTCGGCTGTTTTATTTTTTATAATTCGAACAGATGAACAGAATAACGTACTTAACCGTAAATTACATCGTTATGCTTTAAGCTACCGCGGAATATTTTCACAAATATCTAACAATTTATTTATAATAAAAAATGAGTTGTTTTACAACCGTTTATATTACGCCTACTACTGAACCGCCTACAGTAAACGGTGTTAAACCAACATGGTAACATGAGTTAATTAGGTCCTGCTGATCGTAAAAGCTAAACGTAATCCTGTAGCAGGAAATCTGTCACGAGACCTGAGCAGAACATACATATATAGGAGGGCTCTGTTTGAACCTGGGCAATGTTGCTTTAATTGGGATTTACCGCCGACATCAAAACACAACGTATAAGCATGCTACAGATAACAAAGTAACACTGAAACATCTAAGAACTGATTTAATTATGTAGAAACAATAATTTATTTGTAAGTTTAACGCAAGGTAAAGTTTGCTAATTATAAATTCCGCAAGTTCGCCCAAGATTTTGAATATTTCATGAATAAACATTTTGTTTGGTAAATTTATATTTTGTACTTCGACTCCTGTGATGAATTATAAATTTTCAGCCATTAATAACTGAATTATAAATTAAGTTTTCTGGGTTTGCCTTGGATTTACAGTAACTCCTTGTGAAGCTATGTAAGTGATTTAAAGATTAACCTGTTAAATATGTAGCAAAATTTAAGGAACGCAAAGGCTTTCTTTCCACTATTAACTGGACCAATATAATCACAACAATTAAAATTAACATTTTGCCTAACTTTTGTCACTTTGGAGTCAGAAGAGTCAGAAAATAGCACATTGTACAATTTCTCTTCTTTGTGAAATTGTTTACGGTTTAGACAAAGTCTAATATTTGGGTAAGGAAATTAGAAAACCTGTGAAAAAAACAAGGATACAAACAACATATGATAATCACGTAAAAATGCCCCACAGAAACGCACTGAAATTTACTGAAAAAACCTAAAACAATAGCATAATAACTGAAAAATCAAAGAAAAACATTAACAGTTTGAGTAAGTAAAACAAAACGACTGAAAGTAATTACAATTCAATAAATAATTTTCATGCAAGTTTGCAGCCATTTATTAAAAAATACTGATTGAATTAGACATGCAAACGCGCTTACAACATCCGTGAAACCGTCTATGAATATTACATAGACCAATTTCAAGAGCTTAAAAGAACTTGAAAGCGTTTTTAATAGACTTTATTACTGTCTGAAATTTGTTCAGTTTAACTAATGAAGTTTCTCGTTAAAGATTTATGCAAGAAGAACTTCTTAAGAAAAATTTTCACTTCGACGGGAAACATTTTTAAGTTTTAATTATTTATTAAAAGATTTATTAAAGGAAGTTTTCACTTAAAATTTTGTTCAAAGGATAACAACTCATTAAAATGCTTCTTTTTTTTTTTAGAAATTCAGAATTAATTCATTTAAAAGGATGATTTCTTCCTTTTGTTACTGCTTCAATATTATTTAAAATTATTTATTTAAGAATTCGTGAAAATCATAATAAAATAAATTTTATCGAGAAACCCCTGAATAGGCAACCACTCACGCGACTTCAATTAAGGTTTACCTGTGGCCTGAAATGTGTATTGCCTATACAAGTCAGTAAGGCGCTAGTCAAACAAACCTTTTGGATTTTTACAAATAAAATAATTAGTAAATACTGGCAAAAGTTCAGTCGTTCAATTTCGCTTAATAAAAATGTCCTTTCCCTTTAAGTAAGTGTTTTAAGGATTCTCATTAGTTTTCTTAATTATACAAACTGTAGTTGTAGCTCTGAAAGACATGGTGATTATTACTGTAAAAATACACAAATTTTTAATTAAACGTTTAAGTGTTTTACCAGATGTCCTCGCTTTTATTAAGTGACTCGACTTAATAAAGCACTGTTATGAAGAAATGGAGCGACTAAGCAAAGTTTTAGCACAATATGAAAATAATCTCCTTTTTCGGGACAAACATAATTAAACATTCTAAAAGTACATTTGAACGTGTGAGAGAGTAATTTATCGAACTTTAGGCGTGGTTAATGGATGGGACAAATTGCTTTTTGATCGACCAACTAAACTTTTCCGGTTTGGTTTATAAAAATTTAAGGTTACCGACCTAATAAATAGTAATCCTAAATTACTGACTAATGCTAAATTTAGAAGGCTGCGTGAAGGCCGTAAATTAAGCTGTTAGGTTTGGAAATAATAAAAAGTTTAATTCCCGAGCGAAGTGTGCAAACTGCGTCCACCACGTACAAAAAGCACGGAGAAATTTATTATTACTCCTCAGTTCATTGGAAAAATTCGCGGAATTTTTATCCGACAGTAAAAAAGTAATGAAAAGAAACCAGGCTTGCCCTCTTTTATTATAGACCAGATAGGATGCATCTGAAATTCACTTCCTCCTTTGAAAATACTGTAATTTAACATCCCGCCCTCTCGATTCCGAAAAGTCCTACCTGATTAGGAACATAATAAATAAAAAGGCGAACTGACATAGAAGAAGGACTAAATAACAAATAAATTCGTACGCCCCAGGAAACTGATATGGAATATAACGACCATTAACTGAAACTGATAAGGGGAACGAAGGGATGAATATAATTTTAAAAGGGTGCAGCTGTTAAAACACTTCCTAAACCCAGGTTTAGTTAGAAAAGTTTTAATCGCCATTATTTCAAGCTTATTCGGAGAATGGATAAACGGAGTACAAGCAATTAGTTTTTATTTAGGTTTTGTTATACGAGCGACACTGAAAACTCGCTTTAATAGATTGTAATCCATTTGTCATTATTAATACTGGTATTTAGCGGTAAAAATTAAACCATATTAATTTGCAACAGCTGTACGGAATATTAACTCTTATGGTGGGGGTTTCTGATTTCTGAAGTACTCATCGATTTCTGACTTTACTATTTTAACAACTAAAACAATCTAAATATAGAAATATAAAGCGAATAATTGAAAATTTTGTTAACCATACCATTAGCAAAGTAGCATCGAAAAGCCTGAGGAAAACCTTCAGAAAAATAGAGGAACACAATAATGTAGGCAAAGCAATATTTTATATTCAATAAGAAACAGAAAAACCTTGATATAAATAATGTCCTCTATGTTTACAGCTGTTTTCAAAAACCTACGCCTACCTCTTATAAAGCAGATAGGACATAGGCTTCTTTGTCTCATAAAGTAGGTCATGGACAGGATTATCCTTGTGTTGGGGTGAAAAGCGACATGAAGCTTTAATCGTGCAAGAAACAGGAAATTTAGTTACTTTTTATTGGGAGATAGTTTTTATTCTACTTTCGAAGGACTTATTAAGGTTCTTAAGGATAATATTATAATTTCCAACAATGCGAGATGAGTTGCCAGAACTTCCTACATATTTTATCCTTAGCGAGTTACAGTCATGTTATTTACTAAACCAGGAAACAAAATAAACCCAGCGGGATTAATACATAAATAAACAAGCAAAAGGTATATATTCAACGTTTTACTTCTAACTTTATTATAATAGTCGGTTACGCTAAAAAATTTAATAAAATGGCCTTATTTCACGTTCGTAATTTTAATGTCAGAACGATAAAGTTCAACAAATTAGCGCCTTTCAAAACTAAAGTTGAAGAACAAGTAAAGAAGTCAACTAAATACAATAAAAGGACAAGTTACCAACAACTTTTGTAAGGGTTGTGATTCAGTCTTGAACAAAATTCTTCCCTTTATAGCATAAAGAGCTCGGCTTTCGGGCAATTTGACAACTTTAAGTGAGGTTAGGTCGAATTACGGTCTTAAGGAGTATCCTTCTGTTTTAATGTCGAAGGGATGCTGTTTAATCTTCGACTTAAATTTCCCTTTGTCAGGTTTGATATCAACCTACGTATTTTATTAATATTTTTTTTTACAGTTCTTAATATGTGATTTTTCCGAATTTTTCTGTAATTTCTGTTAAACACAAAGAAATTAATTAATTTCTACTTTTTTATCAACAGTTATTAATCGATTTGCTTTAAATTTACGATGAGCACAATGACGTAGAAATTAAAGCATTTTCCCATTTAAATTCCTACAATATTTTTATTTTCCTGCTGTTTTGCATTACCAACAGTTATTAAACACGTGAAAAATGAAAATTAAGTAAGTTCTTGAAGAATCTGGGAAGAATGTTAAAAATTACAGGCTTATATTTAATTTCTGAGCTTATAGATTTTATCCCTCAGCTCGGGGCATCTGAACTTTCGACGTTTTAAGTTTGAGTTAGAAATTAAGACAAATCCAAATCCACCAATGAAACCACTTTCAAGCACAAATTTGCATTTTCAGCCTTCGTCCAGGCTTTTTAAAACAAACTGCATTTTCAGTAATTATTTTTGCTAAATACCCTAAACATAACCAATCTAATCTCTTTTCATCGTAAAGAAGAGTTCTGTCAATAAATGAGCACACGTTCCGCAGTTTTACTTGCTTTCATTCTTTCTTTTATTCAGTGTTCAAACCAGAAATAGCTTAATAGCGCCTCTACACTACGCTAAATCACTGAAAATGGTAGCTCAGTTAAACACCTTTATTACGTCGAGGGTTTTCAAGAGTCTTGAAACGAAATCAACACTGAAATTAAGACTCCGGACGCTCTTTTCTCTTTATTAAGTTTATTTTTTGTTTTAGCTAGAGGTTTCAACATTATCTGCAGATATTCAAATTTTAATTCAGATTCAAATTCAGAATCAAAATTTAACTCATTAGAAAGCTATACTGCGATTCTTATTTTGATTCTGAAAAAATTTAAATATAGGGGTAGTTTTGAATTTTGGAGATTATTTTAAGCTTAAATTGGTGCTTTTCTACTTTAATATTAATCATCTGAAGCGTAACTGAAAATATATCAAAATCTGTCAATTTTTTTACGATATAATTACCCATCTATGTGAAATAGTTTAAAAAGTACCTCGATGTTGAAATTTCGGCTACGCGTTTCGCGTACGCTTAGTTTAATTAATTTATGTAGCATTTGTTAACAACAATTTTGAGATAATTGTGGCAGCATCTGAATCTAGAAAGAATAAGCTTTCCAATGGTTTAAAAATCATTGAGATATATTTACAAATAAGCTTGTATATGCGATGTAAACATAAAATTATTCAATTTTACATTTCTGAGTATTCAATACTGCTTCCTTTGTTAAGACTCGTTAGTCCACGTTAGTCTAAACCTCTAAACAAAACGAGTGAATGAGTGAATCATTCAAGAACGAATCACTTGGAATGAATGATTCAAATGAATCGATTCACCAAAAAGAATCGAACTTCCCACCTCTAGCTACAAACTATATTTTCTAGGGTTAGGATATAATATAATAACCATTTATTACTAGTTGAATGTATCGGAAAACAATAAACTAATTTGCTTTGTGTTTAAACCATTCTAATTTCCACATTAACCACATTGTTAACGATAATAAAATACCCCTAGTAAATAGTTTAACCAATAAAAGGGCACCGTTCTGAATGTGTTCATTTGCAGTAATATAACTGAATACGAATAATACAAAAACATATACCGCAAATATTAAATGTGTAAATTAAAACTTGTTCAACTTACACAGCTTTGGGATACCCAATAACTACGTTAAACAATGGGATTAATTTTATAGTCCGAATATTCCATTCGAATAACGTAATTTATTACCGCTTTTGTCTTTTCTACGTATACACACCATGAAAGCATATTCGTGTAATTAGAATTAAGCACGCTTTTAATTGTTGAGTGTAAACACTCGGTTATTTACGGAAAAATAATCAAACACGCAGGAGAAGTGTTAGGCTTTAGGAAAAACTTGAGTTTATTAAAATGTACGAATTTTCAGTTTGGATTAAATACAAAAGAATCAGCAAAAACACATTGAATAAATTTAAAAAAATGTTATAGGTCGTACACTAACAGTTGTCAACGAATTTGGCCGGTTTGAAAGCCACGAAGTTGCATCAAATACTTGAAAACCATTTCAACAAAACAGGAGACAGTTCTACGACACTAAACCCGGTTTAAGGTTCATCAAACCGGCCAAATCAAGTGGTGGTGGACGACCTTTAGTAGAACGAGCATGGAAGTTTTAATTTTTAATTCATCGATAGGATAAGTAATAAATTCGGTGGATTTTATTATTTATCCTATTTAAAACTTTATGTTTAGAGGGGCCAAAATCTGAAATCTGACATTTCTGTAGATCATTCATAATTCGTATAACATTGAGTTTTGTTTGGTTTTGCAACAAACTTTGCAGGTTTTTGCATTGAAAATAAATGATTTGCTAAAATATTACAAACAATTCAAGTGATGGACATACTATATGCTTGTATAGGAATTTGAATAAACCATTGGTATCAAGGTACTTTATGCTCGCAGTACTAAAGCAAAAGCCATTTTTTTCTAACTTCAAAGGTTTTTGGAAGCGAAATGTATTTGTGCAACAAAGGAATACGGAAAGGGCAAGGAAGCTCAAAAGAAAACAACAAAGGAAGCGCTGAAATGTCAGCTAAAATAAAAAGAATCGTTGCATACTTAAAGGCACGAAAACTGCAACATTTTCTGTAATAATATCGTACGGAATAGGTATGTCGAGTTAATTTTTTTTAATTCGCCTAAATATGGAAAAATTATACTTCTTAAAGATCAAACTCGCCGCAACAAACCTTTACAAAATATTTAAAATTTTATTAATTTAGAAACAACCAAACAACCAAAGCAAATTTTTTTAATAAACAATATTTTGCATAGCAAAAAAATGAAAAATGAGCGTTAATTCGACTAAAAATAAAGAAACAAAAGGGTAAATTTACTGCCACTAAAATTACAATTTATTATCAAATGCACAATTTGTACGTACGTGCTAAATCAATAGTGATCTGACCGCAACATTACACCCGATTGGACGTAGACTAACTAATTAATGACATCCACAAAATCAGAATAAAGATTTTCCACATTTAGCTACAAATCGATGTCAGTTTTGTTCTGCCACTCTTGCATAAACCGCGTACGACTGCATAAATGTCGACGCTTTTTAATTTAAAAGTAAAAGCTTAACTGCTGATTTCCACCGACAGCAGGAAAGCTGGCAACTGAAAGCTTTTATTTTTTGTAATTGAAACATTTTCAATGCACTTTGGGAATTAAAGGATTAAAACTGCAGTTTAAACGTAATGAATGACATTATTTACTAAAAAATATGTGGATCAAAAGTAAATGAATTTTAAGCAAATGAAATTCTTGTATGTTAAGTTTTAAGAGCTTCCAAACCAACCCCAAATTTTAGCAAAAACCCCTGGGTTTACTTCAAAAGCTGCCAATTTCTAAGCCACAAGCTTTTCTCATGTTTAGATTGCGAATTTTCATCTTATTTTGTTTCCTTTATGTTATGTATAAGTTGTAAGTATATATACGAAATACAAGCGAAGTCGCTATAGATTGAAAATTGGGGAAGCTGAAAATAAAAAGAAAATAAATAGAAACGTGGCATGAATTTTTTTAAATCTAAAAATAATATTATTTCCTACTTGCATGTAATAACAAAAAATTGACAATTTTTCATTTTTCTTTATGCACTTTGATATTTATAATTTTGGAAAATATCAAAATACCTTGGTGAAAGGGACGATAAATAATAATTGTACCTAGATAGTTTCCTAATTAATGTAAATAATAATAAAGATCGAATTCTATTCGAATATTTGGTTACTTGGCGAAGTTTGGTTGTGTATTTACGAATTTTCTTCGAAGGAAAATGCCGTTGGTGTGCAAAATTATATATCTAATCGTTGATCAGTTACAGTTGACGTTTTCATTTTTCCTCATAAAATCATCGAGAAGATTCTTTTTATTTCATTATTGTTGGAGCCACAGAAATACCCAATTTAACATGAATTACGAGTGCCTGTTTTACTTTCCAAAGCATCCACTTGTAAGACTTCAATAACGGATGTTATCTAAACGAATTGCTCGTGTTCCACAAAAATATATTGTCTGCGAGTGCAATAAACAAGCTGAGAAGAGCACGAAAAAGAATATTTCATAAGGAAAGTTGTCTTAGAAGATTTTTAGATTAGCTCGAGTTTTCTTGTTGTTCATGTTTGCGTGCCTTTTACCGCCTACCCTTCACTCCGTTATCAAACAGAAGAGTTACTCAAATTGTCGTTGAGGAAAACTCCGTCACGTAAACTTTTCCAACTGAACGGTAATATTTAATGGGCTCGTTTACTACGTGATAGATAATACGAATATTTAATGTCGACTTAATATAAAAAGTTCCTTGTTGAATAATTTATCGACTTTTATTTTTGTTAAAGAATTCCATACTCGCCGGCTGCTGAATACAATCACAGCACACGTAGTTAGTTGTTCAGATGCTCTCATTAAAATATCGATTAGAGTGCAAGTCCGGTTTATAAATAGAAATGGAACCCCTCTATATTTTGATAGGGCCAGGTAATCATTCGATACATAACCCTGAGTGTCGAGGACAATCAAAAGCGAGTTATTTAAGTAGGACCTTGATTTTGATCTCCAAAAATGAACCAAACCAGCAGAACAAATTTTGAATATACAGTTTGTTAATATTAGGTTATAGTCGACTATGACGTGCTATAAATCCCAAATAAAAAAAAAAAAAACATTAAAAAAAGGAGAATCAGAATTACTTTACAAGAAAGAGCGAACATCGAACATGACGACATAATTAAAATTAGTGCAAGGCAAAACCAGCGGCAAAGATGACTTGACGAGGGACATATGAAGAATTTAGAAGAAAATGGCAAAACAATTTCAGAACATTACCGAATGGCCGATGGGCTGATGAAAGCAAACGAAGATTATCAGGAATCAGGGTGAAAATTTGGAAGCAAACCTCAACATATTCAAACTTTGAAAAAACTTCTTTTGGAGATCAAAACACATAAGCTGCATATGGAAAGCAAAAGAAGATTATCAGCAATCAGGGTAAAATTTTGGAAGTAAATCTTAACATACTTAAACTTTGAAAAAACTTCTTTTGGAAATTAAACATAAGCTGCATGTGCAAAATGTAACGAAGATGCAGAGAATGAAGAGAGCAGGATAAAAACGAAATTGAAAGGAGTATGAAATGTAAGTACATGGTTTAAAAACTAACGTCGCGTCGTGAGGAAGAAGAAGGAATTTATTCCATTTAACTGACTGTGGAAGCCGGTATAATAAGTGGAAAAAAAGATTTGGCACAGGAGAAACGCAGAATTTAAAAAAGAAGAAAATCTTTGTACGACCAAAAACAATTTCAAAACTTTATTTACCAAAGGAAAGCAAATGGAGATTATCAGCGACCTAGATGAAAAATTGACGGCAACATTAACATATAGAAACCTTGAAAATGATTCTTTTGAAGATAAAAAATATTATCCGCATGTGCAAAATGTTACGGAGAATGAAGAAAGCATGATGAGAACAATATTGAAAGGAGTATGAGATGTAAATGCATGGGTGAAAATAATATGACTTAAAAACCAACGTCAGGAGAAAATATTGCCAAAGGACTCAAGAAGTCGAGGAAAAAATTGAATATTACCAGCACTCAGTATAAAAAGTTTGAAGCAAACCTTAATATATGCAAATCATGCAATGACGAAGATTAACAAAAATGTTATGAAAATGGCGAGAATAAACAATGCAAGATTAGAAGTATATTCATTCTAAAATATAGAAAATCGTACGTTTGTGAAATTATCTGTTTATAGTTTTAAATAATTCACAACGAACGTACCAATAAAATGTGAATTTTTAAAGTAAAATTCAAGAACATCAGACAATCTGTATTACCTTATTTCGAACAACTGTAACCATTTTACAGTTTACACAATAACATAACTTCACTGAATAGTCAAATTTGAACTGTTACGTACTTATATCACAGTAGGCATTTCCTAATCTTCCTCTCGGGGTTTATTACATTTTAATAAAGCGAATATCTTACCGAATTATAGTTTGCATGGGTTTACAAAGGGAATATTATATTGTTGACGAGTGGTTTGAAGTTACATTCCAAGATAGCTCAGTTTCGGCTGATATTAACCAGAGATACGAAGAATAAACATTTGAATATGAATTATGCCTTCGGTATTAAACTGCTGTTTTCATATTATTATAGCTAACTTTTAGTTTAAACAAAGCAGGCGCTAGTTAAGTTAAAGTTGGTTTAAAATGCTCTTTTAACTTCTGAGAAGAGCTTCGAATGCGAAAAAATTGACTTAAAAACATTTCCAGTTTCCTATAAGATGAGTTATTTTCTTAAAATAATGCTTGAGTGAAATAATAAAGTAACAAACCTTGTTTGTTGTTAATATAATTTAATGTTGTAGTCTTTTATTAATTAAAATTTAAGAAATCTGTGCTAAAAACAAGAAAAAACAATGCCCATGCCTGCATTCCTTTATGGTTAAAAATCAACATCAAAGGGTGGTAGGGTAGCAGTTACTTACCTCCTTTTATGTTGGCACAAGTGGGTTTGGGGTTGAAACGTATTTATCTGGTTTTATAATTTACATGTTGGCAAGAAAACACGACTTATACACATTTTGTAAATATTCCAACGTCTTGAAGCACTTAAAGTACTTTAAGCACCGTAAAGGAATTCCAATGCTTAGGAAATACTGAAAAACCTTTATAAGCGCTTAAAATGCTTCAAAGGGATTGCTGAACTTTCCAAATTTTCTTCATATGTAAAACAGCTTCAAGCTGAGCTCTTAATGCCCTTAAATCGTTAAAACATAGTTTAAAGCACCTTCACCTTTCACAAGTACGTTTTTGGAAATTTGTTTCAGTTTCCATTACTGAATAAATAAATGAAACATTAGAATGTTTCTAAAGAACGAAATTCGGGATATAAATTTACAAGAGTGCCTTGAAACGTCTAAAAATCTACGTAGTTAAAATTTCAGCACCAACCTATATTCCGTTTAATTTTTACTGGTTTATTTTCACTGCGATCCGCTAACAATTGACCTGTTTTGCAGAGTATAAAAGATGGAAGGGGTTGGTTAGCAAAGCACGATCATTCTCTGTCAAAGTTGAACCCTTTTACAGAAAAATGTTGGTTGCTTTCGTCGTTTGTGTAGAATTTCACATAGCAAATAAACCTATTTAGCGGAGTACTTTTTAATTGGGAGTAAAATTAAATTGAAAATATTCCTGCTGATATTTTGCAGTTGAATTAGATAAACACGAGTACGGGAAATTACGAGTAGGAAGTTCGCTTGATATAAAAGCTTTGTATTGTTTCGGAGTTAATGGAGAACGGGACTGGTTTAAATTAAAATTAATTAAATATCCGTAAAATTTAGCGCGGCGATGCTCCAGGTTTTTTTTACAGCGTTCAGCATGTTCACTTCAGTGTTAGAGAAATATAGCTTGTTAAATAAAACCGCAAATTACAAATATTGCTTTTTAATGGACTTCCGCGTCATTGAGCAATTACGAAGTGTATTTGTAACACAACCTTGGTTAACAAAACTTCCATAATCGAGTTCACAATTGAATAGTAATGTACCAATGTAACTGGATCAAGTTGTACATAAATAATGTTGCGTGTAAAACCTGATGCTAAAATTCGGTCAGTAAGTAAAGGTTAGGTTATCGATTTTTTGGTAGCCGTAATTAGCATTTTCATGCACTTCCTTATGGTTCACTGCTTCTTTTAGTTTCCTATCTGATGCAGGTTTCAGTTACGAATTTTCTTTGGAAAATTCATTTTCTTTTTTAACATGAAAATTTATAAAAATCTAAGAAAATATAATAAATAAAATAAAAAATAATAACAAACACAGTTTTTTTGCTGCAGGATTTCTAATTCAATTGATGGAGTATTGAAGAGTTGAAGTTACTTAAATGCCGCCAGGTAATTTACAACAGGCAAACTCCGCAATTGAGATTTCACAAAAAAGTAAATATTAGTTCCCAGTTCCTGTCGATAACATTCTAGGAAAAACTAGCAGTTGTATTTGAGTTTCTTTATTTGAAGTTCATAAATTTCTTTAAAAAGTCTAGCCAGTGCTTAAACATTTCCAAGCAAAGAGTCTATAAATTGCACTTGAAACAGAATTACGTTAGGGATATTTAATTTATTTCTTGCGGTTCAGAATCCTCGCCAGATTTATTTTATCAGTGCATTCTCGAGGATTTATCTTGATGCGAATAAATCCAACATGAATCCGGATAAACCGCTTGTGTATTTTTTACCCACATACAACGTTTTTAATTAACATTGTTTACATACTGCTTGCGGGAATTATTTCAATACAAAGCTAGAAATTCTCGGACAATAGTTATTAATTTGTTGCTTAAGTTGTAATTTCTAGATTGTATTATTAATTATAAAGTATTAAACTTCCAGTTTTCAAGTTTCAAGTTTATTGAAATAAGTAAACATTGCTTTAAATAGGTCAAAAGAGATTGGGATAAAATACGTGGTAATAAATACAAGAAGTACGAATACATCGTATAAATTCGGGAAATTAATTATGAAATGATAGAAAAGTTATTAAAATATTAGATTCATATGTGAAGGAACAAAAAACGGGAAGAAAAGTAGTCCAGAAAGCACCAATTCAAAAACATGCACTTAAAATCAAATAACCGTTTATCAACATGTATAAAAGCCCCCGCATTACATCCGTGGTTGTAAAAAGCAAAGCTAAAAGCTAAAATACTGAGCAAACAAGCAATAATATCTCAACGCAACTTTAGAAGACCAACAATGGAATTTATAAAATATAAGGAAATTGTTTTGACAAGGAATATGGACAATATAATTTACATGTTCAAAAAGAATCCCACAACACGTGCAACATAAATTGTAAAACAGCTCATTCGACGCCAAGACGTCATGTTATCGATAATCAAATTAATTAATGTATCACCGACATGAATAACGGTACGATTTATATAACTGGCGAAATCATTAATAAAATGGGTAAGTAATACAGACCCCAGAATAGATCTTTGCGGCATCTTTAGCCCATACCGTAAGTTTGTACCTCACAGGCAACTTTCAGTTATTTTCATATGATTCAATCAATCGCAATATAAGTAGCTACCTATAATTACGAAAATAGTTAACTAAAATGGTGATTAATAGTTAGTTAAGCTACAAGGAATGTAAAGACGTAGCCAAGGCTCGTCGCCTTCCGAAAATGTTAATAGTCCATACATTCCGTGTTGCTTATTATATTTTTTTCGCTTAGCAAGTAGTTTAACAGAACAAGAAAATATTATTTGCAAAGTATGAATTATTTTGTGACAGTTTTTGTGGTAACCATGCATCCTATAATACTTGGCAACGTAAAAAAAATCAATATAATAATAGTGGTAACAATGACAACGGTACACGTACAGTTCTGTTATCTGTTCATTATCTTCCTAGGAACGTAAGTGACACTATTAAGTTCCGTCGTCAAGGGTAACTAGAGCCCGAACGTTATTAGCCACTTACAGTCACTGTTGCCATGGATGTAAGGCTTGCTTATTACTTTGCTAGTAGCGAAAAAATAATTATTATTATCCAGTTTGCTGCAAACTGCACGGTTATTCTTGATAAGTCACTTCTTCTTAGTGCCATATCATTTTCAGGACGTTTGGGGGGGGGGGGGGTTAGAGCCACAATATCCCCCTTATACTAGGGAAATGTGTTCTCTGCAGTGGTTTCCCGTTGACTTCTGCAGAGTTTGTGACCATGTATTAAGTGTATAGTGTATGTGTCTTGTTACTATCGGAAGTCGACTATTCCATAGACAGAATTGTTACAATTAACCAAACGACTAAATGGCTTCACTGGCTTCGAACAGTATGTTATTTTATAGTAAAATTATGGGGGAAAAGCGATTTGCGAGAA
Organism: Melanotus villosus; assembly: GCA_963082815.1. Classification (NCBI taxonomy): domain Eukaryota; kingdom Metazoa; phylum Arthropoda; class Insecta; order Coleoptera; family Elateridae; genus Melanotus; species Melanotus villosus. The sequence goes on from OY720427.1 coordinate 40,300,720, forward strand.
AGCAGTCGTTGCACTTTACATCGAACAAGTTTTTTATATACAAAAAAGTAAAAATACATATGTTACAGTCACAGGCGGTCAAAGCCAAGGGCGCCGCACGATCTTGCCCTTGTGGGCGGCGCAGCCCGACCCTTGCGGTATTCTTATCTTACACTATAAGTTTAAACTTCACACGCATATTATTTACTATTCTATCCATCTCGCTGTATATAGTCATAAACAGCAAGAGATGGTAGAAAATTCAGACACATGAGTGGGACACAAATGCTCGTGTTACGTTCCAAAACTCAATTTAAGTCGTTCACCACCTTTATATTTACAGAAACAATACAGGCCCCAGAACGGAACTTTGCGGTATCCCCAGCTCACTCTACAAGTCTACACGTTTATATTTCGTATAATATTCAGTCCATCTCGATCTATATAATATAACCGCGAATATTAATGGATTGTAGTTTTTAACTAGGTTTAGAAACTCTTAGTCAGATGAAACATGATTTTATGATTACTAATTTATATTTCCTAACTTTGTTATAAATGTAATTTATTAAATCAAATAAAATCGGTTGAGTGACATTTCGGAAAAGCTTTCCTTTTGTCTTTTTGCAATAAATTATTTCAAGCGGAGCATTTAGTAAAATCCTGATCGTTTAAAAGTTTTTAAATACATTCGTTTAAACAATACAATCTTCTATTTGGCCAATAATGAGATAAAAGAAACAAGAAGAGATAAATAATAATTTTCAAATTCCTCTTTTTGTTTCGAATTACCTATTCAATCCCAAATTGCTTCAGTTTAACAAGCGACATTTACTAAAACAGTTAGCATACAAATTAAGATAATATTAATTAGTTCAGCTGCTTGTAAAACGAGGGAATTCCAGAAATTTGCGCCACATTCCATACGCCTTTTGTTGGGGTAGGTAAAGGTTTAGTCGCGAGTAACTAAAGTATTCATGGTTCCTTTTATGCAACATTCCCTAGTTAACTGTCGCCTTTAAATAATTTCTGTTTACCTAACTGCTGCCATTGTAATATTAATTAGGCACTGCTTTCATTTTAAAGTGTCGCATTTAATGCAGTATTTGAGCCATGCAAAAATCGAACCGAATAAGCTGTAGAATTTCCAGATGGAAAGTGTAATGTTTCAACTTAGAATAATTTAATTTGAGTTACTAAATCGAAGATGCTCTCCTGAAGTTAAAGAACACCTTTATCTGTTTTCAATATCAAAATAATCCCATTTAATGCCCCAGTTTTACGTCTCGAACGTGAACTGGTGTGTTTTTAGGTCAACAGCTTTATATTACGAATTCAATATTTACAAACAGAAAAGTTGGAGTTTAATTTTCACGTTGAAGGTTTTAAGCTTTTGTATTAAATGGCAGTGCAGAAACCTTAAAGCTTAAGGTGAAATCTTAAAATTTGAGATGCGAAATACTAACTTTCTGCTTGTAGAAATATAAATACAATAGAATTAAATTAAACTAAATTTGGTTATTATTGTAAAACACAAATGGAAATATTGAAAATTGAGGGAAAAATGTTTTATTAAAGTTGACAATTTCTGTAATCGAATTTGCTAGTCTTTATTGGAATGAAGCTCCGAATATTGTTTAAAACACGAGAGAGCAATAAATGTAATTAACCTTCGTCAAAATGCGATAGTTCGTTTGCCCGAATTCGACAGTCAGTTATTTCGACCAATCAATAAACGTGAAAACATAATTAAATTATTTCCCATTAAATAGGTTTACTTAATTACGTATTGTTTGAACAGATTCTGTGGGGAAAACGACACGGAAGCTAATTCGTTTAGTCACATGTTCAGCAGGTTTAATTTTCAAAATTTAGCGAGTGTGTGGGTAAAATTCCAGAGAACATTGCGTTCGTAAAAATTTAATTTGCTATTCGGTGTTTATGAAAAGTAATTAACCATTATTAAATTTCATAATTTTCCTCACTTTTTTCCTTGGTTAATTAAGGGTGGATTTTACATTTTTTAATTTAAAATTGCCACTTAAATAAATAAAAAAAATGCTGAAAATAACGGAAAGAGAGAAGTAGGGTGGGAGAGGTAGGGAGAAAAGGCAGGAGAGAGAAAATGAGACAGAAGCAACAATGTGAATTTTCTGTAATAAAAAATACAAAATCTTCCTCAATTTTTAAAATTGATTGTATCTGGCAATCAAAATTAAAAATTAAAATTTTCAGAAACCCTGGCAATATAATTTAAACAAAAAATGTAAGAGGTCCGATAAAAATAAATTATATCCCCTAATTATTAAAAGTAGGTGCAAAGTAACACTAAATTAAATTATAATTAGGCATTAACTGCATATTGAGGTGATAAACTTGAGCTTATTAATCATTATAACAGGATTTCTCCGCCACCTAAAAACCAAGAAAATTATTTTCTCCGCATTAAAATGTAAATTAAATGTATTAATTATACAAACTACCCTAAATTACTGAAAAGAAACGGGGGAAAATTTTCTGGATGATATTTCTGATTACAACTTCAGCTATGACAAAACTTCATTTAATTTTAGCAAACAGGGCGTCACTTTTAATTATTAAAACTCTCTTTCTAAACATTTTTGCTAAGACCTTCGGGGGAGTACGAGAAGTATAATTAAATTCATTTTTAACAGACGAGAGATATTCGTAACCAGAAGTGGAATAATTAATAAAGGAGAAACTTTCCTTCGTGGCCAATTACATCTAAATTGGTAGAATCTGATGCAAAGCTCTTTGATGTAAATACTTAACATAGAAACGGAAAGTGCGCAATTTATTATTTGTTGGCCTTAAAGACTTGCCAGGAACAACAGAAGGAAAACAAAATTTTATTACGAAAAATTGCGAGGCAAAAAGAACTTTCGATTTACTTGTTTTTAAGTGCAAAGAAATTATTTTTCATTAAGAGTCCATACATAAATAAAAAAACGAAATCCATAAAATTTCAAAGCCCAGTTTAAATACTTTAATTATAGAAAGCATAACAAGAATCGACAGCTACTAGTCCGTACGTTACAAAATTAGTTGTTTATTCAAATCTTTAATAAATTCTGATATTTAAACTTAATTAGAGTAACTGATATATTTTTAAAGTCGTCAATAATATTTCTCTAAAATTTGTACAAACTTTCTTCTTCTTTGGCTACCCCTTTAGACCTATTAGGCGAGGGCATGGCCGCAGTTAGGTCATCAGACCTGGGGGGTCTAAAGCCCTAATATGAAAAGACGTATATTTTTTTCGTTTTTAAGTGTGTGTCAAGGTAAGGTAAGTAGTAAGTATATTTTTTACCGTACAATCATCCATAAATATTAAAAGTAAAAAAGATTTATTATTTAAAAGTTATTGGTACAAAATTCTTGATTATGAGCTAGTTGTTCGTCATTATTTCGCGCATCCGATAGTACGGGTTTATTGAAGCAACAGTTTTCGATTTCCTGTTGTAATAAATTCTTTCAGAACATCATCTAGAATCAGGGATTTTGTAATGCCATTGTCAATGTTTGCTAGAGCTAAAGATAATAATGTCGATAATGTGATAATGTTCGAATATTTTTGGGGGGGCTAATTCGGTTTTTGGGGGGGCTTAGCTCCCCCAAGCCCCCCCCCTAACTTCGCCCATGGGCGAGGGGTCACTTTGTCACTACCTATTTTCAATCCACTTTCTATATTCTTTTCGGTCACTTGTTAACTCTTTTATTTCATGTATGGTTCTTCCTCGTTCTCTCACTATCATTTCAATTTCTTCTTGGTATACCGTTGCGTCGCTTTCCTTCCACCTTAATTTCCATAACTGCTCCTGGCATTCTGTTCTCCTTGATCCTACATATATGAGCAATATGACCATACCACTTTATTTGTTTGTTCTCTATCTTTCTTATCACAGGCTCAACTTTAATTTGTTCTTTTATTGTATTATTATTATTAACCATATCACTCTGGTGTATCCCGCTGTTTTCCTTAAGGCCTCAATTAACGTTGAGATCCGTATCGATACAAACGGCGATACATGTAGTACCTGAGTTTTGTATCAAGTATCAGTACAACCATACAGTGGTCTATTTGAGTAGTCTTTCGACTTAGAATAACACAAACACGGATATAATTTATACATATTCAAAAACTCTTTCGAAAAATCTGGATCCGCAGACATGATTTAATTAACTTTATTCGCGCGCTACAATGAGACTGGCACATACACGTTGAAACAAGTAGAAATTCGTATCAGTTCCACGTTCAAGGTATCGATGTTTCACGACAGTGATAATACAGACGATGATATCAGCTGATATACTAAAACATCGATACCGAGACGGTCAAATACACGTTGAGATTTGTATCGCAATACTGATACTTACAACATGTATCGATACAGATCTCAACGTGAATGGGGGCCTTTAGACACTTCATTTCAGCCACTAGCTACTTTGGATCTTAAGCTGTCATTTAATATCCAGTTTTCTGCAGCGTACAGGTAAAAATACTTGTCTTTTCGTGTTTCTGTTAATTTCTCTTTTTGCAACTATTATTCTATTGATGGCATAGTAGACTTTGTTTATTCTGTTAATTATTTCTCGATCCAACTTTCCATCTTTTGTGATAATCGTACTTACGTATGTGTATTTATCCTTACCAACTTTCATAACTTTGCTTTAACTAACGTTTATTGTTAAATTTACCTTTTCCAGTGTTCTTCTTTCCAGGCATCTATTGCCCTTTGTGGTTTTATATCGTTCGCAGTTATTAAGATTACATCGTCTGCGTAGACTAATTGTTCTAACTAGATATATTGGTTGTAGTCGTAGTCGTAGTTCTCTGTTACATTGATTCATCACTTCGTTCATTACGAGCACAAATAGCAGTCGGCTCAAGCTATCCCCTAGTTTCACTCTTTTCATCATTTTAAATTTTGTCGATATTTCTTGGTTTATTTTTACATACCCTTCAACATTTATATAAACACTTTTAATGGCTCTTATTAAATTCTAGTTTCCTCCATCCAATACTTCCCAAATCTTGGCAATGGATACACTGTCGAATGCGGCTTTTATATCTAAAAATGGCAATCGTAATTCCTTATCCAAATTCTTCTCGATGATCATTCTTAAGGCCCCCATTCACGTTGAGATCTGTATCGATACTTGTATCAAGTATCAGTATCGCGATACAAATCTCAACGTGTATGTGACTATCTAGGTATCGATGTATCAGTATCAGCTGGTATCGACGTCTGTATAAAAAAAAAATTATCACTGTTTATTTCAGTAAGCAAGGATAAGTACCTTCAACAGTAGGGTGCAGCCACCTCCAACCCCTTCGAGCCCAGTAGGAGCAATCTGTGGTACGCTCCTCATCATCATCTCGGGTGATCTTCCGCAGTGGCGCACAATTTTCATCCCGATTATGACTACCCCTATTTGAAGGGTTTAGAGTTTCGAACCCCCTTCTCCACTGCTTGCTAGCCGAGAGCCACAGGACATCGACGTCGTAGTGCGAAATTAGCACGTGACAAACCGTTGTCCATACTCTTTATTCCTTTTGCTTTTTTCTTAGTCTCACCGGCTCCTAATACCTGTAATTTGTACTTTTCTATTTCGCTTATTAGTTCTGGTTCTTCGCCTCTGGGTTTTCTTTCTTTTTAACACCCGATTTACTTGTCAATTTCATACTCTCATCATTGTTCCTTTCAGATTCTCTTTCATAGTTTCTTACCATACTCTTCGCCTCATTGCCAGTGTCGTCATATTTGTTAACCTGTCTTTATCGTAGCGCATTGCCAGTTTTTGGGATATCCTGCTTTGGGTTTTCCTTATTTTCTTTCTCTATTAAACCCTGTTTTTTATCATCCCAAATCATTTCTTTACCATTTACTATCAGCTTTTGGTGTTTAACCTTTTCCTTTTTCTACCTTTGCTGCGTCTCTCAATAATTTCTTGATTTTTCTTTTCTTAAGTGTTAATTCACTGTCGATATATATCTCTCTTCCTTTCAACTTAGATTTGCTTTGCAGAGATAACTAGATTATTTCTGATTTTTTTCCAGCTTACTTTCTAATTCTTCAATCCTTTTATTCTTCTTCCTTATTATCTAGTTTTCCAATTTTATTTTCTAGTTCTATATGGTTATGGTTTCAAATTCATGTCTTTGACCCTCCCATTCTTATTGTCTCTCTTTAATTTCCTGCCCTAAGCCCTGTATTGCTTTGTTGTTTTTCATCAAGATTTCTTTGCTATTTTTCAATTCGTTACAAGTTTTGACTTGTAATGCCTCCATGTTTTTCTGAATTTTGTTGATGATCACTTTCTACCACTCTTATTTACCTGGAACCTGGAATTTCCTCACTAGTCCTTTTACATTTTTATGTTACGTCAATATTGTCCATGAGGTTATAACGTCTTATTTTAAAAATTTTATCCAGGTACACTAGCTGCGCTGTATTTCAAATTTGTCGCATTTTGCGTGTAAACTCTTCGTCAATAATTTCCATACTTCCTTTTATCTCCCATTTTGTGTGTTCTTTAATATTGTTTCATCCCAGAAGCTATAATTAAATATCTGTGAATATCCTAAAATCACTAATTTTATTTCGTAACTCATTGACGCTGCGCTTACACAGTTGTCACGCAAAAAGAATGTAAGAAATTAGAAAAAAAAACATGGTTTTGGAGGAAAACGTTGCGATAAACGCCACTAATAAAATACACACAATTTTTAGAAAATATATAAAATGAACAAAGGGCTTCCTATAAAACCTTGGAAATAATTTAAAAACAAAAATAATTAGAAAATTCAAAATGACTAGCTGATAATTACACGGCAATTAATTATGTTATTTAATTTACATTTTTCTGTACGAATATAAAAAGTGCTGGAAATTTGTCTGGGAAAGTTACAGAGTTAATTGATAATTTGGACATTTAACAACTGTTTTGTAGATATGACTCATTATTATAAAGTTAAACATGGAAAATGGGTTGTTTAATTAATAAAATTACGTTTATCTGAAATATTTAAAAAATTAAAATAAAATTAATTTTGTTAAGGAGTTATTGCCACAGAACATGCAATAATTATAATCGTAAAGGTACATAGGTATCTGAACTTTATGCTGCTTTTGATAAAGTTTATGCTTGTTAATACTATTAATAACATTATATTATTACTAAATTTAGCAACAGATTATTAATAAGACTTGTGATGCTTCGATTAGGACCAAACTTTTTTGATTAAAAAAGAAGCATTCAGTTTAAAGGCAGAAATTAATTTGTTTAATTTCTTTCTTTCATCTTTCTTTTCCTTTTACCCTCCTATAATTTTACCGTGTCGAGGGGGCCGAACACACCGAGCCGCAGAGTGGTCACCCATTCAAGTTGTTTAATTTAAATATTACATATTTAACGAAGAAGATTTGATTTTTAAATAATGCGGAATTAAAGCAATTATCAAATTCAAACATATTAATACAAAAAGAAGTAAAACAAAATTTGGTTAAAAACATAATTTTAAATTTTCACCTTCAAATACCCGATTTAATTTCTCCTTTTGTAATAAAATGTAAATTAATTTAGGATGTCGTGTTTAAACCAAAAGAGTTCAAAACTATTAAAGACTACAAAACTCCTTAAATTGCTCAACAGACTTCCATCCGAGACTTTATTAAGAAAAATTACCGGAGCTGAAGTAAATGAATTAAATAAAGAATGAGAACAATCAGAACTTCAACGCAATTCAATTTTTGGTAATAATTTATTTATGGCGAATTTTAAGCTCGGCCGGTTTCATTAAAAGTTTCAAAACAAAAGGCTTTTTTTATACGTTTAATCTGAAGATGCTTCCTTGTTGCATATTTCTAAAATAATTCTAAATTTAATTCAGCCGGTTCATGCACTGGAAAAACTGAAAATTCAATTACGAGAATACGCGTTTTATGTATTTTCATGAGTAATTGTGCAAATCAGGTTAGGGTTATAAAATAATTAAAATTGATACGGTTTATTGAAATACTGATTTAATTTAACAATAATAGCATCAACCTTTGTACTACGGATACAAATAATTGATAAATTTGGTAAATAAAAAGTAAAAAAAGAATATTTTTTAGGTTGTTTTATTGACAAATTTTTCTTCCGCGGCATTGCTGGAGCCTCTTCAACCCGTCTCTTCATAGGACTCTGTCTCTTACTGCTGCTTGCCAGTTAGGTATCTGGAGGATCTCCAAGGCGTCTCTTTTGATATTTTATTGTTATCATTATTATTATTTTATTATTGAAAAATTAGCGCAGATTAATGACAGATACGAGAACCGTCATTAAAAGACTAAAACGCGGTAACTGGAAAGAAACATAAGTTAACTACGGATTTTCTAAACATGGCGTACTGAAATGGCCCGTTTACACGAAGTATAAATGATAAATTTTTTCTGTTTATTTTTTGCTCATTTTAATCCTAAGGTGCTCAAAATTTGCCCAAAATATTTATAATAATAATCCAAAGTTTCACTAAGGTTGAAATTCCCTAACAAGGCTCAGTATTTACTTCTTTTAAGAAAAACAAACTCCTCGAAAATTCGAGAAGTTAAAATCTGGCCATTACTACAAAAGTAGAAACTCGTTAGAACAAGCATCTTCTTGAGGTTCAACATCTGACGTTTCCCTAACAAGACCGAGCCAATTTTTGTAAGGAAAGCCGACTCCTTCATTACTGACCGCAGATAAGCACTGTTACACGATGCTACAATGGATAAAGTAGGTGTCATTTAAAGTTACCGCAAATGAGAAAAAGGGGAAGAGCAAACCGTTGATAACGAGATATTTGAATACCAGTCTAATTAAAGAACAAGATCAAATTATTACCGTGTTTTGATCTTTTAAACTTCAGAGTAAAAAGGTTCTTTAATTTAATATCTAAACGATTTTTATAGGAAAAATTTCTCTGGTGTTTTTCGTAAAATTTATAACCGGGAATAATTGGTATTTTTATTGATCTGTCGTTACAATAAAAAATAATAAATGATGTTAATAATTTAAATTTTTAAGTGTAATTAAGTAGCCTTTATTTTCTTAGTTTCTGATTACAGTTTTTTAAGAATAAAATAAATAATAAATTATTAAACTTTAAATTTAGTTCCTTAAAAAATAACATAAAAGTTTGGCATTTACTCAGCAATAGAGATCGCAAGATAAAATAAATTGGGGCAAACCAAAGCCTAAAAAGTTTGTGCCGAAATAAATTATCAAGGATAATCCGCCTCTGAATCTTGAAAGTTGGAATACACTTAAAATCCTGTATTTATCGATTTAATTGACATTCAATCTTGCCTTGAAAAATTAAAGTGTTAAACTGAGTTTGTTTATTAAGTATATAATTAGCAACAGTTTTAAAGTCTTCAATTATTATTGATAAAAGATGAGAGCAGCTTACAACCAATTTAATTTTTCAGGATATCAATTACAACTATTTGAAGACCGTTACTAACGAGGATTATTATGGATATGAGCTTCTGTAGTAACCGTGAGCTCGTTTTTAAGTTCTCTATCGGTTATGCTAAATTATATCTTTCTTAAGTTGGAAAGTCGGTTTAATAACTAATGTAAAGAGATTTTTTGTTAATAACATTAGCACACATAAAAAACTGCAACAGAGTGCTTTTAAGAGTTGAAATATGTTAGGGTAATCATGTTATACTTGTTACCCTCGTACATTTGAACTGACGATGGAAGTTTACTTGTGAAGTTTTATTTTAGAATTTCCTTTAAGCAAATTTAGGAAGGAAGTTCAGCTCTATTTTAAAATTTCCTGTAAGAAAATATAAGGTGTGGTTTTACTTCTTAAATAAATACAATAATTAATAATTATTCTATCGTTAAAAAACACTAAACTTATGCTGAAGCAATTTTTAAAGGTAAAAATAACAACAAATTTTGTTAAATTTATTGTTACGTTGTTATCAGTTTTCTGCAGCCTTCTTAGATTTATTTATTTGTTTTTGTGGTTTTAAAATGTATTAAAGGATATTTCGTTAAATGTTTTGTCAGACACGATTTTCTCCTTTAAGGTGTTCGAATTTTTTTAGATTTTAAATAAAAAATATAAAAAAAAGCAATGCTAATACACGAAATGTTAAGGTGCTGTTCTCTCTAAGCCATTATTGAATAGCATCCAAAATTATTGGGGGTGGTTAAATGTGTTTAGCTCGTTTTGAATAATAATAATTCTGCTTTTTGTGTAAGTATTTCTTTGGTTTATGTAAAAATATAAATATAAATATACATAAAGAAAAGAGAAATATAAATACAAATACCAATAGAAATAAAAATATAAAAATGTATTAATAATATATTATTGAATGGTTTTATGACGTCACTTCAAAGACGTTTCAACAAAGCAATTAGCAATTTTTATCTTTATTGCAGGTAAATTGATCTGAAACGCAATTAATTTATAAACCTGTTAGTAAATTACTATTCTCATAACAAAAATTCGATTAGAGCCATTGCAACATCTTGAATCGATAAAATATTCAAAATGTGTTAGTTGCTTTTGAAGCTTTAAGGAACAAATATCCGATACGTGTTTGCAGTTTCAAACAGGTAACGTAAATATAAGGAGGATATACTTTAAATGAAAAACCACTACGGGAGAAATATTACCTTAGCGGGAAGTAATTTCAGGAAACTTGAAGAAAAAATTCATACAGCGAATTTTCAGTTCGCTCTTTTATATACACAAGTTTCTTGTGTAATTTGTTTTTTTCTGATATTTCCTACATTGGAATGGTTTTTCACAATTACAGATTCAGATACTGCCGTAGGATTCCATTTTTTGGAAAGTCATTTTGTGTTTAGGTTTATCAGTTTCAGGACTAAATTTCACTAACGATTTTTATGAAATAATGTTCAGATCCTGAAACGCATGTTAAAAAAGAAAACTGAAAAAACAAATTTTGGAGTTTTATAATAATTTAGTAATATGTTGCCTCTGTTTCGACGTTCCTTTTAATATTTAATATTCGAAAGCTGTACCGAATACATGGTTTCTCTTGGTTTTAGAGCCTGCTGATTTGTAATTCATATGTATACGGTTCCTTCTAATACACTGTCCTACTTTTACTCGGTTACTTTGTGCAGCATATCTACGGAACTTACGCTATGATTGAGATTGGACCTGTGTGGATTCATTCAGTCTTTCAGGATTTTTTGCTTTGATTTAAAATCTGAAGAAATCGGTTGAGGTTTATGAATTCTAGAACAGTCTTTTGATTGTATTTTTCATGTTCAGGTTAAAGTTATTCCCTGGACGATTTCGTAAAGTTGCATTCAAAAACAGCAAATCATGGGAATGGTCATTTTATTTTGTCACCTGAAAGTTCAAAAATAGGCAACACGCCATACGAGTATATAGTTCTTACATATATATAAAATTACTGACGCAGGAACTAAAACGTGTTGCCTGTTTGTTAAATAGGGCAGATAAAATGGGCTCACAGCATTTTTTATTTGATAAATTTTAACGTCACCTCTATGCTTGTGGTTATGACAGCCTGCCTAAATTTAGCTTCACCTAAATTAAGATCTTCTAAATGAAGAAAAATTTATTTTAACTGAAGATAATTCTACTTAAAACTAAGAACGTTTTATCCAAAATAAAACATTTTTTGCATTCAGAAAATTCGTCTTTAACTGAAGAAGAACCTTTCTAAATGAAGAAAATTCTTATCTAACAGAAGAAGATTCTTTTTGAACTGAAGAAAATTCTTTTTTAACCGAAGAAAAATTTATTCTAGTTCTATATATTCTAACTCAAAATAATTCTATTTTAACTCAAGAATATTTAATTCAAAATTAAGAAAACTCAAATCAACCAAATTTAACTAACGTAGTTCTCCTAAAATGTCAACACTTTTTGATCGGTTATTGCAATAACACAGGATTGTAAGCGTCTCAGCATATATTTAATACGATTCACATTAATTTTTGGAAGTACCCATGGACGGATGCGGCCGCTGAGAAGCCAGAAAATTTCCCAAACGACCGGTTCTGTTTAGGGCCGAATAACCGAATTGCAAAATCTTTTTTTAGAACTCGTATTTTACACCTATTTTGAAAACATAATCATTGACATACAAATCAACCTGTTAAGATTCTTTCTGTGTAGTAATAACAAAAACTAAACACCATGGAATATAATTAGTTTCGTTTTGGCTAAACTTATATTGAGAGTCAACCATTGTATTCGAACCAAAGGATTAAATAATTATTAATAGGCATCTTTACATTAGTTGTACTTATTATTATTTTTGGAAATGGGGCAAAAATATGCAAAAAAAGGTGGTGAAAATGTCCGGAAAAGGGCAATATCATCCCCAAAACTCCAAAGCGCTACTAATTTTAAAAGTGAAGCTCAAAACTCAAAAACAGAACCCAGAAGCGGTGATTAATAAACAGGTTGAAAAAATGTACTTTACTATTCGGTTTGTTTAACATTTTCTTTATCCTCAGACAAAAGTGGATTTAATAAAGGTATGAAAGAGTGGAAACATATTTACCAACAACTAAAGAACATGAAAAGGCATAGCTACAAGGCGAAAGTGTAGAATATTTTCATGTATACTCAAAATAAAACCTAACAAGAATCGTAACTTCAGGTCGATGCGGGCGCGACCTTTGAACATAATAAATATTAGTTAATGTATGGTTTAGTGTTATTTAAGTAAAATACATTTAACTTGGATGTTTTCATATTAACTTTTCCAATTTTACCCAAACGTTGCAAAGAGAAAAATATATTTCTATCTCACTTTGTTTACACATTTATACAAAAAACGAAAGGGGATTATTGGAGATACACACACCTTATGTATGTATGTGCTTTGATTCTATTACGTTGACATTAAAGCCATATCTTCTTCTTGTTCTTCTTCTTTTTCAGACATCAATCCATGTTGGTATATAGTCCTCCCTTAGTCTGTTTCAATCGTCGCGGTCTCTTGCTGCCCTAACTCTAAGTCCTAATTGAAAAATAACAAGAGAAAAGTACCTCGCTCCGTTGACTGTTTTCAATGAATTTCAACCCCATACGGATCTTAGATATGAAGTCTCGTTTAGGTAGATCCGAGGGTAGATCAATATTTAAGACAAAAGTTGGTTCCCATCGAAAAAGACCGAGGTATCCTTATACGCCATCCTTTTCTAATGAATTTCTTCGACGTAAATCCAGAATTTTGAGTTATGATTAATTCGCCACTTTCGCAAATTCTTTTGAATGTTTCAGACAAACACGAAACGACGTGGTCATAAAAAAGGGCAAGTGATGGACGGAATGATTAATATGCATTAACGTTTTGTTAATCGTTCGTATTAATTTGTAATTCCAAATAAAATACATAGTATTAGTAAATGTTTAAGGTGTAAGCACTTAATATTAGCAAACATTATTGTGATACAAGGCTGATGATTCTTTTTAACTCCTGGGCTGATTTACAGTAGCCCATCTGCCCCTGGAAGTATCGTTGCATAACAATAAATAAAAAAGCTAAGGTACGTAATGCAGCGGTAGTTTAGGTGCGAATGAGCGAATGTATGTTGAGTGTTTAAAACAAGCCTGTTGTATAGGCTTCGACCAGCCAAAATGGAGAAGATCTATACCGTCAAGAATTCAGGTAGATTTTCTTCTTCGGTTGATAAAGCATACTGGCTAAGAAGGCGCAAAGAATTTTTGCTACGAGGCAGAGGGTTTAAAACAGACCTGTTGCGTAGGCTTCGGCCAGTCAAAACGAAGAAGATCTGTACTTTCAAGAATTCAGGTAGATTTTCTTCTTCGGTTAGAAAGAATCCTTGCTAAGAAAGCTCATATCATTTTTACTACGAGGTTTCAAGTTAAAAACTAGCCAGTTGGCATAGGCTTCAACCAGGCAGAAGAAGCAAACGTAGCTTGTGCTTAAAATAAACAACAAGCTTTAGGCTTCTTAGCTATAAAATAATGTGTAAAAAGTCTGTTAAGCCATTAAACTGTAGAAAGGCAAGAAGAAAAAGAAGAAGAATTTTACCCTTAAATTGAAAAAAAAAGAAAAATGACAGGAATTGTACCATATAATGCAGCAATTGTACTAAAAACAAATATTGGGGCTTGTATTGTTTAATTCTGCCAACGCCGGCGCCCGTAATATTGATGTAGAACCTGTTATTAAACATTGATTCAGTACTGCAAATTTCAATACTGGTTAATTGCCATCTAAAATGCAGGAATAATTTAGCTTCAAGCTCAATTTGAGAACCACTATTTACATGTTTAATCAGATTAGTTTTGACAGGACGAAACTGATTCTCTTAATTGCAAGAATTTCCTTATATGTAACTCTCAACTGGGTAATTTTGGTTCAATAATTTACGTTTGTGAAACGTCAAATGGATGCAAAGGACGAAATAAGAAAAGTTTTACGAATTATTAACATCATCAGCTCTTCGAAACAAATTATTGTATCCTAAGTAATTGGAATAAAATATAAGGTGCCACGATAGAATTTTAGAATTTAGTAAACGTCATTTAGGAACGTACCATCGATTACTAACTACTTTGCATTCATGAAGAGTAATAACAAGCATTTTGTTATCACTTTAAAAACGTCGGACGTATTAATTTATGTGCGAAGTTGGTTTAGAAACAATTATCGTAAAGAGTAATCATTTTAATGTGGGTTAAAAGCAAAATTAATTTACTACAGACATAAAAGTCATAAATTATTACTTGTTGGCTTTTACGGTAGTTTATTTATACAACAAATTAAAAAAATAAAATTAAACCGTGCTGACAACTGTTAATAATGTACAAAAACATGTATTGTTTATTTATCCAAACAAATCAATTTACTTCAGCTTTTGCTTAGTATTGAAGTCATACCGGTTGTTTTAATTAAGTTGTGAAATATATCCAATTATTTGTACCTGAGTGGCCCCAAAACGCAACCCCGCGGCGCCTCATAATCAATACACCTGATAAAATGTTCAGTTTTGGGTCTTTTATAGTTTTAAAGCTAAGTTTGAAATTATTTAAAACCAAATCTTAAGCATAGTTCTTAATATTGTTGCTAAAAATAGTAGCTTTGTTTGCACGTTAAATTAAAAAAAAAAATACTTTGCGATACTAACAATACTTTTTTTTAGACATTTAAATTTTCACCAAATGTTTAAATATCTAAATATTATTAATAATAATAAGAGCTAAAGGGTTAACTACAGGCATTTTATCATTATTTCTCGTACAGGTTCTCTAATATCTTCGCTTTGAAGCATAATTTGTTTCTGATGGAAACCGTTTTTGGTGTAATTCCCTCGTAATACCTTCCATTTCAGCTATAATCTATTTTTAATAAGATTAGCTTCATAATTTCCTTATTATATTCCTAAAAGTAACACTTGTAGTTCGATATTTGTTTTTAAACCTTTTAATATCAGTAAATTGCCTGGATATAAATCCCATTATACTGATAGCGAGTTCTTAGTTTACCACTAACTCCATATTAGATTATTTGACAGTTAATTTGAAATTAGATGTGAACTGAACCATCTTCAACTTAGTTAAACTTCCCTGAAATTGGTTTATTTAAGGAATTCCAGACATTCAGCACTGGCGCGAGGTTGATCAGTGTGCAAATCGTCGTTGACGATAAAATATTAGGGTGCTAAATTGTGCATTACACTCGTAGAGCCTCATACGTTAACGCACCAGCCTCGACATGTATAGGAGGTTACAGATAATACAACACATATGTATAACCAACAATCAATGAAACAAAGACAAAATTTTTTCATTTATGGTTGATATCTCCAATTTTGAGATGGGTCTAATCAATTCACTACATTACATAAAATGAACAAAAAAACAATCTTTTAAGGAACCTATAAAATATTCTGCAATAAAACTTATTTTCTCTTTTGTAAGATCTGTAAATGAAAAATCTTAAAAGCTATTCACAGTTGAACTGTCGTATCTTCTTAGTTGTTAAAACAATTAAAAATCCTAGGCTAGGAAATTTGACGGCAAAATGCAGCATCTTCTATTGTCATGATCAGTGTCGAAACCACTGGGTATTTTATTATAAATTTTTCTACATTTATTTAAGAAAATGTGTTTTGCTAAAAAGTGACAAATTCTAATTTTCAGTCTGTAATTAACTTTTGTAACTAAATAAAAGCTATAAAAACTGGGTGAAAAATTTTTGGAATATTCAAAAAGTGTAAAATTAGTTGGTTAAAAGCTGTATTATTATGGAAGCTTGTAATTGACAACCTGGCATGATCGGCAAATCTATTCAAATTATAACAGACAACACCCATTTGTGTTGAAACAGGTCAACATTAATTAGTTTGGTGGTTTATTAACAAAATTTAATTATAAACGAGACAAACACAAAATTAACCGTAAAACATTAAGTTAACTAACGCGAAATCCAATACGTCCAATAGTCTAACCGTTATGCCTTAATTGTAGACAAAACTACCACCTTTAGCCTAATTAATAATTAATATACGTGCTTAATTAATGAATTCGATTATATTATTTTAAAAATTTGCCACAAATAAGTTGTGCTTATAATTTATTTATTGGAAATTATTAAATTTGTTTCAGCTATTTTTAAACTTTTGTTTGAGGTGCTGATTCAAACTAAATCGAACGCAAAATCCGTACTTTTGACGCATTTCACTTCTGCCCCAACACTTTACCAAACAATCCAATAAAAATAAGTCATTACAAATCATCAATAAAAAAAATCTGATTTATCTTTGATTCCAACAAACGAATAAAAACCCAATCCTTCCAAGTTAATGACTAGGAATTCATACGACATTACTACACACATAATAGCATATTAGGAAATTGTTTAGTAAACACAAAATGAGGGGAAAGTTTTTTTAAAGAAGCCTTAAAAATTTATCAAAATTTTGTTTAAATTTCCAAGCTTGAAATAATTTCCAAAGCTTTCACAAACATAAACTTCTAAACTTTCCACCAAGAACTGAAATACGAAGATTCCAACATAAATAAAGCAAACTTATAAACAACATGTAAAGGAAAACATCATCCGCGGAAGGTCAACTTTTAAGCCTGTTATTCTATTCCGAAAATTATATGCCAAAACTCAATAGAGTTGCGGTACCTACCATAGCGTTTGCAACGGAGAACAAATATTGACGTTTCATTACACAGATTACACAGATTACAAAAGCGGTAGCTATGCTAATTACTTCGTTTAATAAATTGAACAATGTACAAACAATCTGATTCAGTAAATGTCGGACTCAAAATTTTGTCTTAAGATTCTTGAGTGTTGTTTGGGCATCAATAATATAACAAAAGGCCACTGTCGTATTTATCAAAAATTTGTATATTTTGTTGACAAAAATTAAGCCGAATGTTTTCGGGCGTACTGAAAGCTTCGTCTTAATTTTTATGGACGAATTTTTCGACAATATTGGACATAACTAAAATAATTTTTTAAAATTCCATGACGTTGTAGGTAGGAAGGCTTCTAACTGGTCGGTCAAAATTTGACAGGAATCCAATCAGGACGCAATAAAGATTCAGTAACCAATAATAAGAAAGCCTGAGATACTTGGTACCCGCAAGCCTAGCAACAAGTAAAGCAAAACCAAAAGGGCAAAACCGAAAATATTTCCAAATAGGTAGCCTAAAGTAGGGTTATTTCTAAAAAAAGCACTGAAAATCTCTTATATTAAGAAACTTAATTAAATAACCAAACCGAATACTCAGGAGAATTACGAGATAAAAATAAAAGACTTTATTGTGTGCTTTTTAACTGGATTTTTGTAGTAATAATAATCAGTTACCAATACAACTGCACCGATATAAAGTAATATATTTATAAACAATTTTCAACGGATTCATTTCACTATGAATCCGAGAAAATAGCAGTTAAACCCGCTGAAATTAATTAAGTTCTTTCCTTCGCTTTCCTGTTGGTTCATTTAAATGCAAACATTTTTAAATTAAATAAATTTTAATTGAGTCCGTTAAAAATAGAGCTAGTTATTACATTGCAGAGCGTTCGGAATAAAAGAGGGTTATTAAAACTGAAAATACCAGTCTATATAAATTTTTATTCATGAATTTTTAGAGATTTCTAGTAAAGCTTTTTCATTTGGGATTTAAATAATTAATTTTATAAGCGGTTATGGAAAAATTCATAATAATCCAGATTTCGTGTGTTTCGAGTGGTGTAGAAAATAGTATTTTCTAGAATACTAGGGTTTTTTTATTAATTTATTTAAGTTGCAGAAAAGAGCTTTATTTGTGCGTATTTTATTTGTCATTCGCTTAATAGAACGGTTCGCTGATTAGTAGTTAATTAAAATGTGGTTTAAATAATTACAATTTCATTTAAATAACAAATTTACAAACAAACAACAAAGGGTTAACTAATTAGTAGCTTTGATACAAACAACGTACAAATTTCGCTTAGTAACAGGTTTATTAAAACCAGTAACTTCATTTGACGCTGATATTACAATAAAAATTGGATTATCTCTATTTCATGAAATATGCGTTAAATGAGTAAAGCCAGTAATTAATTTCATAAACGTGTAAAAACGAAAATAATACGAACTACAAAAAACACGTTAATTAGTAAGTGATGATAATGCCCATTGAGAATTAGTCGTGATGATATTGTTCTATTTAATCTGTTATTGTTTTTTTGTGAAATTACTGAAATGTTAATAAAAGTTATTAAAAAGGGCTTCGAAGGGAAAAATTTAAATTAATTGAAAATAGAAATCCTTACACTTGTTTAATTAACCTTTGCATTACATAATACAAAGGCGAAAAATCCCATTAACGAAAATAATTAAAAGTCATGTTTGTGAAAGTATTTTTCCCCGAGGCAGTATTCAGTATTATATAAACACAATTAGATTTTAGGTGTAGGCTTAACGAAATTTTATTAGGATAATAAATACAGCTCAACTTTTTACCTTGTATCTGCATTTGACTACAATGGTATTAAATAAAACCTACCCCTTACGTTTTTGATTTTTAATGTCAACCTTTGTAAATTCTAAAACCGCCTGAAAAACTTACGATGCTTGGATTACACAGATTTGAAGTGGCTATAAACTCTTGAAAATGTGTTGGTAATATTTGAACAGAAATTCTTTGGAATATGAGAAGAAAGATTCGTTGAATTGAAAATTGAGAACCAATATTGATAAATGTAGTAGAAAGAATTGTAACTCTGTCTAATTTTAGCATTTTTAGTAAATCATATTCAATATACTGAAGAAGCACGTGAAAAATTTAATTACTGAATCCTACCGTCTATATTTTCCCTTTCTCCTACTCCTACCTACATTTATACTACCACGCCTTCACCTACTTCCACTCTTCCAAATTTTTTCCCATCTTCTCCTGCCCGTCTACTGTCGCGAATGTATGTTTCTTCCTAAATATCCTCCGTGGATTTGATATTTCCATGTTGTTCGTAGTTGACTTGTTTTGCTACGTTTTGTAGACAACCATTTTTGCGCCTTTTAGCAAACTGTTGTTTTGGATCCTTTGTCCACTTCCAGGGGTCTCAGTTGGTATTCTTGCCTTTTTGCCACGTCTTTATTTTGTATAGCCCTGTACCTATTTTGGACGTCCCTCAGTATGAAATTTGCTTTTGATCATAAAGCTTTTTCTCAGAAAGCTGGAAGTTAGTGAAAATCACACCATTCAAGGGCCTTCCTGAACACCTGACTCTCCAGTTCGCCTTTGCTAAAACTCCGTCGTCCTCGTAGGCTGGCTTCCTACACCATAGGCGCTCACCCTCAAGGTTCTCTCAAGAAGAAGAACTTCGTTTGAAAACCCTTCATGCGCTATTAACACCTTCCCCAATCGTCTAATTAAAAAATCAGAGATTTCTTGAACATCGCCTCACTTTTAGTATACTTTGAGGATATTTGGCCATTATAGGGTGTCAAATCTTTTCTCCTACATTCATCTAATATAGCTACCGCGGACTTCTCGCTCTGTTAAACCCGTACTGATTTGTGCTAGTCTCGAATCTGTCTAAAATGAACTAGCTTCCCAAGGAATTTCCTTAAGACGGACAGCATACTGATCGGCCTCGCCTGTACGAAGAAAGTTTCGACCTGTCTCTTTCCTCCTTTGTCAAGAGCAACACTAGGTTTACGAATTTTGAATGTCTTGGAAACACACCTAAGCGAAGATACAAATTTCAAATCTGAAGAAAGGCTTCCTTAACATCATGAACAAAGGGCAGAAAGCAAAAGATGAGCTATGGCAAGCATTTACAATTCCTGCTATGTTAAATTATTCCATGTTTATGCTGATATCGCACCCTTGCTTCATAAGTGGCACAATTCAACATCTTAGTTTATCAGAGAGAAGAAAAAAATATTTTTCAACTTGAGAGAAAATTATTGACTGTTCAAATCATAATGGTAAACAGAATATAATCTTAAAAAGCGTATTCAATTATGTGTTGTTTTTGGGCTACAACCATTAATAAAAAACTAAAAAAAATTTGAGTTATGCCACTCTTGAAGCAAGGGTGTGATATGCTCTACCATTATAGTTTCATAGTGTTCATGCTGATACAAGTTCATAAATTAACGAAAGCTCTTTTAGACTTATTGTTAGAGCAATTATTTAGTCTTACTAGGGTAATCTGCTGTCAAAAATTTTGATTCAGTTGTGCACTTTGTCAATGAGCAAACAAGGCTACGGATGGGTTTGAAACACATCAGTTGGCATAGGTTTCAACCAGACAAAAAGAAAAAACCTGTACCTTCGGGAATTCTGGTGAATCTTTTTCTCTGACAAAGCATACTACTAAGAACCTAAGAAGGCACGCAGAATTTTTACTACGAAGCTACGGGTTTAAATCAGACCAGATGTAATAGGTTTCAACCAGATAAAAAGAAGATGATCTGTACCTTTAAGAATTCGGGTAGATCTTCTTCGGTTGACAAAGCATACTTGTTGTACACAGAATTTTTACTATGAAGCTACGACTTAAAACAAAAAGAAGCCAGTTGGCGAAGACTTCCACCAGACAAAAAGAACATAACATAATCTTCACTACGAGACTGAGGGTTTAAAACAAGTGTGTTGCGTAGGCTTCGACCAACCAAAATGAAGAAGATCTGTACCTTCAAGAATTCCGGTAGATTTTCTTCTTCGGTTGACAAACCATACTGGCTAAGAAGGCGCAAAGAATTTTTGCTTTAAAACAGGCCTGTTACGTAGGCTTCGACCAGCCAAAACGAAGAAGATTTGTACTTGCAAGAATTGAATTCAGGTACATTTTCTTCTTCGGTTAGAAAGAATCCTTGCTAAGAAATTTCATATCATTTTTACTACGAGGCTTCAAGTTAAAAACTAGCCAGTTGGCATAGGCTTCAACCAGGCATGTGCTTAAAATAAACAGCAAGCTTTAGGCTTATTAGCTATAAAATAATGTGTAAAAAGTCTGTTAAGCCATTAAACTGTAGAAAGGCAAGAAGAAAAAGAAGAAGAATTTTACCCTTAAATTGAAAGAGGAAAAGAAAAGGGACAGGAATTGTACCATATAATGCAGCAATTGTACTAAAAACAAATATTGGAGATTGTATTGTTTAATTCTACCAATACAGCGCCCCTAATATTGATGTAGAACCTGTTGTTAAACATTGATTCAATACTGCAAATTTCAATACTGGTTAATTGCCATCTAAAATGCAGGAATAATTTAGTTTCAAGCTCAATTTGAGAACCACCATTTACATGTTTAATCAGATTAGTTTTGACAGGATGAAACCGATTCTGTTAATTGCAAGAATTTCCTTATATGTAACTCTCAAGTGGGTAATTTTGGTTCAATAATTTACGTTTGTGAAACGTCAAATGGACGCAAAGGACGAAATAAGAAAAGATTTACTAATTATTAACATCATTAGCTCTTCGAAACAAATTATTGTATCCTAAGTAATTGGAATAAAATATAAGGTGCCACGATAGAATTTTAGAATTTAGTAAACGTCATTTAGGAACGTACCATCGATTACTAACTACTTTGCATTCATGAAGAGTAATAACAAGCATTTTGTTATCACTTTAAAAACGTCGGACGTATTAATTTATGTGCGAAGTTGGTTTAGAAACAATTATCGTAAAGAGTAATCATTTTAATGTGGGTTAAAAGCAAAATTAATTTACTACAGACATAAAAGTCATAAATTATTACTTGTTGGCTTTTACGGTAGTTTATTTGTACAACAAATTAAAAAAATAAAATTAAACCGTGTTGACAACTGTTAATACTGTACAAAAACATGTATTGTTTATTTATCGAAACAAATCAATTTACTTCAGCTTTTGTTTAGAATTGAAGTCATACCGGTTGTTTCATTTAATTTTAAAGCTTTTTTGAAATTAAATAAACGCCTAAATAATAAAAGTGGATCCTCGTATTTCGAATAATTGAATTCATACGTCCGCCCCGATGAATAAACCGATGTAATTGAATAGAAATTTTCACAGTTTATTTCTTAACGATCTACAAAAATTAAACTTCTTACTTTTGATATTTATTAAGTTGTGAAATATATCCAATTACCTGTAATTATTCACCTGTTAGTAATTTATTTCGCGTTTCATGATTCTACATTCGCTTCAGTAATTTAAACCCTTCTTCTGATAAACAGCTGAATCAATTATAAAGTTTGTAATTGCCTCATTATGTCGTTATTAAAATTTCCGTCTTGTAACTTTTAAGTTTTAATATTTCCGAAGGTATATTTGAGTTTGATAATTCATTCGTAATTTTATAAACGCTTTAAATTATATTTTCTGCTTATAAAATAATAATTATAGAGTCTTGTTTTCCATCTTCAATGTTTTATAAAACCTTGTTCCTGACAACTGGAATGTTTTAGTGTCTATAAATCCGCTATTTAATCTTTGTTCGCGCTTCATTGCTCTTTAACGAGTGTATCGATTTTATCTTAAAATTATGCTCATATTTCACACAGCTTCTTGTTAACGTTTTATTCTCGAGACGTATTGCGTAACAACAGACAATTTCTGAGAAAATTTTGCTTTTAGAAAAATAGGAAAAATGTTAGCGCATGGAAGGATTTTCTTTATTTGCGCTTTTAACCTTAATTAAATGGTTTCCCAAGACACTGATATCATGCAAGCCGTAACTTCTGAAGTGAAAAATAATCTAAATATTATCTAATTTTCAAAAGTATGTAATGGGATGTGATTTTAGATAACCTGCTCGTGTAATTATAATTGGGATTATTTCTTTAGGGGACTTACCAAGAGTTCGTTCTATTTTTAATTTTAATTCAGTCTGATGTTAATGTTGAGTTAGGTACCAATCAGACGCAGTTGAAAACAGTAATAAAACCTCAGATTTTTCAAAATTCTTCGTAGCAACTTTTATAAAAAAAATTGAAAGGAAATTTGGTCTTTGGCCTTGTTTATAATAAAATCTAAAAATCTATACGCAGAATTTTGAAAATTATTAAATTTCATTCATCCACAGAAGTGAATCCTTCATTTCCTAATTCATATTTAATTAGGTCCTAACTAATCTATTTGTCCATCACTTTGTAATAAAATAAGTCAATAAAGAAGAACCATCAGGAGGTATTAAACAAGAAAATCACAAACATGTAAGATTCTTCGATTTTGTACAAGTTAAATTGATTTTGCTATACCAGAAATATAAACTGAAGATTATCAACATTTTAAAAATCGTTTAAACTTTTGTTCTAATTTTCCAAGTTTCTTTTCTATACATTCTCTTGATTTTTTCAGGATATATTAGAAGGAGTTTCGTTATAATTTTTCAAAAGTAAATGATATAGGTAGTCAAAAGGCCCGAAAAACAATTTTTAATTTTTCTCTCCGAAACTTTACAATTTTATAAGGATTTGTCATCATTATAAACGCCTTTTTAAGGAAGCTGAGATCAGCGTCGCAGACCGACTTTTGCAAATTTAAAGAAATAGGAAAAAGCTTAGTATTAACCCTGTGCTGAGTAAATTTAATGTAAATTTTAATTAGAAGTATGGAAGACCAGTGAAGATTCTTCCCCATTTCCAATCACTTCTGAACCGAAACTTTCTTCGACAATTTTTGCAGACCCTTTTTGCTTTGTTGCATTTGAAAACGAATGATTGCAATTCTATTTTCAAGCACTGCATTTCCTTATTATATCTTTCTAATATGTTTAGAAAATGCCGTATTTAAATTTGGGCAAGAAATTTTCTTTTATTTACAAAAATGCAATTCGTTGGATTACTTCAGTGATTTTTGTTTTGAGCTGACTGATTTCCCCTTTGTTTTCAATCTGCATTGCTTTTAATCCCTTTCGATTTCCTCTGTCTATATTTTTTGTATAAATATATTGATTTAAAGAGTTAAATTTCTAATCAATTTAAAAACTATATTTGAAACAAAATTTTTATTATGATACTTTTGTTTGGAACAGCAAGAATGTTTTAAAAAATAACTTTAAAGCACATCGATACAAGTTTGAAGTAAAACATATTTCCAGGAGGTTTTCAATGGAAATATAAATAAATTGTTCGTTATTCATATTGCACCGGGAATGGTATTGTGTGCATTCTGTGGCTGTAACAAGGTCAGGCTACCTCAGAAATATTGTAAGGAACGTAGCCATTCAAAATTTCCGCATATGCAAGCATCGAAACTGAATTCATTTATTTTTACAACCATGAACTTGAAAATTCATTTTATTTTGCTCTGCATATTTTCTACTTACTCGATCCCGAGTTTCATGATACCAAATCAATAAAAACAGCTCCAGTAAAGATATTTAAAATTGAATTTAAATAGGTACTTTAAACAACCAAACTTCAATTGCGATCAGTTTCATTTTCTAATAAATATTAAATTTATTTTACTCCGTTAAAAGTTTAGATTTTTAAAATTTAAAAATGGAACCAGAATATTCTAAATAGCATTTTGATTTAGAAATATTTAACACAACGTATTTATCAACATTTCGAGGAAAATATGACAAAGTTGGAAGGCTCCAAATATCATATTTTTATAGTTTTGAAGTCAGTGTGTCTATATTCTTCAATTTGAATTTAAATTTATGTCGATTGATAAGCGACACAAAAATCCTTAAATTACAGAAGGGCCATAATCCTGGCTTATTTCTGTATAAATTCCAACTTTTAAGCTTGAGGTTCCAAATTTCTAAGTCGGAATCTTGGGTTTTCCCTTCAAAATCTTCAATTTTAGCTCGAGATTTTGACCTTTAAATCCCAAAAATCTGAATATCCCAACATCGGGTTTAAAAAGTCGGAATCTCGAGCTTAAAAGTCACAATATAGCTTAAAAGTCGGAATCTCGAGCTTAAAAGTCACAATATAGCTTAAAAGTCGGAATATCGAGCTTAAGGTTCGAAATGCCGAGCTTAAGGCTGGAAATCACGAGCTTAGAAGTCGGAACCTTGAGCTTAAGAGTCGGAATCTCGAGCTTAAGGCTCGAAATCACGAGCTTAGAAGTCGAAACCTTGAGCTTAAGAGATGGAACCTTGAGCTTAAGAGTCGGAATGTCAAGCTTAAAAGTCGGAATCTCGAATTTAGAAGTTAGAATATCGAGCTTAAGACTCGGAATCTCGAGTTTATAGAACGGAATCACGAATTTAAAAGTCGGAATTTTGAACGAAAGGGTTGGAATTCCGAGTTTAAGAGTCGGAATCTGGAACTATATACCGGAATCTTGAGCTTAAGAGGAGAAATTCTGAGTATAAGGTTTGGAATTCGTAGGTTAAATGGTGCGAGTTGCAGCTTAAAAGTCCGAATTAACACGAAAAAAGATTGCGTTGTGGCTCCCCTGCGCTTCGTACTTTTGCAAACATTTGTTTTAAATTTCCTCTAAAAATTAACTATGTAATAAACAAAACTTAACACTATCTTTTAAGGAAAAACCTAAATGTTTAAATGAGTAGCTGGTAAATAAACGACGGGCAAAATAATTTAATCATTTATTATATTTACCAAACTATTTGAGATTTTCTATCTACTTTTTTGTTTTGCTCACAACCAATTAGTACTAATCGATACACGTCGATACAAGTTTTCAGGGGAAACATAAATACATTATTCGTTATTAATATTGCACCAGGAAATGCCATTATGTTCAATTCCATTCTGTGGCTGTCATGACAAGGTCAGGCTAATCAGGCATATTGTAAGGAACGCAGCCATTTAAAATTTTCGTATGTGCAAGCATCGAAACTGAATTCATTTATTTATATCCATGAACTTGAAAATTAATTTTATTCATTTTTATATTTGCATATTTTCTATTTACTTGATATCGAGTTTATGATACTAAATCAATAAAAACTGCTTCAGTAATTTAATTTAAATACTTTAAACAAGCAAAATTCAGTTGCGATCAGTTGCATTTTCTAATAAATATTACATTTATTTTACTCTGTCAGAACTAGAAATGTGTTGAAATTGCCAGATTAAAAAAACTGTTTAGATTTTTAGAACTTAAAAAGAATATTCTAAATTGCATTTTGGTTTAGAAATATTTAACACAACGTATTTATCAACATTTCGAGGGAAATATGACAAAGTTGGAAGGCTTTAAATTACATATTTTATGGGCGGAATTTATTCGTTTTGCTTTAGGATTGTTGTCATTTTTCTACGAAAGCTCAGAAGGATCACAACCTAATTTTATTTTCGTATAAATTCCGATTTCCAAGCTTGAGGTTCCAAAGTGGGAATTTTGGGTTTTCGCTTCAGAAAAACAATTTTTAATGAGCCTTTTCCGAAACTTTACAATTTTTGTAAAGGATTTTTCATTCTTACTAACGCTTTTCTAAGGAAGCTGAGATCAGCGTTGTAGACAGACCTTTGAAAATTACAAAAAAGAGAAAAAATCTAGGTATTAAACCCTGTGCTGAGCTAACTTAATGTAAATTTGTAAGTATGGGAGACCAGTCAAGATTCTTCGCCATTTATTTCTTCTTAATCAAGCTGCTTTCCAATCACTTCTAAACCGAAACTTCCTTTAGTAATTTTTTTCCGATGGTTTTGCCTCGTAGCATTTGAAACGAATGAGTGCATGCGGTTTTTAACCACTGCATTTCTTTATTATCTTTATACCTACTATGTTTCCGTTTTTAAATTTGGCTGAGGAATTTTCTTTTATTTACAAAAATGCAGTTTGTAGGATTGCTTCTGTGATTCCTGTTTTGAACTGATTGATGTCCCCTTTGTTTTCAATCTGCAATGCTTTTAATACCTTTCGCGTTGTGTTTTTGCTCTTTTTTGTTATTTTAATAATAGTTTGCTTAACTTGCCTATCTTTTTCGCACATACTGTTTTAAATAGGTAAATTTATTTCTGATCAATTTAAAAACTAAATTTAAAACAAAAATTTTTATTATGATGTTTTTGTTTGGAACACCAATAATTATCAACTTTAATGCACATCGATAAAAGTTTGAAGTACAATAGGTTTTCATTGGAAACATAAATAAATCGGTCGTTATTAATACTGCACCAGGAAATGCAATTGTATGCAATTCCATTTCAAGGAACGAAGCCACTTAAAATTTCCGCATGTGTAGTATCGAAATTGAATTTATTTGCATCCATGAACTTGAAAATACATTTTATATTGCTCTGCATATTTTTCATTTACTTCATCCTGAGTTTTATGATACTAAATCAATAAAAACTAGTTCAGTAAAGATTGCAACTATTTAAAATTTAAATACACCCAAAATTCAGTTACGATCAGTTTCATTTTCTAATAAATATTAAATTTATTTTACTGTCAGAACTAGAAATCTGTTGAAATTGCCAGATTAAAAAAAATCTTTAGGTTTTTAAAACTTAAAAATGGAACCAGGATTGCATTTGGGTTAGAAACATTAATTTAACAAAACTTGTTTGTCGACATTTCCAGGAAAATATGGCAGAGTTGTTAAATATCGCATTTTTACAATTTTCAAGCAGATACGTCTATGTTTCTTAATTTGGATTTAAATTTATGTCGAACTATATACCGGCATCTTGAGCTTAAAAATCAGAATTATGAGCATAAAATTTGGAATTTACGAGTTTAAGTCGGAATTTCGAGCTTAAAAGTCGGAATCTTGAGTTTAAAACTTGAAATCTCGAGTTTAAAAGTCAGAATCTCGAGCTTAAGGTCGGAATCTCGAGCTTAAGGTCGGAATCTCGAGCTTAAGGTCAGAATATCGAGCTTAAGGTCAGAATCTCAACTTCAGAAGTCGGAATATCGGGTCTAAAAATTTGAGTCTCAAGTTTAAAAGTCAAAATTTTGAACATAAAATTTGGAATCCCGAGTTTAAATGGTGGAATTTCCTTTTTAAAAGTCCGAATTTATATGAAAAAATTCCGTTATGGCCTTTCAGCACTTTACTTTAAAATTTTTCTGATAAATACGACCCCAACTTTGTAAAAATTTATTATGCACAGTTTAACGAAATGTCGAATTTATAATGTTTTTGATAATTCTATAAGTCGCACGATAAAATATTACAAAGGCTTAGAAGGGCAACAAAGCAACATTCTTTTGTATAAATTTCGACTATTGACGTTGACAGTCCGATTTTTAAACTCGAAAGCCCAATTTTAAAACTTCGAACCCTGACTCTGAACTCAGACTTTTCTGTTTAGAATTATGAATTTAAAGGAATGGCAAGTTTAAAAATTGGGAGTCTGAGTTTAAAAGTCGGTATTCCGAGTTTAAATTTTGAGATTAGTTAAAAGTCCGAGTTTTGCGCTTTCCTAGAAGTTTGAGTGAAAAACTCTAACTTTAAAACTTGAGAATGTGGCTTTAAGCTTGGGAGTTCAATTTTTAAACTCAGAATAGTCAGAATCTGTACTTTTGAATTCAAAATCTCATGTTTAAAGTCGAATTCGCAAGTTTAAAAGTTGAGATCCTTAATTTCTTCCTTTCTTTCTCATTTTATCCTTATGCCCTTCGGGGCGTCGGATTTCGTTTCACCTGCCCACCCGCTGTGCTTATCTAATTGTCATACTCTCTCACTCTCACCATGTGGGAGGGAGGTGACATATTAACGGAGCAGTCGGGCAACCCATTCAAGTACTGTCCCAAGACAACAAAGCTTAACTCTCGTGATCACACTTGGCTGGGGTACCTAGCTACCGCAACTCGGGACCTGGATCCTTAATTTAAAAATCAAAATATCGACCGATTTTTAGGCTGGCGTGGTCGAAATACCGAGCTTAAATCCAGACGTGTAAGTTTTAAAGTTGAAACCTCGAGTTTAAAGTAGAAATCGCGATATCCTGTTTTTAAGCTTTTGAAGTTTAAAGGCAAGATCTCGAGTTTAAAGGTCAAGATCTTGAGTTTTACAATCAAAACCTCGGATTTAAAAGTCGGAATTTGTTCTAATAGGAGTTAGTGTTGCGGTCATTTTTGCGCTTTCCCAAAATTTCGAGTTTGAGGAGCTTAAAAGTCGAAACTTATATTGTGGGTCTTCTGCATTTTTGTTGAATCCTGAGTTAAAAAAACGGAACCGTAATTTTAATAGTTAGAATTTTGAGTTTAAAAGTCAAAGTAATTAGTTAAAAGTTGGAATTTTTGCAATAAATGTAGATTGTTAAATTTATTTGAAAATATACGCTATATTTAGAGTTTAAAATGAGATTATGTATTGATAATATTAATGATTTTCAAGCAAATAACATCAAAAAACTACAACAATAAAAGATCTTGTATTAATAAAAAAATCCCTTCAAACTTTCGCTTTCAGCCAGTTGTTTTATTACACAAACGCAACGAATAAAAGGCACAAAGATATTTGGTGGAGGCCTTTGTAAGTAATATGAATTATGTCACGTTTATGATAAAGGAAAAACAAAGTTTACATATTAATCTCTCAAAGTGACATGCTCCTGACAGTTTTTAATTTCCGTAGGACATGAAAGACAAGTACTTTAAACCATCAAATCTACATCGAATCGGAAAGTGAATGGACTTGACAGTTCGTTTGGATAAGAAGATCAACATCTCTTTTATGTCGTTACTCCTTAGTTTCAGTCCTCGCTTTTTAATGGAAAATGGCGTTAGAATTTAAATCGATCTTTTTTGTCGGCTTATTGTTACAGAAACGACGGGAGATGATCCAGACTCATAATGAGGATTCGCTTCGTTATTTAATAACGTTATTCATACTTCCTGAAATAAATCTTATCGCCCTTATAATTACAAGTTTATTCTTGTTAGTGTTTGGAGGGTAGTTAAATGATTTTATATTGGAAAACATGCGGCTACTCCATGAGAATAATTATTATAATTATTCGGGAATTCTCAGGGAATCAATTAACAGTTTGTAATTTGAACATCAAGGCTTTTTGTTATCCTGAGAATGTGTGCAGATTTAAATAAAATTCAGCAAATAAATCCGAATGAATATGGTGCTTTAAGGGACACAAAAATTGTGCTAAATTCACTCATAACCCAAATGAAAGGAAAGACAAGGGATTCTTTATCATGTTCAAAGGTTCAAATCTTACGTTTTAGAATTATTTGCAAACGTTATTATTCAGCATTCAATTTATGATAACTAAAAAAGGTCAAATTTTGACGAATAAATGAACTATAATATCAGATTACTTTTATGGGTAATGGATATTAATCATGCGCAAAAACGTTGATTCGGTTCCCATTTTAACAATTTGGTTTTCTGCCCCTACGAGCATTCGACAAAAAAACTAAAATGTATTTAATAGACATGTGGAACAAAAGAGTAAAGGCTGTCGTTGAAAATCGTATTTGCCGAACTCTCAATTACTTCTAAATCAATTACTGCATTTTTGTTCCGTAATTGTATGAAATTAAGCTTAATTTAATATTACAGCGAATTAAAATGTACGAAATCCTTTTGTGAGGTTATATTTGAATGAGGTCTCTTTTTGAGCGAATTTTTGGTTTAAGTTTTTAATCTATTACATTCTGGTTAAAACACGCTGTCACACAGTTCTAATAATTTCCTAAAAATAGAAAGTTAACCACTTTACACTCAAGAAAACTCTTTATTTAATCGAGAAATTCTGTAGAAAATAAAAAAAATTTAAACAAATTAAATTGGCTCAAATTTATTCATTAACGCTTGATTAAAGATGTTATCAATCCAATTAAAATCCAAATCGAAATCTCTAAAACTCAGTATTGGAACCTGAAATTCGAAGCTTTACAACTGAGTTTGAAATCCGTTAAATTCGATTTTCGAATCTGGATTATTTTAATTTCAGTTCTGAAGCTCATGCAAATCCAAGCTTAACTATGGCGTTTTATGTTTAGAGTTTTAATTACAGGTTTTAATTTCAAATTTCGAACCAGTTTTGATTTCTAACATAGTATTTGAACATCCACTCACGTTTATATCTTTAAAAACAATTAAATAGGCATTAAAATGAGAATTTTCAAGTATTATTCGAGAGATTTATTTTGATGAATTTTCGAAACCCGATTTTTTCGGGCAACAATATGCGTTTAATTCGCTCGGTAATTTGAAGCTGAAACTTAGTTTTTTAGGTTTTAATTCTTCATTTTAGGTTAAATTGTTTATTAGGTAGGTACTTAATTTCTAGAGAAAAGTTTAAAAAAATGTTTATAAAAGTACAAAGCCATCCTTTTTCATACGAAATTTATACAAATTCAAACTTTAAAATTTGAAATCTTAGAATTCCGACTTTTAAGTTCTAAATTTTATGCTCAGAATTCCGACGTTTAAATTCGAGATTTCGATTTAAGCTCAATATCCCTACTCCAAATCATACGTTTAAAACCCATAAGTTCAAATTTAAGCTCAGAATTCTAGCTTTTAAACTCGAAATTCTGACAATTAAGTACGGAATTCCAAATTTTATGCTAAGAATTCTGACTTCTAATTTCGATATTTCGACTTTTAAGCTCAATCTCTAATTCTAAACTCCAAATCCTACTTTTAAAACCCATTATTCCAAATTTAAGCTCAGAATTCCAGCTTTTAAACTTGAGATTTCGACTTTTAAGTTCGGCATTTCGACTTCTAAATTCTAGAGTTCAACTTGTAAGTTGGATATTTCGACTTCTAAAGTTAAGATTCCGATTTTTAAGCTCAAAGTTTAAACTCGAGATTCCGAGTGTTAAGTACGGGATTCCAAATTTTATGCTCAAAAATTCGATTTTTAAACTAACTTCTTATTTCTAACTCCAATTCCCACCTTCTAAACCTTCCAAATTTAAGCTCAGAATTTCAGCTTTTAAACTCGATATTCCGACTTCTAAAGTTGAGATTCCAACTTTTAAGCTCAAAAGTAGCGACTTTTAAACTCAAAATTCTGAGTATTACGTACGAAATTCCAAATTTTATGCTTAAATTCTGACTTTTAAACTCTATTTTTCAACTTTTAAGCTCGTTATTCCTACTTCTAAACTCCAAATCCCATCTTTTAAACCCATGATTCTAAATTTAAGGTCAAAATTTCAGCCTTTAAACTGACTTTTAAGCTTGATATTTCGACTTCTAAACTCGCGAGTCCAACTTTTGAGTTCGATATTTCGACTTCTAAAGTTGAGACTCCGATTGCTAGGCTCAAAGTTCCAACTTTAAGCTTGAGATTCTGAGTATTAAGTACGGAATTCCAAATTCTATACTCGGAATTCATGTTTTAAACTCGAGATTTTGACTTTTAAGCTGGATATTCCTACTTCTACACTCCAAATCCCACTTTATAAACTTAGGATTCCAAATTTATATTTTTGGGTAACAATATGTGCTTTTAATTCACTGAAATTTGAAGTTGAAACTTAGGTTCTTAAATTTTAATTGCTCATTTTAGGTTAAAAAGAGGAGAACTGGGTTGAAAATTAACTTAAACATTGAAATGCTAAATTTAAAGCCCAAAACTGTGAAATGTTTAAGTATTTTTGAATCTTCCCAGTTCTATTGATTTATATGTAAATTTTAGCTAGGCTTTTATGGTTTCCAGTTTTTTTTTTATTATTAAAATTAGCATCAAATTTTCAGGTTCGAAATGTGAATTTCAATTTTAATCAAATTTTATTTTGAGTTCTATTTTGAAATGCTAAATAAGTGTTTAAAATGTGTATCTTATGAATGAATAATTTTAGATAATTTTTGGGATAAAATAATATTTTCGGACATTTTAAATAATTTATACCTAATTAACGAACGCTTTAACTGCACCCAATACAAAAATAGCAAATGTTTCTTTCGTTTTAAAACGCCTTTGAGGAAATTTATTAAAATCAAACCAAGACAAACAATAAAACTGTTCTATTTGCTATTTACTTTCAGTTATTTTTGCTAAGAACCTCGTTTCCCCGTTGCTTGGAAGGAAAAATTTACAACCACATTACGACAGAAATAATTGTTAATAACTTTAGAACTTAGAACACAATTAACTTAGCAACTAATCAGTAGCACATTTAATAATAATTAATTAATAATTTGAATTTATAAAACGATTTTAACAATTAATTTATTTAAATTAAATATATTTTTTACAACGTCCGAATTCATACAAGCTTTCCCCAATTATCTAATTAAATTATGAAGTATTGAAAGCAATAGTTTAATTTAAAAAAAATCTAAAACATATAAGCAAGTATTAAAGAAAGTTCAGATGGCCATTGCTCCTTTAATATTTTTCTTCCGCTACTGATTTAAACAACCGCCCCGACGGAATTTTCAAAGCAAAAGAACTGGAATCTAAGGAATTTACCTTCACTTCAGAATTTGTATCTTTTGATATGACATCATCAAAAGAAAGCGGAAGTGAAGGGAAACCGAAGTTAAAACGCGGATCAAAAATAATCTAATTTTTTAGATGCTTGTCGGAAAGGACATTTTTATTTTTATTTAACACCCAAAGACAGATTATTTCAGTGATAAAAATAATTGATGTACTTTGTAAAATAATTAAACAAAATAAGTCATAACTGGGATTTAATTTCGCCGTACATAAGAATTTTAATACAAACTTAAAGAGTAAAAATAAACGAATTAGCACCCGATAAAAATCAAACATGTTTTTCGAACTTCAAAAAACCATTTATTTATTACCACAAAATAAATAACTAAAATAATAAAAAAATATACAAGCGGCTGCTTTTAATTAACTTCAACTTCAAGCCGAAGCTTGCATTTTTTAAATTCTGAAATTATTGGCGAGGCGCTGATAATTTAAAAATTAAAAATTCCTTTCGCTGGTGCTGAAATTATTGTTGTAATTAAAGTTGCTTCCTTAATTGCTTCCATAAAAGTTATTTAGCGAGTGTCATGGGCGTTCATTACTGGAAAAATTAGAAATATTTATTAATTCCAGAAATTGCTTTATAAATTACGAAGAATTTAATTTGAGCGCTTTTAAGTCCTTAAAACAAGCCTTGAGTTTCGTTCAGTACACTAATTTGTGGAATCATTGCGAGGTGTAAACGATAAAAGATTGCTTGAAAAATTATTGCTAAGCGCAAAAGTTTAATTTTTGTTGTATTTTCTGTTTAAATAAGATTTTAGCTGGAGTAAACACGGCTGAAAATACTTTAAAATTCTTCAAGCTGAAAATGATAGTTCAGGGTGTTGATGTTAATTTGAAAATGCCTTTAATTAATTTACCAATTTTGTGATATGTTTAAAAACCGCTCCAAATTATTCAAACTAGTTATTATCAATCGCGATTTGTTTGTTTTAAAAATGGGGCAAATAAATGTCATTTCTGTCACAGGAAATAACACAATTATATTGGATATTGTTTGAAAATCTATTGAAAATTATTAATATTGACTTTCGTTTGTGTGTAATTAGTAAATCAAACTAGTTAAAACGAATAAAACGTTAAATGCCAATCAAATGAACAACGAAATTGCCAAGTAAATGTTCCTTTTGTCTCTAACTTGATCAATACCGAAACCTAAATTCCACCAGAAAGGCCATGGGCGTCGCCGGCAAATAAATTAGAATGGGTTGGTTATGTTGGAAAAAACGCGTGGAAGGCGGATTTTCAATTTTCTGATTCACCACACGTTTCTCCTCTAATTAGTTAGAACTAAGCACTATCACAATGGCACTGAACCCAAAGGAAAGTTGCAAGTTTTAGTTAAATAAACTTTTATATTTAGTTATTCTAACGAGTTCTCCATTAAATTAAAGCATAAATATTAACCTTTTATGCAGATAATTTGTAATTTTTGTGAAAGACGGAGGAATTTGTGATTTTTATTTTGCAGTACGAAAATTTATCTAAGGAACTTTGTCAAAAGCTGGGCATTTAATAAAATTCCAAAGCTTGAAAGGCAAATAATATCAATTTTTTGTTAGGAAAGAATTTCATTTTGGCATTCATTTTTATTTAAAACATGTTAAACGTCTTCATTTCCTAACAATTTCCTAGTAAAAAATCGGCATATTTTTCTATTTAAATGCATAAGTAATTAACAACCCTTGGGATTTAATCGTTTAAATTTAATTACGTCCTTCAATTCGTAAAACTACGGAGTTCTAAGCATTTATTTATCGTGATCTACCTTTGGCTGAAACTTATGCCAAGTCAATTTCAGGCCAAGAAAATTTTTTAAATTCTGCCCGCATTTCGTTTTGTGCTTATTTATTTATTTTTCTTCCTTTTATATGGATATAATTACATCAAAAACAAAAACACTAATCTCATAGGTAGCTTCGAATTAGAAATGTCAAAAAATAACCTGTCACTTTGGAGAAACACACCTCAAAGAATATAACAAGGTAGATAGACACGCACGCAATTTCAAGTGGAAAATTCATTTTCTGAAGTTTCTGTGTATTAAGCAGGGGACTCGGTCTATGTTTCATTCATTTCTATGTTTCATAACAGAGAAATTAATTAATATTTATAAAAAGGCTTCAAAGCTCACCCTGAAATAATTCAGACGTCCTTCTATTAAACTTTAAATATAGGTACTGCAATAAATTTGAAGTTTTCAACAAATAATAAAAAACTAAAATGGTAGAAACAGTTTCAGTCCAATAGAATTTATTTCTGAAACCCGAGTTATCTATAAAGCTAATGAAAATAACAACAAAAGGTAAAAACTTCAACACAACAGTGCAACTACATCGTCAAATAATAAATACAACTCACAATTTCAAATAAATACAAATAAATCAGTGACCCAATTCTTTACTTTACAATTTGTTTGAAGTATTCTAAATACTTACGGATGATATTTAAACGAATGACGTAAACAGCATGCAAGAACTCGTAAACACATATTTTTACTTTCCCATTGAGTTACGAAGAAACTTCGTTTTTTCGTGTTAAATCAAGCATAACACAGGAAACTTTCACAATTCGAACAATACAAGAAGGTGTTTTTTTTTTGTTGAAAGGAACGAGAGTTAATTCTTCGTTTTGATACTTAGAGAACGCTTTCAACAATCAACAGCTTGTGCGAAGGAAGTTGAAAGTTTTCTGTTCTTGCTTCTGTGTTCGATATCAAACAGGTGTTCAATAGATTGTTCTCCCGATAAAAAAAATGGAAATAAATAAGCTATTTAATACATACAATGTAAAGTTGGTACATACTTTACATGTAAAGTTTCGAAAACAGTTTGTAAGCTTGAAGTCAGCTAAAAAATCTGAGGAGGTTTTCACCTTACCAAAGCGCAAGTGGTAGATTTACGTCTACGAAGAATCGGATGAATAATTAAGTTGATAATTACCTGTAACAAAAGAAAATACATTAATTTACTATAGACAAGTAAGTTTATTTTAGATTAATTTGAAATATTAATAATAATTTGTGGGTTTATAGGAATGCTCTTTTAGTTTACTGCTAGCAAAAACAATAGTTATTTTAACAGAATATTTAGCTTTTCATGTTTTGCAAATATTTGTAGCTGAAAACTGTGTGGCGTTTAAAATACGACGTATATCTAAAGAAACACCATCTTCAAATTAAGTGAAATAGTCTTAGGGACGTTTAAAGCAACTGCATATGTTCCAAAGCACAGGTCCAAGTCTAGGACCTTGTGGTGCACCATTTAGAGGTTTCCTATGTTACTTAATACTGACTAAATAAATTCTTTAAAGATTATTCCTTAAGCAAGCCAATTAATAATAAATAACATGCACTTTTCAGATTCACCAAAACGATTCTCCAATAATTGGATATGTTACAAAGCAGTGGTCCAAGAATACAGTCTTGTGGTGCGCCATTCTATAGTATCAAATGGAATGCCTTGTAATTTTTGCAAAAATCTATTGTATGAAACGCTTATGTTTATTTATACTTTTGTCATTGCTTTTATTTCGTTGCTCAACCACGGAAACTGCTGCCTAATTTTTCTGAAAATACATAGATTGAAGTTTTGATAAATATAATAATTCGATAATTAAAGAAATACAAAGTTGATTTTCACAAAATTCTTTATTGCTGTCCCATAACAATTGTTTCGCCAAACGTTGGCTTCGTTGAGTACACTCACCATCTGAAGAAGTCTAAGGATTTTAATTTTTATAACTTGTTTGTCACTTGGACTAATTTTAAAAATTTGAGTATAGGTTTGGGGCAAGAAAACTCTGTCTCTCATACTCAAAATTCACATTTTATTAAGGGAATTTGATCCTCCCAACTCGATTCTCTCTTTGATTAATTCAAATACTTGAATCCATTTTTTGAGTCAAAATGCTTCAACTAAAATCAGTGCTACGGATTCAATTCAAGCTCAAATCGAAAAGTTATTCTTGGATGCTTGAAACTCATAGTTTTTATACTAAAAAAAGGAGTTTTTCAGCTTGTTTATTGTATTACTTTTAAAAATCTTAGGCCTTCAATAAACTCAAAAAATTTATTAGGATTAAGTTCAAGCTTAAGTACAAAACTTAGTCTTTGATGCTTCAATTAATATTTTTTGGCAAAAAGGTCCTAACAAAATTTTCCCAAACAGAAATGTTCTCAATTACGGTTTTTGTAGTGAAACTAAGAAAACTTAGGCAACACACAGCAAGGAACAATGGGTTATGCGGGTTATGCCACAATGGGCATAAGGAATTCTGAGCTACAACGGTCTACAACCTCTTTACACCCAGTTACACCGGAGAAGGAAACTCGAACAAAACCAACACTGACAAGCCCAACGAGACCTTCTCTCCTATTCTATTCTCTTATTCTATCCTCATCTTTTATTCTTGCTTCGTCTAGCATTTGCGTAAACTTAGGTCTAATAATGAATATTTTACTGTTCGATGTGCGGTTAACGTGAGTTTATTTCAAAGAGCAAGCGGAACCGTTTGTAACTTCTCCAAGTTAGCATTCCTGCCCCAAATTAATCCAACCGAAAGATAACGTCGTTTACTTTAACGTCATTTATGCGTTTCAAGAATATTTCCCACCAAAGGATAAGTAAGAATTTTCAAAGTTAGAATGGGTGGATGAATTCAAATTAATGCTAACAAACGAATCTGTCAGTTACGAGCTTTATTTTTAATTATCATAATCCTCTTATAATAAATAACTCGATGGGTTGAAGTTTTTATCAGAAACGTCCACAAAATGTAATTTCCTAAAATATCTTCCATTTTCCATTTTTCAAGCACTAACTTGACAGCTCACACATAAAACGATAACAGTTGCTGAACACTGAAAAGTTATTATATTTTGCCACTATAATTTAATGAAATTAATTACGGCAGATTTATTTCAGAACCAGAGATATTAACGATTCTGGCAAAATTCCTCGCGCGAGAATTGATTACGGAATGAACAGAACCCGCCGGATTTATTCCCGAATGCGTAGAATCATCCCAATGAACAGACACGACTCCAACATACAAAGATATAAATTTCTGTGTGTATTCGAACATGAAATAAGTAAACGAATTTTCCACTGCCAATACGAGAAGCTTTCCAATTATCCGGGATTTTCGACGGTTATTCGCTAGAGCAAAATAATTAAACAATAAAAAACATTGACTAAAGGAATGCCGTTTATTAGGATACACGTTTGAAAAGAATTTACGCTACTCAACAAAATTTCAGGATTCCTTCGACCACAAAGCTTTGAAGTAACCCACAAGAAACGATTGTTCAATAACCTTCAGAAATATATTTAAAAAAATACAACTTTGAAGTGGATCCAAGAGGATTTATCAAACAGGGGATGTGTGTCCAGGAAAAGTGAGATTGATGGCTGATCGATCCTTTCTTGTTACAAACTCCGGAGGCATTATAAAATCGCTTACAACGACGCTCGCATTTCAATTACAGTTAATGCAATTATTGTCAGTTAGTTTATGCGAAAATTAGTTATTAGAACCTTGTTTCCAGTTAATAATTTGCCAAATTGTTTATGGATCAGTAACTTAAAATTTTTTCAGATTTTCAGAATAAATTTAAAGGTAAATTATTGGCATGGACGGACAATTTTAGGCATTTTCAGCGATAATGCGTTATGAAAATTTTTAATTTGCAAAATGCACTGAATTTTTTTCCGGCTGCGATATCGCTTTAAAATTCAGTAGAAATTCCAGGAACAATAATAAAGAAACTGCAATAGAAAATTTTCAAAGGAAATCAACCACGAAAAGTTACAAAGCACGCTCGAAACGTTTATTAACAACGGTAAAGAAACATAACGCTCGGCTACAAAGAAAACAATCTGAGTTTTAAATTGCATCCTGCACATATTGTCAAAAATCAAATGGAAAACTAATTGGACGCAGAATCCATTTGCAGAGGAAAATTCATTCGACAAAACAATCAGTCAGCTTTATTAACGGATTTCATGAGATAATGACTTGTCTGCAAACGAAAGAAGGCTTAAATCCAGATAATAACACCGTGAAATAAATTTTAAAATTGCATGCTGATTCAATCATTAAGAATTAATTACATAATTATTTTCTTAAATTCATAGCTATAGTTCTTAAATTCTAAGCTTACTACGGAACCACTCGTTTTCAACGAAACCCTGCGATCAGGCAAAACCAATAGTTCCACCGGAATGTCTTCTATTCTGTTCTTTCGCATTATACTAATGGTAGTTTATCGCTTTATCAATATATTGGTTTTGTCTGATCGCAGGGTTTCGTTGAAAACGAGTGGTTCCGTAGTAAGCTTAGAATTTAAGAACTATATCTAAAAAATTCATAAGAAAAACTTATGACGAACTGCTGAAAAAATATTCAATATTAGTAACCCTTAATCTTCAGGTAAAAAGGGAGCAAAACCAGAGAGATCAGATAGAAATTTTTAAATTAACTGAAGAGGCGGTTTGATTAATTTATTGAATCCGTTATGAACGTAGCCACAAAAAAATTCCTAACCCCGCTGCTTCAATAAATTTACAATGCATGCATATCTCCAGAGGTATGTACCACGTTTTTCATACTTGCGCCACATATTTCTGATTGTGTTTGAGTTTCTATTCTGATATTCGCTCTTTTAACTGTTAACTTAGGGATTAAAACTGCATACGAAGGAAGGATAATAGAATAAAAGATAAATTAGGTTTGGCACATTTTACAGGAACAAAATCATACAGTTAATAATGTTAATTGAATATATAGTAAGTTAAAAAAGGCGCTTCTGCTGCACGGTTCGGTTTTAGAGTTCAATCAATTTTTTTATCAGTATTAATGTGCTTAACCAAAGAGATCTTGGTTCGAATGGAGACCTGGAATGGTTTAATTCACTTTGGCTGAAGAAATTTTAAAAAATGTACCTAAACTTAAACAGGTTGCTTTGACTTTATTAAAAATTAATGATACGAACAGAAGAGGTCGTTAATACTGAAGCAACCACAACAGTCGGAGCAATAACATTAATAGCAACCAAAACAAGGAGAGGCCTCGGTTTGTCACGTAGCTATCTCGGTTTCGATTCCCGAGACCAACGATATCCCGCAGAAATTTTAGAAGGTTGTACGCTTCTCCGTGTTTCGGAGGGCATGTTAAGCTGGCGGTTCCGGTTATGATACTAACATCTTTGATAACCGTTAGGGCCCACAATACTCATACTTAAGAGTTATTAACAGGCTATTAGCCTAGGCTTCGGCCATGTAGAAGTATGATAAGAACAGCAGAGGTTATTAATGCTGAAGAAACAAGAACAGTCGGAGCAACAGCATTAATATCAATCACAACAAGGACGTAGATTTGTAAAATTACACAGAATAGAACGGAAGATCTTAAAAGACCAATTAACAGAAGATAATTAAGTCACGTTTACATTAAACTGCATAACAAGCTTTCCAGTGCAAAGGTACATTCATATTTTGAGTCTTTGTATCCTACAAACAAGCTAGATTCTAACAAATACACGGAAATTAATGGAATTGCACGGAATTCAATATTATTTTCATTTCTGTGCTGTAAACGCCCGGAAATTTGAAAAGGGGTTGAGCTTCCTTCCAGGGCTAAGCTCAGGCATTCGAGATTTTCAGTAATCTACGTTCGGTGAAGTTTTCATCTCTTAATTGTAAATTAATTTGCAATAACAAAGTAACACTGCACTGCAAATGTCGTTTGGTTTATAAGAATTACGTATTAATCCAAGGAAAAAAATCCTGAGAAACCACAACATTGTTCATATTAATTTGACGTTTGCTAAAGAACTAAATGCGGAATTCTGTATTTACACACGTTGTAGCACCACCATTTTCGAATCTATCAAGAAATTGAAACATACACAGAGAGCATTCAAAAGCAACAAAAATATTGATAACATTATTATTTTGCATGAAAAACGTTATTCTTAATTTTCGATTCAAAAAATCTACTCTATTATTATTTTGTACTATAATCAAACCGTCCATTTTATGAATAAATGTAATTTTTGTGAAAATCGTCAGAACATATAAAGTAGAATATGATAATAGTATACGCAATTCCCAGGCCTAACCTGCTAAAACATTTAGCTAAGGTGAAATGAGGGTAAAGAATAATAAAATAAGTGACAACCACAAGAATTCTCTTTATGTCCGTCGTGTTGTACCTTTTCTCTGTATGTCTTGTAAAAATTTAATAAGACTCAGTTTACCATATGGGAAAACATTCCTGAAATTTTGTCATCTTCCTACTTGTTTTCATTTCGAAGATTTTAACAGTATTTACAATTTTGTTTCAGTATTATTCTTAAGTTCTTATTTGATTATAATTTTATCTATAAACAAAGCAAACTTCCACACCCAAAGCTGAAAGTTGAGACATTCAAATAGTTATTCTGAAAACAACTACAGCCAGTGTGACTTACGTATACCTATCTGAACCTCATTGAAAATAACTCTTCCTCAGATCAAGTTTTTTTCGAGTTAATTCCTTAAATTAATTCCAGTTTATTTAACCACCATAAAACGTTACGTTTCGTTACAGTACATGAAACCAATGCAAAAAAGAGAAAATTTGGGCCTTAAAAATACAGAAACTAAGAAGCAATCTCTGAAACTTAGGAAGTAAATCACCACCACTGCCTAGTAAACTTGGCAACTGCAGATAAAGGTAAGAGAATATCTCGAAATGTTTAATACTACGAAACTTCCTCGTGAAGGGAAGCCTAATTTCACAAAAGGACGACCAAATAGTATACAATTCCAGAACTTCCTAACGACATACTTGGCTCACTCACAGAGCCAAGTACTTCTTACCACATCATTGCACACGTCCTGACAAATATCAGCAATTACGTTTTACATTACGTATGACCGACCATTGTAGCTTGTAAAAGACTTTAACAACAAGGTAAGAGCGCTGTTGCGTCACATATAATTTCATCTTAGAATATTATGTGGCCCATATTAGCAGCGTCCTAGTAAATTATTTACTTAAGCATTAGACTCTCTACCTCCGCCGCCAATATTATTTAAACTAATAAGTATTTACGGCAATTTCCAGTCATTGGAGTGCAATTATAGTGAAATATTTAGTTTTGACGCTTAAATTCTTATGAAAAAGGGTTGAAAATAACACCTGTATTTCACAATATATGGATACTGATAGTATATTTAAAAGGGTAAAGGTGACTGCAACAGCAAAATAAATAACCTTTTACCTTTATAAACTTTTCCGTTTACAGTACAACACGAATTTGAAATATTTGGTTTGAAATATTCCATATGCATCGAGAAAGCATTAAAACAACTTATAAACTTAATTATACCGATATACGCATACGTTATATCGATGCGGATAGCACTCCTTACGAGCAACCCAATAATCATCAAGTTTTAAGTCTGAAATGCTAAACTGAAAAAGTTACTTTTGAATTTCTAAAAAATTAGGTTTAATGTTTCATATGGAAATTCCATCAAATAAAAAAGCTTTGAGTTTCTAATACGACAGAAAAAAGGACATCTAAATCAAAAAAAATTACATGTAACAAAACCATAGAAAAACCCAGCCTACGAACATTAAGATTTACTAACAAGGATTTACGCCGATTGATTTCTCAAGATGAATCGGGTTTTACTAGTCAGGTTCTTCAAAACGGACAAAATAATCGAGTTTATTCGACTACAAAGAACAACGAGATCGGTTCCAAAAGTCTTTACCTTGAGCACTTAAGGTTTATTGCAGAAACGGCGGTTTTCAGGGATTTCCTCAAATTTAAAGAGACACCGTTTTTTCATGATAAAACAGAGGAATTTATCGTTTCTACTCAAAATCTTAATACGAGTTTTATACCGTAAGGTTCTTTTTAAAAGAAAACTGTGAGTAGTACCATTGATGTAAATTCGAATTCGTTAAAGTATCTTACAGTAATTGAAATATTTTGTTATTTTATTAAACTGGAATAAATTCAGATAAATTGGGACGATCATTTTAAATGTATTTAATTGAAGCTATATATTACTAAACAAAAGTGAAGGTTTATTGACTTCAATCTGAATTTTCCAGATAATATAAAATGTTAATAAA
Source organism: Melanotus villosus (assembly GCA_963082815.1). Lineage (NCBI taxonomy): Eukaryota > Metazoa > Arthropoda > Insecta > Coleoptera > Elateridae > Melanotus > Melanotus villosus. The sequence goes on from OY720427.1 coordinate 40,344,697, forward strand.
GGGTTTCTCGGTTTTTCTTTCTGCTTCATTATAATTTATATTCTCTTTAGTATTGTTTATTAATCACCCAAGGTAATTTAATCCTACATTTATAATTTTAACTGTTTTGTGCCAACATTGTTCCGTAGCAACGACCTAAAAAAAGAGAAGAAAAAGAAGACAAAGGGCAATCATTCTTATAATACAAAAACAACCTCAACCTTTGCTTAGAAGCCGCAAGCCTTCGAAGCTCTTTTCTCCTATTCGTTATTAAATAACAAGGCTGTTTAGGTACTTTCCTTGAACACGAGGTGTTACTTAGAAATATTTATGTTCAACATAAGTAGCTGTCATGCCATCCCATTACTTTGTGGGTTGGAAAAATGTACTACTTAGAAAACTACACAGATAAATTACTGGCATTAAAATTGCGATCATACCTCGGGGAATGAAGATCTTGATAACAAAAACACCCAAAAAAACACGCTGTATTAGCAGCAAAATGGTTGAGATTATTAGAAATTAGACTTAGGAGTCATGAAAAAAGTTTGTGACGCTTGGATCTCTCGAACGAGGTTTATGATTCAATTTTAACATAGAAGAAGTAAGCACTAAAAAGCCTTTTTTCATTCAGGAGGTCCCATTACCAAAATCTGAAAACCTAAATTCCTTAAGCTTCGGTTTGAGCATTACTGAATGATCGGAGGGGGCTAAATATCAATCAATAATTACACCAATTAATTAGAGGAATAAATGGCCACGAACTAATATAAAATAAATAATAATAAAATTTATTTTGTTCCTTCCGGTATATCGTTAATTTAATTAGCACCGATACAAAACGAACAATTAATTAAACAAAAACCTGAAGAAATCAATCTGAGCAGACATTACAATGTACTACAGAAATACGGTCTCGAAGATTTTTTAACAAAAAAACAGTTTTAACTTCTTTCTCGGTGAAAAGTTTCAACCAAGTTCCACTAATGGAGTCCCTAAAACTCATAAACTTAAAAAGTTTATGAAATCCACTTAGCAAATATCTAAATAGCTCGTCTGAATTGTATCGGAAGTAATTTTTAGTTGGCCAAATATACGACCAGCTCATTATTTTTGTAATAAGTTAGGAAACTTTTTATAAATGTTCAGTTAGCTTTACAATACAGTCGTTGTTGTATACAAGTCAGATTTGCACGAATAAATCTGAGTTATTATTATTAAAAATTCATTAATTAAAGGCCAAATAGTTTCAAATTATTGCAATAAGGCAAGAATGATAAGATATTAATGCAAACTATGCAGGAAAAAGATTAATCAAGAATTAATTAGTCTCCCAGGAAATTCGCACTTTTAAAGATTTGTTTTAAGACCCTTAAGCCAAACAAAAGTCGAAATCGTTTGGCAATAGTGAAAAAGCCAAGAATTTCCTTTTTCCTTTCCTGGTTTTCTCCAAACTAAAATTAATGATCCTGTTAGCAAGTTAGTAACGGTTTAATAGGTCGAGAAGCTTTTTCTGTGGCCCACCAAACTTTCTAGTTTTTAAGTAGCTGCAACCATATTATTCTTTAAGTAGATAATTCGTAAGGAACGAAAACCTATCGAAGATATAATGGATTGAGAAAGCTAAATGTTTTTCTTAGACTTATATGGATACTGATAGTATATTTAAAAGGGTAAAGGTGGTAATGCTCAATACTGAAACAATAAACTAAATAACCTTACCTTCATAAACTTTTCCCGTTACAGTACAATGAATTTTGAAATATTTGGTTTGAAATATTCCACATTCACAGAGAAGGAGTTAGAACAATTTGTATCACTTAACCTACGTATATCGATATACGTTATATAAATACAGACAGCATTGTTTACAAGCAACTTAATTAAGCACCCAATAATCGTCATGTTTGAAGTTACTTTCGAAAATGCTAAACTGAAAAAGTAAAAAACGAAAACATATCGAAGATAGGTATGATGGATTTTTTACTTGAGAAAGCTACACGTTTTTCTTAGACAGTTTAGACATTTACCCCGTAAAAGTTTTATTACGCGATTTTGTTCCGGCGGTAAAAGTTTTTGTTTCTATAAAAGTAATTTTACTTTGTCCCATTTGTAAATTTATACTTTTTTCTGTGGTAAGCTACGGGTACGAACCCAAAGACGTATAAACAACGAGTTGGAAAATAAAGGCAGACACAACCAACTATAATTTATATTCTTGACGGGAGTTCTCATTAACACAACCGAATAGAGATGTCAAAGTGACATTAAATAATGTGCCTTTAACGTTTACATTTTAATTAGATAAGAAATTTAACCACAGCTAAAATTCCAATCAAAATTTGTAAACGTCACTTTCAACAAACTAATTGTGCTTTCGTGTCATAAAATTATTAAAGAAAATATCTAAAACAAATAAAAATAATAATTTGCGACGAACGCTTCTTCAACGGCGGAGTTTTAATTTACGAATCGGAAAAATACAGAAAATCTCTTTAAGTGCTTTAAAAGGTACTGAAATGTTTCGGTCACGGCATTTCAGGGAGGGTTAACTACGTAATGGACTGCTGTTAATTTCTTAACAAGCACACAGAATGCATACATCAATAAAATACTCCTTATTTCAAGGACACAAAGATCAAAACTAGGTTACCATCGTTCAATAATGTACTTGACACAAAAATTGACATAGTCAGAACTTAACCTGATTGATTTTCTGTTGAGTATCCTAGCTTCTCGAAACTACTTTTCTAGTAAAATTTTGCTTTAACTTTGAAACCAAAACTGAATTTGCTTTTTCAGTCATGTTTTGTAAAGGTTTAAATGTTTGAAGAATCAGAGATGTTGGGAAATTTATTTCTCGTGCCTTTCACCCAGTAGATTATTTTCAGTTTCAGAGAACAATTAAGAAGGAAATTTTGGTAGTTTCAGGTGCTTCCCCTGGCGCTTCAAGCTAAACAAAATAAAATTTTGGTAGTAAATTTAACTTTTTAAGAGTTTTCCTCTTATTCTTCATGTCGTAATCTACGAGCTTTTTCATGTTGGTTTAACATATTTTAAAGCAGAACAGCATTTACATAAGAGTATCAGTCATGTTTAATATTAGTGACATGCCATTAATCACAAATTATACTACATCAGCATAATGCTATAAAAGTAGATTTACTTGAAGAATTTAATGGGCACATTTAGGGTTTCAGGTTTCATTTATTGTGCGTTTGTTTTGGAATCGATTTTAAGCAATAAGAAAGTAAATTTTCTGTTTGCATTCTACTTAACCTCAATTTTGTAAATTTTCTAATGGTCTTACTACAAGTAAATTAATTATTAATTAAGAATATTCATACAGTTGCATATGAGCTTACTTTTTTGCAGTAAACGTTATATGTTTGCCAAATTTAAAAACATTCTGTTAGTATAACATTCAGATTTTTTTGTGTAACCAGCCATCGAGTTGTAACTAAAATAAACATTATGAAATACAGCGAACATATCTACAAAATAACAAGAAAATATTGCGGATTCTAGGAAAACTAAACAAAGCCTTTGCAGAACTTCTTTATTTTAATTAAAAACTGTCTCGCATGTCCGTCATCGTTTCATACTTTTTGCGCACCCGAATTGCTACTGACTCACCCGATTCACGCTGGACCCTCACCTGAACATCGGTCGTCTGCTATAATTCCCACAATATTATTTCCACTTTTTTAAAATAACGATCACAATGATTTATTCTTAAAAATCTGGACAAGCCATCTAGTTTGAGTTCTCTTCGGAAGAGTCCGAGTTTGCAAACTCAACTTGCGTTCGTACTTTAAAACTAAGCCCTGAATTAAAGAAAGCATAAAATGCCAATAAGGAACTAACAACCCTCAAGTTCTATCGTTTCGTCTGTTTAACTCACAAGTGGCAATAAAATTGTGAAACCCGAGTTATTTCATTATGAACTAGTTCGAGTTCGAGTGGAGGACGAAACTATTGAATATGAAAACAGAACAAAGTTTTACGACCAAGCAATTTGATCAAGTATAAACTTCAGTTTTCTTTAAAAATTATTTTATTACGTTTGACAGTTGTTTATTGCAAAAAGGCACGAAGTAGACATTTTTACTTTTTGTATGTTCCTGAATATCTAAAATACCAACTTTGTTTTCTTAAAAACCGACAAAAAAATTCATAAAAGCTTAACGACACAAAAAAATTTCAGGATAAGTAGCCCAAACATAGTGAAAACAATAACCAAGCACCAACATTGTTATATTGTAGTAAACGAGATATTTTAGACGATTATATGCTGATAACTTTAGGGATTTGGAAGCCGAAAACAATTATGAGGGATTAACTGAGAATTTCTATTGTTTTGAATTATCCGATGTGTATGACCTGTGTATTAAGGACATGTTTAGGTTATGGAAACAGATTAAGTTTTAGACGCTAAGCTCAATATTCCCTACTGCTATAACCATTTTCGGTGTGTTAAATAACTACGATTAGACTTACTGGCTCGCAACGATGGTTGATAACAAAATGTTTTGATTAAATTTTGTGAAAGCTAATTTAAGTTCTATTCACGTTACAATTAATTTTAATTTACTTCATTAACGTTTTTACTGACGGAACCTTTTGTACGTGTCCAAAGCGGGTCGTAAGTTCCACTTACGTCACTTATACAATTTGATTTGCAGGAAACACACTTCCTACCACTTTTCCTTTTTTATTTTTTGTTAATAATTAACGCGATAGCTCAGCTTTTAACAGAAATATTTATATTTCTAGAGCCTGTAATTTTCAGTAATTTGAGAATTTGAGCTTCGCATTTGATTGCAGGTATGAAGCTCGAAACTTAATCGTAATTCAATCGTAATTTTAAACCCTGAATTGCAGTTGGGATTTTTTTATTTTCTGTTAAAATTAACCCAGAAGTCTAGATCTTCCAAAAATATTTAAGAATTATAATGTTTTGCAAACCTGCATTCGACCCTGAAACACAAATTTTTGAGCTTTAAACCTTAAATTGCGGTTTGGATTTTCAGAATTGTGAAAGCATCACGAAGCTGAATTTGAATTATCAGAGTAATCTTCGAATTTTTTGGACTTTATAAGAATTATAATTTCCTGTAGATCTGTATTCGACTTTTGATCCTTGGCTGTAGATTTAAAACTCGAAATATATCTGAAATTTAAGAAGTGAACTTAAAATTTCTGCCTTAATTCTGATTGATTTTTTGCAGTTTAAAGCTTGAATTGCGGTTCAGATACGAGTATATTGAAGTTTCGAATCTCAGGCTGCAGATTTAAAGATCGAAACACATTCGAAATTGGAATTTTGCATTTTTTCATCGATTTTTAAGCTTTAAACTTTAAACTGCGGTTTGGATGTTCTCAGCAGTTCAGATCTTCCAGAAATATTTACGATTTTAAGAATTGTAATTTTCAGTAAATTCATTCGAATCTTAGACTGTAGATTTACAGCTCGAAACAAATTCGAAAAGTTAATTCAAATTTTGTGACTTAATTTTGGATTTTCAAGTTTTAAACTTTGAAATGCGGATGTGAAAAAATCACAAACCTGATTTTTCAGTTTGACCTCCCCCCAGTCTGGTTCACTCTTTTGCTTTTTGTTAATAATATTTTTTGTCATAAATTATGATTCGATTTTTAAGATTTAAACCATGAATTGTGGTTTGGATTTTCTCAGGGCTTATTTTTTGCTTTTTGTTAATAATTCAGCAGGCTAGATTTTCCATAAATATTTGTGACTCCAAGAACTGTATTTTCAGTAAACCTACGCACATTTAAGTTAGAATCTTCAACTGTAGATTTTGAAGCTCGAAACATATAACATAAATTTTGATTCGATTCTCATACTTGAATTGTGGTTTGGATTTTCTTAGAGTTTTCCTTTGTTTACGTTTTGGTAATAATTAATCTAGCAATTCAGACTTTTCAAAAATTGTATAGTCTCAAACTGTAGATTTGAAGCTCAAAATCGAAATTCGAAAAGTAGATTCAATTTTGTACCTTCAAATTTGATTTTTAAGTTTTAAACCTGCGATTTGGATGTGCTCAGGCTTTTTTACTTTCTGTTAACAATTAATCAAGTAGATTTATAATTTCCAGAAAGTTTTTAAACATTGTAATTTTCCATAAATCTACATTTGACTTCGAATCTCAAACTAGATTTGAAGGCGTAAAGGCGAAATACAAAAAGCAAATTCAAATTTTGTAGCTTCTGACTTGATTTTCAAGTTTTAAACCCTGAATTACGAACTTTGAATTTCAGATTGTGAAAAAACGGGGTTTGATTTTTCACACATTTTAGTCACAAATAATTTAGTGATAATCTAAATGATAGAAATAATAAAATACACAATGTTGATTTAGATGAAGAACGACATATTCTAGTGTTGGCAAATTCAACTCTGCGTTTCGACTTTAAATTCCATCCTTGAATTGTGGAAAATGCTCGAATTTTGGAAGCTCTTTAGTTCTAGCAACAGTAAAGTAACCAGTTAGTTTGAGTTGTTCAATTCTAAGAGCAATGCATTAAACAATTTACATGTTGTTTTAGTCTGAGTTTCGCACTAAACTCGAATTCTTAATATTTTGAAAATATGACGCCTTTTTAATCCGAGTGTACTTGTTACCACCGGGTAGTGAATATTTATAAAAGTCATTTAGGACAATTTATCAATGAATATATCTTATGAATTAAATATATAAATGAGTATCTAAAAACTAATCCTTATTTATAATATTTAGTGCCCAAATTTCAGGCTTATTTTTAGGAAAACTACGCATCAATAGTTATTTGTACAACTAGTAATGAAAGCAATACTTTTTTTCATGAGTTTGAAGTGAGTGAAAAAAAGATGCTTTCGTACGAGTTGTACACAATATTTTTTTGCATTTTGACATCTTAAATCCCTCAAAGGATTTGAGAATTTACAGTTGTCAAACTGACAATTTACAATATTTTATTTAAAGCATACTTACTTAATGCAAAATGTAAAATTAAATAGTTAAAAAAAGTGTTGCTTTCTTTATGATTTTTTAATAAAAAAGTCCACTTTTTTTGTCAAAATGCAAAAAATATGATTTTCGATATTTAAATTTCGCATTGAAAATGTTACCAGTAAAAAGCATCAAAATCGGATAGTTAGGAAATGTTAATAAAAATCGCAATTAATGAATGATAGAAGTAAATGTGGTGATAAGAATCAGGAAGTAAGAAGAATGTTGGGAGAGTACAAGATATTAGAGTTGAGGAAGCGAGAAATGGTGTCAGCTGCAACAAACTCGCTCATATCTGCGATATCTACTATGATTCTCATGTATTTTACATGTTTTAATAAAAAAACTGCTCAAAAAAAGCCACATATTACATTCGTTGTCAAAATATCTGAATTAATTGAAGGACGTTGATAAACCGTGCCGAGCTTATTAAATCGGCGTGCAGATGTACGCCCTTTTCAGAACTATTTGAATATTAATTAACACGGCAGTTTAAAACGATTACAGCTTAACTGAACTTGCTTTAAGAGAAGTAAAAGAAGGTAACATTTCTAATTCTGCCACTGAAATTATGGTAATACTATAAGTTATATTTTCAGTCCCTCGACGATACAGCTCTCCTTGATATATACCAACTTCCTTCTTACGAGGGTAATCTCGACTTGGGTATAATAAATTTATGACTAAACTAGGGATTTCTCTCGTTGAAAGCGATTCGGGAACTTTAAACTTAAATATGTCAGTTAAATACTTAAATACCAGAATAAAATGGATTTGCCCTCGAAACAGGGAAAGCATAGTTATTTCCGGAAAAACTTCATTATTTCGTTCTAAGCCTTGTGCGTATTATGAGGTAGAATATAGGCCATTAATTCGCCGTTTCGTAAAATTACACGATTTCGTCCCAAAGCGTAAGCGCATGCTATAAAAGGAAAAGGCCATGTATTTTTTTATTATTATGCGGTACATATATGCGATACCGTTTGAATTTAAAGGTAAACGAAGCTTATATGACGCCCTCTTTAAAGGAAATTGTCGTCGGATAGCGGACATGTCTTTTAGGAGGAATTTCTTGTAGGCATTTGTGTAATTTTAAGGTTAAGCGTCGGCGCCCCTAGGCATTTCCCATTTCCAGAGCAGCGTTCTTACGTCGGCTATTAAGAATCATTAACTTCGCGAAGTTTTAAGGTTCGCTATACCCTAGCGCTAGCGCAACGGAACTGACTCTCACGGCTATTTTATAATGCCTAATGGATTTACGAAGTTGTTTATTCGCCCATGTAGTACCAACTTCCATTATCAACATTAACTTAATAAAATTTTACACGACCAAGGAAACTAACGTTCAATACCTTTACCTTCTCGGCTAAAACGATAATACACCCCACGTCAATTTAAACCTAACCATTCTGGGTATTAAGTTAAATAGATTTATGCGTTTTGAATCCCGGTGTATTTATAAATAACGCCTTCATCCTGTACTTATTAAAGAACCTACTGCTGCGAAGTTGCCGATGAATCTGAGCTTTATTTACCCAATCTTCTTTCGCTTTGCGGATCATAATTATTGCACCATTCTCTCAAAAAGAAAGGAGTCCACCCCTTTCTGTTTCAAAACAGCACACGTACACACAAAAGACAAAATAACTTATCTTTACCAACATCAATATTAGCTCAACAAACAAATTCATCACGAACCAACGAAGGTCCATAACGTCTATATCCAACTAAGCAGAAGAAACACACTGAAAAGGAACATAATGAAAAATACGGTAGCGGAATATAATAAAATAACCTATCGGGAGAAAACAGAGATTTTAGAAAAGAGCCACACTATCGTTTATTTCCATTTTTTTACTTTATATATACATCGGATTTCAGCGTCATGTTATTTTACGGTCTTATTTAAGCTGATGTTTAATTTGTTTTCCACACTCGAAGAATGGTTTAATTAAGTTTCCCTAAAAAATTGGGAATTAAGCTTCCTTTCGTAAACAAGCTTCAATGTACACGGATTGGTTCTTTTAACTGAAAGAATAATTTTTTAAAACTCTTGCAGTTACAATTTGCAAATTTTCTAAACTCTTGCTGCAACAAATTACAACGCCTAAAAATGGCCAATTACATGCCAAAATATTTAAAAAAAATTAGATAAATGTTAAAACCTACAACGATTCGATGGATTTTTTTAACTTATATCAGCCCAAAAGTTATTTGCAGTAACAATTTCCAAATTTTCTATATTTTTTATAACTCTTACAAATTACACAAAACAAAACATACAAATTACATGCCAAAATATAAAAAAAAAATTAAACATGATGCTAAAGCGTATAACCACCCGATAGATTTTTTAAAACTTATAATAAGTTCCATTAAAAAAAAATACAGTTCGGCCCTGTACGCAGATGCCATTTAAAAGGGCCCGGGACATCCAGGGTTCTAAATATGATCGTAAAATTTTGTGGCGGAAATAAATATACGGGTACTTTAACTTTGATAAGTGATAATGTAAAATGTCGGCCTTGTAACGTTATGGTGCACGGTAGAGGTTTTACACTTCGATGAGAATGGCTACCCTTCTACGAAGAAAAGGTAGAGAAATGTCGAAATATGCTTTAGATATAAAATAGGAATCACTATTTTATGGTTTATGTAAACTGTTATGTGAGAATCGGCAGAAATCAGCTGAAATTCTGAAAGTTCTAATTTGAAGAATACAGTAGCTTTTTTTGCATTTCGTTTCTTGTGGTTTGTTTATCGAAAAATACTGTTAGTTTTGTCAGTAATATAAAGAATGCATTATTTTGAAAATAATTACTAATGAGAAAACTAAATTCCTTACTGAAAAATATTTCCAACTTACAAACATTTAAAAAAAAAATGAGGTAGATAAACTAAATTTCAAACATTAAATTATGAATACTTTTCCAGTTAGAAAATTTGTAGTAAGAAAACTAAATTAGGAAAACATTTCGTAAGTATTTCAAAAACACAGATTTGTTTCAGAAATAATTTTCCAGTTAAAAGATTGTTGGCGAGCTAATTTTTAGTTTAGAAGATTTTTGGAAAATGCATTAAATTTATTTTTGAAAAATTTTTCTTTTGACATAAATTTAAAGTTAGACATTTTTTAAAGAATATTAACTTTTTTCGCGGAAAATCTTTTGATTAGAAAAGTTTATGAAACAAGTAAATTTTATTTGGAAATAATTTTAAAGCTAGAAAATCTTTTGCAAGAAAGCTAAATTTCCCTTTGCAAATGATTTAGAGTTCAAAAACAATTCTTTTGGAATTAATTTGAAATCCAAAAATTTTTGAAAATAAATTAAATTCCTTTTCGGAAACTTTTTTCTGAATTAGGAAAGAAATATAAATACAGGGTGTAACATAAAGTAATGTCATCATTTTAGGGTTTTTTTCAAATTAGGAAGCAATAATTTGAAGACAGAACATTTTTCAAATAAATCAGAATTTCGTTTGGAAAAGGTTTCAAAATTGGAAGAAGTTTTGAATTAAATTTTATTTATAAATAACTTTAAACTTACTGGAAAATATTTCTAAATTATAAGTCTTTGAAAAAATATTATTTTGGAAGCGGTTTCAAAATTAGAGTAGTTTAAAAAGTTCCATTTGGAATTAATAATAATTATCATAAGTTTAAAATTTTTTTGAAAGTATAGTTTACTTTTCCCAATTAGAAAGAAAATAATTTTAAGTCGGAACATTTTTGAAGAAAATCAAAATTTCGTTTTGGAGGTCTCCAAATTTGAAAAGGTTTTGAAAAGGAATTAAATTTTATTTTAAAATAATTTTAAAGCTAAAGAAAGTCTTTAGTAGGAAAACTTCGGAAAATATTTTGAAACCAAAAGTCTTTGTAAAAATAGTTTCCTTTTGGAAATTGAAGGTTTTCTTTTGGAAAAGGTTGCAAAAAATTATTTTATGTTTAAAATTTTTGTCGATAGTAAATTAAATTGCTTTTGGGAAATATCTTTACAAGTTAGGAACCAAATAATTTTAAAGTTAGGTTACCAATAAATCAAAATTTTGTTTTGTAAAAGTTTCCAAATTAAGAAAGCTTTTGAAAAACAATATAATTATTTTGGAAATAATTTTTGGCAGGAAAACTACATTTCTTCTTGGAAAACATTTCGAAGTTAAAAGTCTCTCCAAAAACCGTTTCCTTTTGGAAGTAACTTTGAAGTTTTAAAATTTTTCTGAAAATAAACTAAATTTCTTTTCGGATTTTTAGGAAAAATTAGGAATGCAATACTTTGAAGTCAGAAGATTTTTGAAATATACCAGTATTTCGTTTTGGAAAAGGTTTCAAAGTTTCAAAATTAGAAAAAGTTTTGAAAAAGAACTAAATTTTATTTGGAAACAATTTTGAAGTTAGAAAATCATTTCTCTGTACAAATTAGTTCTTTTAGAAATGACTTTGAAGTTTCCTTGTGGAAGAGGTTTCAAAATTAAAGCCATCTAGAAAAAAATTCTTTTGGAATTAATTTTACGCTTAAATTTTTTTTTAAAGTAAATTAAATATTTTCGGGATTGTTTTCCGAATTAGAAAGAAAATAATTCATGTCAAAACATTTTTTAAAGATATCTGAATTTTGTTTTCAAAATTTGGTTTAGAAAATCGAACGAGGAAGAAAATTCGAAGTTTTTGAAGAAACGGTTTCCTTTGGAAATCCTGTTGAAATTTCCTTTTGGTAAAGATTTGAAAATTAAAAAAGTTTAAAAACAATTCTTTTGAAATTAATTTTAAGCTTAAATTTTTTTGAAAGTAAATTAAATTTCGTTTTGAATTTTATTTTCAGATTAGGAAGGAAATAATTTTGAAGTCGGAACATATTTGAAAGAAATCAGAATTTTATTAGGAAAAAGTTCTGGAATTACATTTTATATGGAAATTTTAACGTTTTCTTTTGGAGGAGATTAGAAAAGTTTATAAAAATTTCCTTGAAATTAAGTTTAACAAATCTTTTTAAATTTCTTTTCAGGTATTTTTTCCAAAATAGGAAGGAAATTATTTTAAGGTAAACCTTTTCGAAAGACATCAGAATTTCATTTTAGCAAACGTTTCCAGATTAGAAAAAGCTTTAAAGTAAATTTCTTGTCAGACATTTTTTTCAAACGGTTTTTGGGAAACGTTTCCTGATTAGAAAAGGCAGGAAAGGCAGGAAAGCAGGAAACTCCGTATGGATAATATTCCGAAACCAGAAGTCCTTGCAAAAACAGTTTCAGAAATAATTTTAAAGACTTCTTTCGGAAAAAATCTTGTAGAATTTATTTTAAGTTTTCAAAAATTGTGAAAGTTTAAATTTCTTTGTCAAAAATTGTTATAAATTAGTAAGGAAATAAATTTAAGTCATAATAGTTTTACAAGGGAGTAAAATTGCATTTTGGAAAAGGTTTCCAAATTAGAAAAAGGTTTTGAAAAAAATTTATTTGGAAATAATTTTAAAGCTAAAATGTTTTAGCAAGAAAATTAAATTTCCCTTTGAAAAATACTCCGAAAACAGAAGTCTTCGTCAAAATAGTTTCAGAAATAATTTTGGAAAAGATTTCAAAATTGTAAAAGTTAAGAAAAATTCGTGAGCAATTAATCTGAATTTTGAAAGGAAATTCCATTTCTTTTCGGATTTTTTTAAATTAGAACGGATTTAAAAGGGAATTCTTTTGAACATCAATTTAAAATCGAATTGGCCATTTTTTGAAAGACGGTTTTCTTCCCGGAAAATGTTTCGAAATGGGTTGTTGAAAGATAACTTTTATTTCAGGAATAACTACAAATTCCTTTCGGAAATATTTTTTTTTTGGAAAGGAAGCCCAATTATTTTTTGGAATTGGTGTAACATTCAAATATGTAAAATGTTGGCTATGTGAATATCGGAAACGGCATATAAAAATATAAAACAATCGATGGTAGAACTAAAATAAGTTTAAGAAAAAGGGTCAAACAAATGAGAAAGCGAATGCTGATAAAACAATAAAAAATACTGAAGGTTATCACCTTTTAGATTGGAGAATTCACATACAAACATTCCAATTTTCACCCAAAATAAGAAACACCAAACATCGACTTACAATAGTGCTGAATATCAAAGCATTCGCCCAAAAAGGCGGGTTTCTTCTTTTTCTTTTCTGGCCAAAATCTAAAATGGTCCGTTATTTACTTAAAATATATGTAACCCTCTTTGAACTTTGAAATTTCGTATTTGTTAGTATCTGTAAAGACAATGGATTTCCAATGGAAATTAACATATTTAAATCATGTTTGTTTAGCAAAAAAAGGGAAAATGCCAAAAAGATAATTAAATAAATGTGAAGCTATAAGCAGCTTTTACTGTTAGCGTCAATGTAATTTAAATCTGCTTTATGACGGTTCTTATACAGAGGAAGATCCAATAAATAGTATTAAAGGATTAACTATATGGGCTCGCCATTTTATTCGGTTATCAAATGGTGTCACTTCCCTAATAAACTTTTTATATGAAGAAATTAGCGTTAATGTGTTTATATTAGGTAATAAAGATTTATTTATCAGCAACGTAGAACCATTAATACAGCAATATTCACCTTCGTGTAATTACCGTGTACCGAAATACCTTCTTTATTACAATGTAGTAAAAAATTCATTTAAATCAAACACAAATAAGAAGACAGAAAAAAAAACACTAAAGGATATTATAAAATATTTTACCTAATATATAAGGTGGCTAACTTTGTTTTTTCATTACTTCTAAAAGCTTTAATATGAAAATGTAATATTAATAAAATAGTAGGTAACTTATTTAGGTAATGAAATTTTTATTAAATTATATATCGTTGAACATTTTCACGAAAAATAAAAATGTTATGAACGTCCGGAAATTTGTTTAATAAACTTAAATAAGCTCCTCATTATTAAACTTTTAATAACCCTTTTAAAGTTAAATGAATAAATCATGAAAATTTTTGCCGTCGCTTTAAAACATGTGACATTTTCCGATTAGTTAAAATAACATTTTTAATGTAAATATTCATATTTAGAGGTAAGGTAAAATAAACAAACTGGCAAAAACCAGCGGGTTAAAACTGTCGTCGCCGATGCAAAAATCAATCACACGCTTTAATCAGAATATTTAACTATGACAGTGGTTCATTAGTTCTGTGTTTTTCGAGCTTAACCGGTATAAATTTGCGACCGTTTGATGAAAAATTGGGATATCGAAAAGTTACAATGCTTCCTGACATTCGCCATGTTTTGTTTTTAACGAATAATGATCCGCATTTAACACAAAGATTAATGACGAATCTGCTCAACTTTAATTTATTACGAAAAAACGCCAGTGAATATTACTTGTTTTATTTATCAACAAGAATCGACGCTACGGGTCGATACCAAAATCAGTAAGGTTAGAATAGTATATTACGTCACTAGGAGTAGAAAGCCCACTTTTTGTGCTGAGCACAGAAAGTTGCGGCCGAGGCGATAGCCGAGGCTAAGCAATCTGGGCGAAGCACAAGAAAGAGCTTTCTGCTCCGAGTGACATATTCTATTTTTTCTTCAAGCGCTATGTAACTATTTTGTATGTTAATCAATGAAAACGACAGACCATTGACTTGACTGTCAATAACTTGTGTAGACGCGTGCACAGAAAAGATCTTTCTACACAAAAGAAATATCATTCGAAAATAATTTTCGAAGCGTACAACATGCTTTTTAAGTAATTTTACCTTTAAAACTGTCTGAATTTATTCACATTTGACACTTGTACTCAAACCAATGACAAGTGGCGCCACCACTTGTGACGAGTTGCACTAACATTATGTTACTAGTAATAAAATGATTTCCATTATTGTATTAGTAACACAATGGAGTATTTTTACCTTGTGTATTCAGTAGCAAAATGTTACAATTATGATACACTTGAAGAAAAAAACAGTTTTCTTCTGTATTTCAACAAAAATTATTAGTTTATTTATAGGTGTGAGCATCACATGAAATTTCGTTGATTTGTTTTATTTGCGCCGGTTTGAAAAAATA
Organism: Melanotus villosus; assembly: GCA_963082815.1. Lineage (NCBI taxonomy): Eukaryota > Metazoa > Arthropoda > Insecta > Coleoptera > Elateridae > Melanotus > Melanotus villosus. The sequence goes on from OY720427.1 coordinate 40,359,722, forward strand.
ACTAGAGATAACCATACATCTCTATCTTCTTTTAGTCTTATTTTAACAAAATAGTCCTAGCAAGGACTTTATATATCAAGTTTGGCAATAAGTCCGAATTAAGACCACAAATTCCCCATATTACTGAAAACTCCAAAAGAGGTGTAATTTTCTGTCCTTTTCCAGTCAAGTTATAGAGCTTGTGCGCCTTTATAAAGTTAAAATACGATGTTTGACTTTGCAGAAAACTGTCGCCGCTTAAAGAACTTCATGGAACCCCTTTTACGTTGAATATCAAAGGTTTCATTGACCCAATCTAATATTTAGAACCAAGAATTAATCGGGAACGTAGTGACAGATAGACAGACCTTTTCAGTTCTTATCCAATTCATAATTTACATCCCGGGTTCAATGATCATTTCTCACTTTTGGCACTTCTTGGTATGTTTTCTAAAGATAACGCAAAACGTATGAGTGGAACTGGCCATAAAAATCGGTTCTGTGGATTTGAAATAATAAAACTTTCTTGTTCTTTACTAATGCCTGAAGCGGCCTTTTATATCAATAAAAAGTCGTAGCTATTATTTACAAGATAAAAATGGCCAATTTCAGCTCATATATTTTATAAAAAGACTACGACAGCATAAAAGTATGCGACCCTTCCTAATACCCTCGGATTTTCCGCTAGGTGAAGATAGAAATTCGTGTGTATTGGGGTTACGTATCGGTGTGTACCTTATAATTCTAATAAATAATTTAAAGATCATCTATAAATATCTGTTAAAGCATATGCAACATCAGGGTGATATATGGGCGAGCGGAAACTTTTTTAAAAATTTATAATAGGAATTATTTTCGCTTGAGTTTAAATTTACCGAGCTGTAAAAATCCCGGTGCTAAATAAAAATTATCCTGAAATATTCGAGATGAGCATTTGAAATGCGGAAAATGATAACGTGCAAGCTGAAAAATCAATTAAAACCGTTACCAGTTAATCTCTTAAACATCATCTCGAAAAGCTTTAAATGTCATTCTTTCACGATTATCCCCTTGTTCAACAATTCATTCGGCTAGAAATATTAAGTTCGCTTCTGATTATAAATGAATCAATTGTATTGTAACTGAATGGTCGTCATGACACCCGCACGTATACCGCCGACGTCTCTCTTTCAGTCGCCGTACTCCAACGGTGGCGTGTATATTGCCTAAATCGTATTAAAACAGAGCTTTATTCTACATAAATATTATTTCAGTTTATTTTTATATACAAACTGATAAATTTTACATCAGACGGGATATAAAACTGTCTCAGGGTTGGAAATACAGATACAAAGCGTCAGATTCTCTTCCAGAGAAGCCTTTCAGACATTCGGAATCGTTATTAAAACTCGAATTTTAAACAAATTGCATTATACATACATATTTATATCCTGAAAATGCTTTCGTATCTGAATGAGTCACATTAATTATAGCTTTCATTTCCATATTTAACAAGTCTGTCCAACTTTGAGCATATTTTTGTAACTTGTATGCGTTCTCATATTTATCATTCCGGATGTTATCTTGTTTCTTGAATAATGATTATCAGTTACCAAATATCTTTTGTTAGATGAAAAATTCGTGTTGCATGCTCTTGAAGATTCTTTAGAAGTACAAGCACGAAAAAATATTGCAGGGATTTTTTTTTAATATGGCCCAAGTAAATCTGATTGAAAAGGACTTTACATTAGGGTCCTTAAAATTCGCCCTGGAGGGCATTCCGTTTAGCTTTAATAACCTCAACTGCAGCCGTGAAAATTATATTTTAAAATTTGTTAAAATGAAGGTTAGAGAAGTAACGCAAGCTTAGCTTCATTCAACCACAAACTAATTCGGATTTTTTTATAAAGAATATGGTAAAAGTATTTTGAAAGGACGTGACTGTTGGCAATGACGAAACAATGCTTTATCCACACAGGGTTCTTGGATAAGCATATTTATGCAAAGTAACCCTTGCTCTAAATTCTGACAGAATCGATTTTATGTCAGTCTGAGAATATTATTAAACATTCAATAATCTTAACGCAAATCTGCAGTATCGAAGCACAGTGGCGGAACAACTTTGAGATAATTGTCTTCGAGTTTCGAAATCTAAGGAGCCCATACAACCTAAAGCAAGGACCTCAACTACCAACATTAAATCTTGGTGGAGAACTTAAAGAACCATCCAGTTTCTGAACCTCAAAATTTAAGTTAGACCTGCTGAAACAGTAAACAGCCAGGAAGATAAAAAGTAAAAAATAAATTGTTATTAGGTTAGGTTAGGTTAGGTATTGATCACGCTAGATAAAAAATGCTTTTAATAGCACCAACTGCGAGGATATAATTGCTGAACTATCGAAAATGGAAGCAGCAGAATATCTAATTCAAATAATAGTAAGATATCTGTACGGGAGGCAACTGGAATGGAAGGAGGGCTAAAAATAGCGTGTGTACCACAGGGCTCCGAAATTGGACCAAAATTGTAGAATATCTTCTGCAATAGTGTTTTCGAGACGAAAATGCCAAAAGGAATAGAAATTTTGGGCTTTCCGGGCGATGCCACAATTGCAGTCTTGATAAAAAGAAAGGAAAATGCGAACGAGAAATTAAACGAGTTGAAGCAAAACGGCTGCAGATGGCAACCTACAAACCAGAGGTTACGATACTGTATGGAGGTAGAACACTGAACGAAATCAGTATTAGAACAAACAATATAAAAAAAGGGTGACTTCCTGGGGATAGCTTTGGCCGTCATTTTGACAAGAGAAGCTATATAAATAGAGCAGTGTAGAAGGCCGAAAATACGGTAAAGGTAATGACAAGGTTAATGCCATCATTGGATGATCCTAAAGCTAGCAAAAGAAGGACTTTGAATTTGGTAGTAAATTCAGTAATACTGTATGTGGCATCTGTGTAGTACTAAATAACTAATAAGAAGAAATATAAAGGCAAACTAGTCGGTTTACAAAGAAGGATGACCTTACGTATAAGGGGAGGTTGCAGAACAACTTCCGCGGAAGCACTACAGGCCATGACCTGCTGATCGATATAGATCGAGAAACGGAGGAAAAATGAAGGAGGAGACGGAACGATCGGACGTCCACAACAGCGAAAATATGGGAAGATAGATTATTTTATCATGCAAGCTCTAGCATAATATGGATACTTTGATGTCTACCTAGCTAGGTTCAAAATAAGACTGACAGGGGATTGCCAAGCGGACAAGAAGATGACGTAGAGCGTACAACATTTAGATCTACTCGATGGACTGTGAGAAAGGAAATATTAGAAAGACAGAGATGGCCAGAGATTCCCGATAACTTGATCGAAGCTTAATTAAGACGACGAAGAAAGACGACAGAAAGCAAGTAGTTAATAAAGGTGAGAAAAGTCTGATAAACAAGGCACCTTGAAGTATGCGGAAGTGATTCAGAGGTGTTCTCTTCGCAGCCAGGGAAGGGTAAAAATTGCACAGTCGAACATCTTCCCGCGGGGGCCCTTATAAAGGTTTCCCCTCCAAATAAAAAAAGGTTAGGTTAATTTAGGTTACAATACAATTGAGAAGAAGGGAGGGGTTTTAGTGAGGTAAAAATTCCACAACCCCCCCGGCCCCTATGTACAGTTGAATCATCATCGTACGGGGTCCTTTTTACAAGTTCCTCCTCCCACGACAGAAAAAAAGGTTAGGCATGATCGTATGAAATGGCCACCTAGTATAAGTCGATTCTCTCACTTGTGTCAATTTTCTGGAGGCATTTTACAACTTAGTGGTGGATTATGAGATTTAAATACAACCATCATAAATAATTTTAACTAGGCCGGACTTGAAAATTTTTACAGCTATCTATACCAGCTGAACACAGAAGAATTTGCTTTTAAAATTTTAAAACCAAATTTTTCTGTGTTCAGGTAAAAATTTTCGATTTATGGTGGTTGTATTTAACTCTCATAATCCACCACTAAGTTTTAAAATGCCTCCGGCAAATTGACACAAGTGAATGAATGCTCTATACCATAAAGGTTGTCTAGGCAATCATGCTCTTAGTTTTCTATGCTATGCTCTCACTCCTTCTCGGTAAGTTAAACTGGATTTAAAAGGAAATGCGGCTACTGCAAATAAATGGTCAGTAAAGCCAGCTCGTGTTTGCAGTAAGTTGTAAGCAGTCCAGCTTAGATTCTATTTCAATCGCTTCAACTAAATGTATTTTCTTAAGTCCTATTTCGTCAAACTGAATATCTGGATTTTTTTTATTATAATCACGGTGCTATTTCAGGGTAAAACTATTTAGTCACTTTAAAGGGCAATCATATTTTTAGAACACCTTTAGGGCTAAATATAATTGTTTTCCCTTAACACATACCCAGTAAACCGTAAACGCCAAAAATATTTGCTAAAAATACAAACAAATATTTGTTTCGGTTCAGAAAACCTAATAAACATCCAAAAATATCCCACGTTACACGAAAAAAGCTCGAATTAAGTATAAATATAGCCAGCCTTTAGAGAAAGAACAGGAAAAGACGTTAAAGCTTTCTGTGAATGCCAGGGTCCGCCTAGAAATTTCTCGACATTTCCTCTATTCAGTCCTTTACCGGACATCTTGTTTCTGGCTGAAAACGGTAATCCTTGGCAGTTTCAGAGGAGAAAGCTGATTCTTATTTTTTTGCGAATAGAATGAGTTACTTTACTTCTTAATTATCAGGTTTCGACCTTTTTATTTTATTAATAAAAATAAAAGTTTCGTACAAAGTGGGAAAACAGTGGCATTGTCACTAATGTGGGCTTTCAATAAAAAAATACACACACCGCAAGGGTCTACAAGAACCTTTTGTGTAGGAACTGTGAAGAGGGAAACGAAAATCCGTACCTACGTGACGCGATAGCGATGCTTAGGTCTATCTGTTGCAGGTTATTGATTAAAGCACCGCTCAACTTATTCCACAAAACTTTGCTCTGCAATAATCACGTATGAATAGGAAACTGTTTAAAAGTTTTGATTGCATTTTGTTTATATTTTTATACACATGTAGAACATAAAAAAAGTAGACTTCGGGGTACACGGTACAACCCCTTAAAAGTACTCCTCAACATTGTCATTTCTGAGTTACTGCTTAGGCTTAGATCGAATACTTTTAGGTGTTCTAAATTAGATAAAAAAAGCCAACAAAATCAACACAATTTGGACATACATTTGCCAAAAAAACCTAATTAATGTCATCTGTTTATTCGTTCTAGAATAAAAATATTTTAATAAGGAACACAAGACGGTTGTTGCATGCCAAAGTCACACCAAGTTATTTTTAGAACCATAAGGAAAAAACCGCCCGAAAGATTCTTTTTCAGTGTCTCGAGCTTTTTATGTTTCACCATAGAATTTAAAAGAAGCGTATGCTCATGACATGTTGCTATTTCATGTTTATAAAAAAAATACCGCTGTAAGAAAATCGGCAACAACAAAAAGAGCCGAAATAAAAACGTTAAATCACTGACGCCGAACAAATTGGAGCTATTATTAGGACAAAAACAAGTTGTCTATAACACTAACAAAGAATCGTACGCAATGCCCCCTGCAACCCTTTGAGGATAGCTAGGATAAAGCAATACCCTTTTGCTAGTTAGCTTTTTGGATATGTTATTTAAGTCTGTAATTAAAGCTTGTTAATTTTGGCATTTATTACGCAGTTGCACAATGTAAATACTAAGCATGATGCATGAACATAAGTAGTGACATGTGACAGGCAACACATGTGTTTCAATGTTCTAATGTTGCACCGAACGCAAGGTTTAATGTAACAGTTGTTATTGACTGACAAGCATTCATCGTGTCCAGAAACTTTTGTGCGGTACAATGATTTAGCCAATGTACTCTGTCAATTTTCATTGATTAACCTCACTCAGTTTTCCCACAAGCTTTTACAATTCGTTTCTGGGCAATAATAATTTCATAACACAGGGTTCTAAAATTAATTTTTAATTTAATTAATTGTTCTAAAGATTTTGGACGATGGATTCTCTTAGTTATCTTTTTGGATTTTTGTAACATTGTGAATTCAACTGGAATTTTTATTAATGGGTAATGTATTTGCCCAATTTTTTTTTATATTTCATTAAAACCTTAAGAAAAAGAAGAATGAACTAGTAGCTAGTAGGATTAGAATTCCTGGATGTATACGAAAAAGAGTCACTTATTTGAAATCCGGCAAACGTCTTGCATAAAAACAGGAATGAGGTACATGATGCCTGGAAAAGAATACAAGAAAACTTAAGCGTATCCGTGAGCATTGCAGAGCTTTAAAAAAAGAAATATGAAAAGGCAGTGGTACACATGAGGTCTACAAACCTAATTGGTTTGCCTTTTTTTAAATTTTAACTTTTTAATAATAAAATAATACTCCTATTATTATTGCGTTGACGAACATTCGACAATTTCCCGCTCCGAACTGATTCTTGACAAGTAGTCGCATGTGTGGAGCAGTGTGCTTGGTATGTGACGAATAGTTCGCCAAATAGCAAACTTTCGGGATTCGGCGAATACCGCATGTGTGGCGCCGGCTTAATATACCTTGATGGGCAAATGTGTGGAACCAAGTAAATATCTCTGGAGTTTTTAGAGATATCGAAATAAAATTTGGTAGGTAGCTATTATAGTAAATTGTGTATTTGCGTTAAATGTTTTTAACAATTTTGAGCTTCCAGTTTGACCGGAAGTAATGCCGATTTTAAAGTTTGTATTGAAACACCCTGTATATTATTTTAATTTTGAATAGAACATTTTATTACGATTACAAAAATATGGGGTTCGATGTCTCTTATTTGAAGGCCAACCGAGATGTTAACAAAAAAAGTACTTTTGAGACAAAGGCTAATGAGATCTCGAGTCTATGAAACTTACTGTAGCAGTGACATTCAACGCAAATACACAATTTACTGTAATATCTACCTACCAAATTTCATTTCGATATCTCTAAAAACTCCAGAGATATTTACTTGGTTCCACACATTTGCCCATTACTGTATACAATTACAATACAAATCAATAGATTACCGAAACAAAACTGCAATGTAAATTGCTAGAAGTTTTTTTTAAATATGTTGACTTGAATTCCTGAAAAGTCCTAGTATTTAAAAACTACGATTTTAATATACATCAAGTAAGTTTGTTTATTGCTATTGAAGGTGAGTCAATAACGGTTTGTAGAATCTTTTTACATTGCGTCCTCTATTTAGTTGAGTTATTTCCAAAAGCCACTTTGATTTTCTGTACGCAATAGAGTTGGACCTTATGCAGAACCTTGTGGTACACATTTAGCTGAACTCAGTTTTCATTGAAAAGTAAGTGTCTTTCTTTTAGGTAGTATTAAAATATTGTTTATACTTTCTGCAATTTCTGTTGTTTGTATTGTATGCACTAATTTTCTACGTCAGATCAAGTGTTTGGGTGTCGCAGCAGTCATATTTTTGATAGTTTATTTACGGCTCAATCATTTGGTAAATTTATTCGATGAGTTAAAGTTTTATCTTCCAGAATTACATCAGCACTCTGATATAACATTTAGTTACGTATTAATTTTTTCAGTTCTGTTTTTATTTGTTTTTCTTAGTTTTTCGGTTTTTCCATTATATCAGTGCCGCAAAGGAGTTGGTAGGTCTTTCTTTCATTGCCAAATTTACTCAAAATGCGCAATACTTCGTTCAGGTCGTTGACAGGCAGAATAGTTAGGATTTAGTCTTTAATAATTATTAATTTATATTAATAATGATTAATTAATACTCATGCCTTTTGAAAGAAAATTTTCCATTATCAAAAATATTTCTAAAGAATCTTATTTATTATGTTAAGTTAAACTGAGCAGCTTGGTGAAAATTAAAAATTCGAAACTACGGCAGAAGGTTCGAGGCATTCAAGAATACTTTGCGAAAATCAAAGAAAACCAAATGCTTAAACGTCCAAAATAATAACCAGCGCATATTAAATAATATATTAGGTATTATAATATTTTTGATGTATTCAATTGGATGAAAGCTTTTAGGGGTGTGATTCACGTGTATACAAAAACTGTCCCACATTAATTATCAAAAATATTACTAACTATTAACTAAGCGAAATAATTACGACTAAAGACGGACTTACAGACGCTTTAACTCTACTGACGTAACACCATGAAAGACGCCGCTACCGGCACTTCTAAAAAGATTAGGAAACCCATCAATGGAATCAATAAAATTATAGCACAAGGGCTTCAATGAGCATTCCTCTTTAGTAGTAAATCGATACACTTTAAAAAGACGACGATTTTTCTTTTCCCCTCTAGAAAAACAATACTCCTCTGAAAAATTATACGGTTTTGGTTTTAAACGTATAATAACCATATCAAAAATAAGAAAGCTGGGTGTTTCATAAATAAGCCGAGATTCGATGTGAATGAAGTAAACGGTTTGTTAAGTCTGAAGAGAGCAAGAATAGGTGTTAGAAGTATACGCGTGACTAGTTACGGCAAGTCGAAATTAAGCTCCGTCTGAGCGCTTCTCAAGGAACTCTTAATAGTGCCAGGTCAGTTGTGTAAGGGAGCAGCTGGATAAATTGTACTTTGCCGGTGGTTGTTGAAACATCTACACAAAATTATCTGATGGGACTTTTACTATAAAGGCAGCTTTAGGGAACGCACGAAAAGATTGTTTGTACATTTTTATTTTAATTAGTTTATAATGAAAACACAGAATGGTTGATCAACAAGTAGTAAAAATACTGATAATAATTAAATGTAGTAATGCAGTAAGCCATTGTTAACTAGATGGCTTCGACATCAATCGATCTTGTTGGGGATTTAACTTGTTTACTTTCACCGAGGAAAAAAGCAAATAAATGCTTTAAAAATCCGCTTCTACTACAGCTTTTTTCCATCTACGTAGCTCGGAACCTCGGTGATTGAACCACGTTGGTTCTTTTTTGCTTTAATATAGCAATAAAACGCAATAAGCTCCATCAGTGCGAAAAATTATCATCCGGGATTATACCGACATTATAAACCGCAAAAAATTTAGATTAACATTGCAAACTTGTTCAGAACATTTATGAAGTTTATTTGTAGAGGAGGTTTTTGCATTACCATATAATACACTTAACAAAATGGCTTAAAAATAACATTTCTGAAAGTGTTTTTTTAAATACAATAACAAATTGCTAAATTCATTTACAGAAATTAACAATTCTTAGTAATATAAATATTTCTGGAAAGTAACTCAAATCCCAGACTAATTATTTATTGGTCACAAAATACGAATGGAAAACCTGACAATCACTTTCAGTCATGTCCGACTCAAAAACTATTTTCAGGAAATATCCATAAATCCAAATATTTTTCAAACTTATTTAACCTTAAATATGTTCTCAGTTGTTTTCTAAACTGTTACAAAAAACAATTTTCAGTAAATACCTACAAATCCAAATATTACTTAAATTTATTTAAACTTAAACATGGGTTCAGTTATTAGCTAAACTGTTACGGTCCTCTTTAGCTGAGAGAAAACTGGCTATCCAGAAGTCATTTAAAACGAATTGAAAATACTATATTAAGGCTTTAAATAGGAAAACTTATTCGCAATTTGTAATACTTTTGGGCATTTGGCGAAATTGAAATTTTAAATTATCGTTAGAACCTAATATTTGCAATTTTGCAGACCAAACAGTTCCGAATTATAAAATTCCATTATTTTAGATTTCCTAATTGGATATTTCGTCACCAATTTAAATTAGAAATTAATAAACTTAACTTACAAACTTATATTACTACAAAAAGAAAACTGCGAAAAAAGCTATCATATTTTTTTATTGTATGGTTAAAAGCAAACGTAACAAGCATTTCTAAGTCATTAATATTTGTTTTCTGAAAACGCACATTCCTCTTTTCTACAAACGCAGAAATTTTAAATGTTTTCCGTAAAGTGAAAATATCACCGATACGAATTGGATATTTCAAGCTGATATTTCTAACTCAAAACGAAATAGGTAAGTATTTGTCAGTGTGAATGGCAGTTTATAATAAACGGATGTGTGTTCCAGTTTTCTCTTCGGCATCAAATAATTTCTTAGGGTTGCCAGCATTTACTTAAACAGATTTCATTTTACATACGGTTTTATTAGCGTTTGGAAGCTTCAATTAGGAAAATCATATTGAAATGTGAATACTCGCTTTTTTATTTAGCGTTTCGAATTTGAGATTTTAAACTTCTCACAAAAAATTAAATTTGACTAAGACCGAGTTACGAATGAAATTTAAAATTCAAGTATTGAAATTTGAACCTTGAATATTAGAATTCATGATTTAGTTAAGCAAAGACTTGCTTGGTCAGAACATGAATGGGTGGCCACTCTGTGGTTCGGTGTGTTCGGCATTGTAAATGTATGAGAGGGTAAAAGGAAAAGAAAAAGAAAGAATTTTTGATTTTAAAGTTTTGAGTTCGGCTTTGAACTTGATTTTAAATTATCCACAGGAAATTTGTATCCTTGATTCAAAATTTAAATAAAATCGAATCTTCGAGCTCAGACAGCAACTTTCCAATCATAAAGTCCAAATTAAAAATTTTACCATCCTGGCTACCGAAATTTCACTCAAGGAACCAAATCTTAACGAAATTAAAATTCAGTTTTCGAATGTTAAGGTCTAATCTAAACATTACAGATTTGACTTTAAATTTCTACAAGGAATCGAATTCAGGTGCAAAATTCGCATATTAAAGTCCCAAATAGGATTTACCACCTTCTAAATTTGAAATGTGATTCTCACTTTGTTGTGCTTTATTCTCACTTTCAAGTTTGGATTTTGAGACTCGATTTTATATTTCGAATCAGAGATTTGACCTTAAATTAGCCACAAGGAACCCAATCTTCAAATTCAGAGGCAAAATTCGAATTTTGACGTCCAAATTAGGACTTAAAACCTTTTAAATTTGAAATGTGATTATCGCTTTCTGCTTCATATTTCGAGACTCGAATTTTATATTTCGAACCTCAGATTTGACTTTGGAACGAAATATTTAAATTCAGATGCAAAATTCGAGTACTAAAGCCCAAATTAGGGTTTCAAATCCTCTAAATTTGTAATATGATTAAAAATAATATAAACAGTCAGCTTTAAATATTAGGCTATCAACATCACCCAACAAGTGTTACTAAAACAGAAATTGAATTAATAAACTATTTACACACTGCATAAGATATCAACCTCACCACAACAAACGTTTCAATGTGCGTTTTTTGGCAAAAATCAGAATATATTTTTGAATTTTGTTTATTAATAATATTTGATGATTTATTTTTATGAAGTCTTAGCTCAAAAATTCAAAAAGAAAATTAATTGCGGTCATATTTTTCTAACAAATATTTGTTCTCAAACAGACTAATTAATTCACCTGTCGTTATTTTATTATTGGGGAAAATCAATCATTCAGTTACAAAGGTCAAACCACATGGAAAATAAATCGAGAGAAACGCCATCCATCATGTACAAAAACTTAGAAGTAGTAGGTACTTGAGACAGCAGAAAAATAATTATTTTATTCTACGACCTTTAAGAACATTTTACTTTTAATTATTTGTAACAATGGGAATTTTTTAGCTTAGCAACAAAATAATACCAAATTTTCCAAAATTATGGAATTAGTAATAGGTAATATGACAAGGACAAAATAAGACATCAGAAAATGCTTGGGATTTTGTTGGGTTTTATGAATATTTCACCACCGTTTGCTGAAAATTAACAGCATAAACTCACAAAACACTATAAAAATATTAACAATTTCCGGAATTCAGTGCCTATTTAAACTAAACTACTTTAAAAGTTTATTTTTTGCTCGTTTTGCACATTAATTAATTTTGCCCTAACTTAGAAAAAGCGATCGTTTCCATCGGCTATAAATTACAAAACAATAATTTAAACGGCAGGAATGAATCCATTCAGAATCTTTTTTCTAAATTTTTCTTTGGCAAGAATTTCCCTTAAAAAATTCATTTTCTTCAAGTTATTTTTATTTATGTTCTTTCCAGATTTCGCTGTATGAAATCTAGCTTTTCAGAAGTCATAATATTATAACTACAAATTCTGATTTAAGGATAATTCAAGTCTACTTAATTTTATTCCCAGTTTGGCAGTTAAAATAAATCTTAAACAATCAAAATCCCAAATCTAAATTAATTGAAGTTACTTTTCTTCTTAAAATGATTAAAATATTTCCTTTTACTTCGATTAATTGCAACGGCAACTGAAAAAGTAATTCGTTAAGCGTCAGCTTAGTTTTTGTCGAATTCCATCCTTCTGTGTATTTTCGTAAATAAAATATGCACAAGGATGAAAGCCTTTGGTTTGAATTCTAGGTTCTTCTTTAATGAATATTTATTAGAGAGTGTATCATGGTAATAAATTCATTGCCTGAAGCAACCCCGAAACAGTCTATCTGAGTTCGTCTTCTACTTAGTTTCGAGCTAAGTGATTCGGAAATAATTGACAAACATCAAACAGGAAGTACGCTTTCTATTCTTGGCGAAATTCAATTATCCTGCAGGACCCGAAACTATGACGTTTGGATGTGATTCGCATTAGAAAATGTCATCACTGCTGATAGAATGCATTAGCGGAACACATTTCGAAAGTTGATAAATTTCCCTTCATTACTACTTCATTACATGAAGCTTATATTGATAGTTTTCGTTTTTGCTTAGAATTAAAGCTTAAATACGAATTCGAAGTTGGAGTTTTATGCAAACCTGTAAGATCATTTTGGTCTTTTGATGTCTAAATAAATTATCGAACGCCTACTGAAATACTACCACTTAACACAACCAATAAATCCGGACAGCAAACAATAAAGGAAAAAAATTGCATCAAAGGACAAAGTCAGAAGCAGACTTTGAAAGAACAGCGGTAAAGTAAAACGGAAAACACTCGGCTTGTTTGTTTTTCCCCCCACTTTTTACAGGTTTTCTTCGTTAGAAATACGACATGTGAATGCGTAAGATAATGAATGTTTTATATTAATATTACCAGTGAAATACGCTGTTTTAATAGCAAAATAAAACTATTCCTATTTTGCATCTCCTAAAAAATTTATGTATCAGTTAATTCGTGCTAAAACAATTGTTTCGTTAAAAATCACTTGCCAAATAGCTTATTACCAAGTTTATTAGAAGGCAGAAGACCAGCTCTAAATACTAAATATTCTGCGTTAAATCCACCTTGAATGGGTATTTAAACCATGTTTTACAAATTAAAAGCATTTTGTTTACTGCTGACAATGCTTCGATTTTAATGATTTTAACAGAAATAAAGTTAACTGAAACTTCATAAATAAATAGTTTGATGTTTTCATTAAAAATAAATTCAAACGTTAAAAGGAAATTTGTTAATTAATTAACAACAAAAAACAATCCTCGCAATGAGTAATTGTTTCATAAATTCTATATGTAAAATGTTGACTTATTAGATTTTAATTTATTAAAATTTACATTCGAATTGAATGCAAATATTTGGTTCTTTGTGAGAAATTTAAAATTGTATCTGAGAATTTAAATAAAAAATTCGAGTTTCCAAGTACGAAGCAGAAAGTGAGAATCACATTTTAAATTATAAAGTTTTAAACCCTAATTTGGGTTTTAAGTTTCAAATTTTGTGCCTGACTTCGAAGATTTGGTTCTTCATGGGGATTTTAAAGTCAAATCTGAGATTCGAAATATAAAATTTGAGTCTCGAAGTTCGAAGCACAAAGTGATAATCACATTTCGAAGGTTTTTAAACCCAATTTGGGTGGAAATCTAAAGTCAAATACGAGGTGTAAATGCATGCCACATTGAGAGGAATTGAAACTTTAAATTTGCAAAAGTTGAATCTTAAATTTGGATCTTCAAATTTCAATGTTAAATCTTTCTTTTTCTTTCTTTCTTTTCCCTCTTTTTACAGTGTCGAGGGGGCCGGCACTCTGCCGTACTGCCGGTTCAATGTTAAATCTAATTTTTTTTATCCGAATTTTGAATTAACGCCGGATTTCGAAATTTAAGTTCAAAATAAAACTATTCTAGGAAAACAGAAATTGAAACTTTAAAATTGGAATCTTAAAATTTCAGTCTCGAGTTTAAATTTGAAAATTCCTTTTTTTTATTTATTCGAATTTTTAGTTGTTTTTTTTTTGAGAATTTATTGTCGAATTCGAACTTTAAGTTGGCTGAGTATTAAAATTTTACATTTAGAAGACCTGAATTTCGAAATTGAATTTTAAGCTGGAGTATTGGAGTCTGAATTTAATTTCAATTCAATTCTTTTTTCAATTTCTAATTTTAGATCAAAGCTACAGATTTTTCATTGAAATTTTAGTGTCGAGTTTAAACTTAAAAATTACTTTTTTATTGGAATTTTTAGTGGAGAATTTTATGTTGAATTTCGAGTTTTAAAAGAGACCGGGCATTAGAATTTTAAATTTAGTCACTTTGGATTGGTAAATTGATCTTTAAACCTCAAATATTGAGCCTCAATTTAAAGATTTGATTGTTTTACGAATTTCAAATTTTAAATCAAAGCTGCAAATTCTTTAAATAATTTAAAATTGAATCCAAAATTCGAAGTACAAAAGAGTAGTGGAAAAGCAGAAATTTAAACTTTAATTTTACAAATCTTCAAATTTTAGTGTTAAATGTGATTTTGAAAATTCAATTTTTATTCGAATTTTAAGTTCTGAACCAAAGGCACACGTTTCTCGTGGACAATTTGAAATATATAACTCGAATATTGAAGTCTAAACAAGGAATCGAATTTTTGGGCTTAATTTTGCAATATAATCTTTGAAGTTTGAATGCTGAATTCCAAAGTTTAATTTGCATATAGGTTAGAATTTTTCTGCTTTAGTTCTGTTCTGACTGTATAAAAGAAAAAGATTTTTGCACGGTTAAATAAGCTAATACAAATTGAAGGGAACATTATAACGGGATATTCCACAAAAAACAGGGTTTAATATCGCTTCGGCCAAGAGAGTATATTGTAAAACACATAGCTGTAAATAATGGCCCAAAGCTTTTTAGGTCAACGCATAGGCTATTTCTGCCATTGTTTAATGTGTTTTTGTAGATATATATTTCCAGTTTCAATTGTTTTGTCAGCTTGGAGCGTTATTCATTCCAGTTTTGTTTGTATTTTCATATAAAATCCTTCTTATAATACCAACATAACATAAAAAGCTTCGATATGTAACAGCATGACACTTGTTTTTCTGGTAAACATTTTGAATAAATATTGAAGATGGATATTTACTCAAAATGTACGCGGTTTTTTAATACCAACCAACGTAGCAAAGTCAACAAAAGCAAAAAGCAAAAAAAGTCGTTTTGTAAGGCAACCGAAAGACGAGTCTGATTGATAAGGTATTTCGGATTTTTATTAAAAATAAAATGGATCGCAAAACAAGAGCCCTAAGTCTGCTCTGAATGTGGTATAAAAGATACGAAGTGTCGTGACAGTCATTAAATAAACGTACTTCTCCGAAATTTCCCTGACATATTACAGTTTTCAGTTCCCCTAACATTTCAGGTTTTCCAGGTCACCGGGAATAACGATTACGCAACGAACAAGACGGTGGTGAATTCTGATACGGTAGCTTAAATTGGTTAGGACCTTGGTGAACACTTCGCCGGAAAAATAATTAGAAATCTTGAAATTATTTACACGGGAACGGGCAAACGAACTTCTTCTTATTTACACTTCAGAAACGAACGATAAATAACCAAAAAGGCCGAGAATAAATAAGTTTATAAACATTCTTTAACACTTTCAACCCTATTGTGGTGTCATTGTGCCAGTCTAAAGAAGACGTCAGATTAAGTTGATATCATCAATCACTTTCTCATTTTGCATTCTCTAATCGGCATTAACTTCATATAGATGACGTTTCCTATCCATCCCATTTCACAAATGATTAGCTACCATTACCGAATCGATAATATTAATATTGTCAAAATCGAACGAAACAGATATGTGTGTACTGCGAGATTGAAGTGGAATTCGAGAGACACATTTTCAGATGTCAGGTTTGCCTTGAACTATTGTTGTCGAAAAAGATTTTGTCAAATTGTTTACATTCAACCAGATATTGGTTTTTGAAAGAAATACATTCTTATTTTGCCCTAAAGTAAATAGTTAGTAACGCAAACAAAGCAAATAAAAGTGATCAGGTAAAGGTGTACGACCCCAAAATATCTCATTATTTTCTCGCGCCCCTCTTTATAAAAGGAGTCATTATGTTAGCTTAATAGATCGAGAAAATTTAATTAAACGTCCAAAGATTAACACGTTTCTGAATATTAAACATTTGCAAAATAACTTTCAATTTTATTGCTTCGCGTATCCCTCCCATTCAGCTTTTAAATTGCTCCTCTAAATGCCGAAAGAAAGAAAATTTCGATTCGGTCTTTAATTATCGCCAGAGCTGTATTTCTAATCTAAATAACGTTATATTACTCATTCTTGATAAAGTTACAGCTTTCACGATATCATAATTCATTGTACTTTATTATTTTCGCCTTCGTTCTAGGGAAGTCTGGATTTTATATATAAATTTTTCTACTTTATGAATGCGTTTTCCTTTTTTATTGTTCTAAGGAGATTAGGGCACCCTGTCCGCGGAGTAATAACTGGAATTACATAAAAATATGATCACGATAAAAGGAGGCTTCCAGATTTATATCCGTTCTGAAACGCATCCTTTTCCTTGCTACCAAATTGTTGAGAGAAACTTGGCAACGATCAGAATTTTTATTACAAAATTATAAACGTGAGAGGTAATAACACACACGAAAACAACCTTATTTTCACCAATGAATTCTACCACGACAAACGATAGACATTTTAATTGCTGTTATTCTGTAAAATTTCCAGCTTATTTCTTCTCTTATGAGAAATTTTGCAGATCAAGTTTTAATTTTTATTAACGCGAATTTCTTATCACAATCTAAACGATTTCATTATATTAATCCAGTAAAAATAATAATTAAATTCCGCTTAAATTTCGCGTAGAAAAATTGTAAAGAAATCGTTCTGCTTATTCTCAAAGCCCATTTTAAGGGAACGAATTTACATTTTATGCGAATTACCCTAAAATGGTTTCACACTTTCATTTAAGGGATCATATATCATCGTTATCATCAAAACTGTAAGGTTATTGCACAAACTAAGATGGTTCGTTCGCACTAAAGCCTTAGAAAATTTTCAATATGAAATTTTGAGAAAGGAAGGATTTTGGTTATGATCCGTTTTAGTATAATTTCCATGCTAAATTTGTATACAGTCAAGCTATATTTTTTAAAGAGGAATTTTGTATATAACTAACGAATGAATTAATAAATAAATGAATAAACTAATATACTGAAGTGATATAAGATATAACTCTTAGAAAATTTATATTCTTTATTTAAAATACAAGTTTGGAATAATACCCTTTTAGGATGCAAGTTTTAAATATTAAATTATGTAAATAGGTTAAGGTAATTTTAAGTACCTATTGTTATCATCTGTGTTAAAACTTGTATTATATTATTGTATTTGTTGTAAATAGTAGTCACAGTAATGTTTTATGTATATGTACGTAGAAAGATGCTTGTTGTAAAACAAAACCAAGGAGTGGGAGATTTTTGGGATAACTAGGGAAGACAAAAAAATTGACGAATAATAAATAACAGTTGATAAAACTGAATAAAAACAAAAAAGACGTGTTCATGAGTTTTCTCTGAAAACTCATATTATAATAAAGTTATCTCAACAAGAAGTTGAATTCTCATTAATAAACAACAATCACGAAGTGAAGATAAATTACTAATTTTGGAATTGGATTTATTAAATAAAATTTTAAATGGAAATTGGGTAAACAGCTAATAATAATCATAAATAATCGAAACGGATCATTAATTGGACAAAGAACGATATTTTGGTGGGATTACTCAAAAGAATAATTGATAGTGAGTGAGTGTTTTTAGATATAGATTTGTGTTAGTTTTAAGGTTAGAAATAAGTTAGTGTGTAATAAATCTTGCATATTTAAAAGTGGATAGAATTTATTACTTTATTTAGTTATCAAAATTTAATAAACGAATCCTTCAACGGCCCTGAGATAGAAATTTTGATTTTTAAATATTTAATTTTGAATTCATAATTTTTTTAAAATTAGATTTGCTGACTAATAATAAAATTGATAATTTAAGAGCTAGTTTGGGATATTGTGTGGAGCACTTTTCTTAAAAAAAAATAAAAGGCTGTGACCCTATCAAAATAAATAAATGAGTAGTTCAGTCAATCAGTAAATAAATAAATAAATAAAATAGTAGATTTCCCCTTTGTAATATATTTTATTAAATTGTGAAAATTCTATATACAGGGTGTTCCGTATCGTTATGTTCAAATTTTGGGAGCATAAAATAGACTTAATTCTAAACTAAAAACACAAAAGTGGTAAGTCGATCTTTATTCGTTCTGAAGTTACAGGCCTTTGAAATTATAAACCAAATTATAAATGAAACGTTCACATAGTTTTTTATTTTTGAAAATTGACAACGCGTTTTTTAAATTTCTATTTAACTTTTTGATTTTAAAACTGAAAACTCTCCAAACTTGATTTGAATATTTTTAAACTGTAAAACGTTTTTTGCCTTTTAACCTCTTTCGAAATTAATTTTCATTTAATAAATCCCTTTATAAAATCGAACATTGCATCTTGATAAATAATTAACAAGTCGTTTTATTTACAGAAAAAAGACAACCAAAAAGAAGAACAATTAGGGCAACTACCAATTACAAGTGAGGAACATAATTTTCTTTCTTTGATTTATTGAAGCACTTTATGAAGAAAACACCGAGTTTACTTTATTTTTTCAAACGATATTTTAGTGATTAAACCTTAGATATAACATACGTTCAATAAAAAATATACAAGTTAGCCTGGTATTTTGCAATTATCAAATGCAACTAATTAGAAACTAAACTATTATTTTAGTTACCTAGTGCTAATTTATTTATTTGTTTAAATATATTTAAAATTTATTAAAATTATTGTTTTATTTTCTTAGTAGTTATTTGCTTGTTTAAAGGGTGAGCTCTAAACTTATTTATTTATTTATCAGTGGGGTCAATTGTGTATGATTTTTGGACGCGTGATATTTGTGATGAAATTCAAAATCCTAGAAAGACTTTCTATAATCAAGGATTAGAAGTTTAGAACATTTTTTTGCCTGTAGCTGTAGTTTTGAAGCTGCTTTTGCTTCGACGGGCCCAGCTTAGTTAATAACAAAGTGTCGCCTGAACTTTGACCAAAGATGAATTCGAAAAAACAGAAGAACAAGGAGGAAAAAAGTAGTAGAAGAAGAAGGAAAGAAGAAGTAATCAGTCACAAAACAAACAACCAAGAATGTAATTATTTAAATCACGATCACTTCTGCGACTTTCTAAGGATTCCCAAACACTTCTTACTATTTAGCAATCTGAAGGTAAATATCGGTAACATATTTAAATTTCATGTTGAATAACAGATTTCAGAGTTATTAAATTAAAACCTTCAATAAAAATTCCAAAGTGATTCAAAATAATGGTTTTGTTTGTTTCAGCTAAGTTCCACGTCGTTAAAAGGCGTTTCCAGAGGCGAAAACATCTTTAATTCATTGAAATTGGATCGAAATGCAATGAGTCTGGGCTTTTGAATTTTCTAAATTTTGAAAAGGTAGAGTTATACTTGCAGGTAAGAATGCAGGCTCTTTAGTGTTAGTCAGTGTTTGTGTGTTTAAAAATCAGCGAATTTAATTCGATTAATATTATTTGCAATCAACGGGTGTGCCGGTTCGGTTTCCAGAAGATTTTATGGTTCATGTTCGGGATTCAGGAAGTCTGGATTCTGAATCAGAAGATATGTGTTTTTTTCATAGATATATGTTCAACGTAATTTAATCCCAAGCTATCTCCACATTCTTGTACGTGCTCATCTACCACCTTTGGTTTTAGTATATTTTTATCGGCTTTCCTTTTCGTTTTTCGTACGGGATACAGAAAACGAACAATATTTAGGGCTTAATAATAAACAAACACATATTAACTAACGGTTATCGTGTAATAACCCTAAAAATTTATATTGATTAATAATGTTATATAATCTACCATTCTTCCGTTTCATAATCGCATTTATTATTTGCTTTGTTTTTTCTACGATTTTTAAAGGTTTCAGTTCAGTACTTGCAATTAACAGTGCTTTGTATTTCGCAACAAAATACCACAATTTACAATTTTTAAAGTGTTTCGAATTAAATTAATCAAAAATAGGTAAATCAAGGAGCCAAATGACTAGCAACATGAGTTTTATAATAGCATTTAATAAGTTTTTGTTGCACTGTAAAAATAGTATTCTTATGTAAATTGATTTTTAATCGAGTATTTTATGAGTAAAAACTTTGACTCACTCATACCGAGTATTTTCGGTTGTATTTGCATCAAAACCTTAGATTTTTCTCCAATTTTAGAAATTTAAACAATATAAATTTTTCGATAAAAATGCTTGAAGGACTTCCATATTTCACTTTTAATACTTTGACTGGGTACAAAATTTGTAATTAAATCAGGATAATCTGTCATGAATAAACGAGTCAGCATGCTTTGGCAATCCACTACTTCATTAATATAAAAAATACAGTATAAAGTGAGCTTAAAAGGTAAAAGTGACAATCTATAATTTTAGAACATTTATGCGCAAAACGTTTTCCCTACAAATACGAGAAATATAATGAAATACATGAAAGCGAAACAGAAATAGAATAACCTCAGCAACATGCAATCTTATTTTAGTAATATGATTTACAAGGCGGCTACATTTAAAGCTCGCTTATATTACAAATAACATGCTAGAAAATGACATTGGTTCCGTTGAAGCTGCACCGGTGCCTGTAGAGCTTTCCCATAGTCTTCATTTTATACGATTTGAAAATACTTGCGTTTTCGATTTTATATTTTCACGTATAAGGTCAACTTTTAGAACTTTTTTATGGGAAATTTAAAGACGATATGTAAGCAAGTGATCAAGGATTAACTTGATTAAGGCTTGTTAATATGAAATTATCTTTATAAAATCTATGAAAACTTGTTGGAAACTGATGAGGGTATAGAAAAAAATTTGAACAGCACATATAAACTAAAACTTTAGCTGAAATTTAGTAAACCTAAAAGATCTTCTTCGCAACATTTTGTAGAGTTTCCAGTCGATAATTGAGATTAAAATAAAATACAAAGCTTTTTCAAACCATTCTTAGCCAATTTTATTTTTAATTAAGTAATTATTGGTTGTTTAGTTAATCATCTAAGAACCAAAACTAACGATACTATTTTTCCATACGTAGAATACATGAAAAATACTTCCTCAAGGGGTGAATCCTTTAAACTTCGCGCCCCACAACTAAAACCTTAAAAAAACTAGAAACAAACTGTATTACTTTAGTTATTATTAATTTTAGTCACACACCTTACGGGAAAACAATTATTTTGGTTCTTTGCTTGTGATTTAATATCAACTGATAATTTATTTGAAATAATAACTGAAGCAAAATATTTACTTTGTGTAATGATTTAACAAACACGACAGTTTTTCGAAGTAATTGTGATTTTAGTAGACTAAATAAAAAAGTGTACACAGAAAAATGAAGGCGCTAAAACACACCATCACAAAGGGTGTTTTGTAAAAGGAAAAGGTTGGGCGAGAAAGCTCGTCTCGTAGCAAGCTACGTAAAGAATACAAAAAAGCCTTAGACACGTCTTTTGAAATATCATCGGCTTTATTTCTACGAAATTTAATATTTTACTAAAACAAATTAAAAGTAACTGCGCTGTTTTTGACAGTATAAACAAGAAAGCACAGTCGTTTTTGTTTTTTAGCATTTCCTTTTTGGTAGTAGTTTTGAAGCATTTAAGGTTTAATATATGTGAGTAGATATTGATTTAAATATGTTCGAGATTCTGAATTTATTTAACTCTGAACCTCTAAATAAACAAATCTTACATTTTTAAGGCTACGATAAATAATTTTACATATTATATTGCATCGAGTTAGGCAAATCGTTTACGCAGGTCCAAGGATAGTACCTTGTGGTACACCACAAGACTCCAATTAATGTAATTTTCTTTATAACTGCTATTTTATTACAAAAATAGTGTAAAATCACATTTTTCGGGTATTATTTCATTACACAGAAAAACACAGAAAGCTCCAATCGAATCAATCCAAGCACATTTTACAACTTTGTTTTTCCATAATTTCTCGCAAATCAAACATTATTAAAGTCCGAGCACCTCTCATTTAAATTATGAATACGAATATAAACCCCATTTTAAATGATTCGAACTGGTTGTGCCTCGTTTCATAAGGTGGAAAATCGCGAGCCTCAATTCCGAATATAGGTCAAAAGAAGAATCGTCTTGTTTCCTCATACATTTAGAGTCCGTAAAATAAAATATCTGTGTATCTCGCTACACTTTTACTATTTCACAGAGAGGAAGAATTGCAGTAGTTTGAAAAATTTATGTTTGGATTTATAAGCATTTGTTATGAAAATCATTATCAGAAATTGTTGTTTTTATACTGCAGTTGGGTTCGTTTTTCTGTTTTTTTGGGACTTTATTGAAAAAAAATTGTTGATTTGTTAAAATAAAAATGTAGAAGGTAAGGCTAAAACTAAGATACCACCCAACTGAAAAGTAGACTTATTTTCACAAGCATTCGCCATGAAATTTTTGTTTTTCAGAGAACAGTTGGGTTTGTTTTTCTGGCATTTTCAGGACTTTACTGAAAAACTTAATTTATTTAGAAAGAAATCTGGACACGTTTGAACACTTTTGGACTTCTTAATTGTTTTTACAAGCATTCGTGATCAGTCGTTATCAGAGATTTTAGTTTAGGTTTGCTTTCCTGGCATTTTCAATACTTTATTGAAAAAATTAGTTGATTCAAAATTTATTTAAAAAAATGTAGAAGGCAAAGCTAAACATAAAATATCACCCAATTAAAAAGAACTTTGGAAAACTGTGGATATATTTTTACAAGCATTCGTCAGGAAAATTATTGTCAGATTTTTTTTATATACCACTTATCCACAGTTGGGTTTGTTTTTCTGGCATTTTCTTGACAATTTTCAGACTTGTTTTCACAGGCATTCATCCTGAAAGTCATTATCAGACATTTTTGTTTTTCCTACTACGGTTGAGTTCGTTTTTGATGTTTTCAATCCTTTACCGAAAAGATTTGTTTATTCAGGAATGTAAAACACAAGGCCAACCATAAAATATCACCTAGGTAACTAAAGAGTTTTGAAAAATTTTTGGACTTCATTTTACAAGAATTCCCTGTGAAAGTTTCTGTTTTTACTACTTTATTAGTTTTTACACTACAATTGCTTTGAGTTTTAAATAGAAAACAAAAATTTGTTTGTAGCTTCAACAAGGCCCTAAAATGGTGTCCTGAAAATTATGAAAAATAAGCCTCTTTAAAAGAAAACCTAATCATATCTTTACTTTGGGCTTTGAGTAGAAAAATAAAAATTTTCTGGCAGTTTTAAAATTAATGAAAAACCCCAAAACAGTGTAATAAAAATTATGAAGGGCATCTCAACAAGAATAATTAATATAATATCATTGCTTCGAATTATAAGTACAAAACAACCATTTTCTTGCAGTTTCAAACAATTTTCAAATTACCCAAAATGATGGCCTGAAAATTATGAAAAATAAGCTTCTTAAAAAGGAGACTTCAGGTTAACAGAAAAATGTACATTTTCTTGCAGGTTCAAATAATTTTCAAGAGGTCTAAAATAATGAACTGAAAATTATGACAAATAAGCTTCTTAAAAAGGGCCGTTAATAATTTCTTTGTTTTAGCTGTTGGGTTCGTTATTAGTATTTTCAATACTACTGAAAATTTTGTTTATTCAGAAATGTAGAACACAAGGGTAACCATAAAATACCACCCAACTAAAAACGTTGGAAAATTTCATTCGTCGTGAAAGTTATTATCGGAAATTACTGGTTTTTATGCTAATAGTTAGGTTTGTTTTTCTCGCTTTTTCAGTACTTTATTCTCAGAGTTTTTTATTTTTTTACACTACAATTGGGTTTGTTTTTTGGGTACTTTCAGTACTTTGCTGAAAAAATTAGTTGACTCAATATTTAATCAAAAAAGAAATGTAGAAGACAAGTGTAAGCATAACTAAAAAGAATTTTGGGCACCTTGAAAAATTTTTAGACTTCGTTTTACAAGAATTCGCCATGGCAGTGATTTTCAGGAATTTCTGTTTTGCATGCTACAGTTAGGTTTGTTTTCCTGGTGTTTCAGTACTTTGCTGAAAAAATTAGTTGAATCAAAATTTATCCAAAACAATGTAGAAGACAAATAAGGTAAGCAAAAAATATTACCCAACTGGGCACGTTCGGCAAATTTTGAACTTGTTTTTACAAGCATTTGTTAAGCTTGTTTCTCTGGCATTTTCACAATATTGCTTAACAAAAAAATAGTTTATTAGAAAAATGTAGAACATAAGGTTAAACATGAAAAACGACCCAACTAAAACGAATTTTGGACACGTATTTAAATCAGGTAACTACTTATATTTAGATTATTGATTTAAAAGTGATGAAAGTTAGCGAACAGTGGAAGCGGGTTGAAAACTGAAAATAAACTTTACAAACAAGTCCGTTCATGACCTACTCTGAACGTCGAATTATTAAAGCATTCCATAAATTATTCCAACAAATGGCTTAATAGCTTTTGATACGTAAAAAGGAAAGAAGAAAAGATGAATATTATTCTGAACTTAACCGGATATACAAGCCGACTGTTTTGTGTCAAGGTTAGGAATAATTTCCGTTTATTATTAGGTGAATGCATAATGTATAAGAGAGCAATGTTGTGTAGTTTGTAATCGATGCTACTACTTTCTGTCTGACTTTGTGTACGTATAATCAACACTTCCTGCTATTGCCGCATTTATTTGAAAACCAAATTTTATTGTAACGGAAGATCTTTGCACCAACTGAGATTCAGGGAATCGCATGAATATTTATCGAAGGACGCCTATGCGACACTTTTAAAGAAATGCCAAACTCTTCACCGCAAAATTTTCAAGCGGGAAATAATTTAGAAAACTTGTAGTTTACGTACATTCATTCAGTATTTTGTTAAATTTTGTTTTAGAAAATTTTCTGTACCCGTTTTACTTCTTCACAAATTTAATGAAATTTTAACGAGCGCAAACGTTTTCATATTTCGAAGGCTGAAAAACAGATTTTTATTTGTAGAAGCACTGAAGCCACCATAATTATTAAAACTAAAAATGTAAATTTGGCAAATTTATACGACCAAACTGACATTAAACCACACTCCAGTTGTTTTAAATACATTTCTAAGATTTTCAAACAAAAAAAATAAATAAAGAAAGAAATTGGTAACTCGCGTATTTTCACAAAGTACAAAGAAAAATATACTCGGGCCAAAAAATAATTATAGCAAGGAATAAATTACAGGTATATTAGTTCGTAAACTGTTAATTTAACAGACTGCAGGGAAATTCTCAACAAGGTTTTGAAATCAAGGGCTCTACACGAGATTGTATCAGTGTATGCAAATACACTGTGTAATCTACGAATATCCGAAGCACATCTCGTCAGCACTCGTAAAACAGTTCATAAGTATTCATGTAAATTATGGAGGATTTGACAGAACACGTAAATAATATATAAATTTCCAAATAGAACTGCGATTTTTTATTCCAGTGCTTCGGATTAAATTATGTTAAATAACCTTTGAGGAGCTTCATTTCATTTCATGTTTTTTACAGCTTTGGTTAGGAAAAAGTCTTAAATATCATAAAAATGAGATTAATACTAAAAATACTAGGAATAGAAAATCATTATAGATAAAAATCACCAAAGTATAAATTAAATAAAAACAAATTTTATGACACAAGTTTGTATGCCTGTTTCTTTACTACTAAATTTTAAACATAGCAGTTCGAATCGAATGTACAAATAAAACTGAACAAACACTAAAAGCCAAAAAACCTGAACAAATAACATGTTATAAACAAAAAGACCAAAACAAGTGGAAAAAACAGAAGATTCGATTGTTTACCTGTGGCTGTTTGTTTAATCTGTAGTATTACAAAAATAGAAAGAAATATCGGATTACACTGATAATTCCTACGTTTTCCTACGATTTATTTTGAAATAAAATAAGCCCAATATACGATCTGACGTAGTGTTTTACATGTTTTTTTAGATATAGGTGATCACCGATTAGCAAAGCAAATCAGAAGTTTTTAAATTAGGTTTTTTGGAAATTATTGGAATTTTTGCTTTGGGGTTTAAGTAGAAAAGCAAAAGTTTGAGTGTAGTTTAAAAAAGTTTTCAAAGATCCTAGAATGGTGGTCTCAAAATTATGAAAAGCAGCCGCTTAAAAAGGAAATCTAATAAGATCTTTGTTTTAGATTTTCAGTAGAAAACAAAAATTTTTTTGTAGTTTCAAAAAAATTCAAAATCCCTACAATGCTGTCCTGAAAATTATGAAAAATAAGTCTCTGAAAAAGGAAACTTAATACTATTGTTTGACTTAGAATGTAAGTGCAAAACTAAAATTTGCTAGCACTTTCAAAAAAATTTCAGGCCCTAAAATAGCGTCCTTGAGATTATGAACAGAAACCTCCTAAAAACAAGACCTTTGTTGGGTTTTACACAAAGAAACAAAACTTTGCTTGTAGTTTACAAACTTTTTTCAACGGCTCTAAAATGGTTAAAAGGGAAACTTAATAATAATTGGCTGTGGATTTCTGAAGGAAAACAAATATTTGCTTGTAGTTTCAAAAAATTTTAAAAGCCCTAAAATGGTGTCCTGAATGTTACAAAATGAACCCTCTTAAAAAAGTTTCAAAGTTTTAAAATGTTGTCCTGAAAATTATGAAAATAAAGCTCTTAATAAGAAGACCTTACCTTGGGTTTCAAATTAAAAAACAAACATTTTCTCTTTCAAAAGCTCTAAAATTGTGTTCTAAAAATTATAAAAAATAAGCTTCTTGAAGAGGAGACTTAATAATACCTATGCTGTAGATTTTAAGTATAAAAACAAAAATTTTCTTACAGTTTCAAACAATTTTTAAAAGGCCCTAAAACGATTTCCTGAAAATTATGAAAAGAAGACCTACTAATTTCTTTGTTTTGGATTATACGACGAAAAACAAAACTTTCCTTGTAGTTTAAAAACACCTCTAAAATGGTGGCTTGAAAATTATTAAAATAAGCCTCTCAAAAAAGGAATTTAATAATATCTTTACTTTTTAAGTAGAAAAGCAAATATTTTCTTGTAGCTTAAAAAAATTTGCCCTAAAATGGTGTCCTGAAAATTATGAAAAATAAGCCTCTTAAAAGGAAGCCCTTTTAATATGATTAACACATCAAAAAAATCCAAAATAATTAAAATTAAAATTTTAGCAAAAGTCGGCCAAGAGACAAACTCAAAGAATGAAAGGGACACGCAAAACAAAACACCTTTTAAAGGCCTCTGAATTACGTGCGTACACCAAAGGTGTGTAATTTCACCCGGCTAAAAATTTTAGTCTACCTTCAAAGTAGCATTCGTACGTCTGCAGCCTAAAAAATTTCAAATTCCTTTTAAACTTTTGTTGGAGAAAGGTAAAAAGGTAAAAAGCGCTATTTTTCTCTTTAATTTTATTAATTCAAACAACATTTAATAATAATCCTTATTAATCTGGAAGTTGTTATAAACAACCAAAGCAGAATTTAAAAAATAATCTGAACAGAAACTGTATATTTCGGCATCATGGATATTTGATTTTAGAATGAACGGGTAATAATTTCTCTCCCTTCATCCAGTTCAAACAAAACCCTTCAGATTATGGTCCGTTTCAACAGCACCGAACAAATTTTCTGAAACGACCTCAGCTGATGAACACATTAACAACAAGGGTCGGATGATTTCCAGACTCCAAATGTAGACGAGCAATTATATCATGAAATGGGCATTACTCTGAAAGCTAATACAGGACTTTTGTTAAATACGTTTTTAGATATTCTAAAACTCAAATGGACTGAAAGAAAAGCTACGGCAGTCTATACCATTATTTATTATAAATTGTGTGTTGCGTATATTGTAATATAAAATTGTAAATGTACAGGGTGTACCAGAATTTTTTTGGTTCGAGTATTATTTAGAGTGGCGATTGAGGTTCCCAAGGAAAACAGAAAAACCCCGGGTTGAATAGTTAGGATAACGACGCCTGAATCGTAACAAGAAGTCCATGAAAAGTGGGCCATTAAGAGCGGCCATAGTGCTTATTTGAACGACAGACTGAAAACTGTCTCAGTTCAGTGGAATTGTTTACTCAAAAGACATTTTATGACATCCATTATGTTCTTTATTACCTTGCATTTCTGACCTAAGTTTTGTTAATCAAAACTTCTCTTGGAGCCCTAACAAATTCTACTACACTTTGTATGTTTTAGAAATTGAATTAAGGATTCACCTGTTTGAAGAAATATTTTTAAGAGATTTTAATTGTGCAAAATCCTGCCAATATTATATGTTTTTCTATACAGAAAACCTTAAGTTTCGTCACGTAATTGGCCACCCTCAATCTTCAAGACATCCATTATTCTTAATAAAATTGTTTAATAACTGCAAAAAACCTTATAATTAATTAGAGTAATTTAACTTAAATTTACACATACTCAAGTTACGTGTTCAAACAAAATTCGAACCATTTCCTGAACATTATTGTGGCGAAAAACCCACGAAAAGTAAAAAAACTCGAACCGCAATCCCAAGTGAAACCAAAACAAACATAAAACTCTTCAGTTTAAGATTACTCCGTACTTGAAAAAATTTCAATCTGAAAATACCCTTCAAGAAAAAGCATCGCTTTCCAACCCACGAACATTTGTTACATTTCAACCATTACTGTCTAAAACACTGAAGGATTCTAAATAGCAGAAGAAGTAACACGACAGCCCATTTTGAGGTGAAAGGTGCACTTTAAATAAATTATGTATAGAAAGAACAAATAGAAAGGACGTGCGTTTGAAATGCCTACGACAAAAACACGGCGACTGTGAGCTGTTTTAAAATTACTGAAAATTTTAAAAGGCGCCTTTGCAATAATGGCGTTTACAAAGATGTTATTCGAAGCTTAAGTAAATTTTTTAGAACGTAGTTTTGATACTTTTCGATTCTCGCGGGATTTTTTGATATTTTCTTCGTTGTTTAGAAATTCAGGGAAGAAGGTGAATATCCCTTGCTAGAATGATGTTTCAAAAAATTATAATCAAATTGTTTAAGTTTCCTCTGCTGAAAAAATCTGAAAAATAGTCCAAATTTTTTTGTAAATGTAAAACGTATTTTCATGTTTCAAATAAATAATTTTGCTCGATTTGTTTAAATTTCCTGCTGCTGAAAAAACTTGAAAAGTTGTCCAAATTTTTTGAAAATCTCCGGGATGTTTTCATGTTTAAAAAAAATAATTTTGCTCAATTTGTTTAAGTTTCCTGCTGCTGAAAAAATTCGAAACATTAGTTCAATTTTTTTGTAAATGTAAGGGTGTATTCGTGTTTCAAAATAATAATTTTGCTCCATGTGTTTGAACTTCGTGCTGCTGAAAAAGTCTGAAAAAAAGCCTAACATTTGTTTGTATTGCCTTGTTAAAAATCAATTTAATTAAATAATATTGGTTATGTTAAAAATAAACACGTAAATTTTCCCAAAGAGTAATTTCAGTAATTTTCCGATGTACTCTGCCACAAAATAGGGCGTTAAATCAGGGGAAAGTAAGTTAATTTAATTATCCCCTTTGTTGCCCTGCAAATGCTCTCGATTGGAAACACCAAGTTATGTAGGTGGACGTCTACACCTAACACGCTTTATTACACTTGCAAATAGATTTCACATAGGTGTATAGGTGTATAAATAACTTGCTATTTTTACCGATTCAAATTTGTTTGCGGTTTGTTTTCGACAGAGGGTTGTACAGCTGCAAAAGTAATTAAACGGTCTTGTAAAAAGGTGTGTTTTTAAACCGATTTTAAAATCGGACTAAATTTTCTGTTTGAAAGTAAGTTACATAAATCTACATTTTTGATTAATAAATACGCAAAATGTTAAAGGTACAAACCGATTCACCAGGGAAAATACAAATTATGTAAAGTACTTATTTGTGTTGACAAAAATATGGGATAAACGTAAAACACCGCGGATATTTTTAGGGCGTAAAACTGGTGTAATGTTTTGGTTTAGAGCTCGAATCGGGATTGTTAAATCCGGCATAAAATATTTGACATAGGATTTTTCAAACTGAGAGCATTTGTAAAGCAATAATCATGGCCTTCATTTTTTTTAAATACCTAGATAGTTATAATTTCCAGTTAATTTTGGAATTTTTGAACACTTGGAAAATGACCGAAAAGCTTCAACAAAACTAGTTTTTGATTGCAAAATTTCGGATGTTATTAACCTTTAAGTTTTTTACTTGTTGTACTTCTCATATTTTAATTCAATTGGACAAAAATTTCAGGTTTTGAGTTCATTAAGAGGTTTTAAATATTCTCCTTTAAAAAAAATTAGTTAAATACAAAATGATTGTTTTAACTCGAACGTATCGATTTCCTCCAAAAGGGCACTCGATTTTAAAACAATTATAATAATAAAAGCTATTAAATCCCTAAACTTTTATTTATAGAGCGGAAACATCAATTATAGAAGCTTAGTTACGGATGCGTTCATCTTACAGGATTATTTGATCGTCACGCCATCCAAATGGATTAATTCATTTGTAGATTTACCTCATCCAACAATGTTCGATAAATCTCTTTTGTTACGGGACTATTTCGGCTTATCTTTCGTTTTAACTTCACGTATAAATTCATTTAGGCCTTTTTTCACGACCTGAAGCGATAGCATTGTTTCGTTCGTAATTAAAATTTATTTTATAAAAGCTTTAGAAATTACGTAGGAGTGGCTTTGAGTATAATTTTTGAAAACCTGAAGAAGGGAATACCGAAGGGAGAACGCGTGAGGAAATCTTGCAGATCATGGTCTTTAGTGTTTGATAAATTTTCAGTTCAGGGGTTGTAAGTTATCAATAATTCTATAAACCACACCAGACGTTACACAATTAAATGCCAATTAGTAACTTGATAGTTAAACCAAATGCTCAGTTAGTGGACCTTTGTTTGCTTTAGGTTTCAGCAAATGATGCGATTTTATTTGTACAAAAGCTCAAAATACCAAAATTTTGTTATGTTAGCCTTTTAAAATTATAAGTTAACCCTCTAACGACATGTCATTATTGCGCCATACGATGAAAAATTTAATGGATCAAATGGGTACACTCATAAACCTCATATCAATGCTTATTAACAAAACCAAATAATGGCTCATTTATTAAAAATTGCAATATGGAATGGCAATGACTCGTATCAACATGCACTACACAAAACTCAGATTTTCGTGGCCTTCCTGGTTTATTCTTCCCTTCTGGTTTGCATTTGAAGATCATCTTCGGCCATCTCTCGTCTGGTATCCTCAATAGATGTCCAAACCATTTTAGACTTTTACGTTCTATTCTGTCTATAACTGTATCGGTAGCTTCCATTCGTCGTCTAACTCTGTATTGGGAATTCTTTGAAGTCTTGAAATCCTAGCACTTCGTCGCAAGTAGTCTAACTCCACTGTTGTTAATTTTTTCTTCATTGCTTCTTTCATGGTCCATACTTCGCAGCCGTAACCCAACAGTGGTTCCACTAATGTTCGACGTATTCGCTTTTTATTTTTGATGGAGATATTCTTGTCCCACCATACACTATTTAAGCATCCAATTATCTTCCTGCTCTGTTGAATTCTGTTTCTAATTTCTCTATCTCCCAGGCCATTCTTATCTATTTCTGCCCCCAAGTATTTGAAATGTTCAACTTGATGAATCCTCACATCGTCGTCTATAATTATTTCAAATCTGGTACCCGAGTTAACCACTAAGTATTCGGTTTTTGTCATACTCATCTGAAGTCCCCAGTCTTTATAAGCTGTATATAGTCTCCTGGTCATGAATTCCAGATCATAGGAGTCCTGAGCCAGCACCACTTGGTCATCTGCGAAATTAAGGCTCGCCAGTGGGCTATCATTTATCGGAATTCCCATTACTGCACAGTGTCGTTTCCAGTTGGCTAGTACCACGTCTAGATATATATTAAATAATAGGGGTGATAAACTGCAGCCCTGTCTGAGTCCCTTTGATGTACTTATAGGATTAGAAAGTTGTTTTCCTTGTTTACAGTATGAGATGTTATCTTTATAAAATTCTTGTATAAGTCTTATTAAGTGAGTGTTGGTCTTCATTAGCCATAAAGCTTCCCAGAGTTTATCTTTTGGAACCGAGTCATATGCCTTGACTATATCTACGAAGGCTACGTTGGTTTCCTCCCCCTTACTAATTCTTTTTTCTAACACTTGCTGTAACGAGAATAGGTTGTCGATACATGAGCGACCCTTTGTAAAACCGCTCTGATCTTCACTTACTTTATCTCCTATATCATTTCGCAGTTTAGTGTAAAGTACTTTTCCAAAAAGCCTACTACTCAATCGTCTGTAGCAGTTAGGGTCCTTTTTATTTCCCTTTTTGAAAATTGAAACTATATACGATTTCTTCCATTCCGCTGGTATAGTTGTTAAATTGATGCTTTTGTTAATTAACATTGTAATTCTTTCTATTAGGGCTGGTCCTCCGTACTTCAGTAGTTCGACCGGTATATTACCTGGACCCGGTGATCGTCCATTCTTCATTAATGTTAAAGTTTTCAAGAGTTCCTCCTCTGTTATGTTTATCTGGGTATCAGCTTCATCTGCCATTAGATTTTGTGGTCCCATTGTGGGCGGTTTTCCGTTAGTAATTGATTATAGTGTAATTCCCAATCTTTGAATGGTATACAGTTGTCCCAACCACTTCCTTTCAAGGCTTTCCAAACTTCTGTTGACTGCGCTCCACCAATGTAACTCTCAATACGTTGGCACTGATGTTCCCGGTAACAGTTTTTCTCTTTGGTTATAGCCCTTCTTACTTCTCTATTTTTATTCTTATATTTCTCTCTGTTGTCGTCAGTCTTATCACTTAACCACTTACGATACAGTGTATTTTTTTCATCAATTAATTGTCTAGTTTCTTCGGATACCCAAGCAGAGGTTTTTTTTGTTTATTTGGTTCCGTTCTTCCTAATGCTTCTACTGTTGCTTCTCTTATAGCTTTCTTCAATACTTCATACTCTTCTTCGAGTTCTTCTCGTACTTGATCCTTTTCTAACTTTTCTCTCAACCTTCTTTGGTATAGTTGTCGAATTGATGGTTGCTGCAGTAGTATTAATTTATATCTTTCATTTTCTGTGTCTGGTATTTTATTCGTGGGTGTTTATCTGAAACTCACTTTACTAATAGAAGTCATATAAAAATACCTAATTATTATGTATAATAGTACAAATCATCCTGACGAAGGGGTCACGGGGGTAATTATTAAACAAACAATTAAACATCATGAGCGAGCTGATTATAAACTTGCCAACATACAAGCTATAGAAGACGTCACAATACAAGGAATTTATTATATGCTCACACATTAACATAATACAATAAACAAGCTGACTACAATTTTTTTTAAAGCGTTAGGAAATAGATTTCTGGTTGGAGGAGACTTTAACGCTAAGCACACACCAAAATTCTTAGTTGAATCCTGTCTTGAACTTATCTCTGATCACACACCAATAATAGTTTCCACATTAACCGTCGTACTTGGAAAATCAAAACGACCATCACATATATCAGCAACATAGACTCGAATTCCTTTAGGGAAAACCTAGATCAAATGTTGAATTTAGAAATACCCCTAAAAACTACACTTGATATAGATTATAGAAGAAACAGTAGAAGCCTTAACTAAAGCTATACAATTGGCGACATGGCAAGCAACGCGAAGACACAAATTATAGAGGAATGACCTATAATTTTAAAAGAAAAACTGGCTGAAAAGAGGAAAGCAAGGAAAAGATGGTAACTAACAAGGGCTACATCTGATAAACAAAAGTACAATAAACTTGCAACTTCCATAAGTTTAAAAATGATTCAATACAAGCATATCTTAGAGGACTAACCCCGACCCATGGATTTGGAAAGCTACCTGTAAAATAAAATATCCACAACAGCCATCATACAGACCAAGCGAAAAAAATTGGATATCCGCACGAAGAAGATGTTCTGGCTCCTAGGACGGAACTCTCCACTCAGCTTGACAAGCAAGGTGCTATTATATAAAACCATGTTGGTACCGATATGGACATACGGAATCCAGTTCTGGGGATCTGCTAAGTCATCGAACATCGAGATATTACAATGATTCTAAAGTAAAACTCTCCGCGCAATAGCAAGCGCCGAATGGTATGTGAACAACCGCACACTCCATAACGATCTGAAGATTCCATGGATCAAAGATATCATCAAAGACTACTGCAGCAGATACAAAGATCGGATTAGTGATCATCCTAGTGTTCTAGTGTCAGACTTATTAAATAATGCCCACACAGTCAGACCTTTGAAGAGGACAAAGTTTAGTGACCTCACAAGTTAATATTGTAAAACTTATATACCTTATATACTGACAGGAGGCCACTCTTGGTGTTCCTCCCCACAACACATTTGCTTATTAGTCTAGATCTAGATAGACTAGTTGTAAATACGCAGTTAATAAATTTAAAAAAAAACAATTAAAAATCCATCAGCCTTCTACCAATCATCTCTAGAGTTCTAGAAAAAATAATCTTAAAAGGAATAACACCAATATAATCGACGAACATCAACTCATACCTACTCATCAGTTCGGATTTAGTAAAGAACATGGAACCATAGAATAAATACATCGATATTGTTCAGCTGTGTATAGATATAATTCAAGCTTTTGACAAAGTTCGGTATACTGACTTATTCTACAAACTGAAATATACCTTCTTCCCACATCCTGTGTATTCATTATCAAAATCCTACCTCACCAACAGAACTTTTAGAGTTAAATATCAGGAATCTCACACTGGCCTGTTTCCAGTTCTATCAGAGGTACCACAGGGAAGTATTCTTGATCCAACGTTGTATTCTATATTTACCGTAGATTTACCAGAAACCACTCAAACAATATGATTGCTACATATGCTGACGATAGAACAATATTAGCGTCACATGAAAATCCCATTGCTGCCTCTAGAATGGCTATAGCGCTGGAGAATAAAACCCAACAAAACTAAATTAACACATATTACCTTCGGACTGAAGGGTGGAAACTGTCCCGGGGTAACATTAAATGGAACTCACATACCACAGGAAGATTGATATGGCGCCCACACATCTTCACCAAAAGAAATGCCATTTTCCAACTTAATCACAACGCTTAGACAGAAACAAACAGCAAATACTTGACGATGAAAGTCATATTCTACATATTTCTAGAGAATGCTCATAGGAGCATTAGTCTTCATAACATGTAATAGTTATTGAAGAATTCGGTTAAATCTTTACATAAGATGTACTTATAGAGTGTAATAACAGGCAGGTTATGCAAAATTTTGAGTCAATAACTAAAATTTTCATGTTAGCTTTCATAAAATATTTACAGTTTATAGAAATTAAAGCAATTTTTTCAGTGGAAAATAATTACAAAAAAATACCTGTACTACCAAGTACAATAACTATCATGTAGCTTAGTTTCAATACCAAATCAGCAATTTAACTAAAACCAAAGCATTGATCTAAACTATTAATTTTTTATGTTTGAAAACCAACAAATAATTATTAATTAATCTACCTGATTGAACGCCTTATTTACAGTTTAAAATGTTGCTAAAAATCACTCAGACTAGCTTTTGGTATGACAAACTCGATATGTATGCTTACGAATTTTCCAGATATTCGACTATTTCCTCGTAAATTTATACATAAACTTTATGTATAAAATTTTACTGCAATGTTTGTTACTTGAATTCAGGCAAAACTTCCGGATACAAACATCGTAAGTGTATTAAAGTAGAGAAAATGTGGATTTTCATGAGTTCAACTTTTATGCAGTATTTTGTAAGTTATGATTCAAATTGTAACTTAAATTTCACAAATTATTGTTAATACGTGCCCGATATGCACCATTTTCCATTGTTGGGAATATTTTAATGTAATTGGGGAAAAAATTCAAGCTTTTTGTTCAGCAAGGGGGCTATAAATACACTGCAATTATTTAAATATTCTTTGAAGCTTAGTTTAAATATAAAATAAGCTTTTTAGAAGTTTAAATAATTTTTTTAAAGTTGGTGGTATGTCAAATATCTCAAGCAATTCCAAATAGTTTTTGTTTATAAACAATGGGCTGAGTTGCACAAACTACAGGATGTTTATTCAATGATATTTTAAAGTTGGAATTCATGTAATTTTAGAAAATACAACTTAAACCAAAGAACTTAAATTACACGAGAAAACCATTCAAAAACGAATCATTAATTATTTTTATGCACGCCATTTTTCAGAGTTAAAAATCATATTTTAAAAACATGGCAAATAGTTGAATGTTTTCAGGCATTTGTTGCCCGAATGAAAAACATATTATCTTGTTTATTTTTTCATATCAAAATAATACGTTCTTTTCTTAAATTAACTTAATACTTCAAGTTTTACATAATAAAATTTCGTTTCCTGCTTTACAGAAAATGCTAAGTTAAATAAAAAGTTAAAAACCGTAAAAATAAATTTTACTAAATTTAAGGCTTAATTAAAACTCGCGTTCGCTACTAATTTATATACTGTTTCAAAGCAGTTTTTTAAAGCTTTAACAAGGTTAATTCAGTAAATTTTTTCATCTAAATTAAAGTACTTCGTTTACAACAAACCTGCTAATTAGTTAAAAAGGGTAATAACAAAAGTGCTGGTGTATAACTGACAAAGTCTGAAAATAAATTGTAGAAAAAAACATGCAGCTTGAAAAATCTCCTGAATTAAACTGGATTATTCTAATATCAAAATTTATTTTCTTCGGGCAAAGAGTGTCTTTGGAAAAATGGTTAGAATAACGATTTTCCTGAAACTTTTTACATATAAGCAGAGTGCAAAATAAATATAAAATCAAGTGAATGAATAACACTCACAAGCTTTGTTATGTCAATTATACAACAAAATCCAAAAATTCTGAAATTATCAAGGTTGCTACGAAGCTAAACTCATATTCAGTTGAGTTATGAATGTTGTTTCTATTTTAGAGCAGCCTCAAACTATTTTGGTGCAGCTTCAATATTTGAATAGTTAGGGCAAAGCATCTCCAAATTTAAAAAAAAATTAAATTTTTATTTGACATTTTCGTGATTTTATGGAATCTGACATCAAGCTTTAACTTGACATTTTGTAAATACCTGCGCTCATACAAATTATAAATTATTAAAATGTATTCTCTCAATTCCAAAACTGGCAAAATTAAATATTTTTAATTTATTTGTGCGACTTTTGTGATGGGGATTAAAAGTTTATAATTTGTATTCAATAAACAGTCAACTTGAAACTGAATTTTAACCAAAATCCGCTTCTGATGGATTATAAAGTTGAAATTATTATGTGACTACAAGCTACTAAGGCGTATAATCTTTCCGAATACAGATTAAAACGCCTCAACTCTACACAGCTGCTGAATACTTAGTTTAATACCTAACACCCCGTGACACTTAAGAAATAGGAAATTATCAAATATAACAGCTAAGCTTATCAAGTGCAAATCTGGATTTAAATAATCAATTTAGGGGGATTCCAAAATCGTTTAATAATTACCTCAAATTCATTAATTA
The DNA here is from genome assembly GCA_963082815.1 of Melanotus villosus. Taxonomy (NCBI): domain Eukaryota; kingdom Metazoa; phylum Arthropoda; class Insecta; order Coleoptera; family Elateridae; genus Melanotus; species Melanotus villosus. The sequence continues at coordinate 40,397,666 of OY720427.1, forward strand.
ATTAACTTTTATTCAAAGCTAACGCAATAAATACATAAATGTAAACACCTTCATTTCTAATTTTGGAAAAGCTTCTGCATTTACATGGATAATTCACATCCTTATTGTGGAATTTCGTAACGCGAGTGCGATTATTTAAAGCCATTCTACCGTTCCGTGATACAGCGAGCTAAAAGGTTTGAAATTCCCAAGAGATCTTCATAATAATTAAAAAGCGGGGAAAACGTACACCCAAAGAAATAAAAGAAAGCGTCATCGTCTGCCGATATACCATGCTTTGATATAGCTTGAAATTAAACCTCCATTCCACTTTACAAACAGCTTCCACGGTTTAATTTTGCTTTTTAAACATTAAGGTTTTACAAAAAGCTGGTTTTGAGCTTTAATTATTTAATATTGAATAAATCCGAAGTCATTCGTTAACATGATTTAATGGAATAAAATCATGATCAGGTAATTTTTAACGAAAAAATACAGCGCGTTTTTATTAAATAAAAAAGCTAATAATTATTCAGGCGAAAATATACGATGTTATATGACTTCGGGCGCTTTGAATACATTTTCTAACCCTGCTTATTTATTTATGTATATTCAGTAAACCCAAAGGCGTGCATGTAATATACATTTCAGATATTCGTTACCTTTATTTTAATTATTTATTCATGCTTGTTTTTATAGTTTAAAAATAACGGGGAAGTCTTTTGTTTGAAATTACAGATTCTAATCAGAGTAACGAGTTCGTTTTTTAATTATGTTGTATTAATATATAGCAAAGCCAGTTTTAACTGATGTTTTACATAAATAAATTTAAAAATAAAAATATAATCAAATTTCCCCAAATTTGAAGAATACATTTGGCAACAATGCTCAGCTGAAATAGCATTGCAAAAATCGTATTTTAACTGAACGATTAAATTAGATTTTAAGAAAGTTCAATTTCAGTAATTATTATTTCCTTTGTAATTAATTAATGTTGGGTAGACAAATAACGCAGTTGCTATAACAGAAATGTCAGATCTGTCATTACAAGCTGTTTATTTTCAATATATTGGGTATCCAATAAACCAATTAACAATTAATTTTAGTCCTTAAAGCGACAGAATGTTTAACCCCCTGATCCCCTAGTTGTACGTTTAACATCAACCACAATCAAGAGAGCCTATAAAGTTAACAAGTTACTATTTGAAGTTTCAAAGCACCTGCGAATTTCGTAGTTATGAATAATTTACTTATCGGAATTAAAGGCCTATGCATATTTAGATGGATGGGATAACTGCGGTCACTAAGTTTCATTGGATGCATTCATGAATGCAACTACTCGGGCTTTCATTAACCAAAAGCTTAAATTTAAATCCAGAGTCGCTGAATGGCTGAATGAAGGGAGGTGCCGGAAATAATATACAGTTCGGTTTTGATTGGTCAATTTCAGTCACCACATTTTCATCGACAACTGAAAAGTTTGAAATAATTAACTATGAAAAAGCGCATAAAGAAAATCTGATCAATGCTATACAGAAACAATAAATTGTAAACGTTCAGGGCGTCAAGTAATGCCGATTACCTTTCTGAACTTAATCTTAAACCGCCCCTTTCGAATTTATAACCCCGCAAATCTGAACAAATCGTCAGTCCATAAAAATTAAATCGGTTCCTTCTAACCACTAAACTTTTATGCCCGAATTAAAATGCAATCATACCGTAGATTAAAGCCCTCAGTCGAATACGAATCCGATTTTAAAATTCGTTTTTGAAACCCTTAATTTCAGAGCAGGCTTAATATGGATTTACTTGAATTGTCAGAAAATAGGCAGAGATTATTCCTTGGTTTCAGTCGCCTTCAAAATAAATTTTTTGATTAATTCAGTTAGCTTGTAAATCTTGCAACTAATTTTCACAAAGGAGGAGGTTTTCCTGAACGAATGGACTATACTACTGTAAGATTTAAATCGGCAACCAGGCTCGATTGTTGAATCATAATTTCAAGTTTCGATTTTAGGTATAGAATTTGTGCCCGAATTCCTTGTTCCAACTTAAATTTCCTAGCCTGATAGAACTAAATTTTCATTTTATAGAAATAATTGACGTACGGCTAGCTCACCTTGTTTTGGAATACATCCAGTATACAGAAGTGAAACATTCTTGAAGTCATAATTTGTATTTGAAATCTCAAAGTTTCTCACGATTTGGACTGCAAATCCAAAGTTCCAATGAAAGCTCTGCTAGGAGTTCGAATTTGAATTCGAATTTTAAAAATAAAGGGCTCGTAATCGACTTGAAGGTTCCAAATGGTAAAGTTTGCATTCAAAAATGACTCTCTGATTTGGTGTTTTTAAGCAAAATTCGTATCCTGATTTCTTTCGTTTTTGATTCTCTAAAGTTCTAAAATATAGTTCGATTTGTTCTAGTTTTTGACTTTCGAACACATTTCGATTTATGTCTTGCTTATAAAAGTCTACCAAAATCAAAAACAATGCGATTAATGGAATTTTCAAACAAATACAGGGTATTTAAAACATATGTTCGGATATTTTACCCACTTATAGATCTCATCGACACAAATAAAAAAGTCATGATAATCATGGGTCCGAAAATCAAGCTTTTTCGAGATATGGGTTTTTTTTTGAAAATAAATGTTGCTTGTTATTTCAATAAGTTTCCCACCCATTAAAACTAATAGTGTAAATAAAACATTTTAATTACATCTAATTAAAGTACATGTTCTACATGTCCTCCTTCCATTTGTAGATACACATCCTTCGCATCTCCGTAAAAATGAACGGCGCACTCTTGCAAAGATTCCCGGATTTATATACCAACAGTCTGGCAGGCATGTTCTATTCGTTCTCGCAATTCGTTTAAATTATTCACAGGGCTTGAATAAACTAACGACTTTAAATACCCCAAATACAAAAGTCGAGTGGAGTGAGGTCAGAAGATCTAGGTGGCCATGCAACTCGACCCCCTCGCCCTATCCACCTGCCGTTGTAATAGTGACTACTACTGGCTGTACCTATCTCGGAAACGGTTGATTTTCGGACCCATGTTTATCATGACTTTTTTGTTTGTATAGATGAGATCTATAAGTGGATAAAATTTCCGAACATATTTTGTAAACACCCTGTATAATTGTTTTTTGTTGTTTTTTTTTTTTTGAAATTTACGAAACTGCTTTTATTTTTTGTTATTTATTTATTGGACGAAAGTTACGCTTTTAATATTCTAAATAATTTCCAAAAAGAAATTTTGATATCTAACCTAAAAATATTTTTTTCCTAAAGGAATTAATATAGGTAAGAGATTTTGTAATTTTAGGATTGTTGCCAAAAAATGTAGTTTTCTTTTAAAACTAACTTATTAAATTTATTTCGTTAAATACGAGGGGGGTTCACGCCAAAACTGGAACAGTAAAGGGAAACTACAAGTTTTTGATTTCATTATATTGTTCGTTTGAACATTGTGGGCAAAAGCATGTCTAAACAATTTTGTTTCTGAAATTTTGTCATCACTTTTTAGGAATTAGTCATAAAATTAAAATTGGCAGTCTGTTTCCTGTTAACATCTCTAATTATTTAGTCAACGGTTAAAATATCTTCTGCTAAGTTCTAACCTTAGCCAAAACATGAAATTTGTAACTATCTTTGATCAATCCAAAATAGGTATTTGCTTTGTGCTTTGTAATCACAAACATATTCACCTTTTGCAATGCCTAAATTAATCTGAAGCTGATCACACGATATTTACATCAGCATAAATTATAATTATTAAATGTTATTATAAACTTTACGCCTATCATGTACATTGCTGAAAATGTATCTTTAACTGATATGTAATTAATTTTGGGTATAGAATAACGTCCCAAACACAAAATGCCCTGAGCAAACTATTATTTTGCAGTGATTTTCTGCCAAAATCTGTAGCATTGCTATTAAAAGACATGAACTTTAGCAGACCTTTAATATCTACCACAATTTTTAAAAATACCCGAGATCGGGACGGGGAATTTCGAAGATATAGCAGAATGCCCAAATTTCCGGTTAGATCACAACAAATGTTTAGAAAAATGATGATTCGATGTACCAATTAACGATAATTTTGTTTTCGTTGTTTAGGTTGCCAAAACTTTCTTTTCCTTTTACCCTTTTATGTTTTATACCTTTACAGTGTCGAGGGGGCCGAACACACCGATCCGCAGAGTGGTCACTCATTCAAGTTCTGACCAAGCAGGTACTGCCGTACTGCCGACCCGCTTGCCAAAACTGAGGATAAAAATCGTTATTTGGGGAGACTTACTTAATAAGAAGATATTTCGGCAGTGTTGGATAAGCCATGGTACGATTTTAACCATTTCACTATTGAGAATAAAAATAATGAAATTTCGGTATTAATTTAAAAATTCTAACAAATTATGCTTCGGTAATTATTTACAATATTTCTCCTTAGGTGAAAGTCAGTTAACGAATTCAGCAGGACATATAATTAATATGAACAAAGCAAACTCTGCAGAGTTACGTACGCCTGAAACTTAAGCTCAAAATCGTCCTTCCAGAATTGTCCTAAATGGACGTGTCGAAGTCTGAAATAACGGAAGTAATTCATTTTGCCGTGAGACTCTTCAGAGAGTTCTATTTAAGGACGAAGAGATATGAGAAGGGTTTTCAATTTACTTTTTTACTTATATACACCACATTAAGCAGAAAAGGAAAAAAATAGCGACCTTTTCGATTGAACTCGGATTTATAAGGTACGTGTCTACTTCGGTTACAGAATGAAAATATAGCATCCGATAAATAACCTACTCTCTTTAATAATACTGAAAGGGAGGAACTTTTCAAAAATAACTTTCATTGAAATCCGGGAAAAATCTAGGTGAAAAACACAAGTGTAAAAGTCTGAAACGTTTTAGAATAAAAGTCGGTATCCCATTAGAGTTTCGCAAAGTAAGAAATATCGCGTTGTTATAAAAATGCCCGAGTTTGCTGGATATGTATAGACAGTCAAACGTGATTTGATCTTTATGCATACGAACGAACGGTGATGAAATTCTGAGATACTTCGAAAACAGTTTGGATTTATATATTTTAAATAAGATTTGTCTCCCACAATGGCATTTACGAAAATTTATAGACCCCAGGCAATGTTATTTTACTGTAATTTATACCAATAACATCAAAATCGAATTTTGGGCTATTTGAAGCTTGCGCAATTTATGATACTGGAAATATAGTACGTTTCTGCTGAAAACAGAAAGCACACAGCAATAAAGTTTGATTTAGAAATAATGCTTAATGGTTTACTTGATCACAATCATTTCAGTCTCATGTAAAAATAAAGTCTAAGTGCAATTGCGATTAAATTAATTTATAGTGGAAAACAAAACCTTCCAAGGTTTTTTCGTTTAAAGCTAACGAGTTTGATTACTTCAAAACAATATTAACTCATTCATTAATATCAATTAATTTTTTGTTCAATTAAACGTGTTCGTTAATCAAAAATGGCCTTAAAACCGTTTTCAGGAATTCAAATCTAAAGCGTTGCCCCAGAAATCTAGGTATTTAAATAGTTTCAGCTGGCACCTTCGTAAATAACAACCCACTTTGTATACTAAACAAAAACAGTTTTAATTTTGTTTTTATTCTGAAAACATATTAAAGCGGCTTTATGAAACGATGTTACGTTTCAGAACTCTCATGCTTTGACATAAACGTTTGAATTTGCAAATTACACCTTAAAACATAACACCACGAGAAAAATTATAAAATCAAATATCTGTTTGCAGCACAGTTGAAACATGTTTAAAGCACATAGTTGGAAAGTACTACAAGATAACAGACACTGAAATTAAACATAAACTTCTTGTTCCTAGCATGTTAAACTACATTATCCGCATTATTTAGCTATGTATACGAGGTTACAACTTAACGCTATGCATTAGTGGCATATAACTTCCGGCAAACCTGTGCTGAAACATAAATAACGTAGTAAAGTAGCTCAGGTTTATACTGCAATAAATGCGGAAATAAGTAGAGACGTCATAAGTTATACGGATTACTACTGTACAGAGTGTATGCTGTAATCATAATGAGTGCCAAACTTCAATAACAAGCGATATGGTAGGTCAATGATTTCTTTCTTTTGGCCAGTTCACGAGCTAAAAAATTTGCTCTTCGCAAGGTACCTGTCATTAGTTATTAGTTTTTGTAAATCACTGTCTTCTTTCCTTGTGCTATGCTCATGATAAATGGCAAATTTTGGTGACAAGCGACGTGGAGCTGAATCAATCTCATCTTTCTCTTTTTGACATGGTAGGTTGGTAATTTCTTTCTTTTGACCTGTTCACGGGTGAAGAGGTTCCCTTCTCGCTACATACTTTTTATTTTTCTTTAAGCTCCTAATTTTTGTAAATCACCATCTTTTCTTTTTATGTTATACACATAATGAGTGGCAAAATTTAGTGACAAGCGACGTGGAGCTGAAGCCCTCTTATCATATTTTTGACATGATAGGTTGATGATTTCTTTTTTCTGCAGTTCTCCTTACGAGGAGAATAAAATATTATCTTATTTCCTCATGCTATGGTCACAACGCAAAGAAAACTTAGCGATTAGCAACGTGGAACTGGGAACTTCCGATCTTTCTCGTTTGTAAGTGTAAATTAAAGTTTTTTGATCAACCCTTTTAGAAGCAAAGGTTTCTAAAGCTCCCTATTTTGAGCATCAGTGGACTTTATATCATGTCCATGTGATACACTCTGTATGTTAAGATTTTGGCACAAACAATTTTGGACTTTTTACTTTTGAATTATTATCAGTTTCACTCCATACGTCATTATTTTTCGATGAATCTACCATAGATTTATATCCCTGTCTAGATTTACTTTAGCTGTTCTGCTCGGACTTTTTGACTTTTGAAGAAAGACTTATTATTATTATTGCTAGTTCCACTCCATAAGTCAATTATTTTCCCGTGCCCTTTTTATCTACGAATTTATCGTAGATTTCTATCTCTGTCTAGATTTGCAACTTAACGGTTCTTGTGAGACAGGTCGGCCATATTTAAATATGTGATTGGTTTGTGCAACGTGAATCAGCACGTCTTTCAAAGAGCTTGTTTTTGTTGGGCCTCGTTGTTTATTTAAAATCAAACAAAAATTTTTCCTGCATTGTGGGAACTCATTTGGAGCACAAGCCTACTTGCTCATAAACCATTATTTAAAAATGTTTCATACACCCTTTAAATTTAAACTCGCCGCTTTACTGTAACTGTATATACCCTGCGACTAAGAAAACCTGCAACTATGAAACCAATGTTGATAGTTAATTCAGATTTTCGTAGGTCGGCATACTTAGCAAGGGAACAATCAAAACTTGTTATAAATATACTCCAAGGTATGTTGATGTTGTATAAAACCTTTATAACGAGAGCTCTTCAAGCATTTCTAGCATGATTTATAAACCTTGGCAGTAATTTGCGGATCCACACTTATTAGTTAGTTAAATTTGGAACGCGCTGGCATTTAATAATACTAATATGATAATTGTACGTTAGACTAAACTAGGTGGGATTTCCATCAAATAAAACCGCCTATTTGTTTAAAAAAGAATACAGAATAAATCCTAAAATTATGCAATTACTTAAGATTTGAAAATTTAGTTTAAGTGATTCTTAGTCAAATCTAGGAAGAAAACAAATTTATAAATTTATAAAAAAGAAATACTTCTCCATTACGTAGGCACATTATTTTCAAACCTGATTCTTCCCATTTTAACCTGTACAAAATGAAGCGGTTGTATTTTCCTCTCTGAAACGCTCTTGATTTAGGAGTAACTCTATTTACGGGGTGATTTATTCAACTTTGACTTTTATAACCTGTAAAATTTAAAATCCAATCTTATTTCACGAGTTCTTTGTATTTGATACGTGTTCCTGCTGTTTTAATAAATGTTTCAACCTTTTCTTTTTACAAGCTGTAGTAAACGTGTTTTTAATTTTAATCTTTTTGTAAAACCCGATGAATTTTAAATTTGCCTCAATATTACTTTTTAAGTAGCTTTTTGTTGACCATAAATAATTATGCGTGGCAGAGATAAATCTGTCAGTCAGTTTGTCAATCAATTGCTGCAAATGATAAATAAACAGCATATTCCAATATGTACTTTTGGCTGATTTGTTCATTCCGTTATTACTGAGCTGCTTTAAATCCGGTATTAAATCGTACATAATCTCTAACCAAACGCTTTCTCGTTTTTGTTATTCAACGTAAACGAGAATTTAAAAAATGCTGTTCAATGAAAATTCTTTGTGCTAAATGAAATGAAATTTCGTAAACGTAAAGCAGGTAAAGCAGGTTACTTTTAAGATTTTAGAAATGTCAAAATTTAGACAGGATATCTAAGAAAATTATTTAAGAAAACAATGCCCAACTTTCATTAAAAAATGTGCAACATTTCTCTCGATTAATAAAACCTAAAAAACTGCTGTTAATTTGTAAATAAGAAAAATCTGTGCTTTGTGATCGGCCACTTCAGTTCGTCAGGTTGGCAGGTTGCTTTTAAGATTTAAAAAATGCCCAAAAGTTAGACAGGGTAACTAAGAAAATTATTTAAGAGGAAAATTATTTAAGAAATCAATGCCCAACTTTCATTTAAAAATTTGTAACATTTCACTCGATTAACAAAACCTGCAAAAAGTGTTGTTAATTTGTAAATAAGAATCTGCAAATGACAAGTTTTCGTTTAATTTTCAAGGCCTGAATTCGATAATTTGTATTTTTAATATATCAGTTAATTAACTTTCAAATACATGATTTTCCCCACTTGATTTCTAAAAGTGTTGAAAAACTGCTTCGTAACCAAATCTTCAGGCATCATCACATTTTCAGTAGGAAATCGATTTTAAAACGCAAGCTAAAGGGTAAAGCAAATTAAAGTGCCAAAATTTTGGTTATTATAAAAAATGTTGCAGAGTCTCCTTATTAACATTATTTGTTGGCCATGTCAAAAATTAATCAAAGTACGTTTTAAAAGAAGCAAACAGTGTGGCATTTAAATAATATTTCGTTCACTTCTCATAAAAGAAAACAAGGTAAATCTTAATGTTTTCGTTCTGAAGTGAAGGAAATTGTTTTTTTACACTTTGGTTTTCTTTAAAGATAAATAATATAACATGAAACACACCAATATTATTTTAAAAACATGAAAAATTAAATGCTTTAAATTTTGATTCATTTTTACTTTCGTATTTTCTTTGCCTCTTCAGGGTTTTTTTTTCGGGTTTCGCGTATTAACTGTTTTCAGGATGGTTTAAATTCATATTCGTTTCCATCTGTTCGGATCTTTTATTTGCAACAAACAATATATTCTTTGTAACAAATAATTTTGATTTTAGTTAGAAATTTTATTGTAATTTTTGAAAGTTGTAATTCTGCATTGGGCATCAAACAAGCTATAATTTGGAAACGAAGCATTTGACCTAGCTTAATGACAACATACTTGTGCTGGTTTCAATGTTCAATGTAAGTTTAAAAAGGGAAAAGGGCACTGCAATTTGTTGTAAATTTCCATTTTCACAAACCGGTTCGTACGAATTTAGGAATCCATTTGTGTCAAATACAATAACATAATGCAAAATTTTCAGCAAAGGGATTTAAAAATACCTCTCAGGATCCCATATCAAATCATATGTCATCCTGAAAATGATCACCTTTTTAGAATTGGTAAAAACGAAATTTCTCACAGCCCAAAAGAAGAAGTAAACCAAAGTGCAAAAGCAAAAACGTTTACAAAACCTACATTTATTAATGATGCATAAAATAACATTGCCCTTCGGGGTTGAAACCAACCTTATATACACCGAGAACCCATTTCTCTTTGTACATTTTCTTTCGTTCGTTGTGTACGCCATCGGTTTGCAATTTTAGTGCGTGACGTCTACGGTTTGAACACGATTTCTGTTATCTTCCACCACATACCAGTGAAGCATGAAATAAAGCCGAGAATTTTAAAATGGATTCCAACACACACTTTGGTTCATTTCAAATTTTGGTTTGGGAAATCTTACTTTCATTTTACAAATGGTTCGCTTTGGGCAAATATTTCAAATCCAACAAAAAATTTCATCACTTTTCTATTAAACCTGACGAATATTGCTTTTACACGTAGCAAATCAACAAATTAAGAATGAAACACGTTTTGCGTATGTATTTTTTAAATAAAATTCTAAGAGAGTGGAAATTTTGGAAATAAATCTAGCTGGTTTTGAATTTATTTGTGACTGATATGGTTTCAAAATTCGATCCGATTTTCGTTCGTAATGGTTGCGTCTTTTTTTAATGGAGTTAGACAACCATTTAATTTTTAAACATATCCCTTTGCCGTTTAAATGTTTAAAAATAACGTTTCAATAGTACGGTTTTAACAAATCAAACACTGAAAATGAAAATCCTGAAACGACTAGCAAAGAAAGTCGTTAAAATTGCAATCTTTTTAGTTTAATTTCATTTTCGTTCCCTATGCATCCAATTTGCCTTCGTAATATTTACGAATAATTGAGCTTACAATATACGAATTCACCACGATGGGAATTTCTCTATAAAATAAAATAAAATCCTAATAAATCTCAATAAAATTGTAATTCTAAAAATTTTTTAAAATATCAAAACATGTACACGCCATCGATTTTTATGAACTTTTAAATGATTTGTTACGTACCTTTGTGGCCAAACGCTTTGAATTTCTTCCAAAACGCTGGGAATTTTTGAATCTCTATAAAATCCTAATTCTGAATTATTTTTAAAAATAATAAAACATGTACTCGCCATCGATTTTTATGAATTTTTAACAGTTTAGTTGCACTTTTTCCTGGCCAAACGCTGTGAATTTTTCGCCAAACGCTGGGAATTTCTTCCAAAACGCTGCGAAAATCTGCAGTTATTATTTAACAATTTTCGTTTGGATACAATTTTCCTTCGTAATATTTACAAATAGAGGTTATAATGCTCGAATTCACGTCGATAGGAATTTCATTCTAAAATGTTTTATGAAATAAAATCATAAGTTTTGAATCTCAATTAAATCATAAATTTCAAAATTTTTAACAAAACATTTACCTACAATTTTTATGAACATTTAAACGATTAGTTAGGTTTTTTCTGGCCAAACGCTGAAAATTTATTTCAAAACACAGAATTTCTTCCCCAACATTGGGAACATTTTCCCGAAAGCTGGACAAATGCGCGGTTATTTAACAATTTTCGTTTTTTATACACCTAATTTGTCTTCGTAATACTTACCAATAATTGAGGCTATAATTTATGAATTTAGCGCGATAAAATTTTCTATGCAAAGATATCTTATAAAATAAAATTATAATTTTTAAATCTCAATAAAATCGCATTTCTAAAAATACTTTTAAAACTAACAAAACATGTACCCACCGTCGATTTTTGCGAATTTTTAACGATTTGGTGGCATTCTTTTCCTGGTCAAACGCTGGGAATTTCTTCCCAAACGCTGAGAATTCCTTCCCAAATGCTGGGAATTTCTTCCCAAAAGCTGAATACTGTACAGTTTATTATTTAACAATTTTCGTTTGCTGGGGATCTAATTTGCCTTCGTAATATTTACAAATAATTGAGGTTATAACGTATGAATTTCTACACAAAATGTCTTATAAAATAAAATCGTAATTTCTGAATCTCCAAAAAATCATAATTCTACTTTTTTTTTAAACAAAACATATACAACATCAATTTTTATGAATTTTTGTTCAGTTTAGTTGTTTTTTTTTCTGGTCAAATTATGGGAATTTCTACCCAAACGCTGGGAATTTCGTGCCAAACGCTGGGACTTTTTCCCAAACGCTGGGAACTTTTCCCAAATGTTGGGAAAATGTGCAGCTAATATTTTAGTTTTCGTTTCCTATTCATCAAATTTGCCTTCGTAATATTTACAAACAATTGAGGTGATAATGTATAAATTCACCGCTATATAAATTTCTACTTACAATTTCATATGAAATAAAATCGTAAATTTTGAATCTTAATAAAATCGTAACTTTAAAATTTTTTAGACGTAACAAAATATGTACCCGCCAATCGATTTTCAACAGTTTAGTTACATTTTATTTTTCTAGCCAAACTCTGGGAATTTCATCCCTGAAGCTGGGAATTTCTTTCCAAATGCTGAGAAAATCTGAAGTTATTACTTTAGAAGCGATCTTTTAGAGATCTACAAAGACAAATCTTTTAGTGCTATTTGGATAATATCCAAAGGATATTCAAATTCACCGACAGAAAGTTGAGCGATACGTTTTGCTACGCTTGGTGTTTATACAATTAGCGGAAAATTATTTGTACATAAACTTTAGTAATTGTTCTTAACTCCTTTAACTTAAAAAAATACGCGAAATTTTAACTTTTTACCTAAGTAATGTGCAAGTAGCTTATCTAAAACACAAAGTTCATTAAAAAAATCAGAAATATTTAAATTCGCGACAGGGTTTAAATTCGTTGCAGAAGTTGTAACCGAACTTTTTTGCTACATCTGATGTACGAATAAAAACGGGAAAGTTTCTCTGGTTTAAACGGGGAAACTTTATGACTGGCGCTACGTGGGAAAACCCGGTTGAAACCGATAGAATATTTACAGCTCTCGTTTTCGAACACAAGTGGTAAACTGTTGGAGCTTTAATTAAGGAGGAGCTTCATTTCTGTTAATTCTTACAAGTAAACAGCTACGTTCACGCAAGATATTCTGGCCGTATTAGTTTTCATAATATTTCGCGTGACGAAAGTTGCATAAAAAGTTGATAAAAGTTTCGTCGACAAAGGGCTTAAACGAGCGAATTTTTTCTAGATAGCGAAACGAGAAAAAAGGAACGGACGAGAATAAAAAGATCGTTACGAACGGGTTAATGAACAGACGCAGGGACATTCGAAGATTACGTGTTATTTGCGGAACGTATAAAAATACGAATAAATTTCGCTTTCGTTTTATATAATTGCCCCTTTACAGTTCAAACATAACGATTGTATGCATTGTTTGGAAAGCGACAAGCCGATTAAACCGCCGGCACATTGCGTTCGGCGGTACGGTTTGAAACCGCAACTGGCAGACTAGGATTTATATATTGGCTAGATCAAAATCAAAAGGACATAAAGGATCCGATTTCTTTGGTGGCGCCCTCTTTATTCGAAAGCCTGTTAACGAGAGGGTTTACATTCTACATGTAGATCTCGTGGAAGTAACACCTATGATAAAGTATCCGTTCCATTCGAGATCCACATGGAGTTAGGAAGCAGGTAGGCGACAGGCGATAATGGTAAAGATCGATATCGGCACAGGGCGCCGGATCTGAGAAGGGAGCGGTAGCTGCTGGGCTGGGATCTCTAATGTAGGTTAGCTGGAGCCGCTGGAGCTTATAGGGCGGTGGCAGGATCGATATCGCCAGCTCCGGCACAGCTTCCCACCTTTCCAAGCACCCGGAGCCGCCTAACCCACTAACCCAACACGCGCTGTGCAAGCAGCACGCTATTTGTCACCGCACGACGCTTGCTCATGCTCGTCGTCAACGTCGTGGCCCGCGACCACTTTAACTTGCGTTGGAACCAGCGCCGCAGCAAGGGCGGTGCGGAAGGTGCCCCCGCACCAGGCGCCGTATCAATGTAGGCGCCTAAATAGACCTGTATGATCATCTTATTTGTGCAAACAATGCATCTGCATATTTCTTACTTGTATAAAATGTTACGGAAATAAAACGCTTGTGGGTATATCCTTTAGAGAGGTTTATTATTACATTTCACAAAAAATGTAAAAAGGCGCAATCAAACTACTTTGCACTAGGCGCCAAATAGGGTTGCTGCGGCGCTGGTTGGAATCTCTACAATTAACCAATTTCCACAATTTGTGAACTTGGATTAACTTCAGAAATATAATATTTTCTTATAACTGGAAAAATTAACAATACCAGAGTTGGACAAGTTTTTTCACAAAATTTAAGATTTTACTCAGAAACGAAACAGTAAAAACTGAAAATAAACGTCACGCACGTGATCGCTAGGTATTCTAAGGACTACCTGATATGGAACTGCAAAAGATAGAAATATAATATTTTCTTACACCTGGAGAAATTAACAATACCAGAGTTGGACACGTTTTTTCACAAAATTTAAGATTTTACTCAGAAACGAAACAGTAAAAATTGAAAATAAAGATCACGCACGTGGCCGCTAGGTATTCTAAGGACTGCCTGATATGGGGCTGTAAAAGATAGAAATATAATATTTTCTTATACCTGGAGAAATTAACTATACCAGAGTTGGACACGTTTTTTCACAAAATTTAAAATTTTACTCGGAAACGAAACAGTAAAAATTGAAAATAAAGATCACGCACGTGGCCGCTAGATATTCTAAGGACTACCTGATATGGGGCTGTAAAAGATAGAAATATAATATTTTCTTATACCTGGAGAAATTAACAATACCAGAGTTGGACACGTTTTTACACAAAATTTAAGATTTTACTCAGAAACGAAACAGTAAAAATTGAAAATAAAGATCACGCACGTGGCCGCTAGGTATTCTAAGGACTACCTGATATGAGACTGTAAAAGATAGAAATATAATATTTTCTTATACCTGGAGAAATTAACAATACCAGAGTTGGACACGTTTTTTCACAAAATTTAAAATTTTGCTCAGAAACGAAACAGCAAAAATTGAAAATAAAGGTCACGCACGTGACCGCTACGTATTCTAAGGACTACCAGATATGGGACTGCAAAAGCGAGTACCTGGTTCCTTAGTTGGAGAGCAGTGTCCATCAGCAATGGGTTTAGGGGTAGGGGAGGCCGGTGCCTTACGGTCATCTTCGCCTGCGGACATGGCAAGAGGCCGGCATCCACCGCGGGCGCCGATGACCAGGTGCCGAATTCAGCACAGCTTACGCGATCACCGACCGTCGTCGGGAGTTTGTAAGCAACTGAACACAGCATCCCTGCTCCTGTTCGTACACCCCCAGGACCTATCGACGGAGACGCCGCACGCGCAGCATCCCTAGTCCACCACGCCATGTAAACCTCTCCAGACACCTACCTGCACCACTCCGACAAAGAAGGGTGAGTAGGTACTTTATTTCCTCCCTCATCTCCATGACTAGCTCCGCATCGACGCTTGTTATTCTCTGCTGTTATAAAGTTGCCGCAATTAACTTTATCTGTCGTTCCGTCATAAATGAGCGACGAAGAACATCAAAGGTCAATTCAATTAATTTGGTTCGATCGGTGTCCTAATCGACGGACTCCAAGATCGCAGAACTGCTTTTAACATCCGCTTCATACACAAATTCCCGAGCCTTTAGAAGCTATTGCTGCTGCTGCTGGCTGCTGCTTTTGGGTTTGACGATGCCGACGGACTTTCTAAATGTCGTTACAAAAACGCCTTTCTCCCTTTGAAAACCGAATATTCCTCAAACACTTCAATAAACATCTCAACAACCCGTAATCTAGAGATTTTCAGCACCCTCAACCTTAGAAGAGTTCAATTAACGACCACTTCCTGCGATTAAACCACAAGAACTCCTATTTTTCAGTAGAATATTTTAAACGTGCGAAAACAAAAATTCACACCGAAATTGTATAAATTACCACCATATGATGTCCCAGTTAACTAAAATAGATTCTGGCACATATTCACGTCATTCTTGGGAAGATTAAATCGTATATTAAATAATTTCAGCACAAGTAGTTGTATACTAAAACTTTACTGTGGCAAAGACCCACACGTTGCTAATATTACGCATGAAAACAACATAAAAATGTTCCCGAAATTCTGTCCTGAAAAGCGCAAATATATTTTCCACGCATTTATCGTTTTACTAGCAAATAAATGTAATTATTTTCAGCGGCCAGCAACTTTTCTATTGAAATTTCTGCTGAAAAGAGAGTTATTTATCGCTTATTTGCCCATAAATGAATATTGTGCGCTATTTATCGAATACGGTAGAAATTATGCTGAAAATGTTTGTATTGTGTATTATATGTAAGTATATTAATTCTATACAAAATACCCTGCTAGTAATGACACACGCCTTTGTTACCGATATGTTCAGTTTTTCGATGTTGGAAATTTCACAATTTAACTTCAAACAGTAGGTCTAAACAATAATATATTCGTGAATACAATAAATTCGATTTATCCACAGATAAATTTTTCCCCACATTCGTATTACTTTTCACTTATTGGGCCCAAAATTATTTAAAATTTTCAGTTAAAATAAATAGATTTACTTGTTCTGCATTTCAATCAAATCAAGGTTTTCAGTTACTTTGCAGGTAAAAACTTCCCCAAAAATTCGCTTGGTTTTTTACTAATTTGGCCCAATTTTTTTTAGTTCATGAATTTGAGATAATTTAATCAAAATTCAAAATTTTCAGTTTCAGAGAAAACTGAACTCATCTCAAATTAACCTTTCAGCTTAGAACATTTCCTAATGCATTTCTATTCAATCTAAGTTGTCGGTTGCTTCATGGATAAAAAGTTGTTGTTTTACTAATAAGGCCCAAAAGAAGTTTTTCAGTTCAGTATTTAATTCCTACAGATCGTAAACGAAATTCGAAATTTTCAGTTTCAGAGTAACTATTAAGTGAAAAGTCATAACAACATAATTTTCCTGCTTGTTTTGCATGCATTTGAATTAAATCAAAGTTTTCAGTTGCTGTGTAGATGAAAAATTCACTTTGTTTTTCTCCGGGCCGGCGTAAACTTTTGCGGGACCGGGTTCAAAAACTACGCGGTGCCAAAAAGAAAACTTCTAAATAAAGTATTTATTATAAACACACTATACAGGATCATAGAGTATTATTAAATAATTTTTTGGCCTTTTTCATTGCAAAGTCTTTAATTACGTCATCAAAATTTACAGAATTATAAAGCGCGGGGCCGTCCAAAGCGCGGGGCCGGATTCCGGGGAATTTTTAGTTAAAATTAATAATTGAACTTAGAACTCATTTTACTCGTACTTGTACTGCATTTTAATCAAACCAAGATATTCGCTTACTACGTAGATAAAAACTTCCCCAAAAAAGCTTGATTTTTCGCCAAATAGGACCAAAAGAATTTTCTAGTTTTTCATTTGAGATCATTAATTTCTACGAAATGTAATCGAAATTCGAAATTTTCACTAAGAATTATTTGACTCTGCTTTGCATTTCCATCGAATCAAGGTTTTCAATTGGTTTGTAGGTAAAAACTTATTCAAAAATTCGCTTGGTTTTTTACTAATTAGGCCCAAAAGACCTTTTTTAGTTTGCAAAGATAATTTAACTTCTACAAATCGTAAATGAAATTCGAAATTTTCAGTTTAAAATAACTTTGCGGCTTGGAACAATTTGACTTGTTTTGAATTTCTATCAAATCAAGATTTTCGGTTGCTTTGTAGGTAAAAACTCATCAAAAACTTCGCCTGTTTTTTTACCAGTTTGGCACAAAAGATTTAAGATAATTTAATTTCTACGAATCGTAAACTAAATTCTAAATTTCTTGTTTCACGGTAAAGCTGAAGTCATCTCAAAATAAGTTTTCAGTTTACAACAATTTGACTCGTTTTGCATTTTGAATACTTCTCAGATAAAAACATCCTCAAAAATTCGTTTGGTTTTTCATTAATTATACCTACCCAGAAGAATTTTTTAGTTCACAAAGTTTTTTCTTTAAGATTAATTTCCTGAAATTGTAATCTAAAGTCGAAATTTTCACCTAAAATAAATAAATAAAACTGAAATATGACACAAAATATTTTTTCTGCTTAGCGAACTATTTGGTTTGTTTTGCATTTCAGTCAAAAATATCCCCCAAAGATTTATTCGGTTTTTCGATTTTCACACCCAAAAGAAATTTTTCAGTTTTAGATAAGAACATTTATTTTTCACGAAATTTTAGATTTTCACATAGAACACATAAACAAATAAATAAAACTGGCGTTTTCACAAAATAACTAAATTTCCTGAACTTGTTTCGCATTTCAATCAAATTAAAGTTTTCGGTTGCTTCACAGATAAAAGGGCCCCCAAAAATCCGCTTAGTTTTTAACAAATTAGACCCAAAAAAAATTTTTAATTCACAAAACTTAATCTAATTTTTAAGGATTGAATATTTCAGCTAAAACAAATAAATAAACTGAATTCTGTACAAAATAAGTTTCCTGCTTAGAACTATTTGACTTCTTCTGCAATTCAACCAAATCGAATTTCTTTGTGGATATTGCAGAACTTTTCTATTTGATTTATCAAAACTTTTCAATATTTGTAGAATTCTTTTTTGATTTATATCTGCTTTGTTCTGTTTCTGCACCGTCGATATAAAAATACCCAAAGGTGAATCCTTCCATGGCCAAACTGATTGATTTTGGGTTTTTTTTGGTCCAGCATCTAAACAATTAAGTTCTCGAAAATTTTAATTTTCCACTAAATATCCAACAAGGTAACCGATTCAACCAGCCATTTAAAATTGTTAAAAAATTTGATTAAAGTAAATAGATTTAAACCTCTTTATAATGACTAACGATGGGTTGATAGTGAGTATTTCAGTTAATGCCGTTGGATTATAAATTTCACGCAGCTTCTATTACAAGTATTAGTTACCGTGAAATGTATTCTATGTCGCACCACAAGAACACGAACATTCGCTCGCTGGAAACTGTATCTGGTATTACGTTAGATTTAGTTTTCAACCTGTGTTAGAAAAGGGTCCACGTTCAAAATTTATTAGACAATATTAATTAGAAAAATTCTACTCTTTGGAATGATTAAAACTTTGATACCACTTCTTCCTATAAATACTTATATTTAATGCCAAATTTTGGAAAATGCATTTTTATCTTTGTTGAGGGCGCATTTTAGTTTATAAAAGATGGCAGCTAAAACTTGAGTCAAGAATTATTTGCGTTTTATTTTTTGGTCATTATTATCTGAAATATCCTATTTCAGCTGTATGGATTTCCAAGACAATAAAAATTATCAAAATTTAAAATAAACCAACAAAAGGTGTGCTGTAAATTGATTTTTAACCATAATTTTACGTTTTTACATCTTACATAAATATTGTTCAAATACTTTCAGCTAAAATTTCAGAATATTTTAGTTAGGCTAATTCAAGCAATCGCAACAGAACTTACTCGTACCCTAGCTACCTGTTTTCTAGATTTTTCGGACTAATCTGACTTATTCGAATACAGCTAACAGAAAAGAGCCTCAACCTTCTAATATTAAATCATAATCTGTCAATCAAACTCTGCCAGTCTCCTAAAAAGAAACTGTCGATTTAATCTACCTATATAATTCCATTATTTGTAATATCACAAATAATTCAAGAAAATTCAGCAAAAAAGCGTTATGGAGATGGTCAACCGACTGTTACATAAAAAGCATAACTGGATGCAAAGATAAGTGGGCAGAGA
Source organism: Melanotus villosus (assembly GCA_963082815.1). Taxonomy (NCBI): domain Eukaryota; kingdom Metazoa; phylum Arthropoda; class Insecta; order Coleoptera; family Elateridae; genus Melanotus; species Melanotus villosus. The sequence continues at coordinate 40,417,117 of OY720427.1, forward strand.
AAAGCAAAACCCAAAGATGACAAGAGGCCCATTGTATTCTCAAGTGTAAAATAACTGCAATAATTCATTATGATGTATAACTCGAATTTCCGATAATGTATTTGTTGTTCCTCGAACTAGTTTACTCAAATTATACCCTTCTACCTATTTGTGAAATTCCTTGTGTTTTGTGATGGGATTTCGAGCACAATCCGCTTTTAACACTAGAAATACAAGCCTATTGTGAATACATTTTGCAGATTTCGTGTTTGCAAAGCAAGTGCTTTATATTATTAAGTTTAGCAAATATATCGCAGGCATTTTCTGATTTTTAGTAACAACTTAGGTTAACAGGATTATATGTCTCCAAAAAATAATTAACGCTCAAACTCTTTTCTACTTGAAGGAAGGACAATCACAGCTTTGGGGAGCTTGTCACAAATTTCTGGACATATAAAAGCTTCACCAAATGTTCTTCCTTATTTAACATAAGTTTTTTTGTGCTAAACTAAAACAGCAAATATAAACGACATTTAAATTTAAAACACTAAGCTAAAATAAACAATAACATTCTAAAATAATTCGTCCTTTGTTATTTCAACAAACGTTCGTTTCAAAGTTTCCTTATCCCTTTTGCGTAAATATAAGGCAGGAACAATAAATATTGAGATTGGACTCGAGAAGAAAGCTTTGCTAGATACAGATTACACGACTAATCTCTTTCAAAATAGTATCCACCAGCATTTCTGCTCTTACTTACTGAATGTTCAAGAATCACAAACGTCATTTTAATCCCGAATTAGTTCTAAACATATTTCTTTCCTTAATTTGGACAGAATCAACTAAAACGTATGAGGGTGACATGACTTGATTTTTTGCAAATTTGTTTTTATTCAGAAACGAATAATTTACAAAAAAAATGAATACAAATTTAAACGGGAAATGCTTGAATGAAAACAGAATAACTCATTTACATAATTTAACGTGGAGGAATGGTAGAACTTTTGCATTATTCTGTAATTTACATTTAATACAAAGTTCTTAAATTATAAAGTACGAAATATGGACACAAAAAGAAAATACTTATAAATTCAGATCAATTCTCAGAGCAAATAGTAGGCCCGTTAAACCTTAGGGGGAAAAGGTCTTCAATTTAAGGATAATTTTCGAAAATTTTTACTTCATTTGAGCAATACAAAAACCTCCAAGTTGTGGAAAAATTTCTATAAAAGGGGCAATTTTAAACTTTTAAAATAAATTGAAAAGTTGTCTTTTTTAATAGTTTTGTAAATTGTTTATATGCTTGAATTCTATTTTTCAGTTTGGCATCAAAAAACGGAGAAACTCAAGAGTTAAGATAAATAAGAAACCTTAAATTATTTGTGCGTTTGCGAACAAATATCTTTAGGGATAATTCGACAAAAAAAAACCTTAACTAAACAATTTGTAACCAAATTTGTGTCCTTAAAAAAGCCGAGGTACTTCCTTTATTTCGAATGTAACGTGTCAGGATATAAATATATAAAAATCTAAAAAGGTCCTTAAAAATAGGATCGAGAGTAGTAACCGCATGCCGAAAAAGTAAAATAAAATATAATCGTTTTAAAGAAATTTTACGTTTCAATGATTTAACCAGAAGTTAGGAATATGTGCCAAACTACATATATAATTAAATCTGATTACGGTAACCCGGTCGATTGGATGAAATTCTCAGCAAGCAGACCTTATCGAAAAGTCAAATATCGGTTTTCAATTATGGTAGATTTTATGCCAATAATATTCTGTTCTCCACTAGGAATATGTTAAACGAATATTGATATGAATAATATTAGCGTGAGTTGGATTTCGCTTTACGCTTGACTTTAATGTCACTTTGACAAGTTGCTGTAATCCGCAATACTCCCGCCCTAATTATAACTAGGGTAGTTAATGTTATTTCCTTTACAGATGGCACGGAGATGACTACATGTTCAGCTTAACTAACCAATTTTCGTCTAGACTTCCATTACCTGGAGTTAAACGCAATCTGGAAGGCCCAACGAAAAGGTGAGTTTAATTAAGATTTGTTTGTTTTTCTGAGTCTTGGATTTAGTTAAATACGCAGAGTAATTCATATTAGGGACGAATTATGAAAAGAACGCAGGTTATAAAGCGCATAAATACTTTTTTATTACTTTGATTAACAAATCAAAACACAAATAGTAAAAATTTCCATTCATTAGTGGCAAAACTTAACTAATAATATCCGGAATATTCCAAAAACTTTGGAATTACTCGGTTGAAAATATTTCGAAACAAATTAATTTTTTCAAAATTTTCCTTGGAAAAAATTCCTAAAAAATTGAAGAATTTTATCAGTTATTCAGTGTCTTTCAGTGTTACAGCTTGTTTTATTAGTTACCAATTATAGATCATAACCTTTTATCAGAGATGAGAAGTTCTAAGTCCTGTAGGGATTTTTCATCTGCTGCAATAAAACAAACGGCCGTGGAATTACTTCACGGTTCATCAATTAACAATTTTATCAGTTATTCAACATTTCTCAATGCTAAATTGGGTTTAACTAACTTTGGTTATTCACTTTAAGCAGTAATATCATCTACGTTAAAAATGGGTAGTTCTAACCACTGTAGGAATTTTTCATTTGCTACAGTTCGAAACAATCTGATTACGAATCAATCAATTTACGATTCATAAATCAATATTTTGTGTTATTCAACAGTTTTTAGGTTTTATTCGTTTTCGTTATGGGTTACAGGCAATAATCTACTCAAAATTTCGTTAAACATGAGGTAGTTCTAAACACTGTAGGAATTTCTCATCTGTTGTAGCCCGAAACGATCAGCTGATTATGAATCAATGATCTCACGATTCATTGACCAGCAAGTTTACGTTATTTAACAAGATTTTATTCGTCTTGAGCTCTTGAGTATTCGTTATGCGAATTAAAATTTCGGTAAACGGGGGTATGAATATCACAAGCTACGGAAACTTATGCGGCGAAGTGAGGACCCAAATAAACAACGACGCTAAATATCTGAATATAGATAGTAAAACTTGTATCAGACCTGTCACGACATATGCGGTAGAAACACGAGCAGATACGACAAAAAGTAGGAAGTTTGAAAAATACGCAAAACCACGCTTTGTCAATTATTTTCCACGTGACCTGCGTTGTTTTGCGGGGTTTCCAATGGTTTTGACCAAACGTAGGCTTTATAGCTAACCTTTATTAACGATTATTTAAGGATCCCGAATAAATAACGAATTTTTTTCAAAACGGACTTTTGCCTGAGGCTAATGCAGCGGAGGTGTAGGCTTTCATCAAACGTGTGGCAGTTTATCGCCAATGATGATCTGTTTTCGGCTGTAAATATTTATTTGTTTATTTGGCTTGTGTTTATTTCGACACACGTAGTGTGACCGCCAAATTTCCAAATTTAGTTTATGTATAGCAACTCTTCCGTCGAAAATCAATATTAATTAATTTATTAATTTACGAGTATTTTAAAAACCAAGTGCGAGAAGTGAGTAAACAATAAAAATATTAACTATTCTGCGTTTCATAAGAAATGAACCACCCCGAAGGAGTCGACGCAGAACTTCGAAATAACGTAGAAATGGGTAGTGCATGGAGACAAACAAATGATTAAATTTTGAAGGCCATCTGTCACTGCTGATAGATATTATCTGTCTGTTAGAACCTGAAATTGTCTTTTGTTGGATCGTATTTTTCGGAGTAGTTCTCCGTTTGCTTGTGATTGTTGTTACTGAATTAGTGAAGTTAGTGCCTAAAAAATGGCACGCGTTCGAAGACGTGAAAATTTTCGCCATCTTACGCCCTTTGAAAGAGGAAGAATTATCGGAATGCATGATGCTGGTTTAAGCTTTCGGGAAATTGGCAGGTGCATGGGCCGACCTCACGCCCCTATTAGACGGACTTGGATAGACTGGCAGGAAGAACACCTAGAAACTCGTCGTAGAGGTAGTGGACGTCCTAGAGTGACAGAAGCACGCGAAGATCGGCTGTTAAGAGCACAATTTATCGTCGAATACGCACATTTGGGTTACGCTCATATCGTCCTTATTTTCGTCTTCCTATGACTCAACAACTTAAAGATACCAGACTGCAGTGGAGCCAAAACCGACAACATTGGGACCATGAATGGGAAGCTATCGTCTTCAGCGACGAATCCCGATTTTGCTTATGGCATTCTGACGGACGTTTACGGATCAGACGACCTAGAGGTTAGAGGCAAAATTTACAGTTTGTTCAGCATCGCCACACGGTTTTAACTCCTGGTGTAATGGTGTGGGGAGCAATACGCTACGGCGGCAGGTCTCCCTTGATATTCATTCCGGGCACTCTAAAATTTTGGAGCCCGTGTTAGTGCCATTCCTCCAAGACCTTCCAGGGGCCGTCTTCCAACACGATAATGCGCGGTCTCATACTGCTCACGTAACGTTAGAGTTCCTAGCACAAAACAATGTCCTGCATTTGCCTTGGCCGGCAAGATCCCCGGATTTAAACCCTATTGAACATGTCTGGGACATGATGGACAGAAAACTGCGTCGATTATCCCATCCTCCCAACACTTTAGAGGAATTACGTCAAGAGCTACAGATAGCCTGGAATGAGCTGCCCCAAGAGGCAATCGACCATCTGATTTCCAGCATGCCACGAAGGGTTACTGAATGCATAAGAGTACGCGGATATATTATTGTTCCAAACTCCAAAGCCAATGTATATTAGGTAGTTGATACGTGCTGAGCTCTTTTGTAATCAAAAAATAGCAATTTCCTTTCTGGTGAGAATGTTTTTAACTATAAGTATTGCAGGAAGGATATAAAGTCCTTAATACTTAATAAAGCCTAAGTAAGCAAAAAATTAAACATTTATAAATACTGAGTATAGAAAATTGGTGGACTTTTCAGCACATTTCAGGACTTTTGTCGTCTGAAGATTTTTGATTTCTGTTTTTATACAAATCGTTGTTTTGGTTAACTTTTTATCCTTGAATTTTCTTTTTAAAACTAAACTTAACCCTTCATTAATCTTAGTCTGTGAGTGTAAATTTTAATGATTTTCTGAAAAATTAGTTAAACTGGACAAAGGATACGAAGCGCTTATTTTAACCTTTGTTTATTAAAAAAGGATAATAGGACATAAAGCCTAGCGGTACTTTCTGCTACAACTCACTTTAATTAAAATGTTTTCACGCACGTGTCTTCAAAGTACAGGAATTAAAAACGGCATTATCCTTACTTTGATTAGTCTTTTATTTGTTATTTTTATTTCGCGCACACTGCAGAGCTGCAGGGAAGTGTTCTTTCATTCCTTACTTCAGACTCGTGAATATACTTAAACTTTTATAAATACTGAGTATAGAATATTGGTGGGCTTTTCAGCACATTTCAGGACTTTTGTCGTCCGAAGATTTTTGATTCCTGTTTTTATACAAATCGTTGTTTTGGTTAACTTTTTATCCTTGAATTTTCATTTTAAAACTAAACTTAGCCCTTCATTAATCTTAGTCTGTGAGTGTAAATTTAAATGATTTTTTGAAAAATTAGTTAAACTGGCCAAAGGATACGAAGCGCTTATCTTAACCTTTGCTTATTAAAAAAGGATAATAGGACAAAGCCTAGCGGTACTTTCTGCTACAACTCATTTTAATTAAAATGTTTTCAGGCACGTGTCCTCAAAGTATAGGAATTAAAAACGGCATTATTCTTACCTTGAATAGTCTTTTATTTGTTATTTTTATTTCGCGCACACTGCAGAGCTGCAGAGAAGCATTCTTTCGTTCCTTAGTTCAGACTCGTGAATATACTTAAAATATACGACAGTCCTTTTAACATTTTTTATTTATATTTATTTCCGTCTGAATATTCAGAAAACCAAAATTCTTTTTTGTGTGTTCTCACGCAGCGTGGCCACAGAAATAAAACTCTATCTATCTAAAAATTTTAGTAACCCCAATGCACTCCACGACCTTCTTCTGCGTTATGTTTCCCACTTGAGTGCTTTCATTCTGTTATTTTGGTATGCATGAAAAACGGGAACAAAATTAGAAAGCTAGTAATATTAATGCAAAAGTTCTCACAATTACTAAGTATAAAATTTAGCATTTCAAATAAATTCCAATAAAATAAAATCTAGAAAAGTTTCCTTCGATCAAACTACTTATTTCAGAGATGCAACGCAGCTGTGTGAAACGATGTTCTAGATTTTACTAAAACTCTTGACGAAACTAAGTCTCAACTGTTTTTCCATAAAAGAATTACATCGAAGTTTTCCAGCAGTTCGGGAGAACTGTAAAAGAGATTTTATTATCCAGATTTTCAGGGCCTATGCAATTTATTCGTAGAATTTATATTCAAAGATAGTAATAATAATAAAGAAGATGTTGATCCGAATTTATTTAGTTAGATGAAATCTTTCCAAAATGATGGATTTTTTTCAGCAGAAACACAAAATACTTCCTAAAAAAATTGGGTTATTTTTAAAACAATTCAAAGACTTAATAAGTAAAATTAGAATAAAGTTTGGTTACTCGCCTTTAGTTTCAGTGCGAAGCTAACACACTTCTTGCTTTTCTCACTTTACAAAAGGAACCTAGTTTGTTAGATCGTTCGAGTGTATTTGGCAAGAAGGAATAAATGTGATTGTTCCTTGTTAGGTAACAATCTGTTCGTAGATTTCTAAAAGACAGCTAGGATTATCGATTTAATGCCAACCCTAAATTTGTTTTAATAATGTTCTTTTGGTTTTTTCTTTCTTTGTCCTTCCCTCTCTTCTCATCTATATAGGTACATTTCTTACAAGTTGGCAGATGTAATTGATACCTTAATTAATATAATTTTACTAAATCAATGATTCAACAACGACCCTTATTTACCTGTTTATTCAAAAAATGACGAAAAAGCCATAAAAGCCTTTGATAAAACACAAAATGAATCCTTATTTTCTTTTGTAACAATCCCTGAAGTGTAAACGACTAAATTAATTTACTTTCATTAGACTAAAATTTTTCTTTTTATCCTTGTAATTAACAAGCGTCAGTCAGGCAATATTTCAGAATATAATTTATTCACTCTTCGTCTACAAAAACAACGCAATTTTTTTAATAGCTTTCTGTAAACGTGAGAAGAAATTATATACCAAAACCCTTGTATAAACTTAGAAATATATTAATAATAATTTGAGAGAACCATTCCGGGACAGTGATTTTGTTCAAACTTTAACTAAGCAATTTATGCTTGAATATCTAATTACTTCAAAAGCTTTAATTGCCTGTTTCTAACTTTCAACAATAAGATACATAAAATATGAGAAATTGTAATTTTGCACGCCATTAATTTTAATGCGGTTTATAAAAATTCAGGCACCGAATTGGAATGGTGTTTTCAACAGACCAGTCTATAATTTGCGCGTATCTTAGAATTCTGAAAAAGTAAAATTTGAAATTCAGACAGGATTTTAATGCACAAATTCAAATTCGAAGTTTAGATTCTTGCTTTCATAATGGTCTCACTTTTTGCATTTCGTATTTCAGTTCCTTGCAAGAACTCTGTCCAAATTGGAAAATTTGTAAAGTTCTTATAACTTAGAACTGAACACTCAAATTCGTTAGGTCTACAATAATTTTAAGTTAATCAAAACAAAATTAGGTTTAGCTTCCTGTAAACCAAAAAACAAAATCTAATACAACAAATTTGTAAAATCAGTAGCAAAATAAAACAAAGCCTTGAAAAATTAAGCTGGTAAACGGACTTAATACTATAATTAAATGCAACCCCAAAGTGTTTGTGAAATATAACAAACAAAGGCGCCTTTAAACAATATATAATTAAATGTAACCTCAAAGTGTTTGTGAAATATAACAAACAAAGGCTTCCCGAGAATTTAAAAATAAAGCAGAATATTATCTGAAACTGGGGCTTGCTAATATAAAAAAATCGCCTCGGCACAAAGCACTATAAAAGAAATAACAATTATTTATCTTAAACGAATAACCAGAAACGAAAAAGGCAAAAAGGAAGATTCAAATAATAAAAAGCAGAACCTGGGTAGAATAATATAAAGTTAAATTTGTATTTTTCTGCAAATATTCGAGCTTATTAAGTGTTACACAAAACAAAGCTTTCTGAAAGCATTGAACAAGTTGAAAACTAGGAAAGGATGCCATTAAAAGATCTTTAATCGGATGTATGAACACAGGATAAACAAGGTAAACACCATAAAAGTCCCTAGAAACAGATAAGTACTGAAATTCAAACATGAAATTCAAATAAGCAACTCAAATATTTTCTGTAACACGTTTGTGGTTTTTGGTAATTTCTGTTTGGCGTGTAAATATAGGTTTCATCTCGCTGGTTCTTACAATATAACGATTTACGGCGAAATTATTTTTTTTATTTAATATTCGATGAACTGATTCCTTTTTGTTCTTCGTGTAATTTTTATTTTACTGTTTCTTCTTCGTTCCGTCTGTTTTGTGTCTTTTTCTTCTGTTTCTTCTTCTTCTTCTTCCTTCTTTTCTTCTGCTTCTCCTTCTTCTTCTCTTATTGCAGATTGCAGATTTTTTCCACACTAATAAATAATTCTGTTTGCTTCCCTTTTTTTGTTATATTCTTTTATTAATTTTAATTCCGGTGTTCGCGTTCTCTTTTCTTCGGCAATTGCTTTCAACTGGCTGCTTAGCTTCTGCTTTAAATTATTAGCCTTACTTTTTATTTTTTTCATTTTATTTTTTAGTATTTTTATAGTTACCCTGGTCTTTCTGGGCTGCTTTAAAGTTTGTTCCTTCAACTTCAAACTGTTTGTTTTCTTCCTTTTTTAATGGTTTATTTTTTACATTTAATTTGCCTTTTTACTTTCAGTGATGTAATTCGTTTTGTGCTTTGATTTTCTACCTCTATTTACTTTTAATACAGCATAGGTTTTTCTTTGAAATAACTTCATTTTTTGGTATTTATGCCTTCGTATAAATAACCAAGACTAGGTTTATATCTTTAAATTACTTTTTGGCGTTTTGATTAATTTTTGAAGATGATGAACTAGTGCTGCTCGAAAAGTTAAAAAAAGGATTTAAAGAAGTAGTTTTGATTATATGTATGTGAAGGCCGAAATACTAAAAAATTGAAGTTACTTTCCTGATACTGAGTTTAACTTTTGACCAACTCAGTGATATAATCCAGAATGTTATAACTATAACATAAGAACATTTCCGTTTTTAAAAGTGTCAGTCCGCTATTCGGTATGGGTATTATCTATAAACACTCTGCTGAACATTTCACCACACTATTTGCTAGTTTTTTAAATAAGTTTTTAGGTTTAAGTTAAGTTTAACAATTCCAAGCTTTTGTAAGTTGTTGATTTTTCACAAGAATCTTACATTTTTCTTGTTCTTTAACAAAATGCAAGATAAAATCAAAACAAAAGGTAAATATTTCGCAATTTTTAGAAGCTGTCCAAGGAATTCAAAGCTGAACAAAACAAGTTCCTCGGAAAATTCTGTTGTTTTTTTATTTAAATGCAACTTTCTAAAATAGATTTCGAAATATTTTGAGGATTATTGGGAAATCCAAAGAGTTTTCAGGACGCTGAAGGCCAAGCTTTAATTTCAAAAGCCTTACCAGAATTTCAAGCAATTTCTTAAAATAATTCTGTTATTTTGATATAAGTTCAGTAAAACTTTCTAAAATGCTAAATCAATCTTTCAAGAGAAAGGATTTGAAATATTTCAAGGACTGTCCGCAATTCAAGGCGTTTTATGCCGTCGTAAGACAAGCATTAATTACAGGAATTTCAAAGCTGAATGAAGCAAGTTCCTTAGAAAATTCTGTCCTGTTTTTTAAATGTTTATTTAAATACAGCCAAACTTCCTAAAATGTTAAATTTACTTTTCCATGGAAGGATTTCGGGGACCGTTTTGTGAATTTCGATGTGGGATAAGCCTTAATTTCAGAAGCTCTACAAGGATTTCAAAGCTTAGGAAAGGAATTTCTCCAAAAAATGCGATTGTTCTTATTTCAGCAGGGTAAAACTTTCTAAAATGATAAGTTAAACTTTCAAGAGAAAAGATTTGTAATATTTCATCGACTGTCGTGAAATTCAATGCGTTGTCAGAACATTGAGGTACAAGTTTTAATTTCACAAATTTTACCAGACTTTCAAGAAATTTTCGTAAACAATTTTTATGTAAGTACACGAGAACTTTCTCAAATGGTAAATCGACCTTTTAAAAGGAAGGATCTGGAATATTTCGAGGACTATCCTGAACTCCAAGGCGTTCCCAAAATGTTGAGGGCATTAATTTCAGGAATATCAATGATGAACAAAACAAATTCTGTCCTGTGTTTTATAAATACAGCCAAACTTTCTAGAATGTTAAATCGGCTTTTGAAGGAAAGTATTTCGGAATATTTCCAGGACTGTCAGAAATCCAAGGCATTTTCAGACTTTCAGATCCAAGCTTTAACTGCAGGAGCTTAGGAAGTTTCTTTAAAAATTCTGTTGTTTTTACTTACATTCAGTAAAACACTCTAAAATGCTAAATCAACCTTTGAAGAGAAAGGATTTGGAATATTTCAAGGACTGTCGGAAATACAAAGCGTTTTCAGGATGTCGAGGGCCAAGCATTAATTTCAGGAATTTTAAAGGTAAACAAAGCGGTTTTTCAAGGAAAGGATTTCGGAATATTTCCAGGACTGTTAGAAATCCAAGGCATTTTGAAGATGTCGAGTGCCAAGCTTTAATTTCAACAGCTTTACAAGTATTACCTACAAAGGAATTTCTTTAAAAATTCTGTTGTTTTTATTTAAGTAGAGTAAAACTTTCTAAAACACTAAATCAACCTTTCCTAAAATGAAGGGTTTGGAAATTATCGTAAAAGCTAAGACTTTTCAGTTCTTCATGGGCCAGGCTTTAATTTCAGAAGCTTTCAAAGCATTTCAACCTGAAGAATGCAAGTTCCTTAGAAAATTCTGTTTTTTATTTAAATAAAGTAAAACTTTCTAAAATGCTTGATCAACCATTCAAGGGAAGGATTTGAAATATTTTAAGATCTGTCGTGAAATGTAAGACGTTTTCAGTACAGCAAGGGGTAAGCTTTAAGTTCGGAAGTCCATTTCCTCAAAAAATTCTGATATTTTTATTTAAATACAGTAAAACTTTCTAAAATCCTAAATCAACCTTTCAAGACCTTTCGCAGCAAAACAATCCAAAAAACTGCCTTGCAAGACTTTGTTGCATTTTCTTGTAGTTTTGTCCTTTTTTGTTCGGATGTTGCATAATTCAAATTCTTTATAATTGAGCTGTATATAAACAGGAAATACCCTTGCTGTACGTATGTAAGAGCCTTGAAGAACTACAAGCGTTTTACAACAATGTAGGAACTTTGCACGAAAAAAAAATCAGTGCTAGAGAAGCCGAAACATGCAACACTCATGCTAACAAGGCATGATTTCTATGCTGCAAGAGTAAAGTAAGCCAAGAGATGTTTTAATTTCTTATGAGACTTGTCAAAAAATCTCATCTCTGGAGCAAATTTCTGTAGCACATTCAACTTATCTTAAATATTGTGTTGCTAAATTATTGCTTCCTCCATGACTGTATTTTGTAAAATGTATTAAATAGCACATAGTTGCAATGTAGGTCTAGTTTGGCTTTTTATTGAAGAATATTTCCAAAATCCCAAGCTGAACAAACAATTAAATAAATCATAAAGATCGTTGTTCGTATTTGTTACTCTTGCACGTCCAGAATTTTATAAATATAACAAGGCACAAGCAGAAGCAACTGATTAATCAACAGTTACAAAATTACCTATTCTGGAGATTACAACCACCTACACTAAGATGAAACCGTGCGTACAACAATTTTAGACAGCACCCTATACGAAAGCAAATGCGGACATGAAGAAGGGAGAAATTGCTAATAAGCGGGCGTTTGAAACTGTTCAGTTGTAAAGGGTTGTCTCGTTTATTTCCTAGCGATTAACAAAGGATTTAAAAGATCATGAGGTAATAATGAAACTCAAAGTTATTTTGAAAAGGACGTTTTAATTACTCGTATTCGGTTTTAAATTATTGTACTTGTTAATTTTTTTTAAATTCAAGAAACTTTTGTATGTTTTAAATTAATTAATTTTTTTGATAAATGGGTATTAATTTTATTAAATAATTTTTTCTACAAGCCGAAAACTCTTACGAGTCGGTGCTAACAGTTCTGTAAATTACAACGCGCAAATTTCATTAACTTGAATTTTCTTGAAAGGTTTAGAGCTTGTGCAAGGATAAAACTTACCCAAAATTTGTTCCTCGAATTTCAAAATCATTTGCTGCAGAACTTCAGATTATTAAACAAGCACTTACAAATAGTAAAAATAACAAAACTTAGAGTGAAGCGGCAGGGGATATTAACTAAGCAGTCATTTTAACTTATAAATTATTAACAACTTACTTACTGTCCTTCATTAGACTAATTAAAACGATATCGCTTGAGACATTTTTTGTGAATTTTACTATCAGTGTTTTTTAAAATTTACGGGGTACGATTTTATCGCTGTAATTTGCTTGTTAACGAAAGTGCAGAACTGTAATAGGCAATGACAATATTCATTCCAAATCAACCTAATTATTAGTTAATATATTAACCTGTCCCAAAAAAGGACTCAATTACTGGAGCTAAATATTTGAATATCAGGAATAATTCAGTTCGAATTAAATCAATTAAAAAATCAATACCAATCAAAGAAAATTAGGAATTACATGAGCACTGTTTCTACCTACACAATAAGTTAAATTTATCACATAATTCGTGATATAATTTTATTAAAAAAAATAAAATAAAATAACGGAAGATGTAGTCAACGCACGGGCTTATTTAAAGAACATTATCCCATATTACTGTTTATAATGTTCACGTTAATAGCTATCATATATACACCAGATGATAATCATTAAGTGCTTAACCAAAATTTATGTTCTATTTGCAGCTGATTTTACACATCCTTCGGCTAAACACTATAGCATAAACGTTATGAGCCAACTAAAAGCCAAGATAAAGGGATTCTTGCCTAAGTGGGACAATCGCTGCAAGGGAAAGGGTTCTCTCTAAATGACCACTAAAGTATGGCTCAGGCCTAGAGAGATATAATTAGGCCTTGACCACGGTCATCAGCAACGTCACAAAGCCATTAATTTGCTATCCTCCATTTCTACACAATTGCGATTTATTACAATTTGGATTTTTTGTTTTTAGTACAACTCTTTGACTTTTCTTGTAATTAAAGTTCGCCAGAAAGGACAACTTTTAAAATACCAACGAAATACTATCGTTAAAACGTCAAAAGCCCTGCAAAACCACGAAATTTTAATGATACAAACAAATACGGCAATTAAACTTTAAACGTTAAGTCATTCAAAATATTTTTGTTCGAGGAAATAACCTGTAAGAATATTCAAATAAATATTTAAGAAAGTTTAAGGCAAAGGGAGAATTGTTTTGCTGTTATTTGCGGCAAATATAGTTTATGTTTATGCAGCCAACAACACATTTAGGTTGTTTTGTACGTAGCTTTGACATATTAAATAAATAATTTCCCCTACAATTTTAGCAGGCGGTATGTGCTAAGAAATGCGCTTAAATTTTCATGAAGTTCGATGATTTTAATTTCGAAAATCGCCTGGCAGAAGATCCAAAAGTACATTATTTATGCAATCTGTGCTAAGAAGTGTGTAACATTTGGAAAATTTGTAAATGCCAGAATTAGCAAAAAAATAATTTAGGGCAATGCTTATGCTGTACCTACTTGCATCACAAATCGTCTATTTCGTCGTTAAGTCTGTTAAGTCAAACCAAAAACTTGTATTTCGTACGATAAGTTCTTTCTGGACAAGCTGTATTTTGTACCTTTATTTCTCCAAACACCTAAAACAACTTCAGCAATGCTGCGTGACACACAATTTTTAAAAAATTAACAATCGATCGCTTTTGTTTTGCAAGGAATCTAAGTGGACATTTAAATTCAACACAATGTACGTTTAAATGTCTTCAATTCGAATTAAAAATCAACAAAGTTAGATAAAAGGGCATTGTGGGACTCAAAAACAGATTTATTGTATCAGAAAATTTCGGTTATTTCACCTAACTAATAAAGACTGATAACCTCCACGTAAAAAAATGTCACCCGAAGAAGAAGAAGAAGAAGAATAAAGAAGTATAAAATGTTAAATTCGCCACAAAAAGCTTTTAGTAGCACTGTGTACATGCTCAGAACCATGCTACTTTATTGAATCAGTTGACTGAACATGCTTTTGAAATCCTTTTTTAGCGCGGCACTGATATTGTCGGCATTCTGTGGTGAATGAATAAATAAAATAATGGGCAAATCCTTCAAATGATCGTTCAACGTCGTCATAAAGGAGAAAGTAGTCAGGAAAAGCTAACCTATTTGTACATTTTACTACCACTTTATACCTACAAATAATGTAACAACCCCAGATATAGAAAACTATTTAATTGGTCCCAGAAAATACACAAACAGATATCATAAAACCAGTAACGTCAAAAGAAATCAAAAAAGAAATATGAGAAGGCGCCGAGATTAGCCCAAGTAACCCCTCGAATTCTAAAAGAACTACCCAAGAAAAGAGTAGTAATGGTAACTTATGCAATGCCATCATGAGACTTAAATATTGGCCGAAAGGACTTAAAAAAGCAGAAATATATATTATGCTGAAACCTAGAAAAGACATAAGTCAGTAGCCTCATACAGGCCAATCAGTTTATAATTATCCATCTCTCTTAGGAAAACTCCTTCTACGTCGAATCAACCCCTCTAAATATAATCCCTGACCACCAATTCGGCTTTCGCCATGACCATTCAACCATCCAACAATGTCCATAAATCGGGCTATCGAAAACAAGCAATATTCCACGACAGCATTTATTCGGTAAGGGGTGACATGAAGGTTTCTTATACAAAACCAAACTTTCCCTTACTAAAATCGTATATCACAGACAGATGCTTCAGAACAAAAGTCAATGTAGTCACCCCATCAAATCCCTCAGAGCAGTGCTCTAGCTCCAGTCCTATATTTCATATTTACATCAGACCCACCAACCTTAATAAGAACATTTACCGCGACACAGCTATCTTGGCATTTCATGAAGATCCTACCGTAGCAATATCATAACACCAAAATCATCTGAATCAACTCCAAGAATGGCTGTAAAGATAGAAAATAAAAATTAATGACGTCAAGTCGCTTCATAAACTTTTACCCTAAAAAGAGCGCATTGTCCAGCAATCTCCATTAACAACGTAGTTATACCACAATCAACATCTGTAAAATAATTACGAATCCATCTCGAGTAGGTAAAGTAGAACACACCTTCGATTCAGAGATATACACTGGTTTCTTGGTAGAAGATCAAAACTATCACTCGATAACAAAATATTATTATACAAAACGCTCCTGGACATATGGTAACGAGCTTTCGAGATGCGCCACCAAATGAAACTTTTTCATCATTACGCAATGGGTGATGCTTCCTGGTATGTCACTAACCAGATGATATACAAGGACCTCAAAATACCATTGGTTCACGAAACAATTCAAGAAAGGAGCTCCAAACACCACGATAAACACTTCTTCTACATCTAAACCAAGATTAGAATAACAGAAGACTGAAAATAAATTGGTCATCTGACTTAAAATAAGGTGATCGAGGATCCTAGGTGGGGGAGCCCTCATCAGGACAGAGCAGGATCTGCAGTAATAAGGATCCCAAGACAACATAATAATAGTTTAGGAAAATTGTTGCTATTTGTTATCATATTTCTATACAAATAATTCAATTATGACATTCACCTGACATTATTAAAATTATAACTCAAAAGTTATTATTTACAACTGGATTATCTTAAGGTACTCTATATCCAACCATTTCTCATTTTAATTTTAACGAGATTTCAAGAAAAAACAACTAAAATTACTCTGCCTTTTTAATCTAAAACCAAGAGATTTTAAAAGCCGTCTGTAGATAAATAAAATTAGTCAACCCACCCCACTTCTTTCCTTGTTGATAAAACAGAAGAGTACAAACAGCTAAAATGAATTTAAAATTACGTTTTTGCAATCGAGTAAAAAGGTTAAATTCGAAACGTAATAATATGAAGCTCTTAAAAGAAATTAATGAACGCAAAAACAACGCTCGGGAAACGGTTAATGAAAAAAGAAAAACGAGATTTATTATTATCTACTCAGAAATGATTTTACAAGAATAATTGAAAGGACTCGAAATTCGCTGTAGTATTCTTAATCTTTCCGAGTGAAACTTGATTTGAAAATAAATCGACGAGACTCGAATTAGCGAATTATCGAATGTGGCAATTCGTAAAGGATTTTTTAAAAGTGGGCCAAATTTGAAAGTTAGGTTTCTTAATTTATACATTTATTTTCCACCCTTTATGTGTGGATAAAGTTGCGTAGTTATATACAAGGAATTAAGTTAAAACTTTGGGGTTTACTTAAAACTTTTTCCACTTTCGCGTATTTTCTACTTATCTTGAGATGTTAAGAGAATTGAAACTTTTTACTTTTAAAACACCACCTAACGTTACATTAACGTTCAAAATAGGAGAAGGATCTTTGTAAAACTTTAAGTGCTTGTACACTCCCGATTTGAAATAGAATTTCTAATTGCTCGTAAACTCGAAATTCCATTTGAAATCAACTCCTCCATTAACTTTAGCGATACCATTTATGCAGCGGTTAAAACAGAATAAGGTCCGCCCTAGATAGAACCTGTAATTAAACACCTAGAAACGTTACCAGGGCGTCGGTATGTAAACATGCAGATATCCGTTTGTAAAAGCATTAAGAAGCCGTTAAGTGATATTTCACACCAAGGTTTGCTTAATAAGAAGATTGGAACTTTAGGTTTTCCTTTATGGTAATTCAAAGCCGCAACAATAGACCACAAACAAAAATTGAGTACTTCGAGTAGATACGAAACGAACCACCCTATTGAAATAAACAAAACGCCTGTCGATCGTTTAATTTCGTAAGTTAATCAAATTTGGAACTCAACGTAATTATTAAACGAAATTTGCAATAAATTCAAGCCCTAAACTATGATATTTGCGGTAAAATTTAGGTTATTTAGATCTTTATATTTAATTTATCAAAATTTATTTAAATTACTGTGGTTTCGTGATTTACATTTAAAAGCTTGTTCATATTCCTGAAATTCGGGAAACTTCCTTAAATATTGCCAAGTTATAAACGGTTTCTCAAAATTTATTTAAATTTCTGAGGTTTCATGGCTTACATTTAAAAGTTTGTATTATATTCCTGAAAACTTCTTTAGACATTGTCAAGTTATAAACAATTCTTAAATTTATTTAAATTTCTGAAGTTTCAGACTTACATTTAAAAGCTTGAATTATATTCCTGAAACCCCGAAAACAAAACAGTGCCAAGTGATAAACAATCTCTTAAAATGTATTTAAATTTCTGATGTTTTATGGCTTCAACTTAAAAGCTTGCATTATATTCCTGAAACCCTGAAGACTTATTTAAACATTGCCAAAATTTATTTAATAATAATAAATTGCTGGGATTTCAAGCCTCAACTTTAAAAGGTTCTATTATACCCCTGAAACCCTGAAAACTTCTTTATGCATTCCGACTTATAAACAATTCTCAAAATTTAAATTTGTGAGGTTTCATGACTTAAATTTAAATATTGTAATATATTCCTGAAACCCTTAAAACGTTTTTTATTCAGTTATTACTATTTTTTATTTGAAAAATTGATCCCATTTAAACGTAATTTTAATGTTAATCTTAACAGGAAATCGTAATTTAATTCCAGTAACCAACTGCAATCCTGAAACCCCGAAAGTTGTTGAAAACCCCCTTTTTTAATAATTATCCTTTCTTAAACTTTCTGTCCCTGTGTATGAGCCTGTGTTTAAATCCTTATTTCTCGAATTATTTGTAGATTTTTATAATAATCTTCGTGAAAATTTGAACAGCTGTTCGGGTTTTTGTACAGTTTGAGCATTTTCCCTATGATTTTAGAATAAAATCTAACAAATGTTCTTGGTTAGGTATTCATTTTTAATTCTCTCAGGGAGAATCCTTACTTAACTAATTTTTAATGCATTTTTTGCCTGTTAATGATGTTTGAATTTACACAAACCTGGAAACTGGTCAAATTCTTCAAATTTGCACAACAAAGCTTAAAAAATACAGATAAATACGCACTGTTTCGTTGAAATTTTCAAATCAGCTGGATGATATTCAGTGCTGGGCTTTTGTTGCAAACGTAGAAACGAATATTAAGACTAAGCACTTCGGTTTCTTACCTGAAAATAAAAAAATAATTCAATAAAATATTCTTACAATTCACAAAATATATTAATACATGAAGCAAGAAAGCATTTATTTACAAAAGAAGCATAGGTTTTATTTATATGCAGCTGCTGTTTAAAACAAAATTTCCAATTAAAAAAAGGATTTCTTTGCATGCAACGTGATGAACAGTTATAAAAGTCAAATTGCTGAAGCTTTACAAATGAGCAGAATTATTTATGTGTAAACCTATTACTTTCCATTATATTTCCAAAAGCTTTTCAATTAAATGCTTAAATTTTCTATGAAAAAAATGTAAGCACCGTTGATGTTGAAATCCGCGTTAATATTTACAACACAAACCTTTTAAAATTTAAATTTTGGCACGTTTTATATCATAGTAAAAACCTGTCAGGATAATGATCAGAACTTTAAAAATACTTGCCGATTAATTACAATTTTTTATATTGAAAGCAATTTACGGTACTAATTTACATTTCGCCTAATATACGATTCCATCAGCTTAGCAGAAAAAGGGCAGAATATCTAAACTAGAACTTTGGAAGATTACGAAACCTCTCGTTCCGGATCGGTTTACAGCGTCTGTATCTTTTCTATTACTGCAAGCAATCTTTCAGTCTAATACCTCCGAACGTTTCAATCGTCTCGCTAGCTTAATTGCTTTTTTCATTTTTAATCCAGCAATTTCGATGCATTTGCAATATCTTTTAATAACCTCTTTGGTTGATTGCAGTTCAATTCCGATTACTTTATACGATGTCAAAAACGCGTAGAGTAAAACTGAAATATTGTTGTCTTCTTAATTAGTTTCTTGTAGAATATCAGATATTGGTGTTACAATCGTATAAGTTTTAAGCGTGAAAAGCTTCAAATTTTTCGAATATGTTCTATTCAATTCAAGAACTCAATATTTTGAAATCCTAATTTAGAACTGGCCAAACTCGTAACTTAATTCAAGATCTCGCAATGAATCATTCGTATTTAATCATTAATATTTGAGATGAAAACCACTCTTTTTTGTTTCAAGCCAGAACTCAAAAACAATCAAACCTTTTCAGCTAGCCATTTTAAGGATATGGCAATTCCAGGTTTAAAAAATTAAACAATTATGTAGAACTTAGCTTTCAATTCAAATTAAACACATTAAAAATTCCGTATTTAAGATGTGAAATCAATTTGAACCCGATTTAATGTCCAAATCCAGATTGAAGGATTCGGGGTTCCAACCCTGTCTTGCATTCGATTCCAAATTATAAATATTCGTACTGACAATAAACAGACTGTGCTAAAAATTCCTGAAAGGAAAATCTTTGATTCAGTAGCCAATTATAACTAAATATAATAAAAACTAATTGTAAAGATTCGTATTGAGATTAAAAACGCTGTGCTAATAATTCCTGAAAGGAACATTTTTATTAATTGACCATTTAGTATAATCTAAATAATAAAAATAAAAAATTCAAGGAAGTATCTATGGAAAGGGTACTTAACAAACCATTCACTCGTCTCCTTTTATCAAAGTAGAATTTATTTTATAATTACATAATCGATACGACACTTTATCTTCATGGAATGTCCAACTATAAATAACATGACATGAAATATTCCGATTAACGAGAAATGAATTAATGGAATCTTGAATCCGGGGCATTATAAAATTAAATCAAACAACAAACGCAATCTGATTTGCTGTCACTTAGTAGCCCTATCATTGCTAAGCAGTAATTAATCTTAGGTTTTTTAAATAATTCTAGAATAAAAGATCAAGCGTAAAGCGTTCTATTAAACTAATTAAAATCAAGTGTTAAACTATCTAATTTACATCATTAACTCCATAAACATAAACGAATATTAAGTTGACAGCAATTAATTAATTGCCAGAAGCTATAAACATATCTTTAAACTATAAAATATATCATGCCTTAGAAACAATACAGCACTTAATAATAACAATTAATGGTTTTGCAGAAATGAGGGTAAATATCTTGGGGAAGCATCCCAAGGCACGAAATAAAACACAATTTTTCTGTAATAAAATGCAAATTATAAGATGAATAACGGTAAGTAGGTTACGGAAAACCTTTGATATAAATGCCGGTTAGTATGCGCAAACACGTTCCAAAATAAAGATTTTCTGTAATAATTAAAACAAGTGGCCGATAACTATGAGAAAATATGAATTCAAGTGGTTCAGACGTGAATTATTTCCAGGATAAGTGATTAACACCGCTTACTTGAAACGCTACGACTCGGATATGATTTTATTTAATTATCTAACCAACATATAAACTTGTTGATTATTTTAATAAAATAAATAAAGGGCTGGTTTATCAATCATACTGCAAGCATCTATTAATAATTATGAGTAACTAAAATTTTTGACTTTGTTATAATTGGATAATCTGTCAATTCTGATTGATTAATAAAAGTAATTGTATTATTGGTAACTTGTATTCTTAAATTAACATTGCGAAGTCTTAAGAATGTCGAGATTTCCCTAAAAGACCTGGATATAAGTTTTTATCTGAGCAATTCGATTTAAATGCAAATAAGGTAATTTTATTCAAATAAACTAGGAAATTCAAATAATTCAAAATTTGTATATTTAAATATGCATCTGTTTCTTCTGTCCGCGCTTTCTCGGACGGAATGAGAGCACTAAAAATAAACGGGGCTCTTAAAATTTGCGTATAAACAGCAACACTTAAATTATTTGTTGCATGGCATTTACGGTGAAATTAGCAGTGAAGAAGTCCAGAATTACCAATCAGCTTGTACTAAGTCATATTTTAAAATTTTTAAACAGAAAGACACATATTTAAAAAAAAAGTGTTTTGTTGATTGCTAACTAAAGTAAAAGCTTAACCGGTTGTCTTAAACACATGCCTTAGTTTTTCCTAAGATTTATTCAAATAAAAGTTCGAAAGTGTTCACGTCAGTGAGCGAAAATGACACGATGACTGATTGATCAAGTTGATCGCAGCCATTTATACAGTTCCTCCAGGGCACAGCTGTGTGATAAACACATTTCAGCCTTGGAATCGATGTTTTAAAAAAGTAACCGTTTGCTGATGCGTAGCAGAAGAGTTCATTTTCAAAATGTATCTTGTTTGTACTCGTAACTTGTTCCAAATTAATTACTAGGAAAGCCTGCTGCTTTTTACGTGAAAAATAAAGAGATTTTTTTTATTTGTAAATTAATAGTAATTATTGAAATTACTTTGCAAAATACAAATATTAGGTTAAAGCACTCTGTTAAAGAAAATTTTAGAGGAAAAGAATACATTTATTAATTTTATTATTTTAAATCACACAAAATCCTTAGACAAAAAAGCAAAATTAACAAAGTAATTTGCTTTAACATGAGTTTCAAAAAAAAAGTATTAAGTTCCGTAAACCCCACAATGGGCAAAATTTAAGCATGACAAATGAACGAACCAAATAATTAAAAGGGCGAGTACCCCCACAAAACGGTGATTGTAAACAGGGTTGGTCGAAAACCGAATAAATGGATAAAGTAATAGTATCAAAAGGGAGAAATGGAATAAACAGTAAACGAAAATAGCAAAAATTAGGAAAGCCCACACTCGAAACAAACGATTTCAAAACTCGCCAGTTTTTTATGCGTTACAAATCTGAAAATTTTAAGGTTTGTTGAACTATAAAAAAAAGTTAAATTTTGCTGTTTGTATAACGTTGTAAATTTTCCAATTTACGGTTTACAAACATGTTTAATTTGTCCCATATATAAAAGCAGACAACTACGTAGAATTTTAAAACCACGTTATTGATTATCAATAGGGTTATCCTCTCGTGGAGTACTATTTCCGATAAAATTTTTAATTTAATATTTACTACGCTCGTTTTTACTATTAATTATTTAAAACGCTGTTTGATGATAATTTCCTATTAACTAGTTGAGTGCATTCAAATAATAATCCATTAACAAATTATTGCACGTTTAAACACTAACATTTTTAGCCCTAACGGATGTTTCCTTCTGTTTCATTTAGCTTGCTGTACACATATCTTAAACAACTCTCACTGTTTTGTTAACTACATCCATGAATTCATGGATAACTTCCTTATCAGTTTAGATGTTGTGCCTCTTTTTACGAATATGATTTCAAGCCCAACTCACAAATTACTTATTTTCTTCTCCATAATCACTTTTAAATATAAACAGGTTTCAAATCTAGCTGTGGGTTATCCTTCGTATTCAGTAGTAACACGCATCAATCTCTTTTCCATCAATAATAACACGATTCAAACTTGGAAGGCATTAATTTAATTAGTCTTCGAAATTATCGTCTTGGAATTGGAATTTTTATTATTTACCTTCCAAGTGAAATTTGCACCATTTGACCTCATTTGTGGAAGTTTCATTCATTTGCTCCCATCGTAAAGTTTTGGTAATTTAACCAGATCTCGGCATTTCCATTGTTTAATCTCGATATGTTTCCTTAATCTAGACCAGTGGGTCCCAAACTTATTTTTCCGCAGAACCCTTATACAATATTTCACATACCGTGGAACCCTTGCCACATCTTCAAACATCCTAATCTTAACTGTTTATTCAACCATATACGTACGATGCACAAGAGATGCAGTACATAGTTATATAACAACTTTATGAAATAAAATATTAATAAGAAGAATGTAGTTGTTGTTGCTGTTCTCTGAAAATTTGACTCCCAAAATTATTTCGTGGAACCTCAGGGTTCGGCGGAACACACTTTGGGAACCACTGATCTAGACCATCGTTGGAAAACTAAGCCCTTGGACTTTTCATTTATCATCATCTGACCCATCATGGATGGTTTGATCAGTTGGGAATTTAAACGTATTGTCTTAACTGTACAACTGCCATGATTTAAACTCATCGGTCAGTTTGGTCATTTTGAGTATTTGATTTTTGGAAATAGCCTCAGCATGGAACTTTCGTCACCTGAAAGGTTGGTCATTTGATCCTACCATTGATTGAAATCATTTGGCTTCATACTGAAATTTTCTGCATTTTTGCCATACTTAGAAAATTAACCCCATCGCTACCTGCTGGATTTTTTAATAATTTGGCCTTCGCAAAGTGATTTTCAGCTGAACTTCCTCATGGACTCTTCGTCACGTGGTAGTTAGATCATTTGGTACTATCGTGAAATTTTCCTAATTTCTCCAATTCCTCGATGTACCACCAAAGAATATTTATAATTTGGCCTTATTATTAAGACTGACAATTTCCTATGATTAATTTAAATCATTTGACTCCCTACTGAAATATTCATCACTTTTCTCATTCTACATTTTTTAATAATTTGGCCCTATCATTTGAACCTCTTCGTGGAATATTCATCATCGTTAGTAGCTTGATCATTTTTGATCCTACTGTGAATTTTTCAGCATTTGCCCAATTCCTCGAAAATTAATGGCATTACGCCGTCTTCTTCTTCTTGTTCTCGTGCCTCTTCTACCGAAGGTTAGCGATCATCAATTCGTAGTAATCGATATTTTGAGTTTCTCATAACATGGGCGAAGTATTCAAGTTTTCTTTGCTCAACTGTGTAGATGATTTCAGTTTAGTTTATTTAAAAGCTCGGTATTTCTAATTTTGGCAAGATCCTCCTATACACCCTCATCTCAAAGGCTTTCAATTTATTTCACAATTTCTTTGTGATCGTCGAACCCTCTACAGTCTACACCATAATATAATAAAATAGCGAAAATGTAGTATTTCGACATACAAATCCTAAGAATAAAATTAGTTACAATTGCTCAGTGCTGGTCTCATCTTCATAAATGTGTGTCGCGACAGATGTATTCTGACCATAATTTCTTGTGTTACATCCCACAACTGGTTTAGCCAACATCCTAAATGTTTGTAATGGCTGACTTTTTCAAATTCCATGTTGTCAATGCAAATTCTAATGTCGTTGTGGTGGCATTGCTTAGAAATCATCATAATTGTAGTCTTAGATAAGTTCATATTAAGCCCTTGTACCCATCATTTTGATTACGACACCAGCTGGTAATTATTGAGTTCCATGGTGGTATTTTCAAGATGTTGCTCAATCATGGAATATTTGATTGTTTAACCAACCCCATTATTTGGCCTCGTCATAGAAGCCTTACAAAAATAGTCAATATTGAATGTTTTTCTAATCATATGGTTTTTGATCAATTGTATAAACATCTCACAAGAGAAGCACAATTGCCCGTGTAATTTGGCGGAACGAAAGGGTCAAGGGCCAAGAATTTGAAACAATTTAATTAATATAAAAATAATGAAAAAGGTCATAGAATATTTAGTTGAAAAAACCGTACAAACAACAATTAACTTTATAGACTCTTCGTAACATAAAAATAAAATTTATTGCAGAGCACTTCTTTTAATTTTAAATTTCCAAGAAATTAGAAGTGTTCGCTATAACACTGCCGTAAAGCCTCTTACTGTCTCAAAATCCTATAAAACTTTCAAAAGTATCACGTTTCCAATACGCTTAGTAGTTTTAAAATTCTGCAACATTTTTAAAATCTGCTTCAGATACTTTAAGTTGGTTATACAAAACGGCTTTGTGAACAACTCGTAAAAGGCTTTGTCTGTCAATTCGTTTGTTAAATTGTACGTAAACGCTACGAACTGAATGGATGCAGCGATGCTTTCCCCAGCATGATGGATTTCAGACTAGTCGGAAGCAAACAAAAGTTTACGGAGCTTAACCTGCGCTGATTCTCAAATCGATTTTAGGAGATTTCGCGAGGAAACAAATAAACGATTTTTCTCTGTCTGGCTAATTAGAAATTCACAAAAGTAACACTGCTAACCTTGTTCTCCAAATCACATCAGCAACTTTAAAGGCGTAAATCAGAAGTTTCTGTAATCCTTAATGTAGTAAAATTTGATGAGTGTATCTCGTGTTTATTAGAAGGGTATAACTTTCAAATTGAATGCAGTTTAACGATGAAAAGCGTTAATTTAGTAAGTTCGAAATTCCTCCAAGGGAAATACTTATATTA
This sequence comes from Melanotus villosus, assembly GCA_963082815.1. Taxonomy (NCBI): domain Eukaryota; kingdom Metazoa; phylum Arthropoda; class Insecta; order Coleoptera; family Elateridae; genus Melanotus; species Melanotus villosus. The sequence goes on from OY720427.1 coordinate 40,442,503, forward strand.
GCATTTACAACACAAGTTTATTAAGATCTTAATTTGATTTTCTAACGTCAGGATTTCATTTAGGATAATTCGCTGGATGACGCCCAATTTCCATTTGTAGCGTTTCGGATACAACGAAAAATACATTTTTGGAACTAGGTTGACATTTTTTTAAATAAACGTTTAGTCGAATTTTATTACGAAAATATGCTTCACCATAAAGTAATTAAAAATGACTGAGGCTTAAAACTGTTATTGCTAAGTCAAAATTGTAAGGTTTGTTATTTAAGGTTTTTGCCAGTCTTTTATAATTCATCGCCGTTGGTTTGTGAATTAGTTCAGAATCATTTTTGGATAATAAAGTTTTCAGAGCTGCTTTTGGAATCGCGAATTAATCTTTAAAATTTTAAATAATTAACGGTTTTAAGCCATCAGTTTTATTTTTAATTCTAAGTCAAACACCAACCCTTACAATTCTTACAAATGTCTACTAATTGTCAACCTCAAATCTCTATGTCTCTGAATTACTAAGAGCTTCTGCTATGCGATAAATCATGGCACATTTGTGACTATCTATTTTTAAAAACTTAATTTGATTTTTAGAAAACCTATTCCTAGGGTGAATTTCGGAATTTATTTAAAACCCACTTAGAGAAAACGCAGCTTCGTTCGCTAATAGTTAAGTGGATTTACCCAGTTTGTCAATTCAGGATTTGAGGTATTACAGGATTAAATTCTACCAACTTCGTCCTTGAATCGGAATAATGTATTCAGCACTATCTTCACGGAAGTATTTAACGTTACAGATCATGTTCCACAAACGTCCCCTAAAAGGAACTTCAAAAATCACACACGTTTAAAAATAACCTTTTCTTTTATGTAACTCTGCATACTGAAAATTTAATGCCTGAAAAGCTTTGCGTACGGTTTAATACCCAGATTTAAATCGCCACAAAAAGTTTTAGGAATAATTGGGACAAATGATAAGAATACAAGTACAAAAGATTCGCGGAATAATAGCCACAGAAATAGCGAACAATGCAATAAAAGGAAAACATGGAGATGCGTAGAATCACTAAATACGACTGCAGAAGTTTGAAAGAGAAAACATGGCGAGTGGATAAAGGTTGTGGGTAGTTATGAAACGAAAAATGATGGATTTACATCCGCATTTAACCCCTGATAAGGCCACAACTCTGCTCTATTAATAACTATTAACACATTTAATGAGCTTCAGGATTCCAAAAGGTTTTAAAGCAAATTCTGTACAGTAATTCACATTGGTTTTTAGCCATTATGGCCTTTATCAGTCATTAATCCAAGCATTCAGATCTAGCATTTATAAAAAATTAATTACTAAACCGCTCAAAATAAATACGCATTCGTGCTTTAAAGAATTCAATAATAATTATTCCAAATTTTACCAGAACAAAATCAAAAATAACACCCAGAAAATAAATATTAATTTTCAAACCTGACAAAAATCACCGAAATTAAAAATGAGCAACCATTAATTCAAGCTAAAATTTCATGAACTTGTAGTTGATTTAAATATTTGAGGCGAAGGTATTTTTAAAAACTGTTCATTCAGTGAAGCTTTTCTATTAACAAACTGATTTGATTTGAATCTGATCTGATTCAAACGTAATAAAAATGCAAATGAAAATTCCCGGTTTTCAAGAGAAAAAATGTTGCCGGTTAAAATCCTCTTATTTTAGCCGTTTAGGCTTTTTAATTTAAAGCTCTTCTCGGCTCAAATATTATATTTAACGAGTTGTTTCGTTATTATAAATATTTGTAGACTGTAATATTTCAAGTATTAAGCTTTTTTTCGAACAATTAAATTAATTGTGTGGCAGGAAAAACTGTAACAAAAGTTTCTTTCGATCACCTTTGAATTAATTGGGAAAACTGCCTATTTTTTAATTAAATGGTAAAAGACATTTTCTTGGCTCAAATATTACATTTAAGAATAAATTTGAAAGCTATAGCTTTTATTTTGATCACATCCAAATTAATTTTGTAGGTGGAAAACCGTAACATAAATTTCTAAAACGTTATTTTTATTTTTTAATTTAAAGGTGAAATACTTTTTGTTGGCTAAAATTCAAGCACTTGTTTGATTTTTTACAATTTGTGCCTGAATTAATTTTAGATTTGAAGCTTTTCGTTTTATTTCGAATCAATTTTTTATGAGGTAAACTATAACCCAAATGTTTACTTTTTAATTGAGAAGTGAATAATCTCTCCTCGACTTAAATATAATATTTAAGTTGTTTGATTTTTACAAACCTTTATAGCTTGGATAAATTTCAAATTTAAAGCTTTTAATTTTATTACTTTTGAATCAATTTTTTATCTGGAAAACTCTGTTTTTACTTTTTATATGAAACTTGAAAAACCTTTTCTTGACTCAAATATTAAAAGAAGTTGTTTGATTTGTTGTGGAAATTTGTAGCTTGAATAAATTTCAGAGATGAAGCTTTCCCTTCCAATCACTCCCAAATTAATTTTTTAGTGAGAAAATTATAACATAAATTGCGAAAACTATCTTTTTATTTTTTAATTTAAAGATGCCTTTTCTTGGTTGAAATATTTTATTTAAGAAATTGTTTCAAACAATTTTTAGACTGAATAAATTTTACATTTGAAGCTTTTCATTGTATCACTTCAGAATCGGTTTTTTACGTGAAAAACTGCAACATAAATTTTGAAAACTATTTTATTGGAAGGTAAAAAGTCTTTTCTCTGTTCAACTATTAAATTTAACTAATTAATAATATCAAGCTTTTCTTTTAATCACTCCCAAATTAATTTATTAGTGGGAATACTGCACCAAAAATTTCGAAAACTATATTTTTTAATTGAAAGATGAAACATCTTTTCTCAAATATTGTATTCAAGCAGTTGTTTGAGTTTTTAGCCTGGGTAAACTTCAAATTAGAAACTTTGCTTTCAGTCACATTCAAAATTAAATATTATAATTTAAAAAGCTACAAAAAAAGTCCAAAACTATATGCTTAGTCCTTTTAGTTTTATTCGGGCCACAAAGCCTATATTCAGCATATTTTGGGCATATTTTACGTTAATCGGAATATTTTCCTTTCTATTCTTACAGCGTTGTTATAAATTCATATTTAAAGAGACAACGAATTTAAAATGCTTGAAATAGCAGTCTGTGAAGCAATTAAATACGTAACATTTCAAAAACTTAACCTAAACAACGGAATAACTCTCGAACAAAATTAATTAACAAAACTAAACGTTTGAAACTTGTGTAAAGCCTGATTTGACGTATATATCTCGCTTCGTGAAACTTTTGGAATGTAGACTGGTCGATTTGCAAAACTTAGCAACAGATAGCAGATTTCGACTAAACAAAATTAATTAATTTTGTTTGGTTTTAATCACCTCATCTTATTTTTCAGTTCAAATAAACGCCAAATAATTGTTTTAAGGAAATTTCAGATCTTCAAATCGGTTAAATCAGTGTAAGTTCTTTGGCAATTATATTCATTTTTACCGTAATTATTTGTCCTTGTCTTCCAAATACAGGACGAACCAAAACAGTTAATAAATATAATTGAAAGTAGGTAAGGTTATTTTAAAGCTTGATCGATAGTTTAAACCTCAACCTTGAAATTGATTACCAACCAAGTATAATGTGACAATAACCACAAAAATTAACCAAACTTTTTCGGAAATTTCTCCTGAAAAACATTAGATGCGTAAAAAAATATATTTTCACTTGACAGTGAATTTGAAGTAAAATATCGAAAGGACGGAAAGTTTCGCCATTTGTCATAAAATATCTGAAATGGTATAAAACCAGGAATTATAAAGCGTCCTAGAATATAAATGTAAATTTACGGGAAAGAACCTGTCCCACATGTAATAGACGAAGTGAAAATATATGGCCTTCCGCATATGTTCCCCTGTCAGGTCCTATATTCCGAAATGTATCGCCAATGTCCTTTTGAAAACTCTATTATTATCTTTTACTTTTCACCAACTTGGGTGTTGTTTAATTTTTTTGTAAGGTTACTGTGTGGCGTAGGCGTTTTGAAAAATCTCATTAAGGTGCATTACGTTAACAAAAGCTCACGAGATTTGTTTTTTAATTAAAAATTCCCAGTATGCCCTTAAAATCTGACGAAATGTTGAAAATGAACAAAACAGAGTATAGAAATATCAAACACTAGATTTACCGTTACAAAAACACCACTTTAACACCCATCACTCATCAGCAATCTTTAAATATTTACAAAAAAATACTTAAAACAAATTTCATTATCATCAATCTATAACGAACGATTAAAAAAGATTTCAAACTAAGAAATGTCCACTTCAATCAGTTACGAATTCGAATTTTGGGTTTTAAATAGTAAAACTAAAGTCCAAATATCGAGTAGGAATTAATTAAAATTCTTATTTATAAATTGCTAGAGTTGTGGCCTAAATTTGAGTATAGAATTTTCAGAATTTCAATATAAAATATCGATTATGAATTTAGTCTTTTTAGTTTTAAATGGTGATGTCAGAACCCAAATTTGGGTTTCAACTTTTCAGGAATTTAACTTAAAATAAAGAGTACGAATTAATTACAATACCAAATTTTAAGTGCTGAAGGCACAAATTTTAATCTGTGGTTTTTCTATTTTTAGTATAAAATATTCGGGGATTAATTGCAATTCGATGAAGTCGTGGTCCTAATTCAAGTTTTGAGTTTTTCGAATTTTAACATAAAATATCAACTGTGAATTATAATTCGAACTAGAATTTTTAGTTCTAAATGGTCACAAGTCCCAATTTAAAGCTTCGAATTCTCTAAAATTTAATATAAAATAACGAGTATGAATTAATTATAATTTCAAGTTTGAATTACTAAGGTTGTGGCCCAAAAGTTTGAGTTTCTAATACTTTTTATGCTGAAGGGCGAAATTAGAGTTTCGAATTCAAAAAAAAAACAAATTAGAACTCGCGGAAGTCGTGATTCAAATTCGATTCCCTCGAATTTTAATATACAGCATTAATTAGGAATTACAATACTAGTTAGAATTTTAAATGATGAAGTCAAAGTCAAGATTTGAGTTTCAGATTCTTAGAAATTTAATCAATTAGAATTTTAAGTTTTAAATGCTGAAGTTATGGCCCAAATTTGAGTTTTGCATGCATACTTGAATCTGGGATTGTTCGAATTTTAATATAAAATGTTTGTAAACGAGTTAGAACTTACTGAAGTCGTGGTCTAAAGTAAATCTTCCCAATTTTCTGAATCAATATAAAATATCAAGTAGGAATTATTAATTGATAAAGTCAAGATCGGAATTGGGTTTGGAATTGGCCCAAATTCGGATTTCGAATGCTTCTAATTTTTACATAAAATTTTAAATACGAACTTTTGTATTTTAAATACTGAAGCCCCAAATTTTAATTTCTAATTTTAATATAAAATCTTTGAGAACGAATTAGAAATCGATGAAGTCGTGATTCAAATTCGACTTGTGAGTGAATTTCAATATAACTAGGTAACATGCAGTGGAATTTTTAGTTCTAAATTGTAACGAACAGGCCCAAATTTGTGTATCGAATTTTCAAAAATTTAATTTAAAGTATCAGCTAGGTACGATTAATTGATTTCAGGTTGGAATTGTGACCCCAATTTGCGTTTAGAATGTTCAGCATTATTACTTAAAATTTCGAATGCTAACTGGATTTTGTTATTTTAAATTCTGAAGGCTCAAATTTGTATTGAGCATTTTTCAAATTTTAATATAAAATCGTTGGAAACAAATTGGAACTCAATGAAGTCGACAATCAAATTTGATTCTTGATTCTCTCAACCTTCAATAGAAACTATCAATTATGAATTATAATACGAATCAGAATTTTGAATTTTAAATTGGGGCTTCGAATTCTCAGCAATTTCATCTAAAATATCGAGCACGAATTATTTAGAGTTTCGGCCCAAATTCAAGGTTCCAATGCTTGGGAAGTTTATTGAAAATCTGGAATACGAACTGAACTTTGTGTTTTAAATACTGAAGGTCCAAATTTGAGTCTCTAATCTTTCAAAATTTAATATAAAAGCTTTGAAAACAAATCAGAATTTGCTGCAGTCATGCTGAAATTCAAGTTTTGGAGTTCTATAATTTTAATATAAAACATCAATTACGAATTAGGATTTTAAATTTTAAATGATAAATTCAAGGCCCAAATTTAAGTTTGAAATTCTCAAAAATTTAATCTAAAATTCCGAGTACGACAGTACGAGTTAATTATAATTTTAAGTTCGAATTGCTTAAGTTATGACCCAAATTTTAGTTTCGAATTTTATGTGTTTTAAATGTCGAAGGTCCAAATTTAAGTCTCGAAATTTTTTAGCTTTAATATAAAATCTTTGGGAATTAATTATAACTCGATAACTCGATGAAGTCGTGGTTCAAATTCAAATTTTGGGTCTTTCGAAATTAATATACAATTATCAAGTCCGCATTATACTTAATATTAAATAAATTTAAAAGAGTAAAGTGGTCGAAATTTGAATTGCAAATGCCCAGAAAATTATGAGTTGCGAAGTATAACCTGGAATTTTATATTTTAATGTTGAAGGTTCAAATTTAAATCTTCAATTTTTCTAATTTTATTATAAAATATTTGGGAATGAATTACAACTCGGTGAAATTGTGGTCCAAATTCGAATTTTGAGTCTTTCAGAATTTACTATAAAATATCAACTACGAATTATAATATAAATTAGAATTTTGAGTTCTAAACGGGCAAGCGAAGGTCCAAATTTGAGTTGCAAATGCGCAGAAATTTAATTTAAAATACAGAATACGGATTAACTAAAATTTTAAGTTTAAATTAAAATTGCCTCGAAATTCGAGTTTCGAAAATTTGGACTGCATACTGGAATTTTGTGTTTTAAATGCTGAAGGTACAAATTGTAATTTATAATTTTAATAAAAAATATTTGAGAACAAATTAAAACTCGTGATTCAAATTTGGCCTTTGAGCCTCTCGAATTTTAATATAAAATATCAGTTACAAATTATTAAGCAATAATCGCAATATTTCAGAGGTTATACAGATTTGTTTTTAACATAATTCTTAATTCGTTTTGTAAAAAGAAATAAAAAGTCCGCATTTTTTGTTAAATTCAGATACTACGTATTCATTCGAAATGAACCAGTAACTTACGATTTGTATTTCATAAGCGGTTTTTACATTTCACGCAGGTACATTTGAACACATTGCTTAGATACAGGAATACATAAACCCCGGCTTCAATTGCATTCAGCAACCATTCATTGAGTGAACGAGTAATTCACTTAGTGAAAACGATTTTATCAGGTCGGATTTAAAATTAAAAGTAAGCGCGCGCTATGACGTCAGTTCCTAGTGACGCTACCTAGGGTAGCCATATTGCTACTGGTAGGATTCATAATAAATAATTTTTTGGTTTAAATTGTTCAAATAAACTTACTATTTGATTTAATGAATATTTTATAAGTGCTTACATTAAAACAACCGTGATAGTTTATATAAAATTAATATTACTTGGGTCAATTTAAAACGCGAAATGCATCAAACTTACAGTTAGAGTATGTGTATTTTGGGACTTCAGATTTAATTGTAGATGGGCAGGTGTAAGGTGTGCATGGGTATAGCTAACCATCACCAATTGAACAGCTTCAGAAACGCCTCAAAAGGTGCCTCTTGTTTCACAAGGAGCTATGAGAAGAAGAAGAAGAGGATGGGCAGGTTTAAGAACGTATTGGTGAAGAAATGAAAATAGGTAATTTACTACAATTAATTACTCCCCACGTACTCCTAAGGAGTGCGCGAGGCATGGATGGGAAACGAAGAATAGGAATTTGTGTGTTTAGTTTATTACCCCCGAAGAGGTGTCGAAAAAAATTATGCCACACGCTAGGTGGAGCAACTCTGCAACTTAGTGGGATTTAGTTGCTGAGATTTTGTAAATGTATATGTTTGCCTACACAATATATTACTTACAAACTTACAGCTAAATCTTGCCAAGTGGCTGTCTGCCGAGGAAAAATACTTATCATTTCTTAAACACATTCGGACTTCATTGTGAGTGTGACAGATACAAAGAGCTACCATCTAGCGATAGAAATTGTAAAACATGATTAGTAAAATAGAGTTTTTGCAGAATGGTTTTAACTTTCACTAGTAATTTAGTGCAAAAATGTTTAGATGATTAGAAATTTGTCGATTTGAAAACATAATAGTTAATTTGTACTGATATAAAAAAAGTTTGGTTGTAGTTATAACAAAACAATACACATATTTAGACTAACTAAAATCTAAAATACACTTAATGGCTGACTAAATCTGAAATCTGAGATTTAATTTTTATTACATATCCATAATTAGCCGTGATTTGCAGAAACACAGCTTGGATTTTTACGAATGAAATTTAGAAGTATGAAGCTAAATATAAAACCTTCATACATTCGAGGCTGAAATTGTTTGAATATAGTATTATAGATCTCAGTCGTAAAATACGGGTCGATGTAGCCGCCGTTGACAACGGTGTTAATTACATTATGTAACCAAATAAATTTTAACCCAGAATAGAAATTTTGAAGCAGAAGACTTTGTTATAGCTGAGTATGCCTTTGCTGAATCCCAGAGGATTAAAATTGTTAAGAAGATGTTGTAAACGACCTGCATTTGACAAGGGACACCTTCACAAGGTGAAGAATCTTACTAATTAAACCTAAAATCCACACACTTTGCTTCTACTGCATTAAAAGAATACCTACATACTTATGTAAATAGGATGAGCATTTACTGATTGTCAATTATTGGGCCTTTAAGTATGTTCGTCTCTTTTCATTGGTATAATTTAAATTTAAAATAAGCGCGCGCTATGACGCCATTTCCTAATGACGCTACCTCAGCAAAACAGGTAGCCATTTTGATATTGATGCTGTAAGCTGTAAACAGTACGATGCACGTACGTTTTAATACAGTTATCAGCAATAAAAAGGTATTTAATTAATCATCAATTGCATACGATTTATTATATCGCTAAGATAAAATAATACACGAATATTTGATTCAATTATAAATATATTAAAAACTAGCATACAATATAAAATATGCATAATTACTAAATCTTGATGTATCTGAATTTTTTTTGAGATTGATACTTTCGATTGAATAAATGTTTGGGGCTTCAATATATTTTTTTATTGTAAATTTAGAAAGCCGCAGTACAATTCTATCCTTAAATTATGGTAATTTAAAAATGATGCTTGTAAGGGGTTCCTCGGGTTGCCTATTTCAAAGACTTCAGACTCAATATTTTGGGCTTCTAATACGTTTCAGCAAAATTAAAAATAAATATTTAGGTGCATGAAATTGCGTAATATTTTAAACAAAATAGGAATTTTTAAATTAAATTATTAACAGAAATAACAATACAGACAATTCAGCTAAATTATGTGTGTTTCAATGCATAATAAATTCGAAACTAACAGTCAAATGACAAATTAATTAATATGGTATTAACAATATAGGTAATAACTAAAACTGCATCCGAATAGTAATATAAGCTTTATAAATTTCCTCTTATTCCATATCACATTCAAATGCAACGATTTATTAACAGTGCTGATACAAATACTGAATTAAATTCTCTAACAGCGAACATTACAATACTTTCCAATAAATTAAAGGTGTTAATTTTGTAACATTGCAGTACTATTTATAACAGCAATGTGGTGCACATTTTAGAGAATAAACCGGTGTAATTTATACTATCCAGTTATTTATTTTGATTAAACTCAAATATACATCTTAATGGCGCGACTAGAGAGTGTACATATTTTATAATTTAATTTTCATTTCGCCGAAGGACTCGTAATCAAACAGATTACAGTAAGGTTCTGACGTCGACGATAAAACCGCTGTTATACGTAAAGGTTAGACGCTCAAACAGAAAATTCTCGAAATACCTAGCAGAAATAATTAAATTTACTTAATATACCCTTTTAACCACTCAAAAGTTAAAGCGTTTGAAATATGTTGATAAATTTGTAGAAATGCTGCAATTTCGTTACTTAACAATGTTTGAAGCATTCTTGGACGTTGTTGAAATAATTTATCTTCTTGTAAAAATACAATGAAAAATAACCAACGAAAGTTTATTTAATCAATTTAATTACATTGTCGGATTAAACAGACATGTTTAAATCCGGCGATGACCTCGATTTACAATCGTATAAAGTAAATTTTAGATTTAATTAGTAGCAATAAAGTTTAGCCTCCTGTGATTCAAATTACTCCCTAAAGAAATCATTCAACGAACTTAATTAAGATTCTGAGTTCAACAGAACAAATGAGTGCAACGTGAACGTAGATTACAGCATAATTATCCAAAACCACACAAAAGGAACAAAAATTTACATTAATGTGAAGTCGACTGGTTTTTAAATGCGTTTATTGGCCATATTCATACGAGCTGTCGCTGAATTTTCAAAATTCGCTTTTATTTCTGCAATTTACATAATCGCTCGGCGTTTTAGCTTTTTTAAATGCTGCGCTTTTATAAAGTGCTCATAAATAATGCAGCGGTGTGCAGTCTAAAAAAAGCAAGCAAATATGTGTAGAGCACTTCGATAATGTTTGTACTCGTTTTATGCGTTTTATACTGAATATCCTTTGGTTTTGCTTATAAAGTATTTTGCTTAATCATAATAATGGATCAGAAATCCAAGTACGTATTGAAGGAGCTTTGAAGACATTCTCTTCAGCAAATAAAGTAAAAATGCAAAATACCCTTTAAAATAAAAATAATAGTTTGAATGAAGACTTCGGACCGACACCAAGCGCTTGTTGAACACTCAATAAATTTAACCTAGCCTAGCGTCAAAAGTTTAGATAAATTCTGATGAAGCTTTGCCTTAGCTGACTGTTACTGTACTACTGTAATTTTGTAATTTACTGAAAAATATGTAACTTCAGCCAATTTTGTTAAGCAAGTCCCCCACTGAGGGTGGTTGAAATACGTATTTGGTTTTTAATACATTACAGGGTTACTACTACTATGGCATGCTTTATTTTAGCTTAGTTATACTACAAAATTAACACCAACTCAATTAATTCTGCAATATACAAAAATGGCCCCAATAATCGATAAATAATTTAATTATCAACTAAAAATTCGTATGTTAAGGTTTTCACACAATAAAATTTTAAAAAATCCCCTCGGCACCTGTAGATTTAACTTTTATGTTTATAAGTAAACATGGCAGCTTTGCAACCATTCTCAAACAATTATATGGATTTACAGAACTGACAAAAGGGACAGTGAAAACTGTAAAAGACACTATTTCATTTCTTTTTAGGAAAATGAAGAAGTAAAAAACATTAATAAAAAGGTTTTATATTCTTCCATTAGGAATAAAGATATCCCCTGATTCACACAGTAGTTTATCGCAAATTTCAGCAGTTTGAAGCATTTTCAGACACCTTCTCGTGTTACTTTCGTCTACTGTTTCTTCCCATGCGCATTTCTCAGTTCAATAAATTTCAGGACGTCTATCTTTGGATAAAAATTCAATAACGTTTTGTTTTAGTTTAATATCCATATTTTCCCTTTTTCCTTCATATTTGTTTGTTACCGAAAATAACAATGACAGATCATAACATGCCACCTTTGTTTCGTCATGTTTTAATTTATTTTGTTATTATTTATTTATTTATTTAGTCAATTGGAGTACAATCGTTGAGTTCTACAAAGCTTAAAAATAATTCATTAACATTAAAAGTATTTCCCCATAAAATAATTCATTCCACTCGTTTGAGCAACGCATCAGCTTTAACTGCCACGCATAATTCATTTAAATAATATTTGCTACGTGAAACGAATTTGTTTATCCGTGAAAATGAAATAACCAAAATCGATCAGCAATACCATTTTCCCGAAAGCGTATTAACTAATTCAACTAACGGTGCTCAATGTCATTAAATTCAATGTATACCGTTTTATACAACTGCAACTCATGCTGCGGAATTAATACTTAAAGGGGTCGAGGTTAGTGGTTTAGTTAAATTAGAAATTCTAATTTCAATTTGTCTAAACGCCAGATTTTAGGTGGTAATCAATATCTGCTTTTTTGTTGGTTAAGTACGCTAAACGAGTATGTTATATTTCGTTTTTAGTAAGAAAAACTCTTTTGGGGAGATTTTTTACTAGGGCGCGACAAAGAAAACTTACACGACTAATTAATTATTGCAAGTATTTTAATGATAAAAAACTGCCTAAAACTTGTGATTAAATATGTGCATAAAGCTTACCTAGCTCATTCATGGTGTTAGTGGAACGTAAATTTAATTAATTAAAGCAAAATAGTAGCAAAAGTTCTGGAAAAATCACCACATTTTAATTATACCTATACATCGCCAAATTACAGTCGTTAACTAAAATTACCGCGACACATTGAAATTAATTTATAATTCTCTACAAAACCTAAAATATTTTTAGTAGTGTTTGCAATTGCTATAAATCGTTACTTGCGATAACAAATGTTACACATACCACAAACCATAAAAATGGTTAATTTTAGTCGTTAGACTTTACACTTTTACAGTAATTGCGCCTAATGTTCTTAAAAGAAAAAGGGCGAAATAGGAATTAGAAAGACAAAGCCACATTTACAGCATTTCGGTTAACTGGAACCGAGTTATTTATTTATTAATTGTTAGGTATTAATTAATTACTACATATTTTTAATTATAACATGGTATGTTTAAGAAAACAATTAATAAAGGAGTTGAAGTAACTTAATAACCAATAAACGAGATAGTTAATAGCAAGTTCCTCACATCAAAAATCTAAGGTTTTTTTCTCTGGAAAATTTAAGCGGGGAGCCAGTGACAGTAAACAATCCGTATAAACATTTAAATATTTTAAAAACAATTCCGTCGAAAGGACGAATTATTAAGAAAGCCCTCCAAAGTGTTTAACCGAAAAAATCTCCCTTTTTTTAACTTTGCTTTTTATTCAGAAGCGGACCTTTTTAATTTCGTACGTTCCAGAAAAATAATTTTTAAAGATCACTAATCAGTGCTTTTCCAAATCCAAAAACAACCCATCTTTTAAAAACTCACCCTGTTCATGTTCATCCATGATTTGTTACAGGTTAAAAATTGTTAAGAAAAATCAATATTCTCCTACCTGACACTTTATTAAGTTTTATTGATTAAAGGACTACTTAAAATGCTGAGTAAGAATTGAAGTAGTTTAAAACAGTTTAACTAATACAAATAAAACCGCTTTATTTTTAAAAATGTTGAGTCTTATTAGTGGTAAGTAGACGTAGTAAAAGCATTTTCGTGTTAATTCCAAAGGCAATACAAGGATACGTTTTAAGCCACTTCATTCTAAATTACTATTGTGGAACGTTGATTTTGTTTATATAGGTATTTCAAAAAATTATAATTAATTTTATAAAAAAATTTAGCCCGGATAAAACGATTGACTGTAGGGTTTTGCTGTTTTGTAGGTTCAGACTTCCTTTAAACAGTTTTGTTTGCTAAAATCTAAATGCAGCCTGAGTTGTTTTACCTAACATAAGTTTTCAGACCAATACTTACGAAAAACAAACACAAAAAGATTTCTAAGTTAGTGCTAGAATTACAAAAATAAAACAAATAACATTTAATTTTGGTATAGCAGCTCCCCCATTTTCTCGAATGTTCCCTCTTAATTGTTTATCCTTTCTTTTTTCGCAGTTTTTATACCCAAAGGACATACTTCCGGATTTTTTCCATTTGTCCATCCTGATAAGGGCTGTTTTATTCTACCTTCGCTCTCGTCCCACTTGCTATATTTTTCTAATACTAACAAGCTGTTTCTTTCCCCTTTTCTACCATGGTTTGTTAAAGCAGTTGTTGGTAATCGCTATTTTTACCTTTTTAATGATTTTCATGTATAAAGGGCATAATAGAATCCTCGACCTAGTTCTGAAGTTTTCCGTTTGTCCATCTCGTTTTATTCTGCCTTCATTCTCGTTCTGAAGATTATTGCCACTCTATTATTTCCGATTTATTTCCTACCTGATTGAACTGTGCCTGGATCTATCTTAATATTCCACTTACAGTTTAAGGGTTTCCAAGTTAATTCCTCTATCGTTTATTTAATTCGTGCTATCCACATGGTATCTTCATTAAATATACTGCCCTATTTGAAACGTTAATTTCATACCTGTTTTTGTAGTTTTGCTATTTTGGCACTGTCTATATCTAACTATTCAAGCTTCTTCTTTTTCGTTGGCTTTTTTTAGTGCCTACCAAGTAAAACCCTGAAATTACACTTCTCGAATGCTGTTAATTTTTCTCGGTGTGGAATCTTCCTATTTTTTTTATGAGTGCTAGGCCTATGTTTTTTCATTTTCTTCATATCTTCGTAAATTAATCCTTGCAAATATCATTAATTCTGTATAGATTTTGATACTTTCAGCTACTCTCTCACTTTTCACTGTGCGCTATAGTTTCCGGTTGCTTCGTTTGTATTAACATTAATCTTCCTGGCTTGGTTGTATGTCAGTTTCTATATCCAGAGCCTCTCCTTCATATTTTTTTATCTTATCCTGAAACTAGTAACGACAAAATATATTTTTCTTTCGACGGCATGATTTTAGTCCTTTCGCCTTTTTTGCCTTCTTTGTTTACATCTACACATTTCTTCGCTTCTTCTGGGACTTTTTGTTATACTTATTTAAAATTTTTCTCACATTAGGGCTTTGAACCAGTTTCTTGCTACCTTTTCTTCATTTCAGCTTTCTTTGGTTGTGTGATTTTCATGATTCCAAGTTATTTCCTTTCATGATCTTTCTTACGTTTGAGATGTGGTTTCCACCTCGTTTCTTTTCATGTTTCCTCTTATACCGCCATTCGTAATTCTCTCCTTGCTTCTTTTGCCTTAGGTTTGCAATGTTTGATTTCTGTATGCATTTTTTGTATACGGCGTACGTTTTTATTGATTCCGTAATTTCTAAACTTTGTGCTTTCATGTAAAGATATTTATGTGATTTGCTCGGTAGTAAACTGGAGCGTCAAACATTCGTAAGCAGAATTTTTATTCTATTATTGTTTGCAAAAATGTTGCAATATTGTTTTGATGTTAATTGTTTATTGGCTTAGTACGTGAAAAAAGACGATAATACGTGTTTGAAAGGGTGTAAAAATAAAAGATACGGAATTTTCAAATTCTGTAGTTGTATGGGGCAGAAATAACCGAATAAGTTCGGTTCCGATCGAAAATTTACATCCAATCATCTCGGGAAACAGCTTTTAGGAGTAATGACTACATTTATTTTCTTGACGTTCGGTTATTTGCTGGAAAATCATTCACGAAAAGGAATCAATTTACGGAAGGGCATTCTATTTTTACTTAACATTCGATTTCAGCGAAACTCGGAAAACAATTTTATTAATTAGAACATGATTAAATTCCTAATTGGGTTTGCTCGATTCCAATTCGCCGGACTCTTTGATGTGCTATTTAGTAATCTGCAAGAGCACTAATAGCAAATTCGTATCCGAATCTGAATACGTTTAACCAAAGGTCCACAATGCAAAGCTATTCTGTAATTACACAACGTCTAAACCTAAGGGTGTCATTGGTGGTAAACGTTACCACACTTTTCTCCAATGATGATACAAGTATCGCACAATTTTCTGCTAGAAAGGAGAGCCTCGATCTAACCATGCGATTTTTGCGAAACTCCTCGGGTGGAATTAAATTTTTATATGGATGACGAGCAACTGCTTCAAGTGTTATCTCGACCTACTTTTCGGGGGCAATTATTTCACGCGGGCAAAATCAATCTTTGCATACTAAAAAGGAAAGGGATCACAGATATCCAACATAAAAGATGTAGCCTGATTAGTAATAACAAAGGCAAACCGAATCTAACCTGATTTATTTACCTAATGAAAAATGTTACAACATTTGTTACGAGGTAAATTGGAAGTTGTATTGCATGTGAGGTTTTAGTTCAAATATCAGTTTTTGAAATTAAACAAATTAGTAATTTGGCTGAAAAATTGCAACGTTTTCGGCTTCAATTTCTGGACCTCACAGAAAAACCGTTACATATACATCATTGCAAAAGAGTTTATTTCCAGCTCGCCGAATCGCAGAATAAATAAACGTGTTTTTTCAAAACGTCAAGAAAAACAATTTAACTCAGCCCTGTCGGAACTAAATGTTAATTGCTGTTAATCAAATACTGAAAACGCCAAGTTCGTAATTTATGGATAGTTGACTAGTTGATATTGGCTTATAGTTGTGGTTAAACTTACATCATTAATTAGTTAACTCCACTAATAGGCCTAAGTTGTGGTATTATTCCGTGAGTAATGTTCGTGTTCAGTTAAGACTAATCTCGACTTATTGAAACAGATCGATAAATTGATTTGTTTGTAATGATTCGTTCTGAGATACTAATAGAAAAATAAAATTGTTTGCTTTTGACTGCCTAGAAATATTATTTTGCATCTATATTTATCTCTCTATAAAACGAATTAACATTTCATAATGCTAATTTTACTCACTGAAAAAAGCAGAAGCAGTATATTGTATTATAAGTGTAGACAAGTGCGTGTTTCTTACGGATGCGCTTTTCTACACTTGTCGCACAATAGGATACATTGTCTGCACATTTTGTATTAAATACATATACGAATAGTTTAGTGCTTTCATGACGAAGAAAAGGTGTTCAAATGAATTACAGCAAACAAAAAAAAACTGGAAAAGCCACAGCTGAAGATTGATGTGCTGGTATATTAGTATGGTACGCTCATATTTGAATATTTGAAACAGGCTTAATGTCAATCAATGAAAAGCAAATTTTCGTATTTTAGTTAGTTACAACATACAAACTCGATTCAATTAAAACAAAAAACCATTAGTGATACAAATAGAACTTCCGCCAAATTTTTACAAAGTATACGTATGACAAATATTTGTTTTTATCGTGCTTCCTGAAATTCATATTACTACAACAGCTTCAGATAAGCAAACAATATTTTATGTTAACGTTTAACCGTGGATAAGTAGCCGTTTCGATTTTATTGCCACGCAATTTAATATCTGCAACATGAGTTGATTTAATACAGGAAGCTGGTATCAAAGTTAAATTTTCCTTCTCGAGCGTGTGCGACTTTTGTTTGTTGTTCTGTATATTCGTACTTGAAGTTTCATAAAGCATTTAATATTTCCAGAGTGTCTGAGCTATTGTACCTTAGTGTTTGTAACTACAAACAGAAATGATTCTTTACTGAAAAGTCCGCGCGCTTTTGTATTCGCTCACGAAGCTACCATTATGTCGTGCTTACAACTACCAACTACTGTAATGTAACGTGTACAATCAGTAAGATTTTCTGTAAAGTAAAAAAGCCTTAAAGTCTCCCGTTTATTTGTAGAATTTTCTTTTACAATACGTTTTTCGTGCTACCAACTCGAATTATTTAAAGAATAAACGCCATTGGACAGTGTTGTAGTTCTGGGTTAAAAAAAACTTTTGATTGTAACTTATAAAATGGGCCGAAGTTCTGCAAAGTAAAAGTCCAGAGAAGCGTTATATAGGTACGTCAACATATGTTCAAAATATAAAGTTTATCGAATTTTAAGTGAAAGTTCGACAATTCCCAAAAGATTGGGAAATGTGACTTTGCGAAAGTATTTATTTTTTATTATCGTAACATTTAGCAAATAAAACCTTTAACCAAGTCAACGAAAGTTTCAGAAATCTCCAAGGAAATCTCTAAAAATCTTGCTGTATAAAACCCCGCAAGTATTCCCTTTGGCACAATCAACAAATAAAAACCTTAATAGTGACACTGAAAACCCGTTCCTTCTTGATATTCATAATTTAACAACCTTGTTTATTCGTACCAAATCACTTTAGTACTCTTTTAATTTTTCATTAATTAAGGATTTTAATTTTTTACAAATAAAAATAATAACAATCATTAAAGCCTTCGTAAAGAAGAATTGCTAGCTTCGAGTAGGCATAAAAGCCTAATTTTTAGAATTTTATACATATTATACGAAAGTAAAGACAAATTTTTGTTTAAAAAAAACATTAAACCAGTTCACAATTGACGTAAATACATCAGGAAAACCCAAACGTTTTCTAAAGCACTAACCCTTGACCGCTCCTGTTTGTTTATAGAACAACAACTTCAACGGGAATAAATCAACGTACCACGTAAAAACGTCACCGACAATTTAATAAAAGCAATAAAACACACAATAAAATTTACCATAACAAACTGTTACGGTCAGTGGAACTCTCCTAACCCATTAAGCAGAGTTGCAGTGTCACAAATGTGTCCCAAATAAAAATAGAACTCCTTTACTTCAACCTAGGTACGTTTATTTCCTATATCAAGTTTAAAATATATGAAAAAACCCTCGTAATTGTTCTTTCTAGATTTTTATCTGAAATTTTAATAATGGATAATATTTCAGTCGGCCACACCCGAAATTAAAATAATTTAAAGTATAAAACATCCGATTCCCAACAGAAGGATATCTAAATTAATAAATTAACGACGATTCTGCGCTAAAAATTCCACGGAATAAAAATTTAACGTTTCGTGAATAAATTGAATTACTGTGCCGCCGCCGCTACTTCAGTTTTTAAATTCCACCGCTACCTCAAGAGTAAAGAAAAGTACGGCAGTTTTAAAAAAGCTTTTTAAAACCTATAATTTTTATAATGATATAAAGATGATAACGAGATTACTTTATGGGGGAAATACTTAAAAGAGAAAGGTCTTAAAACAGAAAAAATAAATCGATTTCCTGTAATTTTCAGGAAAATTAAATAACAATTGTTTACATATTAATAAAGCACGCGAGGTTTATATATTCAGAGAAAAATTAATCTGAATTAATTAATACTTAAATTAATACTTGTCCCAGAATAAAGCGCTGTTTATTATTTTTTCAATTTTCTGATTGATTCTGAAATAGCTAAGCTCAAATAAACAACGAATTAAACTGCTTATAACCTGAGCTTAAAATTCCAAGTTTCTTGAATGCTTGTGTAATAACAGTAATAAATGCATAGAAATATCCATGAAATCGATCTATTATTATTAATACACATAGAAATATTTAACAATTAAAGGCTTTTTTAATAATCGCCCAAATGTCCCGAAGAAGAAAAATGAAATTTTCAACCAGTTTAATTCGGTTTCCTTATATTAATTTAATCGATCCAAAAAAGTTTTAATTTGAGGACTGGAGTTAATGTTATTTCTCGAACAAGCGAAATTAAACATGCCTAAAACAAACTTATTAAATTATTACGGGCAGTAAAAAGTAAAATTTGAAGAATGCTTGCTTCCTACACAGAAAATTAACTTAACAAAGTATTTCTGTAACTTAGAAAAATAACTGAAAGGTTGAACTAAAATTGCATCAAACTTTTTCATGAATAATGCTTTGTTTTTTTCTCCTACAAATTGCAAAATTACGGACCATTTTTTACATTTTATACCACATTTATTATAGAATCTCTGCATCTGCATTTTGCATTACTAAAACACAAAGTACATCCAACCAGAGTTTAATATCAATTCTTCCAGATTTAAATCAGCAGACCGTAAGCAAACACACGCCATTAATAAAAATCCAAAAGAAAATCTTTTGTTGATTTTCCACCGTGCAATCATCGCTAACATTTCAGACGCAAACCTTTTAAAATTACCTCTATTGTAAGATAGGTAAAAGAACTAAAACGTTACATTTAGAGCTTAATTAAATTGAAGCTAAAAGCAAAACGTTTTAAATCGCTTCAACTTCTGTTAATGTAATTAGTTCGATCTACTTAAACTAACAACGTTAAAACAACAGACGTTTTCTATCCAGGAATTTAAACATCGTAATTTGAATTACTAATTGTTTTGCTACTTTTTGTTAAAATATGGTGCATAAATGTGATGCCAAACGTTTTGACAGATACGAGAAATAATACGTAATAAAGTTATTTTCATTTCAATGCTTCGTCAAAGCAAAGTTGGTAATTTCTATTTTAATTTTTTTAAATGTTTTTCATGTCTAAAAGACATAGAATCCTCAACTTACTTCTGATTTTTTTCCTTTTGTCCATCCTGATAAGGACTGTTTTACTCAGCAGTCGTTCTCCTCTTGCTTACTATTTTTCTACTACTAGCAAGCTATTCCTTGTTCTCTTTTCTGCCAAGGTTTCTTAAAGTAGTTTTTGGTAATCTCTATTTTCATTTTTTTAATTGTCTTTTACGTCTAAGGATCATCGACCTGGTTCTGGTTTGGTTCCACTTATCTATCCTGATAAGGGTTGTTTTATTCTGTTTTCATTCTCATTTCACTTGTCAATTTTTCTACTGCTAACAAGTCATTCCTGTTCTTGTTTTTTGATATAGTTTATTAAAATAACTAATCTCTATTTTATTTGTTTAAATGTCTAAAGGGTATAGAATTCTGAATTTTGAGTTCTTTTCCATTTGTTCATCCTGATGAAGGCTGTTTTATTCTATCTCCATTCTCCTCTCATTCTTTTATTGCCAACAAGTTGTTTCTTTTCTCTTTTCTGCCATGCTTCATCAAAAGTAATTTTCATTTTATTAAATGCTTTTTTTAACTTAGGAACATTGATCAACTTCTGTTATTGTTTTATTCTGCGTTTGTTCTCATCTCACTTGCTAATTTTTCTATAGTTCACAAGCTGTTCTTTTTCCCTTTTTCTGTCACAGTTTGCTAAAGTTTTTGGTAATGCTAAAGCTAAAGGGAATAGGTCGCTCGACCTGCCCTGAATTCTTTTCCGTCTGTTACTATCCTATTAAATACTATTTTATTCTGCCTTTGTCCTCCTCTCACTTCCTAATTTTTCTGCTGGTAATCAGGTCTCCCTTTTCCTCGTTTCTACATGATTTTTGGCAGTTGTTTTTGGTAATCACTTCCCAATCATTATACCATCATTCATAGGCATTTTAAGCACTTTTATGTCAGAATATTCCTATTCAGTCCATTTTCTATTACTGATAAATCGATACATATCCATCAATGACAATGTTCCATGTGCGATTTAGGAACTTCCAAGCCCATAGCAAAAAATACAACACTAACAAAACGGAAGATACTGGCCAAAACAGTAATGTATGGCAAAATTAGCTTTTTGACATGTTAATTCTGCTATTGGTCGAGTTCAAGTTTCCAGTTTTCTGGAAGTTAATCGTTCACCCACTTAATAAGATCGTTGGTTATCCTCATGGTACCTTCATTAAATTTTTAACTATATTGGCTTATTTGAAATTTTAATTTCATAATTTTTTTTCGAAATAAAACCCAGACGGTTCAAATGTGAACTCTCGTTTCAACTTACTTACGAACATTACTGCTTAATACTCACCTACAGTAAAATAAAGCCTTAAACAGGGCTTTATATAATTAAACCGATTAGCTCATTTATTAACAAATAAAATGTCAGGAACGTATGCAAATAAAAATGCAACCCTTTAAATATTGCACTAGGGCTAAAAATAAAGGACTCATTAATTACGAACGGTTCAAAGCAGACAGTCGAGTTGCGGTGCGTGATGTACCTTCGTTGCACGTCAACTTAATTTACAACTCTAACTACCAGAAGTTTGTTATTCGGGGCACAAAAGATCAGGTCTATTTATTTTCAACAGCCTTTTTGTCGTGCTGCTTGCTTGTAAGTCCGACACGAATTCAAAGATACTAATTTGCTTCTACATCAATAAAATATATTTTGATATTAGCTTACTGTCAATATATATTTGGAACGAAATTATTAGAAGTTGTGGCCGTAACATTTAATTCATATATATTTTTTGATAGTTACAAATGCATTTTCACGCATTAGAATTACTGCAAAAAAGGGAAATGTGTATACTAGCACCAAAACAAACCGAGCAAATGTATTCAGCAACCGTTTACAATACGTATAAAAATGGGTGTAAAAAAGACAAAGCAATACTTATTATTAAACAAGTTAAGAGCATTTGCTCGCATGTAGTGGCGCCAGTGTACCTCTTCAACTATTCTTCTGTATTATCACTATTGTACTGTCAATATCTTTTTGCTACGAAATTGAAGTTAGTGAAAGTAAAATTAAATCCATCCACTAAATTTAAGTAACATTTTGTGACGGTTACGAAAGTATTTTCACACATTACAATTACTAAAAGAAGCAAAATATGTATACTAGCACCATAATGATCGAGCAATTGTACTGAAGATATCTATACACAGAGAGTGTAAGGATATTTGATCTGGTCAAATGCGTGTAAAAATAGATATAAAAACGGACAAAGTAAACGTAAGTACCTAATAGTTATTGTTAAAGAGGCTAACTACCTTTGCTCGCATGAAATGGTGGCAGTATACCTCTTCAGCTATTCTTTTACATCGTCACTGGCTTACTAGATGTAGTTTATAATTTGTTACGATTTGTAGAAATATTAATGGATATTGAAAGAGGTTAGGAACGAGTTTGTTTAATCAAGATTTATTTATTTCCTGACATTCTATTAAAATATCCTTTAAAATTATAAGTATTCCCTGATACCTTCAAGAATTATTTCTTTCCATCCATCATCTTAGATCGTGGAGTTATACGTAAATAAATTTACTGCCGATAAAATGGCAAATTTTGTCCGAATTTTGTAATTCTTTATGTCATGTTACCATTTTTTGGTTTATTTATTTCTAATCTTCGGTTGCTCTGCATGATAACTTGCTTGCTTTGCTGGTTCACCATTCATTACCCAAATAGGCATTTTTCTTGTAACAAATCATTGTTATTTCAAAGGCTAATATAATATTGATTAGGGTTATTTCATAAAGAGGGACAATTCTGTTGGATAATTCGAATAAATGCGTTGGTTAATGTATAGTAATTTACGGTTTTACTTGTAGGTTTATAATTTTTGTGTACGCAACTGTGTTGGGTAAAATTCCAGACTGTATCAAACGAGTTTAAGGATAAATCAGAACTGAGATAACCCTGCTTTTGCTTTTTTACAATAAACGCTTTTGTGATTAAAATAAATAAAAAGCCAACCAGTTCTTATGCCATGTGGAGTATCTGGAAAAACAGGAATTACCCGATGTATTATTATGTTTATGTAACTGCAAAAAGGCACATAAAAATTGCTATGTTTTTATCTTACCGAGCAGGCTTTAAAATTATTTTCACAAGCAAATTAAATAAGCGTAGCTCTTGTTATAAATTTCTACATTTTTACATACCGTCGGTTAAACTGTTTTTTTATTGAGTTTAGATTACTTTTTTCCCAAATTTTTTGGCAAAAATGTTTGTCTATATATTGTAAATCATAGATTTTAAGCATTTCGATCCGGATTTTGTAGGATTTATTATAAAATTTGACAATAAAAGAAACCCCAATATTAAATAAAATAAGCTCAGTCTTTTTTTATAAATAACAACAAAGAATATAAATTGAACCAGCTAGTAACTTAGGCCTAAATAAAGCTCCTTAAAGTTATCATAATATTTTACAAAAAACCACACAAATTTCAGTATTAAATAAACTCATATTTTTTTTTACAAATAACAACGAACCAGCCACCAACTTAGGCCTAAATAAAGCTCGTTACAGTTTTAATTCGTGAACTAACAAAAATTAAATTTCTATCCATATGTATAAGGCAGGCCATATGTTGCCGTTCCGACTATATAAAATACAAAATACAATTTTTTCATAGTTTTACGGGTCATCTTTCGATTATACAAATACCCCCAAGCTAACAGTAATATTCAAATATTCCGAAAATTCGCTAATTAACTAACCCTTTAATTTCAGCATGATTTAATTTAATAAAAAATGTTTTAAATTAGCTGAAATAACAGCAAAATTACACGGCAGAGTATTACGCAGTTTATGAAAATATAACAAAAATAAAGTCATTTATTTATTTCCTTATTCATTTGGTCTTCGATGAATTCTGGCAGTATAAATATTTGAATTTCATTAGAAAAGTGTTTGAGCTTTGGGACATTAAATGATGAAAAGTTTATTTCAGATTTTCTTACTGAAAATTTTATTGACGATAATAATGTTTTAAACCAACTTAAAACATTTAGAGTAGTAGCTTTTACATTAATTTTTCATAAATGAATATTGTTATTTATTGAGGTATACACGAATCAATAATTTAAATTTTCCAAACGGTTAAATATTCTAAAAGAAAATAATTGCAAACAAAACAGAGCATCACGGCGGTTCATTGATAACAACTTACTTGTTTGTTATCTTTGCGTCTTCTGTATACAAAGTTCCCTCTCAATTCTGTTTCATTATAATTTCAGGATCCCTTGAACATCAAAGATATAAAGAGCGCACTTCGGTTTACCAACAAGTACAAAGCTAAAAGGCAAATTTCGCTGTAATAATACGATACGACAAAAGCAAAATTAAATTAATATATTTAATTTAACCAAATGTGTCTACCTCGGATTTAATCACATTAACAATAAAAACAAAGCATGTTTTTTTCGTTTCATTTTTTTAATCATTCGAGTTTTTAAATTAATTTCCAACATCAAAGCAAAAAATGTAGTTTTCATTTGCAGAAACGAATGTATACATTATTAAAATAAATCACCAAAAAAGGAAAACGACACACTTTATAAACTCCAAAATATCCACTCTAAATTCTTCAACGGAAATATTACATTAAAAGCGAAAAATTAAACTTTTCTCGGCGAAAAGACATTTATTTTGGGCGACACGGCGCTATAATACGACATGTAAAGAGTTTTTGGCTTCTACTTTCCCATTTCTTCCAAAATAAATATTTTGATTCGATCTGAACTCGTTCACTAACTGAGAACCTTTGATTTAATACAAATTTTGCTGACCTTTTTATTTTTTCATTTTAATATTACATTTTGTTTTTGTCTTCCTCGTTTTATGAAGACGTATTTTTGTAAAAGAGATATTACACACAAGACTGATATCTTTCAAATATGAAATTAAAATTATTTATACTGCTTAACAGTTTGTTGATTATTAAAAATTTAGCATCTTAATATTTTACAAGACATGGGGAATTCATCAAATTTTGCTTGAAGGAAAGATTGGCAATACATTAAACAAATACTTTTGTTTTCTGCAATATAGGTTTAACTGGTTAACAAGGTGGAAATGCTTAAACATGCCTTATAAATTCCACCTCAGGCTGTTTTAAAGGGTATTAAAAACATACTTGCATAACTAAGATTAGAAAAGCGTTAACTCGACATTTGTTACCACAAACAACAAATATAAATGGGTATTAAATCTGATTTATAGCGACAACTAGTTTTCAATTAAATCCGAAAAACAAGAATTAACAGCTGCGAGTAGGCAGTAGGCATAAGGAAGATGACATATTCAGAATCACTTAAATTTCTCGTAATTAATTTCCTGGGATATCATCTAATTTTCCATGAATTTAACAACAGTTTTACCACCAAAAAAATATATACAAAATGGCCTAGAAAACGTCGATTAATTTTCAGCAGACTACGAATGTTTTGGTCCATTTTATTAATTATTTTTCATGGATACTTTAAGCCCAAATTCCACAGAACGCCCCTATTTTTAGCAATTCAAGGTGTTAGAAAACCCGACTGGCCTTTTTGGTCGTAAAAATAAAAAACTCATTAGAGAAGGTTGTGTCGACCACATAACCAGAAGTCCTTAGCTTAAAAAGTATTTGGGTTTAATTTAACCCACTTTTTTTGTATTTTAACCGCTTTGCTTTATCACTGACAAAATTAGCCGTTTAAGAAAGTACAATTTTTACCCAGAACTTTCTCAACAATCATCATACGTATTTAGCATACTTATCAAGACATAGCAAAAGTTCAGCACAAGAATATAATGTAATTAGTTTGTTCGAAGTTAACAAAATTCGAAGAGAATACAAATCGGAAAAAGATCAATAGACTTATTGACTTTTCTATCAGCTCGTGTTCAAGGTTTCATAATCCTGACGCGAATCTCGGATGCTATCATTTTCATCAGATTTTCAACGATTTTCGCAATACTTTTCTAAGTTATTTCAGTAAAGCGCACGATATTTTATAAATTCGCTTTTATTACATTTTTATCGCAGTCTTAACAACACGCACTTTTTTGTCAAAGTTACATAAACGATTTTATTTTTAGAAATGAAAATAGAAAATTGCTTGTTAAGCCTCGTTTTTTTGTTATTTTCACCTCGACAAAAGAAGCATTATACACGTCCTTCATATTTGTAAGAAGAGACGTTTATTACACCCTAAACGTGTCTAAGTATTTTACACCAAGCAATTTTTGTATGAGGCTCTCGCAACTTTTACAAAAGGGACTGTTTTTAAACCTTCAGCATTAAAATTTAGTTGAAAGATGCGTGGTTTAGGGGTAAACAAAAATTAAGTTAACAATATAAAATTGTGTTTTCACATCAACAACCTTTCGTTACAAATTATTGACATTCAATTATCCTACCTTTACAGACAGGAACTTCGTACACAAGCAAATAAATAATTTAACATCTTCAACAAGTAAACTTATCTTTGCTTAAACTCCAATACATCAGCGATTGCTTCCTTCTAACTATCGATTCGAAAGCAAATCGCATGCTTTACCAACATTAATAAATGAAAATCTAGGAATTTATCCCACAAATAAATTGCCTTCCACTTTTAAAACTATCACTAATTAAAAACCATCGATTCTTTCAATTTATTACTAATTATCAAAGATTTAGTAAGCCTACCCAGATCTTCTTAAAAGGTTATGGAATATATCCCAGAACTAATCAGGCGTTTAGCAAATGATGTTAGGGGTTCTTAGGCTCTTAAGATTATGAAAGGTGTAACCTCATTTGAACTCAAGTTCAACTGTCAAGTTTAAAATATAATACGAAGACGATAATTTCGAAATTAAGAACCCTTTTTCAAGCGAAACTATTTTCAGTATTTGAGATTCATTCAAATTAATTAAGAGCACGAAATTAACACTTTTCGGCCAGATTAAAAGCATAAACATGAATAAAATGGGTTTAAGTTTGATATTTACAATCAAAGCCTCTCCAGCCTAAGTTCGTTATTTGAAGTCCGAATGTGGATTGAAATTCAAAAACGGGGGGGCAAAATTAAAGATTCGAATCTTACTAAAGATTGAAACCTCTCGCTTATTGTTCTTAGGTTTGAATACGGATTCAAATGATGGCACTAAAATACAAGTCACGCTGAGAAGAATCCTAAGATTAAGTTAACAAATCGCATGCTTTGCTAACATTAATAAATCGAATTAATTCAAGAATTTATCGCAAAAAACTATCATTAATTTAAACCATCAATCCTTTTAACAAATTTTAACATTTAAGAATTTGTCATATACCTTTCAATTTATTAAAAATTATCAAAGGTTCAGTAATCTCAGAAATTAATCTGTTAATTGAATGAATTCGTAACGACGTAACTCGGGCTTTGCGGAGTTTTTAAGTATTTTTAAGGATTTTCCAGCGAAACCGAGAACTTTACAAGCAGTTCGAATAACGAAGGAAATTCTAAATTAATAACTGGCGTATCTGTCAGTTATAATTAATGCCGCTTCAGAGTTTGTTAATTTCCTACAGAATTATTCCAAATTGCCAAGAATTATAAAATTCTGTACCTGACAGTACATTCGCAAAAACAGATTATTGCTAGAGGAATACGTAAAATTATAATTACATCTATGTTTAACACAGCGTAAAAAGTAAAAGAGCGAACTTCAAAGTTCGTTTCATACGAAAATGTAATTAATTTCAAAAGCTCGCAACTATAAACAGAAAAAGCGTAGAAATTAAGAAAACAAACCCGAAACGCTGTTGCAAGTCGAATGTTTCGTATTTTACAGCTTAAAGCACACAAAAAAATGAAAGCAAAATTATTCACGCAAATATAAAACAATGGTAATACTAAAGCCTAAATCTAAAGAGGAAAAATTTACATCTCTGAAGCTTACGTAACAGATTTCAGAGTAACACAAAGAACCCCCGCCTTCCTAATTTGTACATTAGAGTAATAATAATCATCATCATATTTCAAGCGACCCGGAAAATACACGAAAGGTCGGATGTTCATTTGAGATCGACATTTCTCTAAATTCGAAAGAACGTGCCTTAACAAGTTTGTAATTTGAAAGGGTTTTATTAAATGAATTTGTAAGAGAAAAACCTAGCTTTAAAACTTCTTTATTTCTTTTGAAACACGTTGCTAGCAAGTAATTAAATTTAATGTAATTAGGATTTTAGTTTTATTTATTAGGAAGATTCTGTAAATATGACTTGTGATTAAAATTACCCAAACAAGGACCTAAAAACATTAATTAATCCAAAAAAATCAAGGAATTTTTTTTATAATAAAATGTTTCCATTTTTCGTCCATTTTGGCTTGAAAATGAATCCTTAATATCAGGCTACTAGTTTGCATCATTTGAATCCGAATTCAAACCTCAGATTAATAAGCGAGGTTTCAACCTTTACTAAGATTCAAATCTGAAATTTAGTTTCCTTTTCCAATTTCAATCCGCTTTCAGACTTCAAATAACGGACTTAGATTAGAATTTTGAATCTTTTCGGAGATTTTTAAAAAAATATTTCGTGCTTTTAATGAATTTGAATGAATCTGAAAAACTGAAAATAGTTTTACTAACTTTGGCTTGAAAAAGGGTTCTTAAGCTTAACTTTTTAGTCTACGTATTGTATTTTAAAACTGCCAGTTGAACTCGGATTTAGATTCAAGATTTAAACCTTTATAAATGATCATAATCTTAGCCTTAAATCGAATCTTTTCCGTTTCTAAATTTAAAGCAATATTGTGGCTTTAAATAACCAGCTTAGACTTCAGTTTCAAATCTTTTGAATATTTTTAGTGATCAAACCAGAACCCAAATTATGTTAATATTTGTGCTTTGAATCCCAATTAAAAGATTACAATTTAATTTCCTATTTTTAATCAGCTTGAATTTGAGATTTTCGACTTACTTAGATTGTTTAGATTTCGAACTTTGAACTAAAGAGTCGCAATTAATATTTTACATACAAAATATATGATTGAGTTTAAAATTTTAGAAATCCAAGATTTGAAAATTCAGCTTCGACTTCTAAAATCGAGTCGGCAAATCTGTGAAGATTTGAATCTCCAGCCTTAGAGATCTACGATTAAATTTGAAATCCAACTCCAGAAATATACATTTATAAAATTTTAGTAAAAAGCATAACTGTTTTACCCAAGCTCCAGTCTTCAATCTCATGTTTTGTATACAAATTTAAATCGTCAGTTTCCAATTCAAAGTCGAAATTCATAATTCCAAATTGGTTTTAAAATTTTTAATTTATTGTACTTTGGTTTCAGGTTTGAATTTCCAGAATATAGGGCTGACTATAAAATTTTAAAAAGTTTTTTAGTTTCATTTCTGATTCTAAAATCGATCCCCGAAATTTATAAGTTTGATGATTATGACCGCCAGTTTGACTTTAGAATATTAAATCTCACGGGAGATTTGAATATTATCAAGTCGAATCTTTTCATATTTTGAATCTTTTACTCAAGCTCCAGTCTAAAATTCTTAAAATCAATCTTATATTTTGTATAAAAATTTAAATAGTCAGTTTCCGATTCAAAGTCGCAATTCACAATTCCAAATTGGTTTTTGCAATTTTCGGATATGAATTACCAAAGCAGTTTGAATTTTTTAAAATATAAGGTTTGAAATTTCCAACCTCCAGATTGACTTCAAAAAATTAAGTCTCAAGCCTCGGATATTTGTATTTCATAAAGTCGAATATTTTCAGATTTAAAATCTTTCCACTCTTTA
Organism: Melanotus villosus; assembly: GCA_963082815.1. NCBI lineage: Eukaryota > Metazoa > Arthropoda > Insecta > Coleoptera > Elateridae > Melanotus > Melanotus villosus. The sequence continues at coordinate 40,472,404 of OY720427.1, forward strand.
ATCCTTAAAATTAATCGCATATTTCGTCTTCACATTTAAATCGTCAAAGTCGTAATCCGCAAGTCCAAAAACACTTTCATAGTAGGTTTGAGTTTCCACCAATAAACGAACCATCTGATATAATGAATGTTTAAACTAGATCATAAAATTCATAACACCAAATTTCAAAACTTGTAATTGCAAACTTATAATTTGGATTCAAAATTTAAGTCTCGAATTAAACACCGACTGATTGAAATCTCAGATTCAAACCCGAAATGAAAATTTAAAATTTACGCTTGACGGTTTTGCTGTTTGTCAGCTTGAGACTTCAAATTCGTTGTTTCGGTGTCGTTATGTTTTGGGTACAAACTGACCGAAAATAATATAAAGTGTATTCTGAAAGTGAATTTTAAAACTCTTCCATTAGAGGAAAAACAAACAATTTTGACGAAAAAGTTATCGAACATTTTATTTCTCAGAAAGACAGAAGACTAAATTTTGTGTATAAACAGTAATATTTTTAAGGGTGTGTGTGTGTTTTTTTACGTCTGCACATAAAACTTTTTTCTATTTGTATGAAACTGCTCAGCTACTGAAGGTGAGTGTTTATTATACATTATTATTTGTTTATATTCTCTCGGCAACTAGAGCCCCCCAAAATTAACTATCACGAGCCGCCACTGAGCAAACGAATAATACAGAAAATTTTTAATTTGCCAATTTCAGAAAATATCTGATTTGACACGACCATAAAGCATTATATTTGGTTTAACTGATATCAAAAATATATTTAATTGTATTGATTACAAAACTACATATTTGGATTAACCAATTAATTTCTGTTAGATTTCCATAATTAGTTTAGTTTTTGTACTAATAAATTTACAATTTTCGAAACCAGATATAAAATCTTCACAACATTCGAGGCTGAAATTGTTTGAATACGGATCTGGGTTGCAAAATTCAAATCGATGCAGCCGCCATCGACATCGGTATTAATTACATCATTAACCAAATGAATTTTAACCCAGGATAGAAATTGATCCAGAAAAGATTTTGTAATAGCTGAGTACCTGAGTAGGCCTTTACTAAATCCCAGAGGATTAAAATTTTTAAAAAGATGTGATACATATTCTTTTGGAGTAAAGACGGCTTGCATTTAACATGGTACACTTTCAGAAGGCTAATAATCTCACCAACTAAAGCTAAATACACATATTTGTTCAGCTGCAGCCGTAGGATATTTATATCATGAATAGGCTAAGCATTATAGTATGGTGTAATTTAAATTACATGCAAGCAAGCGCTATGACGTCATTTCCCAACGACGCTACTGGAACAAAGCAGGTCGCCATGTTGGTACGAAGATTTTAAACACATTGCACTAAAAACAAAAACTCCCTATTTAATCAGCCCTCACTACATTAATTACATCGTCACAAAAAAAAACATCTCAGGCAAAGACTGAAATATCGGAAAATAAGTCTTTAGAGACGTATTTTAAAACGCTTTACATTTAATAAACACAGTAAAAGTAAAGTCTTCTGAATTTTCTGAAAAACTCGTAAGCAGCTTGCCTATAAATAAGTCTTTTAGAAAATCGTATTAAATACGATTCGAAATTTGAAAACCTTGAAATTTTACAGGTAACATTAAAAGAGCAAATCTCAGAAAATCATGTGAATACAATGAATCACAAAACCTATTAGGACTAAAAGGACGAAACTGTGTCATAAAATTGTTTGGAATTTTTAAACATTCATAACTTTAACTGCAAGCGCTATTGGTACGGCCCCTTCAAAGTGTGTTGCAATTTGGGTTGGGGGTATCTAGCAAAGTTTAGATTTTCGTACAAATACATTAGATCTAGTTACCCTCGCATGCAAAAATAGGTTGTCCTATCTGCTTTTGTTTTCCTTCTGTCAGTTGTGAAATATGGCTGAGTTCGAATATTGAATGTAAATGCAAAGGACATTTTTGATCGTTTATCGAAAGTGTACAGAGTACAGATCGGATGCGCCTTCGTATTCTACAGTCACTAGCTCACTAGGTGGTTTAAAAAATTTAAACACAGCTGCCAGAGCATTGAAGATGATCCAAAATGCGGAGGACCAAAAACTGCAACCGATGATGAACATGTGTGGCTCAGGTTGGGTCACTGGTACTAGCAAATAGACGTTTAAAAATTTAAATCTGTATTTGTTATGCAAAACTCTACAAAGCGGATTAGATTTAATGATGTTCAAATCCAAATATTCAAATTTCGATCAGTAAATACCGGTGAGATCGGATTTAGGATGTAGTTAAAGGTCTTAAATACATCGTGCGATCAAATAAATTTCAAATTAGGATAGAAGTCAGATTTTAAAATGGAATCCGGAGCAAAATTCAAATCCTGACAGATATTTCAATTCGAGTTGAATTCAGATTTGGGCATTGACAGCCTTGTGAATTATATCCCTGTGATCAAATAAATTTTGGATTAGGATGGAAATTAAAATTAAAAAGGACATTGCATAAGCTGCCTGTCGTTGATTAATACCATAAATTAATTTCTTTTTGCTATTTACTTGATATGAATCATCATCATCGTCATCAATTGACATGGAGCAGATGCCCGTGGATCAATCCTGGAGTACGCCAGGCCAACCCCATACCAATAAGGTGTGAAGGGATTTTTTTTAATGATAGGCGATGACTGCGAACAGCTGCATGCATGGGCTACATGGGTTAGGAAAAAATTGGAATTTGTTTGGTTAGTTTATTACCCCCGAATGGGGGCGGAAAAAATTAGCCACAACAAAGGTAGCAGGTGGAAGGTACCAGTAAGATTTTGTCTTAACGGTAGCGGTTAAAGTGTCTTGTCGCATGTTTAAACCTATAAACTAAATCTCGCCAAGCGGCTGTCTGCTGAGGAATTATCCCCAACATTTCTTAAACACAATCAGGTTATGATTCGAATACGACAAATAAAAGAGCTGACATCTAGTGATACGAGTTCGAACAACAGGGTTAATAAAGTACAGTTTTTACAATATGGTTTTAGTCTTAACTAGTAATTTAGCGCATGGATAGTTTAGAAAATTTTTAATTTATCAAATTCAGCAAGTAGTCTGATTTGACATGCCCATAAACTCCATAAAGCATTATATTTGTTTAACTGACACAAAAAAATACGTTTAATTGTATTGATAACAAAACAATATACATATTTGGATTAACCAACACACTTCATGGCTGACTAAATCTGAAATGCACCCACACAATTTAATTTCTGTTAGATTTCCGTAATTAGTCGTGATTTACAAAAACACAGCTTGCCTTTTATGAATGATATTTACAATCATGAAACTAAATATAAAACCTTCAAACATTCCAGACTGAAATTGTTTGAATACAAATCTCAGATGTAAAATTCCAATCGAAGTGGCCGCCATGTTGAAGAGGTATTAACTATAATATTCTTTTGCAGTTTAAACGACTTGTATTTGATTAGCGACACCTTCTGAAGGTTGGTGAATCTCACCAACTAAAGCTCTACACACATTTTTTTCATCTGCTTCCCAATAGTAGCGTAAATACGCATTTGGTGTAATTTAAATTTAAGGTAAGCTCGCGCAAGCGCTATAACGTCATTTCCCAACGACGCTATCAGAGCAAGGCCGGTCGCCATGTTGGTACGTGTATTTTAAACAGCGCGACACATTGTAATAAATGCAATAACTCCATATTTAATGAACCCTAAGGACATTAATGTATCGCCACGAGAAAAGCTATCCTGCCAAGCAAAGACTGAAATATCGAAAAGTCGGTTTTTATAGAAGTATTTTAAAACACAACTTAAAGTAAAGTTTTGCAAAACTCGTAAGCAGATTCCCTATACATAAGCCTTAAAAATCGTATTAAATACGATTCAAAGTTTGGAAACCTTGAAATTTTCCAGGTAACATTAAAATTAAAATCTCAGAAAATTATCCGAATAGGTACAATGAATCGCAAAACCTGTTAGGATTGAAAGGAGGAAACTGTGTCATTGAAATATATAAGTTAAGTACTTATTTAATCGAAGAGATTTAAAAACTCTTTAGAAGCTTTTCAGCTTTCATACATTTTACTGCAAGCGCTCTCAAATTTATTGGTAGTTATTATGCTTTATATCGTATAAAAGCCTAATTGGCTTGATGTTAAATACAGTTTTTTCTACAAAAAAGGTTACTAGTATTTAAATATTCTTTGAATGTTAGTTGCCTTGACGTTTAGTTAAATCTGTCTTATTCTTAACTTTAATTAAAAACCGCAAGGAAAAAATATTTTATATAATTTAATTAAGTTGATTTTATCGAATTTATCGGATTCGGGATTTTTTGCTTAGGTTTCAGTCTCTGAGTAAGAATTTTTAAAAATACAAGGTTTCAAATATCAATTGCGGATTTTAAAACCGATTCTTAATAAGATCTAAATTCAAGGATTCCATCCTCTACTTTAATTTGAAAAGATTAAATCTCAAGCCTAGCCGTATCTTTTCCGATTCAGAATTTTCTGCTTAGGCTTCAGTATACAATCCGGAAAATCAATCTCATATTTGGTATACAAATTTAAATCAACAGGTCTGGATTCATAAGGCATAATCCACAATTTCAAATTGGTTTTGAAATCTTCGATTTCAGGTATGAAATTCCATATGGGACTGAGTTTAAATCTTTAAAAATACAAGGTTTGAAATTTCAATTGGAAATTCTAAAATCCATCTTTCAGATCTAAGTTTGAAGATTCGAGCCTCCAGTCTGACTTCAAACGATTATTTAAATCTCAAGACTATCGCTTCGAAGGTTTGAATTTTATCAAGTCGAAACTTTTCAGGTTCGGGATTTTTTATTTAAGCTCCAGTCTCCAATCCTTCAAATCAATCTCGTATTTCGTATACCAATTTAAATCGTCAAAGGACAATTCACAAATCCTAATTTAATTTTTGAACACTTCGAATTTAGCCTTAGTTTCCACACATAAACTAAGCATCTGATATTTCCCCAAGCAGTGAATTAAAAAACAATAATCGTCAAACAAACTATAAAATTGAAATCGCCAGATTCAAAAACTTGTAAGTAAGTTCTAATCTTGACTCAAAATATTCCAAAACTAATTTTCGAGAGTTAAATTAATTACTGACAAATTCTTCTGGATTAAAATTACACATAGGAATCCGAATTAAAAAAATTTAAATTCGAATCAAGACTTGATATTCAAAACTGGTTTCAAATATATTAAACTAATTTAAATCTCAAATTAAATATTAAACAATTCTGGAACGAAATTACAGACTCAAACCAAAATTTAAAATGCGATTTTAGTTGTGATACTCAAAACTGGTTTCAAATACACAAAAGCAATTTAAATCTGGGATTAAATATTAAAAATTTCTGGGTCGAAATTAGAGACTCCAAACCGAATTAAAACTTTAAAATTCGAATCTAGATTTGATATTCAAAACTGGTTTCTAATATACGAATCTCGGATTAAATACTGACAAATCCTGGTTTGAAATGAGAGATTCGAGCCTGAATTAGAAATTAAAAATTTAAATCTGTATTTGTTCTGCAATACTCTACAAAGCGGATTAGATTTAATGATGATGTTCAAATCCAAATATTCAAATTTCGATCATTAGGATGTAGTTAAAGGCCTGAACTGCGATCACATAAATTTCAAAGTAGGCTAGAAGTTGTAGGTAAATTAGAAAACATATTCAAATCGAATTCCAAGTGAGATTTTAAAATGGAATCCGGAGCAAAATTCAAATACTGACTTGACTTGAAATCAGCTTTGGTCATTGACAGCCTTGTGAATTATATCCATGTGATCAAATAAATTTTGGATTAGGATAGAAATTAAAATTAAAAACGACATTGCATAAGCTGTCTGTAGTTGATTAATACCAAGAATTAATTTCTTTTCGCTATCTACTTGATATGAATCATCATAATCATCAATTGACAGAAGATCCCCGTGGATCAATCCTGGAGTACGCCAGGCCCACCACATGCCAATAAGGTGCGAAGGGATTTTTTTAATGATAGCTGATAGGTGAGGATTGGGAGCAACTGTATGCATGAGAGCATGAGGTATGTGGGTGGGAAAAAAATAGGAATTTGTTTGGTTAGTTATTACCCCCGAAGGGGCGCGGAAAAAATTAACCACAACAAAGGTGGCAGGTACTAGTAAGAGTTTGTCTTAACGGTGAGAGTTTTGTAGGATGTCTAAACCTAAATCTTGCCAAAGTGGTTGTCTGCTGAGAAATTATCCCCAAAATTTCTTAAACAAATTCAGGCTCCGATTCGAATGCGACAAATAAAAGAGCTGACATCTAGTGCTAGAGTTCGAACAACAGGGTTAATAAAGTACATGGTTTTAATTTAGCGAACGGATAGTTTAGAAAATTGTTAATTTACCAAATTCAGAAAGTAGTCTGATTTGACAAGCCCATAAAGCATTGTATTTGGTTTAACTGACACAAAAAATACGTTTAATTATATTGATAACAAAACAATATACCTACATATATATGGATTAACCAACACACTTCATGGCTGACTAAATCTGAAATGCACCCACACAATTTACTTTCTGTTAGATTTCCGTAATTAGCCGTGACTTGCAGAAACACAGCTTGCCTTTTATGAATGAAATTTACAATCATGAAACTAAATATAAAACCTTCAAACATTCGAGCCTGAAATTGTTTGAATACAAATCTCAGATGTAAAATTCGGATCGAAGCGGCCGCCATGTTAAAAAGGTATTATAATATTCTTTAGCAGTTTAAACGACTTGTATTTGACAAGCGACACCTTCTGAAGGTTATAATCTCCCCAACTAAAGCTAAATACACACATTTTTGCTTGACAGTTGGCAGAAGTTTGACATTTGACGTTTTTGTTGCCTAGCAAATGACTGATTGCCTAGCAACTGAATGGTTGCCTAGGTATTTTCTGTATTATTTGATACAGTATCACCAATTTCTGAAAACAAAATACATATCACCAAAAATCGTTTAATAATGAAGCTCATTAAAGCATCAAAATGCGTGCTAGAATAATGTCATTCTAATACCGAAACAGAGAAAGCATTCAAATCGAATTCCAGATGAGATTTTAAAATAGAATCCGGAGCAAAGTTCAAATCCTAACAGATATTTAAATTCGAGTTGAATTCAGATTTGGGCATTGACAGCCTTGTGAATGATATCCATGTGATCAAATAAATTTTGGATTAGGATAGAAATTAAAATTAAAAACGACATTGCATAAGCTGCCTGTCGTTGATTAATACCAAGAATTAATTTCTTTTTGCTATTTACTTGATATGAATCATCATCATCATCATCAATTGACATGGAGCAGATGCCCGTGGATCAATCCTGGAGTACGCCAGGTCCACCCCATGCCAATAAGGTATGAAGGGATTTTTTTTAAACATAGGAGATGACTGAGAACAACTGTATGCATGGGGTATATGGGTGGGGAAAAAATAGGAATTTGTTTGGTTAGTTTATTACCCCCGAAGGGGGGCGGAAAAAATTAGCCACAACCAAGGTAGCAGGTGGAAGGTACCAGTAAGATTTTGTCTTAACGGTAACGGTTAAAGTGTCTTCTAGGATGTCTAAACTTATAACCTAATCTTGCCAAGCGGCTGTCTGCTGAAGAATTATCCCCAAAATGTCTTAAACACAATCAGGTTATGATTCGAATACGACAAATAAAAGAGCTGACATCTAGTGATACGAGTTCGAACAACAGGGTTAATAAAGTACAGTTTTTACAATATGGTTTTAGTCTTAACTAGTAATTTAGCGCATGGATAGTTTAGAAAATTTTTAATTTATCAAATTCAGCAAGTAGTCTGATTTGACATGCCCATAAACTCCATAAAGCATTATATTTGTTTAACTGACACAAAAAAATACGTTTAATTGTATTGATAACAAAACAATATACATATTTGGATTAACCAACACACTTCATGGCTGACTAAATCTGAAATGCACCCACCACCCACACAATTTAATTTCTGTTAGATTTCCGTAATTAGCCGTGATTTGCAGAAACACAGCTTGCCTTTTATGAATGATATTTACAATCATGAAACTAAACATAAAACCTTCAAACATTCCAGGTTGAAATTGTTTGAATACAAATCTCAGATGTAAAATTCGGATCGAAGCGGCCGCCATGTTAAAAAGGTATTATAATATTCTTTTGTAGTTTAAACGACTTGTATTTGACAAGCGACACCTTCTAAAGGTTAATAATCTCACCAACTAAAGCTAAATACACACATTTTTTTCTTCTGCTTCCCAAGAGTAGCGTAAATACGCTAAGCATTTGGTGTAATTTAAATTTAAGGTAAGCGCGCGCGCTATGACGTCATTTCCCAACGACGCTACCAGAGCAAGGCCGGTCGCCATGTTGGTACGTGTATTTTAAACAGCGCGACACATTGCAATAAACGCAATAACTCCCTATTTAATGAACCCTAAGGACATTAATGTATCGCCACGAGAAAAGCTATCCTGCCAAACAAAGACTGAAATATCTAAAAGTCGGTTTTTATAGAAGTATTTTAAAACATTAAATAAACACAACTTAAAGTAAACTTTTGCAAAACTCGTAAGCAGATTCCCTATAAATAAGCCTTAAAAATCGTATTAAATACGATTCAAAGTTTGGAAACCTTGAAATTTTCCAGGTAACATTAAAATTAAAATCTCAGAAAATTATCGGAATAGGGACAATGAACCGCAAAACCTGTTAGGATTGAAAGGAGGAAACTGTGTCATTGAAATATATAAGTTAAGTACTTATTTAATGGAAGAGATTTAAAAACTCTTTAGAAGCTTTTCAGCTTTCATACATTTTACTGCAAACGCTCTCAAATTTATTGGTAGTTATTATGCTTTATATCGTATAAAAGCCTAATTGACTTGATGTTAAATACAGTTTTTTCTACAAAAAAGGTTACTAGTACCTACCTATTTAAATATTCTTTGAATGTTAGTTGCCTTGACATTTAGTTAGATCTGTCTTATTCGTAACTTTAATTAAAAACCGCAAGGAAAAAATATTTTATATAATTTAATTAAGTTGATTTATCGAATTTTTTCAGATTCAGGATTTTTTTGCAGAGGTTTCAGTCTCTGAGTATGAAGTTTTAAAAATACAAGGTTTCAAATATCAATTATAGATTTTAAATTCGAACTAAGTTCTAAGTTCAAGGATTCCATCCTCTGCTTTAATTTGAAAAGATTAAATCTCAAGCCTAGCCGTATATTTTCCGATTCAGAATTTTTTGCTTAGGCTACAGTCTCCAATCCGAAAAATCAATCTCATATTTGGTATACAAATTTAAATCAACAGGTCTGAATTCATAAACCATAATTTATCGGCTAAATTAGCAAAGTTGGGCAGAATTTCAAGACAAATTAGATGCCAGTTCGACATTTGGCATACACTTTCAATTTTTTCAAATATTTCGAAAAGACTAAAAACATGCGATTTTTTAAATGTTTTATAATTCCATAACCACCTATTCTAAATTCTATTTCTCAGAATTTGCAAAAAACTGAAGTTAGTGATCATAATTAATAATTAGCTGCATAGTATAACAAGAGTGTCTTGGAATTGGAAAACAACAAAACAAATTTAATTGTCAAAGTTAGTCCTGTTTTGCTGATAATTACGGATGTGAATGTGTTAAGTAGTTCTGTTAAAGTTACTAAAAAAATTGCTTACTCGTGGGAAGAATGAAATGATATGTTATTTTGCTATTACAATTGTAATCATGATGCGAATGCAGCTTCTGAATTGTATCTGCAAACATACATGGAAAGAAGGCAGCCAGATAAAAGGATTTTTGCAAAACTTGAATCCAATTTAAAACGGTATGGATCATTTTGTAAACCAAAAGAAGCTAAGAAAAATATTAATGAAGGAGCAGAGGTGCGTGTTTTGGCATACAATACTTTTAAACCAACTGCATCTGTGCGACAAATTGGACTTGAGTGTAATGTATCCAGAGAACAAGCAAGAACAATTTTGAAACAAAATAATTTAAAACCTTATCATCATCATGTTGGAAACACATTGTATCCAACAGATTTAGAAAGAAGATTCAATTATGCTAAGTATGTGGTTTGTTGAAGAAAGTGAAAGAAATGAAGTCTTTTCTCGGTCAATTCTCTTTACGGATGAAGCCAAATTTACAAATAATGGTTTATTTAATAGAAAAAATCATATTTACTGGGCAAGGAAAAATCCACACTTAACGGTTGAAAGGCGAGAGCAATACGTTTTTTCTATTAACGTTTGGTGCGGCATTCTTGGAACAAAACTTCTCGGTCCTTATTTTTATGAGGAAAATCTAGATTCAGAGAGGTATTTGCTATTTTTACGTAATCTATTCGAAGAAATGTTGGACAATCTTCCATTAAATTTTATACAAAATTTGAATTACTTCATGGAAAACCTGCTCACAATGCTCACATTGTGTCACACTATTTATTGGAAAGATTTCCTAATTGGATAGGTACCAGAGGTCCTATTGCGTGGCCTCCCAGGTCTCCGGATTTAACTCCCCTAGATTTTTTTTATGGGGAACTATTAAAAACAAAGTGTACAAAGAAAAGCCTCATAACATTGATGACCTGAAAATAAAAATAAGAAGAGCTGTAGCCGAAATTAGACATAATACATTAAATAAATTGCAACGTGAAATATTAAAACGATGTCAGTTATGTGTTCAAGAACATGGTGGTTATACAAACCGAAATAACATAAAATAAATTGTGATTTTCTAAATGATCGTTCTCTGTATAAGGCTAGATTAGGATGACGCGATATGCTGAAAATATATGAGAAATATCAATTTCAGTGCAAAAAGAAGCAAACACAACATCATCAATTACGGGGTACTTCCGAGGAACGAAAAGTGATTATAAACAGGATGTCTACAATTTTACACCAACATTGTTAAGGGTATCCGGGATGATAAAGCTCTTCCAGTAATGATTAGATTAACACAACTTAAAGTAAAGTTTTCAGAATTTTCAGCAAAATTCGTAAGCAGATTGCCTATAAATAAGCCTTGAAAATCGTATTAAATACGATTCAAAGTTAAACCTTGAAATTTTCCAGGTAACATTAAAATCGGAGAAAATCATCCGAATACAATGAATCGCAAAACCTGTTAGGATTGAAAAGAGGAAACTGTGTCATTGAAATGTATAAGTTACTTACTTATTTAATCGAAGAGATTTAAAAACTCTTTGGAAGCTTTTCAGCTTTCATAAATTTTACTGCAAGCGCTCTCAAATTTATTGGTAGTTATTATGCTTTATTCGTATAAAAACCTAATTGGCTTGATGTTAAATACAGTTTTTCTACAAAAAAAGTATTTAAATATTCTTCGAATGTTAGTTGCCTTGACGTTTACTTAGATCTGTCTTAATCTTAACTTTAATTAAAAACCGTAAAAAAAAATATTTTATATAATTTAATTAAGTGAAAAACTTATTTTTACTAAACTATGGAAAACATGCAGGAATTTTTTAAGGGTTTTAATAACTCAAAGATATAGGCCCTGTATTTTTTAAAATTTAGAGCAAAAAATTCCAGAAGAATTACACGAAAATTTCACGTTTTAGCAAAACATCAGAAAATTAACATCTCACAAACAAAATATTGCTAAATCCCCTACTTAACCATTTAAGGGTTCGTTAACTGTTCGGAGATTCAAAAGCTTAACTGGTTTTGTTTGAAGCTTTTTCACGAGCACAATTTAAATCTCTTTATATCTACCGTATTGAACATTCTATGCCATTCGTTAGTTGGATTCTAGAGTAACGTGAAATGCTACACAAAGGCAACTATTTCACAGTTCGTGTACAATGAGTATGAATACCTATTTGTACTTCTACAGTCATATCAAAAGGGTATATTTAATCAACCGAAACGTTCGCGTTACTGTAAATGTTAGCGAATATTACTCTGAATGAAGCCTTATTTTTTCTCATACTGAATGATTTTAATTGCCTTAAAATAAAATTACTAATTCACTTAGCTACACTAAACTCGATTAATTTTCTTTTTTAGTCTGCCGTGATTTAACGATTTCCGAAAGTCAAATCCCAATAATATTAACCTCTGGACATATTAGAAAGTTTCAAAAATGTAATGTAAAAAGAAACGGTCGAAGTGATAGGACTGACATCTTAAGAAAAAAGAATTTCCAGACTTTAGCTCAGGTCGAATGCGTGCAAAAACGTAAAAAGCAGCTCGAATTTCAGGGCAGTCAATCCCTGAAAAAGAACGCTCAGTTCAAAGTCAGAATCCCAAGAGGAAGCCTACATTTTCAGAGGAAAATTAACCAGAATATGCGAACTGAGAATTCGAACCCCAACAGCAGTACATGGCTTTTATAAAGAAATGTAATTCTGAATTTCCAAAACGACTTCGCGAGTTTAATTAGTTCTTGAATTAAAGTTTATAATTATCTTATACGCTTAAATGAAGGACTTCTAAGTAAATTTAGATATTTTCTTCGGCAATTTCATGAGAGAAACGGGTCGGTTCTTTGAGTTCTACGCTAAAGTTTGATATTTTTAGATATTCTTTACCTACATTTTTTTTTAATTTCAAGCATTTGCAACGCTCGGAGTTCAAACTTTAAAATATAAAAGGGCTATTGGTTTCATTGTGGTTTGGTTTTAATTTAACTACCAGTTTTTTAATTTCAGAAGCTAACTACATAACTCAAAAATTTTGTATTCTGTATCATCGATTCTTTTAATAAAAGTTTGTTAAAGTTAAGGGTTTCCCGGTTATCCTGATAGCAAATTTGAAAGAAGATTAAACGATTGGAATCTAAAAACCCAGACAATTAGCCAAATTTAACGTAAATTCGCAGATTTTTAGTTTTACAAAAACCAAACTGTTTCGCTAATTCACTGCTACTAATTTTTAGTTAATTCATTCTCGATTTGTGTCATAATAATGGAAAAACCAGATTTTTAAAATGGAAGCTGAAAAGGCCCAAAAATATTCTTTCCATATTTTATTTTACTTTGGAGATCCTTTAAATTCTTAATAACCCTAAATAAAATCAAATAAGTTTCAGAATTTCCGCATACAAATAATCTTATTTTACAGTCCAGTGGAAATAAATTTGATGTCAATTCTTAAAGCGAATTTGTTAGGAAATAAATATTTATGTCAGCTGACCTTTGCAATTTCCAGACAAATAAATTCCACACGAAAAGTGTCGCAACTTTTACATAACAAACGCACCCTTCTGACAGTTTATGACTTGAACATTTTCCGGTTTTACAGGTCAGAATAATCCAGATTAACTGGCAAGAAAAGTTATGCCTAACGTCAAGAATTTCAAAATGTTGTAAACTTTAATTAACTTGTATTAAGCTTTGATGTGATGGAAACATATTATGTATGAGATCAGCTAACCAAAATTATTACAAATTTGTCAGTTTCAGTAAGCCTTCTAGGATGAAAGCTTAGAGCAAAATAATCAGAGTTAAACTTAAATTGCTATTAACACAGGGAATTTTCTGAATTTTCGGCATTTTTAGATCGTATATAACCTGACGTACAAACACTACAAATATCAAAGTTGCACGTTTAAAATGCAAGTAACAATTTATATAAAAAAATTTTTAAAATACTGAAATGAGAAACTTCAAGTTTTAGTAGTTATTTTCCCAACCCTGAAAATATGCACGGTAAACCCTGCCTTGAATTTAGTTAGTATCGATTTCCAGCTGCGATGCAACACCTCCAATGACGGAATTTTAAGGGTCATCTCGGATGATGTAGTAATTTATATAGGTTGTTTTAATTCCCTCTACTTTTAGTTGATTCTTACTGTTTACCTACGAATTTACTCTAAGAATCTCACATTGCCTAAGATACGAAAGTTTTTAACCCCAAAACAATTTTAAAGCCTTTAAAGACACCAATTTTAATCAGTCATTAAAAGCATCACAGAATAATAACGATTATCAGTGGATTTTACATGTTTATTAGGCGTACAAATCCCTTTTGTATTTGAGCGTACACGTGAAATTGAAATAAATAAAGGTTAGTTACCTTTAAACCCGACCACAAAACAAATTGTTGGAATACAAACAAGGGCGAAGGGCAAGAGCCTAAATAAACATTTGAGAGGTTGATTTTATTTGGCAACACCAAAATTGTATCCTTTAAAAATTTAAACATTTTAAATTCTCGTTTTCTCTTAGTATGCTACAAATTAATAAAGAACTGCACAGTCTCAAAACTTAAAAATAATATTTTCAGGAAACAATGGCAATAATCTCCAAAATTTTTAGTAGCTGATTAACTTGTATTAGTTTCAACTGTAATTTTGTTGTGGTTTTCAAGTTTGCTTCACAACAATTTTTACAAGGTCTTACAAGATTTTTTCTGCAGCTTTCAGTGACTCAAATCGCTGAAGTTTAACTTAGTTTCAACTGTTGCCATTGTTTTACGCCTCATTTTAATTCTACTCGAAAGCAGTTTGAAAAAACCTGAATTGTTTATGACTTTCTACAACTAGTGTTATAGTGTTCAGGAATTTTTCACAACATTTTTGTTCTAGATTTATTTTTATGTAATCAAATCACAGATTACAGCTTCGGTTTGACACATTTGCATAACCAACTGAATATAATTTAAACAAACCCTGAACAAATACAATATTTTTTGAGGTTTTAGAATTTTCCACAACAATTTTTTATAGTTTTCTGAATTTTTCACGGCACTTTAATTATGGTTTTAAAGAGATTTTCAGCTGTTTCCATTGAATCAAATTACAGAACTCCAACTTAAGTTTCATACATTTTAATAGCCCAATTAAACATAATTTAAACAGACCCTCTAGTTTTCTACAACAATGTTGCAGTTTCCAAAAAATTTCAAATATTTTCATTTAATCAAATCAATATTTGGGTTTGACTCATTTTAATAACTCTACTTGAAGGTAATCTGAAAAAAACTAGTAATTTTCAGGTTTTTTCACAAGAATTCAATCGTTTTTCACAATAATTTGTTGTTTTTCGAAAGTGGTGTCGCAAAAGTTTTTTTTAAAGGCAAGTTAAAACAACTTGGATAATCAAAGTTTTCAAGTTCTTTTCACAATGTTGTTGTTTTCATTTAATCAGATTACGGATACTCGTTTACAACTCTATCCATAGACAATTTAAAAAAAGAGCTGAATAATCCGAACCACTTCCTTGTGGTTTTCAGGTTTTTCGCCAACAGCAGTTTTCAAACATTTTTCATAACAGATTCGTATATTGGTTTTCAAGAATTTTTTGGTTTTTAGATTAGGTTTAAATCTTTAACTCATAAACAATCAATCAATCAATTTCCTTGTGGTTTTCAGTTTTTTATGGCATTTTTATGGTGTTTTATGGACTTTTCAGCTATTTACAGAATTATTCAATAAATTAACAATTTAAGACTAAAAGCGATTAAATGCATTTTTTGTAAAGATTTTTAGATTTTTACGATTTTATTTTCTATCAAACGTGTTTCTGCATGCTTTGTCGTTTTGCAAAATATTACATTTCTGTCTCCGTAACGAATATGTAAATATTCAAGACAAGTGCAACTATATACCTAGCCCTGTGACTTTTCTATAACCAAACAAAAATTATCTTCGTTTCGGGAAATAAAAATTAGTTTCGTTGATTAAAACGTCCCACTAAATTCAACTACGTAAAAATTAACTTAATAACGAAGAAGTCCCAAACTATGGATATTGTGCCACGGTCACATTGTTCAGAAATTTATCTCTGAAGAATCTTAGCAGGTTAAACCCATAAACGTAGGAATATAACTTAAAGTGTGAGATAACAACCTCTACAGCCTAAAGCTTATGCTTCGCCGACAACCAGGTCGCATTTACGGAAAATAAAGATGATTCAAATTGCATGGTTCGCAAGCTTCGGTGAAAATATGAATAATGTACTATGTGTATAAAAGCTGGGATCGAACATTGTAAAATATAAGAAACATGTTGAAATGCATAAATATTTAAGGAGGATATAAATGTTTATTTGAATGACTAGTAATAAAATCGGCCAGGTTAGTAATTAAGGCAGACTCGATTTTTTGCAAAAATTTAGCAAAGAAGTGTTGTGGAACTTACCAAGTGTTAACATTTAGAAAACTGTATAAAATTAATCGAATTCATTTGTTAAAAATTGGTTTTCGAAGTTCTTCGGCCCCCTTACTAAAATTAAATGTTCTGCAATTCTTCTTTCCTGCTATTTATAAAAACTAATCATCGATTAATCTTGGATTATTCAGGCAACTTTCTCAAAGGACATTTTTAAAAGATATTTTTAGAATCGCGATTCTTAAAGATGCTCTCCTTCATAAGTTTTATGAAAAGCTTCAAACTGGCAACATACCTTTGTAGATCTTCCTCTTTAAGTACGGTATTTCTACGATAGTAGACTTGTATGTAGCTTCCAGCATTGTTCGGTATATTTTTAACAAGTTTATATTACGTTAGACGAGGAAAATTTGCTTCAAAAGGTTGTTATAAACTTGCGTTTCGATGGCTTGGTGTATTATTTATTAGATATTCGAATTTTGGGGAATTTATGGATTTCAGTAAATTCCCAAACTGACTTTATAATAACTGATTGATATCTGGCATTAAAAATTAAAAAGTTTCACTTCTACCAAATACAACGTATAAAAGAAGCCTAAATTACGAAACAACAAATTGCACCGGCTAAAATTTTGGGTTTCTGGGTTTATCATTCAAGAACTGATAGTTTATTGATAATATGTATTTAAATTAGACAGGTTTTCCTTGTCTATCCTTGACCTGTGCATTATCAAAAGCTAGCAATGAATCGATGTTTTAAAATGCATTTTTATTCGATAATTGACCTAGTTTGAAATTATTAAATTATTCCAAAATGATTAGAAATCGAATTCTGGGCAACACGAAAGCCTCATTATTAAATCAGTTTAGCACTGAAGCATTAATCGTAAAACATATTAGTTTTTCCTTTGCATACAAAAATAAAAATATTACCGTAAAAGTTTATAACTCCAAGAAAAATATGTCCGAGAAACGTACGTCCGTCGACAGTAAATTCTAAATATATAAAAATTTAAAAATACATTTCAGACACAGTAATATAAAACACCAATACAAGTCCCTGAAATGCAGGACGAAGGTGGAAGCTCAGCTTGTCATTTATGCAAGATGTCATCCATTATTCAAAATACCTACCACTTTAACAAATCGACGTGCTGAATTTGCTTTTACTAAAGCTTATGGGAGGTTTGGTGCTTTATTATTCATAAGTTGTGAAAATCTGACTTGTATTTAAAATAGTTTCTAGACAGCCTCAAACTAAATCAAACAAAAATAGTATAATATAACATAAACATCACCGAAATTGAAAAAATGCATATAGAATTTAAGCTAAATTCTAAGCTCTTCTGAAAATTGAAATTTAGTACAAAAAGGAGCTTCAAAGGCCTTTTAATTGCTAATAGTTCAATGAAAAAAGAGAACCTGCTGAATTTTTTGCATTTCTTCAGCAGCATAAATAAAACAATTTGCAGGAAATTAAAACGTACAGAAATCCTTGGAAATAATATTATTAATAATTAGTAATATTAATAACGAGTATGCTTCAATTTTCATTATAAACCTCCGCCATTTTACCCTCATCAAAAATTTTAAACGGTAAAACGTCTTACCAAAATTATAGCCATAAAAAGCCACTTAAATTTGCCTTGTTTTACAGCAGAATAACTACTAAACTATCGATCCAAGTTGTTGCGAGTAAAAAACCCAAATTAAAAGCCTTGTTTTTTTATAACAATAATTAACCTTGAACACAACCATTTTGGAGTAGTTATAAAATATTCCAATAAAATTCAATCATTTCGTAACATTTCAGTAAGTAATATTTCATATTTCAGTTTAAAGATGTAGAAAACACCATAAAAATCTAGTTTTCTTCTATTATTATAATTATCCCATGAGTACTTAGTCTCATATTTTAACTTGATGAGAAAATAAGTAAGGAAAAACCTACTTAAAACGTAGAAAATAAACATCCTTTTGTAATCACCTCCGTATACACCGACCAGAAGATAAGATAAAAGAAAATGCTGATTATTTCGTCCCACCTGTTCAGCCTGTTCTGTTAGAATTGCCGGAATACACCCCAGCATAACTAAAGATCTCGTGATATAACAATGTTAGCAAACACAGAAACACCGCTACATTTAGAACAATTTCGGTTTCCTTTCATGGAAGTAAATCAAAAATAAATAAAAAAGAAAATGCATACTTTTAGATTTCAAACCAATCACAAACAATTATAAAATAAATTATTTAAACTATTGTGGGAAATTAAACATTTTATATTATCCAGAAAATATCAAAATTAATTCCTTTTCCTAAAAAAGATTTTTTTGATGTTATGTAGATTTCAAACCAATCTCAAAAAAATTATAAAATTAACAAGCTTTGTTTAAATTAATAAATGTGCCCTAATTTTTTGTCTATAACATTTAATATAATTCATGTGTCCTTAATGTTAATAATAAAAAGCCCTGATACAAAATTGGAATAATAATTTTGGTATTCACCTCCAATTCTGATTTTTCTCGAATTAAGTCAATGACTTTTTTACATGTAAAGGAAAACACGCGAGTTCAAATTATTTGTTAAACCGACCTTAATAAACAAGGCTGATATTTATTTTTTAAATAATTGTTATAAGGTCAAATGGTTGAAAAACACTATTATTTACAAAACACGTTGAAAATTGAAAATAAAACTGAAAAACAGTAACGTTACAGGTTGAACGACCGAATGAATATTTGTTTAATAATTTCCAAGCTCTACGTGAAAACTAAAATCCACAAATATGCAATTGAAGATAATTTTGAAATATTGATTTGGGGTTTATTTGGATTCGTTGCAGAATTCCAATAGTAATCAACCGGGCCAATTATTTTCGTATCACTTTTTAAAAGGAAACACTGAAATTCAAAACACACAAAAAGGAAGCCTAAAACTAAAAATAAAAGGGAAAACAGTAAGAAAATTATGTTGTATAACTGAATGGGTTTCGTTAAAGTTTAAATGAAATTCCGGGGAATTCCCTGGAATTACACGCAACTATAATAAAATATCCTAATTTTTTTTATACTAAGGAATTAACCGTACGTCTAAAAATTCTTTGCTAGGACTCCGTTTATGCCGAGTGTCTAAATTCTGGAATTATCTTATTTAAATTAAGAGAAAACTTCGAAGATATTATGGTTTACGATAAGGTGGAATTCCATGAAATTTTCAGAAGTTCCATGTAATTCCCTCGGATTCAGATGACACCGAGGAATAATCTAACTAAATAGAATACCCTGAGTGTGACTGTTTATACCAAGGCATAAACTTCAAATAAATTATACAACTAAAATAAATTTCATGGAATTAGCTGAAATTTCTTGGAGTTTTGCTTGCATTCAGAGACATACAACTGAAAAGAATTTTGTATTATTATCAGAAATTTCCTAAACTGTTGTGGAATTATTTAGGATTCCATTTCAATCGTAAGGAAAATTCAGAAACTAGTTTTACACAACTAAACGAATTTACGTAAAATTTCTTGGAATTGCATTCAATCATCAGCAATCAGTGCCCTTTTTAAATAGGTTAGTATACCATATACCATCAGATGACTTATGATATTGAACATAATGAAATTTAGTAAAATGTCCTGAAATTTCACTGAATTTCTTAGAATTCCTTAAATATTAGAATTTTGTTAAATTTTCTACAATTTCGTAATGAAATACCTACGAAGTCCTTGCAGTTTCGAGAAATTCCCACAAGTTCTGAAAAATTCCCTGAAATACCAAGACTCCCCTAATACTTCGTTGAATTTCCTAGAGTTTCTTTGAATTTACTAGAATTCCGCGGAATTGCCTGGAATTTAATTAAATTGTCAAATATTTCATGAATTTATCTGAAACTTGGTAGAATTTTCTAAAAATTAATTTATAACAAAGATTAAATATAATCTGTAAATAAATGTTGGTACTCTATAATTTCATGGAATTTACTAGAATATTTTCTTAGAATTTTAGTGAATGTCCTGCAACTTCATTGAATTGCCTAATATTTCATGAAATTTTCTGAAATACGTAGGAATTCTTTGAAAGTTCTAAAATGCCGGGGAATCCCCTGAAATTCCGTTGAATGTTCTAGTTTACTAAAATTCCGCTGAATTTCTTGGAGTTTAGTTGGATTGTTTAATATTTCATAGAATTAGCTGAAATTGAGTGGAATTCTCTGGCATTTAATTTATAGCAGATTAAACTTTAAAAATTGAAGGAAATGAGTGAAATTCCAGTAAGATTCTATGGAAATCTCATTTTAAGAGTAATTTCGTCAAAACTCTTACGGCTTTTAAGAAATTAATCCGGAAATAAATTTCAGAATTTTCTAGAATTCCACGGAATTTGCTATCGTTTCATTATATTTACTTGAATTTAGTTTAGAATTGCTTAATATTTCAAGGAATTTTATGAAATTCCTAGAAAGTTTCTAAAATTTCGGGGATTTAACTGAAATGTCCAAGAAATTTCCTGAAACATTAAGGAATTCCCTAAATTTACTAAAATTCTGCTGAACTGTTTAGAATTTGATTGAATAACTAATGGAATTCCCTGAAATTGGGTGGAATTATCTAACATTTAATTTATAACAAAGGTTACAATTTGAATGATTCGGAATTTGAATAACCTACAACTTCATTGAGTGGCCTAATTTTTCATAGAATTTCGAGAAAGTTCCAAAACTTTGATGAATTCCGTGAAGTAACGGGGAATCCCCTGAAACTCCGTTCAACTGAATTTACTAAAATTCTGCAGAACTACCTAGAATTTGATTGAATTACCTAATATTTCATGGAATTATCTGAAATTTGGTAGAATTCTTTGACGTTCAATGTAAAACACAGGTGTTAAACATTAAAAATTGAGAAAAATAGAATATTTTGAGGTTTTATAGAAATCTCATGTAAAGAGTAGTTTCGTCTAATATTCTTACGACGTTTAAAGAGAGTAATTTGTAAAGAATTTATCTTGAGAATTGATGCAAAATGTTTAGATTTTGTCTATGCAATAGAATGACTCGCTTTTTCAAAAAAGAAACCCATATTAGCTGCCTAAAATTATTATGAATTTGATGTATGAAGCTCAAATAAAATTGAACGTTCTACAAATATGCTAATAAATTTGTTTATACTGGCATTGGCAAAAAAAAATTAATGCAGAAGGATTCCAAGTTCATTGATAAATAGGTTATTAAACAAGGAAATATTTAATAATTTAAGGTTGCGAAATGGCAAAGGAAATTCATTAAATTTCGTAGAAACGTAAATTCGAAATTCCATCGCAAAAACACCGTATCGTGAAACGTTTCTGTATGTTCTCCGCGAAAATACGAAATGGAAGCGTACTTCACATTCCTGCCATAATCTAAGTGAGTACTTTAGTTAGCTTACGTAAACAACTTATATCAACAAAGCTGTGCTACATCTACGAGAAAATTTATTTTTGTGCTCTAAGTAAACATATGCGGAAAATGTATGCACATTTTTAGTGGTTTAATCTATTTACGCGGCACCTGTAGACAAAATTTAAACAACAGATAGAGCGGAATTTTTTTCCAGGTGATACAACAAGGTATAAAGTTTACAGGACGTAAATAAAGTTTGTTGACTTTCTTTTTCCATTTTATTTGCACGGGTTTTTAGCAAAGAAATCTAAACCACGAGAAAACTGTCACAAAATTCTCGAGTTAATAGAGGTCGAGACAGTTTCCCCTAAGGCGGGTGCGGCTCCTAAATTTTTCAAATCTGCGACATAATAACGCTAATATCTGAGGGCGTATTACGTTCAAAGCGGTGATGGATAAAGTGAAATGACGCTAGAATGTGTGTGTTCGGGATACAACTTTGGAATATATTTACAGGTGAGGGTTAGAGCTACCTTCCTCATCTTCGCGACGTCGAATCATATAAAGCACGGTGCCGTTCATGGCAGCAGGACGCACTGGCTGACGACCACTAACTGTGGGGTCACATCTATAAACCCCTAAGCGGCGACTACCGGACAGGGAAGGTCACCTGGCTTTGATATTATGAATATTTTAGGATATAAACTAATCGATATATTCACCTCTCGTCTGATTAACTATTTTCGCATTTTCCCTTCGCACGCTTAAAGCTTACACTCGAAGGGCTCACCTATATGAAAATTCAATGCACCTCCCAAAAATCTTGAAATCAACCCTTGCCATTACAATTCGTTTATGAATAATGGATCTCAAGTTAAGACAAATAATTTATCACAAAAAAACTCCCAAAATTTTTGGAACACTACGATGAGTATAAGTTGAAAGAAACACGCTAAAATGTTTTACAAGAGCCTCTCGAAAATAATACGTAAAAATCAAGATGAGGTTTTCTAAATTTAGATGCTCATTATATCTTTGTGGATATAAAAAGATTTAAATCGCCTTTGTAAAAAGTTTTTCTTCTGAACGTCGGCAATTTCAGTTTATTAAAATAAAGACCGTCGCGTTATACAAAGCTTTTAATAATAAACCAACACTTTTTAAGTTAAGTCTGTCAAAGCCCTAATTTTATCCACGATGTAAACAATTAATTATTCATCTTTCTCCCTAGCCATGTAACATGCACTGAATTACAAAGTAATGAAATAAAATGACGGCTATGACACCATAATTTGCAATTCTGAACAGTATTTAATTAGAAAATTTTTGACAAATTAAAATTGTTTGTTAATTCGTGTATGCGTGTATAACGTATGTTAATTTAAATTTTTCCAATTTTCAAATTAGTCTTCCGTTTCGCTAATTGCTTCTAAATTTTTTAATACACAAGCTAGAGAGAATAAAATTTTAAAATGCCATAACTGACACTCTCGAGCCCATCTTAAATTATGTTGTTTTTAAAACTCTCAGGAAAACTTTAATTGCTTTAATTCTAATCAATTTTAAATTATGTTATTTCTAAAACTCTCGGAAATATTTGAATTGTGTTATTTCGAAAACTTTCAGATAATTTTTAATTGCTTGACTTTAAACCAATTTTACAGTGTGTTAGATCTAAAACAGCCAGAAAATTTTTAATTGTCTTAAAGTAAGGCAATTTTAAATTAGGCTATTTCGAAAACTCTCAAACAATTTTTAACTGTTTTAATTCAAGTCAGATTTAAATTGTGTTATTTTAAAAATTCTCAGAAAAATTTTAATTGCTTTAATTTAAGCCAATTTTAAATGTCGTAATTTCAATAATCTCAGAAAATTTTCAATTAAAACCAATTTTAAATTATCATTTCGAAAACTCGCACAAACATTTCGACTGTTTTAATTAATTATTTTAGTATTAAACCAACATCAGTAAAGGGAGGAAGCATGGCCGGTAACATGGAGGGTTAAGGCCTTCTAAGTCGCTTTTCATACCTCGGTTGTTTCGCACCACCTACCTTCCCTACTCCACCACTGTGTTTCGATTCTCAATTATTTTCAGTGACCCGCCGAGCATCCTACTCGGGTTTAACCCCGAGACCATCCGCGTTGCAGTTGAATGCCTTAACCACTCAGCCGCTCCGGCGATAAACCATCATCAGTACATTAATTTTATAATTTTCCAAACCTTACACTTTTAAATTTTATTATTGCCATGATTTAATTTAAATGGGTGCTAGAAACAACGGAAGGGCAAACTGTTTGATGTCAAATAAATCGATGCTGCGTGCCTTTTTATTAATTAAAGAAAAAGGTAGTCTGCGCCAGTTTTTGTCCCATAAATACGTAATCAGGCACTGAAAATAAATTACATTTTTTTTAACACTATCATCTAAAAAGATATTACTTATCTCTACACAAATAGCCACAATAAATTTCCTTCAAGTTTTCGTTTACTAAAAATAAGAACTCATAAATTGACCAGTGAAGTTGTTATGTCGCCATTTTAAACTAATTTTTTTTTAATTCTCCTTCCCGTTCAACAAATTCTATTTGTAGTATTTTTCCAAATTTCTGCAAGAAATGTCAAAAACCTACCACAACCAACGTATATTCCTGTGTTCAGCTAAAACATTTATGGCAAAAAGAGGTAAAAATACAAATTACCAACCAATTTCACAGGGAATTTAAATTTTAAAATAAAAATTAAAGGATATGCACAAATGGTTTTTATTAACTCTAATTATTATTGGATCGATCGAAAAATACTTTTTTTAACTTTTGTTTTGTTTAAAAGCCTTAGCCTTAATTAGGGATTTAATGAAATATTGTATAAAACGAAATGAAAAAGTTTACTGCAAACTAAAGGATTGAAAAAATGTTACAAAAAAGGCGTTACAACTTTATCTACATAAAAATAAATCAAATAGTTTCTTAAAATGTCATTTATACTGAGAGATAAACTTCAAAAAGTATGGTTTACCATAAGCTAGAATTCCATAGAATTTTCTGGAAATTCCATGCAATTTCTTCGAATTCCGTTTACAACCTATACAACTTAATGCAATTCCGTGGTGCAGCTTTATCAGCGATTTCGCTGATATAAAAGAGGAAGCCTCAAAGAGTGGAATTCCATGGAATTTCCAGTTCTTACCGGAAATTCCATATAATTTCAAAGAGTAAAACTAAATAAAATTATTGGTTAAAACTTTCTGTGTAGTTAGCTACTTGGGATTTCATTAAATTTAATTGTTTTTTCTGTTATCATTCTGTTTACGAAGAGGAATAAATCTCAGTAAAATTGTGGTGTAAAACAGAATGGAATTTCGTGACGTGGCTTTCTCTGGGATTTCGTTTATATTAAGGAACTTATGGTTTACGATACTATGGGATTCCACGGAATTTTCAGAAGTTCCATTTATTCCTCTCCTCTCCTCCTCTCGTATTCAGTTTACACCGAGAAGTAATCCTAAATAAAATTCTGGTGTACAACTAAATGGAATACCGTGTGTAGCTATTTATATCAAAGATAAACTTCAAAGAAATTATGGTATACAACTAAGTGAAGTTCCATGAAATTAACTGAAATTCCGTGTAATTTTCTGAGGTTCCGTTTGAATTCAAAGACTATAGACACATTACTACATATGTACGTACAACTTACAAAAATCCCGCGTTATTGTTTGAAATTGCCTAAAATTCCGTAGAATTATTTATATTCCATTTAAATCGAAGGAAGCGCAGAGAAATCGTAATACACAACTCAATGGAATTCCATGGAATTCTTTAGGATTGCACGTACCAGCAATACTTTTTAGATCAGCTGTATACAAAATTTCGTACTCTGGAATTTCATTGAAGTTACTATAATCCCATTAAATCCTGTTGAATTTCCTGGAATTTTATTAAATTTCCTAGAATTTCCGTAAATGATTTTTTTTTATTTTCTATAATTCCATGAAGTTTACTATAATTTTATGGAATTTACAAGGATTTAGTTGAATTCCTTAGAATTGCAGCGAATGATCTACAGCTTCTTTGAATCGCCTAATATTTCATGGAATTTTCTACAATTCGTAGGAATTCCTTAAAATTTCTGGCCGTTAAATTTACTATGTGTATATTTTTAACTAGAATTGAGGTAGGTTCAAAGGGCCGGTTTATCAATCAGTGGTTAAGACTGTTTTGTTAGTTACTCAGAGGTTAAAATTTATCTTTTGGTTAAAGTTCTGGTTAGCAGAAATGGGTTGATCATCACATTTTTATCTGTTGGGTAGTAAACTACTAGTTACGGGAATGTTGGTTATATGTTGTTGCTTTTGTGTTCCTTAACCTACAAAAATCTTGAAAGTTGATGTGCGCGTGTTTGATACAGATTGTTACGTATGAATCGGCGTTTAAACTTTAAAATGAGCGACAGAATGAGCGAGGACAAAAGAAAGAAGGACAGGGCAGTGAATTTTACAGCAAACGAGGTCGATCTCTTGGCACATTTACTAATACAACATGCCGGTATTATCGAATCAAAGAAAACGGATGCAACCACTTGGAAACAGAATGAAAGAGACTGGGAAAAAGTTGTAGACGAATTTAATAGCCGTTCACCCCACTGTCCACGCTCCTTAAAGTCCTTACAAACAAAATGCCAGTCAATGAAGAAGGAAATAAAAAAGAAATATGCTACCCATAAACAGCAACTTTATAAAACTGGTGGAGGTGAAACTCCGAAAACAGAGTTTACACCTATCGAAGAGAAGTTGCTGGCAATTTTGTCTGTGGCAGTTGAAGGCCTTTCTTCAAGATACGACTCATCTGATCAAATTTGTAAGTACGTAACAACGTACCTAACACTTACGATATTTTTTTTTCTATAAATTACATTTTAGCAACACAGTGTTTATCAGATATGGAAAACATGGAAGTTGTTTTTTCTGACACTAGTGACACTACCACCGAGGTTAAATTACGGGATTCTGTTAATCCGGTAAGACGTTTTCTGTTTGTTTTTGTTTGTATGTTTGCTATATTTGTTTGTATGTTTGCAGATGCCTGGCCCAATCCCTGATGATGATATACAAGCACCAGAAATTGTATCGCAGACGGTATTTGCAGAATGTGGGCCTAGTAATTGGGCAAAATAGAACAGAGGCCAATTAAGAAAACCATTGCCGGCCAAATTATAAAGTACTTATTTGTACTGATTGAATTTTATAACTTTACTTTAGCAACTATTTGTTTTAGCACCTAGCAAGAAACGTAAATTAACCGAAACTAAAAATGATGCAATAGAAAAAGTTTCGAAACTGTCTGCATCAAAACTCGAACTAATCGAGTTACAAAAGAAGTCAATTGAAATCGATATTGAAAATAAACAGAGGAAAGCGGCCATCGAATTGGAAATATTAAATATGGACCTAGAAATCAAAAAAAATAGAGCATCAAATTAAATTAACCCAACTTAAAAATGTAAATAATAGTAATAGTTGTAATAATTAATTTATCTGTAAAATATAATAATTTCTTAAAGCCAATATGGATGGTGCATTATTTTATTTAAATTTTATATAGATTATCAACTTAAAAATAATGGATTCTAAATATTAAGCAAGTCTAGCTAAATAATTATGAACAAGTTCGTTTCTTGTAGCATCATTTTCATTTTGACCGAGCTGCTCTACCGGTACTGTTTCCTCGATTATTGCTGCTACTTCTTCATCTGCTAAAACTTCTTCTTCATTTTGCGCTATCGCAATATTGTGAAGTACAGCAGTCGCCACAATTATATCCTGTACAGTTTCTAACTGGAGCCGTAACCCCAAAGCTAAAACAGGAAAACGACTTTTCCACACTCCAAATGCGCTTTCAATGACATTTCTTGTGCGTATTTGCGCTTCACTGAATGTAACTTCCACAGGTGTTGTTGGATGTAATAGAGGCGTTATTAAATACTGCGAAACAGCATAGCGACTATCACCCAAAATTAATGCATTCTCAAGAATTCCTTGCCTTCAAAAAACTATTGTTAAAAATCATGCTGTCATGTGTAGCTCCAGGCCATCGTACCACTATATCTGCAAATTTTAAATTGCTGAAGCAAGCTGCTTGAACATTTAAAGAGAAATATCCCTTTCTATTTCCGAATTGTTCAGCTTGGTTACCTCCAGATGATTGAATCCTTATGTGAGTGCAGTCCAGTGCGAGTAACACTCGAGGAAATGCATCAATCCTATAGAATTCTTGTTGAATTGCCATTGCCTCGTTGTCATTTTCAAGAAATCCTAAATATGTTTGTCGCAAAGTACATATTGCCGTTGTCACTCGTTTAATTATGTGACACACCGATGATTTATGGACTCCAGCAAAATCTCCTACTACAATAAGCATGTTGCCACTATTAGAGAAACGCCAACATGTTAATAGTTGCTGAAGGGGGTTCATACCTGCATTTCTATAAATAAATTATGTCAAATATCATAAATTACTTAAAATAACGACATACCTATCAGTAGGGAAACGTAAAAGGTGCTTAATATTTTGTAGGATACCTTGAACAGTCTCTTTACTTAAGCTAAAGCGATTTTTGAAATCTTCATTGTCCCAGAATTCCATGTGATCTGGGAGATTGCGAACGATGTAGGAACGTCTGTGCAAAATATTTACAAAATCTCGTAAATCTTCATCACTATCACTACTATCAGAAAAGATATTCACTTCATACTCTGCCATTGTTCCAATTAAAAGATTTTATTTAAACAGTGCAATAACAAAAATCACGGTAACCCACGTGCGATAACCGGGTATCCTCATTTTCGCGCTATTTTTGTAAACACAACAGATGGCACTTCGGTAATTGACGCATTCGTTCGAATATATTCGAGTGTTGGTTAGCTGTACCTAACACCTTAACTACTGGTTGAACATCTTGTTAAGATAAGTTCTAGTTAAGTGATATTTAACTAGAAGTTAGCGCTAACCAACGATTGATACACTGAATTTAACATTGAACTTGTGGGTAACGTTAACAGAGACTTTACTACTGATTGATAAACTGGTCCATTATAAAAATGATTAAAACTTCTTTTCCAGAATTCTAAACTTCTTCTTAAATTAAAAAATGTCAAGCAAAATTCCGATTTTAAAACAATTTAAAAGTTTGCGAAATTGTATTTATGATATTTTCCAAAATTTCTGTAAGATATGTCAAAACACCCGCTACAACGAGATTATTCATGTGTTGATTTAAAATATTTGCTGTAGAGAAAGATAATAAAGATACAAATTACCAAGCATACAGCAATTAATTTATCTTGAAATAAAAATTAAAAAATTTCAAAAATAGTTTGTATTCGCTCAGATTACTTACTTGGGCATTGGTTTAACTTTTAATTTGTATAAATTTCCACTTCAGGAAAAGCTTGAGCTTTCAAAGAAGCAAGCTTTAATGACACATCATGTATAAAACAAAGTGCAAACTTTGCTACAAACTAAAGGATTGAAAAAATGTTACAGAAAAAAGGTATTAAAAAAAATTACAAGTTTATCTGCAGAAAAATAAATCAAATAGTTATCCTGTTTTTAGCGACTTTAAATTCAAAAGCAGCACTGAAGCGCAAGTTTACTGTATTATCAGTAAGAAATCGTTTGATTTAACCAATCACGAGTTTGAAGCACTTTGAGTAGGGCATTTTGGACAGTTCTGAAACCACCCCTACCACTCGCTCCTTAACTCAAGTAAGAATGGTGGAGGCTAATCAGTTAGTTCACAATTACCTTGACCTTGAGTTGAGGAGCGGGGGTGAGACGTGGTCCCTGAACTCTCCAAAATACCCTACTTTTCTGTATTGTGCAATTGGTAATCCAATCAATAACCAGTACCTTCGCACTCCAGCCATTTCTAAATTAATTACTAAGTACAACTTTATCGTATTCTCATTGTTTATTTTAGGAATATTTTTTGGAGCAATTGTACATGTATTTAAAAATCCACAATCGCGACAGAATACCTATTTTCTTAATTGCTAATAAATTAATTAGAATAGTTCTAAAACGCATTGAATTTTAAAACTAGAACAACCTAAAACTTTAAAGCCGTCTGTGGCTTCGGCAAAACTTGATAACGTATTACACATCCAGCCACGTCAAAATAAAACCATCGACCTTTTTTATTTAATAACAGTGTGCTGATAAAAACCGCCTGCCTGCTATAAGGTATCTTATCCATCGCAAGAAATTGAACATCGATTAAACACAAAAAACATGAAGTTAGTTGGGAAAGCAATATCGAGATTGTTTGGTTTCCTTCGAAATTCACCTTTTAACGACGTTTTATAAAACAGGAAATTGCTCTACCTTTCAACGTTAAAAAATACATAAATGCCTTTAATTTATGATTTATGTTTAAATATTTGATTTGTAATTAATCATTTATCTTATCATCACAAAATAGTAGCAAATTGAGACAAACAAAGTCGAAAACGAGTCAGAAAGAGTTCCAAAACACACGAATTAAAACGAAACATTTTAGCAGAAAATTTTGTATATTTATTTTGAAAACGTCAATAAACTTATAAATGATTTTTCTACAGGAGGAAAATGGAAACCCCCCAGATAAAATAAAACCGTAAATACAAACGAATTGTTTGAGGCACATTTGTTAGATACAACATAATAAAAAGCTATGCACAAAAATAATTTATTGATTTAACACGTGTTGGTTTACCCCTTCATTATTCAATATTTTACTAAAAATTAAAAACTAGAATGAAATAATTTGAAGCATTCAGTGATAATTTTCAAAATCAAAATGCAGGGGAAAATGTTGTTTTTCAGTGTGTTTATGTAACACCTGAAATTTACACGAAATTCCTAAACTTTCTTGCTATCTTACTATTATTACTACATATTTGGTTACAAATCCGTCAATCTATGTCAGGGCTAACATGTGTCTGTTTTTATTTATTTATATAACAAACATTTCCAATGACAGTTCGATTACTAAGACGGAACGACCTTGATAATTATAGGTTTTCTTTTACTGATAAGACTCGTAACTGACGTAATATCGTCTTATTTATTCTACCAATTTTTTTCCGGCTACGGCACTGAGTTGTAAAGAAAGGCACTAACAATTGGATATAATTGATACCTTATAAAATTAATAGTTTTTCCAATTTTTATTAATTATATTATTATTCGTCTTTTAAAAAATCAAATAGGAACTAAAAACCTAACATTTTAAACTGTTTTAAAATTATTATATTCGCGAGATGATATCAGCAAGCAAATAATTCACCACTAAAAAAATATGAAGAAAAGGGCTAAACTGGAAGCTGATAATACTTTTTTATTTCTCAGATTTCTCTTCAACAACTTTTTAATTTAAAAATCCTTGTGTTTTTAACGAAACACTTTAATCAAAATTTCAAATTAATTCCATTTTAAAATATCACGTTTCGTAGCGAATTCTCAATTTTCTAATTAAATTTACAAACTGTCATACTCATATTCAAGCTCTCCTACAAATTTAACCTTTGCTCGTGAAAAATGAAACCTTTAAATTTCATTAGGTACTTCTCTTGGAAAATAACAAAGTGCAACGCCCCAGGATATACCAAGCGCTTTGCTTACTTACATTTTCTGTTTTGTAACTTAAATTTAAACATGATTAAAATGATGGAAGAAGTCAATATTAATGCATTCTAAATCATTTAAATATTTCACCAAGACGTCAAAGATGTTCTGAAGTTTACTAAACTCGTGGCAGATTTTATGCACACATTTTTATGCATAAATTTATTTTCGTATTATCAAGCGATAGAAAACAAAGCTAAGATCAAAATAACCCTGCAATGTTCTTAGTTGCAATTTTTATTTTTATTTAAACCTGATCAACTTACATAAAAATATTTTATTTCTAGTTATTTGCTGTATTAAGTATCAAGAATTATTAATTATGCAATAATAATCGGGCTAATTTAACCGTAAGGTACGACCTACATCTTTTGTCAGAAGTACATCTAAGTTTAAAAAATCTAGAATTCAAGGTTTTCAAAAATGGCTTGTATTTACTCAAATTGCCTACTTGAAAATTATTTTGTATTGAATACTTCAAGAAACAAGCTTTAAATACGGATTTAATGAAACACCCAGTATAAAACAAAATGCAAAAATTTGATATATATTTAAGAATTGGAAAAAGGGTATTCAAAAAACTTTATCTGCAAAAAATAAATCAAACAGTTCAATTTTTAGCGATTTTAATTGTTTCTGTGTTATCAGCAAACAATTTAAGGCATTTTTGTAGGGTATTTTGGGCAGTTCTGGAACCACCTTCACCATTCGCGTTGAATTCAAGAACAGCGGGTTTGATCAAGTAGGAGCTCACAATTACATTGACCTTGAATTTAAGAGCGAATGGTGGGGCGTGGTTCCAGAACTCTCCAAACTATCCAAACTATCCTACTTTCCTATATTGTGCAGTTGGTAATCGATTCAATAAACTATACCTTCGTGTTCCAGTTACTACAACTTTATCGTATTTTCATTGCTCATGTTTTTCTTCTTCTCCTTAACATGGAATATTTTTTAAATTAAATATACACGTATTAAACATACGCCATCGCGACAAAAGATCAACTTTCTTGCTGATAAATTAATTAGCACAGTGCCAAGAAAATTCAAGATACAGGTGGGTTATAAGCTCAAAATTATTGGCTCAATTCGAACTTATGATTCAAAAACACGAACTGAACAAATTTTTAACAAACTTAAAGGTTTGACAAAATAGGCTCATTTATTATCACAAATTACAAAATTTCTTGCTTTTTAATAAACCTTAAAATAATGACAACTCTCCAAATAAAAAAATAAAAATAGTTTCCGCAAAATTTGACCGTGTCTGACAGTCTAAGTAATTATTTTATTAACTGCACGAGACAGGTTCCTTAAAATATTCAGAATAATTATCTACGACACGACACCATTTATAAAAGAATGGAAAACAAAACAGCTAATTAATACTTAAGTAAGATAAATTACACCCCTTTAACTGCACCTTTTTTAAAATTTTCCTGCGAAATTTCCCAACATTTATAAAGAAAGCACTCTAGAGGTTTTGTCGATCATGACTGCAGACATCCATTAACCGTACAAAATGCTATACGAAAATGGTCCAATAAAAAATGAAACAATGTCGTGTCTAATTTCGGACGTAACCTCAATGGAAGGGTAGCTGTCTTAAATTTTTAATTGCCCTGACCCTTTCGCTAAAATTACTTCACGAGAGGTAAATTATTGTCTACGTTGACAATTCAATATTGAACAGCTAAGTTACAAGCGTTGAATTTTCTGTTATATAAGGGACAACTAAACTAAAATGTAAAAATTTTTACAAACCAGAGCAAAAATGGATTTTTAGAAATCGCATTTCACAAGGGTAGTTCTCAAGTATACGTAAGGTGGCAGCACCTACAAGCATGCTTTACAGTACAGTTTCCAAAACTCGATTGTATATAAATGACAGCCGCCAGGAAAATTTGAAAAAATATTTTTACTTTTTACTAATTCTAAAACCACAGTTCCTACCCCGAATTTGTTTTCTGGCAAGATTATTATAACGAAGTATTCAAAAGTAAATTAAAATTTAAGGAGGGGTTTTCTTTAACTTCCTTATAGTCCTAATTTATCACTTTGTGACAGTCGTTTCTTTGATGCTTTGAAAAAGACATAAGAAGTGAAATTCAGGTCAAACGACCAAGCTGAAAATGCGGTCCCTGATGTGGTGTTGACATCAACCTAAAGGTTCCTTTGAAACTAAAATGGGGTAACTTCTAAAACGATAAAATAAATACACTCTAAAGAAAGAAGAGAAAATTTAGAACTGAATTATGGTTCCGGTTCAACTGTAAGAATTGATTAAATCCGGATGAGACTTTCTTATAGTAATTAATTAATTGAATTCCTACGGTTATTATTACTATACCTAAGTTTCCCCCATTCACGTCGAACTATCATCAAACTCTAACCTTTTTTTTTATTTCAAGAGAAGAGAATATTTAAAAATTCTTTTTTTGGAAATTAAAACATTCAGAAAATTAAAAAAATTTTAGAAAGTATCGTTTCCAAAGCTCTAGATTTTTTTTTGATTTCGACACTGCTTCGTTCGGAAGTTTTCAAACAAATTTTCATAGAAATTTAGTAGTCAGGAAATTAAAAAAGTCTTTAAAAAGTTTCAGTTTCCAAGCTCTAAATTTTTTTTTTAATTTCAAGGCAGTGGTTCGTTGAGAATATTTCAAAAAAATGTTCATAGAAATTTAAAAACAATTTACAAAGCTCTGGAATTTTTTTTAATTTCAGGGCCTGCTTCGTTGAGCAGATTTCAACGAAATTTGAAAAATTCAGAAAATTGAAAAAAATCTAAAAAGCTTCGTTTTCCAACTTTAAAAAATGGTTGTGTTTAATGTAAAGGCACTGCTTTGTTGAACATATTTCAAAGAAATTTTCATATAAATTTAAAAATTCAAAACAGTTTCGTTTTCCAAGCTTAAGAGTTTTTTAAATTTCAAAGCACTGCTTCTTTAATGAGATTTCAAAGAAAATTTTCATAGAAATTTAATAAATTCCGCAAATTTAAAAAATCTTTAAAAATTTTCTTTTCCCAAATTCCATTTTTTTTTTATTTCAAGGCACTGCTTCGTTGAGAATAGTTCAAAGAAATTCTCGTAGACATTTAAAATAATTCAGAAAATTTACAAAATCTTTAAAATCTTTGTTTCCCAAGCTCTACATTTTTCTTTAATTTTTTTAATTTCAAGACACTGCCTCGCTGAAAGGTTTCAAAGAAATTTTCAAAGAAATTTAATAAATTCAGGAAATCTTTAGAAAATCTTTAAAAAGTTTCGTTTTCCAAGCTCCAGATTTTTTTAAATTTCAAGGCACTGCTTCGTCGAGAAGGTTTCAAAGATTTTTTTATAGAAATTTAATAAATTCGGGAAATTTAAAAAATCTTTAAAAGTTTCGTTTTCCAGCCTTTAGAATTATTTTAATTTCCAGGCACCGCACCGCTTCATTGGGAAGATTTTCATAGAAATATAAAAAATTTAGAACATTCAAAAATCTTTAAAAAGTTTCACATTTTTTTTAGTTTCAGAGCATTGCTTCGTTCAGAAGATTTCAAAGAAATTTTCGTAGAAATTTAAAGAAATTCAAAAAATTCAAAAAGTTTTGTTTTCCAAGCTTCAAATTTTTTTAAATTTCAAGACACTGTTTCACCGAGAAGATTTCAAAGAAATTTTCATAAAAATTTAAAAAGTTTCGTTTTCCAACCTCTACAAATTTATTTCAATGCACTGTTTGTTTGAGAAGATTTCAAAGAAATTTTCATAGAAATTTAATAAATTCAGGAATTTTAAAAATCTTTAAAGGGTTTCGTGGTCCAACCTCTATATATTTTTTTAATTTAAATGCACTGCTTATTGAGAAGACTTCAAAGAAATAAATCTTCTTGGAAATATAAAAAAATTCAAAAATTTAAAAAATCTTTTAATTTCAAGACACTCCTTGAATCCTTCGTTGCGATCTTAGTTAAAATTAATTCTCTTGAAATGTGCTCATCACTTAAACATCTGCAATTCAGGATTAGCCTGTTTCCTTACTACAGAAAAACACCTACATTAACAGGACGAAACTAACCTGGAAAAACGGTTTGCTGATGATTTTTCTTTATACAAGTAGTACTGAATACAATTTAAATTAATTTTTTGGTGGACCGTTATGAATCAAAGAAATTGTTAAGTACTTTAAACCTTGAACATTAAAAAAGGCTAGTTTTTAGTAGGTCCAACTTGCTTCTAATTAAAAATCCACGCAGTAGTAAGCAGATCCTTGAGTGTCGAAGCTTAGAGCTTAACCACTAACTAAATTACCTAAAAAATAAATAAAATAATTCCAGTCACAGAACAATAAAATCAAACCGAATTTATGTGTTTCAGCACAAACATATTTGTTATTACTTTTCGCCTAATTTAGCTTTTTGCATATTTACTCTGTCTGTGATAAACAAACTTTATTTAACGTTATATACACTAAAGCGTCCTCCGAGTTTTCCGACTTTAATTTTCCAGTTAATAAGGCAAATATTTTCCGTCGAACCTCGCTTTTACAAAATTTACAGTTTTTGACTTCAAGTTTTTTTTTAAATAAATAAACTAAAAACACTGACAAACTAGTAATACCTACAAAAAAACACAGATAAAATACCAAAAACCGTACGATTAATAACCAAGGCATTATGCTTAGATTTACATAAAGAGAAATTTCTGACTTAAGCACGAACAATGTCATGCTCAATTCTACACCAAGGAATCGACGTTCAACGCTATCGCAACTAGCATTAACCAAGGGGTTACTGAAGGGTCTACGTTGAATATAAACAGAACAATAGAGGAATATGCACCTGAATTAGCCAACAAACTAGATTTGGAAACGCTATACGCTAAATTACACACCTAAAATAGGAGCTGAACATTCACAAATTAAATAAAGCTAGCTCTATGAGAACAAAAGGCACGTACAAACTGTACATTCGTAGATTTATATTTTTGATGTTTCCTTGTATGTCTAGTAAAATACAGGGGGTTAATCTACGTTAAGCTAATTACCAATTCATTAAGGTTTATTAATGATTAAAAAATCCAAACATTTGTAATTCAACCCAATTAAAAGAAACACATTTTTTCCATATAAAAAATTTCTTACCAGGATTAGTTAAATAATCAAAGAATTTACTACAACAAACTTTCAGAAAATTTACAATTTATTGTTTCTAATTTACTCAATTATATAAGTAAGTTATTACAGGAAACGATTTTTTCCAAATAAAAGACTTCATACTTTTCACAGAACTAATAAAAAAAAATCAAGGAACTTTCTACGGCAAACTTTCAAAAAATGTGCAATTTATTGTTAATAATTTATGCTCCAAAAAACTCTCAAAAAGTCCACAATTTATTACTTCAAATTTATATAATTAAATAACTAAGTTATTAAAGGAAACAATTTTTTCCAAATAAAAAAAATTCTTACTTTTGCGCAGGATTAAAAAAATCAAGGCACTTGCTACCATAAACTTTCATTGTTTATAAATATTTTCCACATTTGATTTTCCAAGCCGAAGAACAAATGTAATAAGAAATTTCCGATTTTGAAAGTCTTGGGTTATTTAACTTTCATTCGGATTTTAATTTAAATCTGGTTTTATCATTCGAAATTCCAACATGGTTCTGAATTTAATAAACGAAACCTCAATTCTAACTTCAGAGTGAAATCAACTTTTCCGATAAAAATGTAAAACAAAAATTTGGAATTTGAATTTATTTTTAAATTGGACAGTTTGATTATACTTGAGGATATGTGAAACCTTAAAAAATCGTTCAAGTTTAAATACCAAAAAACGCACTTTTTGGCAATGTATTGTTGATAATTAGAATTACAAAATAATGGTAGAATATGCTAGTGTACAGAAGCAACGTATAAACGTGGCAATGAATAACAGTCGGAAATTTGAAATAAATCAAAGCTGTAAATCCGGTAAACACGAGTAAATTCTCTTTCCGTTTCGACATCTCTCAAAGTAAGCTTCAACGAGAGGTTAAAAATATGGGGATTCTAACTGCAAGTCTATAAGTGTATGATTGATATGATAAATAATTCACTATAAAATCTTCGTTTAAAAACCAGAAATTTTCTTGAAATTCCCGTTTTTTTATTTTTTGATCAAAAGTCCTTGGAATTTAGTTTATGAAAAGAAGTTATAATTTTAGTGTATGTTACAATTCAACTACGATACACAATTTCAATAAATTTTTGTAACTGAAAGCACTTAATACTAATATATAATGTTATTGTTTAAAAGGCCGGTGGTTCCTTGTAACTCTCGGGCTGATTTACAGTAGCCCATACGCCCCTGGTCATGGGCTTACTTTTAATACTGCGAAATGTCATGTTGTAACATTTACTAAAAAGTCAGTCTACCTCATTAATGACTACAATACAAATTCAGTTGTTAAAAATAGGTGTCAAGAAATAATACGACTAGATTTAGGTGTTACTTTTCAATCTACTTTTAGCTTCACAAATCATATCAAAACTATTGTGAATATGACATACAGAAATTTAGGTTTCGTAATTAGGCAAGGTCGTTACTTTAAAACAACCACTTTAATTGTTTTGTTCGAGCAAGGCTTGAGTACGCCTGCATAGTATGGAATCCCGTAAAGCAGGGGTTATTTTGGTGTGCAGTTCTAGCTTGTTTGTGCAGCTCTAAATTTCAAATGTGCAGTTCTAATTTTAATTTTGTGCAGTACAAAATAAAAATAATTTTATAATTAAAAATTTAAATAAATCTAAATAAATTAATGGCTTTGCCTACTTGCTGTTCGCCTAGTTTTATCACCATCAAGCACAATACAATTGTTTTTAATTACCCCTCCCTACAGATCACGAATTATCATTCCTCGCAATTATGCGTATAAGAAAAGAATCACCCTGTACAGTGTACATCATAATTTTTATTAAACATATTATTCGATTTTATTGATTTATTACTTGCATGATTTTAAATGTTCAGAAATCAAAAATTTACCCCCACCCCCTCCCCCTTCTTACCAAACTATCTGAGTTCAGTCAGGCTAATTTGTGCAGTTCTAAATTATCCTCAAAATAACCCCTGCCGTAAAGGTAGTACAGACTCATGAGATTGAGAAAATACATAAGAGGTTCGTTAGGTATATATTTTGAAAAACTTTTGGATATTAACCGATCTCAGATCCATGAACTGAATCTAACTACTATTGAACTGAAACGAAAATATTTAATTGTTTCTTTTATATCTAAGCTAATTAGAGGTGTACTATCGTTATCAGACTTGCTAAATGAAGTTCCAATATATTGAGATATCAATTGGTAGTTAGATAATATTGTTTAAATAAAGGTTACTTTTATTGTTAATAAATTGAAATTAATTATTATTTTTATGCAAATTTAATTTAAAATAAAACATATAAATAGTGTTAATTAATGTTATTGTATTGTAAATTTTAATTTAAGATAGCTACAAACGTAAAAACGTGTGTTGAAAGGATATTGTTATTATAAATAAGTGTTACCAAGGAAAAGGAACGAATATTTTAATTGGAAAAAATATGGGAGAACCAAGACAACGAGAGTCAAGATAAATAAACAAGTCGAATTTTTATTTTCTGAAAAAGCAGGTTGTGTTTTTCCTTTCGCTTGGAAAGGCAAATAAAACAAAGAAGTGCAATTCTATTTCCAAAAGGAAATTGCATCCTTGTTAAAAGAAGATAAATAAATGGTTTCTCCTGAGTTGGAAAGGAAGAGTAAGCAGATATTGAAATTATGTATGTAATTGGTTTTCCTGGTCATCTGAATATTGAGGTTGGGAAATAAATTGGATTCCTATTCAATTTAATACTGAAATTGGAGTGGAAGTCGATCAGTGCTTATTCACTGATTTAGGTTCAATATTGAAATAACTGATTTGGATTCAAAAATTAAAATAATTGATTTGGATAGCAAGTACTAAAAGCGTGAGCGTATTTACAAACTATTATAGTTTAATGTTTATAGTGAACAGATAAAAATTATGAATTTAGGGAAGATAGATAGATAGATAAAAATATTGATACTAAATTAAATAATTTAACAAAGCTTTACTTAGAAAGACAACGGGTATCATAACAATATGTTGCTAATTGTATAAGACTTCGTTCTCGAAATTTACTATTTTATTTGCCAGTTATGTCTGTGTTTCCTTTATATAGAAATTTATCTGTTTGTAACGATTTATGTATAGAAAATAGTGATATTCATATGTTTAATAGTTTAATGATAATGTTAAGCAATTACGTCAACTAGTCTTGCCACCATAAGGTATGTAATGATCTGTGATTTTTTGAGTGGCAGGCTACGTTGTTCTTTATTATTTATATTTCTATGTATGTTGTTAGTTATCTATTACTGTTTACATATAATTGGAGAATTTCTCTGTTTGTAATCAGTAATCAGTATAAATAAATAATTTTATATTTTACAATAATATTTATTACCTGATTAATAATTATCACCGATGAGTTTAACTTAATTCAAATTTTACAATAATATTCTTAAAATAATCAGCTGGTTTAATAATGGTCACCGATGTTTGGAAAGTATTTTTTTAAAAGTATGTAGTTTTAAATAAACAACGAAAACGCCTGGACAAAATATTAATATTTCGTTAAAATGTACCCTTTTTATCATTTATTCGCAGCAGCAGCAATCAACCTTTTAACGATCCAAACTATTTGTATCACTTTACGAATATTGATTTATTTGTAAAACAACATTACTACAGCGGATGTTAATTTTAAAACTCCAAATTAGGTAAATATAAACTAAAGACGGCTATAAAAAGAACCCGCAAGTTCAAGCAAATAAATTAGTTTAATTTGATACCAACACAAGCGGAAATTTTGGATGGTTAACGTTCTTTATAATAGTATTGCTGGAGCAATGCGGCCTTGTTATTAAAGCCGCAGAACTAAACTGCACATAATATTTACTGGTGCAATTTTGATAACGATCTACTTATTTATTCATGTTTCCACTGGAAATGTCATGGAGATGGGTTTTATTTAAAATTTCGTTGGTTTTCAAAACTGTGACAAAAAGCGGTCGCTTTAATAAAACAATATTGGGAAATTGGCTTTGATTGTTACAAATATAATTTTTAATTTGATCAAAAATTAATGTGTCCAACTTCATTTGAAATGTTAACAAAGATGGAAAGTATTATCATTAAAATAATAGAAAGAGAAGTCCGAAAAGGTCCAATTTTTGAACTTAAACCCTCCACTTTTAAACTTAACATCTCGACTTTTAAACTCGAAATCTCGATACTTGTAAACTCAGAATCCTGACTCTTAAACCCAAAACACCGACTAAAACATTCAAACTCTCGAATTTGAAATTTGAAACTCGAAATACCAACATGTAACTCAAAATCTTGACTTTTAAACCCTAAATACTGACTTTAAACTCGAAATTTCGACTTTAAACCCAATATCTCGACTTTTAAACTAAGAACTTCGAATTTTGAATTCAGAATCCCAATTTTGTAATTCGAAATCCCAATTTGAAATTCAAAATCACAATTTGAAACTCGAAATCTCAACTTTTAAACTCAGAATCTCAATTTTGAAGCTCGAAATCCCTACTTTTAAACCCAAAACCTCTCTGAAACTCGAAATCTCGAATTTGATATTTTAAACTCGAAATCCCGACTGTAACTCGAAATCTCAATCTTTAAACTCAGAATCTGTACTCTTAAATTCAAAATCCCGACTTTGAAACTCGAAAACACGACATTTAAACTCAGAATCCCGACTTTGAAACTCAGAATTCCGACTTCTAAATCCTAAACCCCAACTTTGAAGCTCAAAATCTCCATTTTAAATTCATAAATCTTGAAAAATGCAAAAGGGCCATCTCACAAACACCATTTCGTATAAGTTTCGACTTTTAAACTCAAAATTTCGACATTTTAAACTCAATATTCCGATGTTTAGATTTTTAACATTTAAAAGTCAAGCTTACGAGTTAAAAAGTAGGAAGCCCGAGTTGAAAAGTCGAAACTCGGAGTTGGAAAATCAGGACATCGAGTTTAAAAGTCGAAATTTGTACGGAAATAAGATTAGGGTTGTGACCCTTTTGCGCTTTCCTAGAAAATCGACAAAACCCCTAAAGCAAAACTAATAAATTCCGTTTCAAAGATCTTTACAAAGTGCATCCTGAAAACTGGTGAAGTACTTCCGCTGGATCTTTCTTACTTACTTTACAATTTAGTTCGTTAAGACGTTGAGCTCCTACAATTTTTTTAAATTTTTCTAAATAATCTACGATTTAGAAAGAAAAATCGTAGCGTCGCGTCTGAAAAACTCATCAATTTGTTTTGTTTTTCAGCTAGTTTGATATAAATTTTATTTTGAAAAATTATGATTTTAAACCACCAAACTCATAAATACGTTGACAAACTTCTGAAGCGTAGGTAAATTAAA
This sequence comes from Melanotus villosus, assembly GCA_963082815.1. Classification (NCBI taxonomy): domain Eukaryota; kingdom Metazoa; phylum Arthropoda; class Insecta; order Coleoptera; family Elateridae; genus Melanotus; species Melanotus villosus. Next base: position 40,514,109 of record OY720427.1, read on the forward strand.
AAAAAAACAGCGAAAATCTTTGAGGTGTTTTTGAAAGATACTTTTAAAGTGCTTTAAGGAAAAAATTTTCAAGAAATTTTTGCCACTTAACATTTTGAAAAATCGTTTAAAGTCGATTTTTACTATAATTTAATGAATTTCTTGAAACAACAGGTTTGAAGTTAAGTGCTAAATGTGTTTTTTCCTTCTAATTTTTAGGATCCAGAATTTGGACTTGGACCTAAATTGAAAGGTTGCAACATTTTAGCAATTTCTGGCCAACATTACTTATTACATTACTTTCTATAACGAGCATATCTTTGAATATGTAACATAAGAAACACCAAAGAAATTGTTCAAAAAAATCAAAAATATTTTTAAGAAAATTGATACCCAAAATAAATTTAAAATTATGGTTATTACCACCATTAATTATGAATAATTTTGAAAAAAAAAATAGCTACATTAACAAAAGGTTAAATTGAGAGACGACTTCCGATTACATTTTAATTACTTTTCCATCGCCGTTTTACCACTTTCATAAAAAAAGTATAAATATAAACAACGTTGGGACAAATTACGAAGTTTCCTGTTACACGATAGCTACAGAAGCAGATGCTTTTGACTAAGGTTGGTCAATTACCGAGTGAAAATTAATCAAACAAAAATTAAATTAATGGCGAGACCCGCTTCCTTCGTTATTTCCACTAATGCTCCTTGTCCTTTGTTTCAAACTCCACCCAACGAAGTTACTTTCACAGATCGATATAAATAGATGTAGACTACAAAGTAGGTCTGAAAGTTCACTCCCCTAGCTTATACTATTACCATAGCCGTAGAGATAAACAGTGAGAGATTAAATTCTGTGTGATAACAAAAGCAAACAAATTTTTTGCGTGCATAACATAAGTAGATTGTGGTTGGGGTTTTTAAGAAAAATCGATGGAGAATGATGAAGGTAAAAAGTACATCCCTTGAACTGATTCTCTTTCATAAATGACCTCGTCGTGAGAGAAAAATAATAAATAGTCTAACCGTCAATATCACTACCTTTTTCAAATTTCGATACACCACCAAATGCATTTATCATATTCCTCGCCAGAAACTGTCTACCTCTGGAAGATAGATACATATGCGGTGGACAAATCGATTGCATGTCGCAAAAGAGCAAACACAAAAATGCCTCCTTATATTTCGGAATTATACCTCCAAAACCAGAAATTTGTAAGTTTAATTTGTCACTCATGTCACTGTCAAAAACACGCTCTAAGTTTCTTCTAGTCTGGAAATTTGCCATCCATCGAAACTTTTTAAATAAACCGATATTTATTTTGGAGCATATTTAACTGAAATTACGATTTAACTATAAAACACCAACGAAAAAATTTATTTAAAGAGTGACTAATTGGAAAATTAGAATGCAGGGTTTTCTCTTTAAACGATTCAACGAATAATTAACCGTCATACTAATAATTCTAACTAGCGATAACAGGCAATTAAGTAGTGACGTAAATACCCAAGGACCACAGACAATTTATGCACAATTTATCTACTGTTCTCAAACAATATAAAAACAGATAATGTAACAATCGAGTAACAAAAGTTTCCCAAAGCGATGTCTAACCTAGCTGTGTTATACCTAAGGGAGATAAGCACACCACCAATGGAAAACGCAACAGATGGATCAAATGATACCAAATAAAACATCAAAAATAATAATAAAACATACTAAAAATAATAAAATATAAAATTAAAGTAAGAGAAGAAGCAGGAAGAAGAGTGGGCAAAAAATAAGGAGAAGAAGAATAAAGCAGTAGTCAAGCATTATAATTTCAAAAATTTTATTTTTAAAAATAAGTGGAAGCTTACAATTTCTAAATAGAATTTAGTGAACATTATTTAGCTTATTGTTCTTTTTTCTGTATTCACAATCACAAAAAGAATAAGGAAATTAGCAAATAAATTAATAACAACAGCTAAGCTACTGCCAAAGACGAAAAATAAAGGATGAGGAAGGAGTAAGCGAAAGAAAAAGAAAGCAGTAAAAAGAATAAGAAAATGGGCAGCTAGCTACAAGAGAAAGGGTCAAAGAAGTAACAACAGAAAGAGCAAGAAAAGACGCAGAAAAATGAACAGAAATAGCAAAAGAAGGAGACAAAAATGAAAAGAAAAAGAAAAAGACGTAGCCAAGCTTTATACATATATTCCTAAATTTTAGTTGAAAAAAATAAATATCTGCAATTTTAGAACAGAATTTTGGAAAAATTCTTTAACAAGTTGTCCAGTAAAAATAATAAGGAAATTAGTAAATAAGTTGAGAAATTTTTTATAAAACGACACTGGCCTAGACTTCGCCCAAAGAGGAACAAAAATAATAAAGGAGAAAGAAATAAAAAAAGTAGGGAAAAACATAAAGAAAGCAACAGCAATAGCATAAAAATAATAAGCAAGTTAGTAAATAAATTTAGAAATTGTTAATAACGTGATACTGGCCTAGATTTCGGCCAAAGATAAAAAGGGAGAATGAAGAAAGAGTAGGAAAACGAAATTAGGAAATAAATTTGAAAATCGTTAATGACACGTCTTTAATCTAGAGTCTAGACTTTGGCCAAAGAAAAATGAAGGAGTAGGAGAAAGAAAAAGGCAGCAGCAGAAATAAAAGTAGGAAGAGCACGAGAAGGAGGAAAATAATATGTAAGGGACGAAACAGGAAGAGGAGTAGGCGAAATAAAATGAAGAGGAGAAGAACAAAGAAGTCGCGTTTTATATATTCACAGTTTTATTAGAAAAAAATAAATACCCGCAATTTCGAAACAGAATTCTGGAAAAATCGTATTTATACATTCACAAAGAAGATTGGCAAATAAATTTAGAAATTCTTAATAACTAATCTAGGAAAATTAACGAATGAGAAAGAAGTGGGAGAAAGGAAAAAACAACAGCAGAAAAAATGAAAACAGGAGCAGCAACATAGGAAATAATAAAAAACTTAGCAAATAAATTTATAAATTATTGACAACAGGCCACTTGCGTAGGCTTCTGCTAAAAGATGAGCAGAAAGAAGGATGAACAAAAGAGACCAAAGGGAATGAGCAGGAAAAGGAGCAAATGGGGCAGGAAAGATGCAAAAAAGAAGCAAGAATGTTGATGGAGCCAGAGGAGGAGTCGGTAAAGAAACAGGAAAAGAAGCACAAGGAGCACAATAAGGAATAGGAAAGAAGCAAAAAATCAGCAAGCCGAGTAAGATATAAGGAGCAAAAGAAGTAAGAGGAGGAGCATGATCAGAAGAAACAGTAGATGGAGCGAGAGAAGGAGTCGGGAAAGGAGAAGGAAAAGAAGCAAAAAAATGAATAGGAAGAGCAAGAGAAAAGGCAAAAGAAGAAGTAAAAGGAGGAGCAGGAGTAGGAAAAATAGTAAAAGGGACAAAAGAAAGAACAGGGAAAAAAGCAGAAAATGTAGCAAGCAGAACAAGAGAAGAAGCAAAACATAAAATTTGGTGTAGAAATTTACAGCGATATAACCTCCAATTCTTGTGCCTCAGGCCTTCGCATAAATAATCCTTCAAATCCTTTGTTTTTTGAATTTCAATCAATTTTTGCTACTAATATTCTGAAATTAGTTGTTACCAATAATAATTTTAATAAAAATGGCACGGCATTTGTCTGCCAACATTTAAATCATATTGTTAATGACGCAACACAGCCATGATAAACGCCGTATTATTTTAATTAAGACAAAATTTACACTAATTCAGAAAGTAGATACATGTTTTTATAGTTTTAACATTTAGCAAGCTAAATTTATAAAAATCGCACCCTCCAGTCGATGTTTTTAAAATTACTTAACCTAGTAAGCTCACCTACTTTAATAAAACATAAAGTATTTTTCCAATACTTCCTTGAGTTGATTCCAAATCAATATTTATAAATACTGCAGACTTTAATTTCAATTCCAACCAAACTAGTTTACGTATTCCATTACTGGATATAATTAAATCAAATGAACACTACGTTATAGTTTATTTTATCCTCAAATGTGATTAACCCAAAATTGCAGTGTTTTAATTTCCAATAAATAAATATTGAAACAAAGCTCTGCAAACGCAACGCTGGTTTTTATTTAGAAAACAAAATCGGCGATATATATTCATGAAATAAATAAATGGGTACAACTTTTGGGGCAAAATGTATCTGAAAATATAACGAGCGTCCCAAAAATCTTAGAATACTAAGTAGCTTCATGATTAAGTGTTCTTTAATCTTGACTGGGAAATATTTTTGACATAAATCAGAGTTTAATACTTAATAGTTTAATTTAAAATGAGTGCCCCAAAAATATTTAAACAAAATCGCTATTTGTAAATAAAACCACTGGTTAGAAACAACACTCCTACAAAGGATGCAAGCAACAATCTTAAACTTTATTTTATTGTTTAACGTGAATAAATTTACAAAAGCAAAAGGAACAATTAAAATAAATAATTGACGGAACTATTTCTGCCTAATTTAATTTTTAACTAACAATAAATAAAAAAAAACTGATTAAACCCGCATTGCTAAATAAATAGGTTCAAGGTTCAAGAAAACAAGGATCAAAGCCTTAACAGAGTTAATTAATTAAACTATGTATAATAAACAAAAAGCACTTAAAAAATAATAATAATAAATTATTTAAAGATTCCTCAATTTTTACTAAATCTCACCTAAAGTGTTGTTTTCCCATTTAAAAATGTAGGAATTTGTCAAAATTATACAAAATAATTTAAATAAACTTTACTTTAAAAAACCAAAAGGAAAAACCGATTTCATTGCATAAAGCAATAAATTTTATAAATGGTTCTTTAGACTAGTTTTATTATCAAAATCCACAAACTGACACCAGCTGTTTAAAAAACAGCGCTATCAATCTTCAGTTACGTCATGCAGTTTTTTATTCTTGGTACTAATTGTCAGTTCAATTAATTCAAGTAACTATAATGGCTTGTTCATAAGTTACGAGTATACGTTTAAAAAGTAAGAATTTCGGGAATTTTCTTAAGAGGCACAGCTGGGGATAAAATTGTTAATAATTTAGTTCGGTGACAGAAATATAACAATTACTGCTTTCAGTTGGGAACTTTATGAATAAAAGAATTAACAATGAAAAACAGGACACGTTAGAATTTGGTATTTCAAAAAAAATCGATCAATGTTACGTAGTTTAATCTTGGTTTCATGCCGAGTTCCATTACACTACTTAGTGATAATCTGATAATACAAACAGCTGTTAACTCCGTTTACAAAAAGTGTCCTAAATTTCTAAAGGTAAACACAACTCAAAACAAATAAACTTCTTTAAATTAGTAAAATATCATCGACATCGATTCTTTGGAGTTTTTCTACTAATATTTAAAAAAACTAACTTTGCTAATATTTAACAAAAATTGGTGTGGTTTTTTTGCTAATATTAAAAAAAATTACGTGATTTTTCTCTGATATTTAAAAACAAATTGGACGTTTTTTTCTGCTACTACTAAAAAAAATTGCGTGGTTTTTCTGATATTTTTTTAAAATGCGAGTTTTTTTCTGCTGACATTGGTTTTCCTGCTAATATTTTTTAAAAATTGCGTGTTTTTTTCTGCTAATATTGTTTTAAAATGCGAGTTTTTTTCTGCTAACAGTAAAAAAAATTGCGTGGTTTTTCTCTGATATTTAAAAACAAATTGGGCGTTTTTTTCTGGAAATATTAAAAAAAAATTGCGTGGTGTTTCTGCTAATATTTTTTTTAAAACGGCGTGGTTTTTTCTGTCCATATTAAAAATAGTTGTGGGGTTGTTTATGTTAATATTTAAAAAAATTGCGTGCTTTTTTCTGCTAATATCAAAAAAAATTGGTGTGGTTTTCCCTGCTTATACTAAAAATAATATTTGCGTGGTTTTTCTTGTAATATTAAAAAAAAAAAAAATGCGTGGTTCTTCTGTTAATAAATAAAGAAAATAGATTTCCGGATATTATTACAATCGGTTATGTTACACCTGCCTATAAAAGTGGTAGCATCGATTCCGTGAATGATTGCAGACCTGTTACAGTGTTACCGGCTGTGTCTAAAATTTTGGAACTTATTGTATTCGACAAACTCATGAACTCATGTCAGTTTAGCTATCGTGCCATAGCAACGTGGGTTTGTGAATGGTAAATCAACTGTTACTAATCTACTGAATATTAGTAGTATTGCAGCTGCATTTGACGAAGGTAAACAGTCGGATGTTGTTTCTACAAACTTAGCGAAAGCCTTTGATATGGTGAGCCATCAGTTCCTTAAGAATTAAGATGACGCTAAATTTGTACAATATTTCTGTCAACGCCAACGTGTATATAATCTCATATTTAACAGATTCCGAAATGTACTATTTAACCCCTTTTTTCTAAGGTCAGGAGTACCGCAAGGGTCTATTCTGGGCCCCTTATTATTTATAATGTTTGTTATATGCGGATGACATTAAGTTTTACCATAAAGTTGTGATCTTTTTCTACCAATATTTTAAAAAAATTGCGTATTTTTCTTGCTAATATTTAAAACAATTGGGGTGGTGTTTTCTGCCAATATTAAAAAAATAGCGTGGTTTAATCTGTTAACATAAATGTTTTTCTGCTAATATTTAAAAAATCCACTGGATCTGAATGCGTTTAAAAGCATTGCAGATTAGCTATGCCACCCTATATAGATATATGGTTTTAGGAGTTCTTTTTCAAAAAATGTAGCCTCCCTCCTGCATCGGAAATAAATAAAACTGTTTAACTTAAATAAAAATAATAAGGACGAGTTTACCCTAATAAATTATTTTTTTAATAAAAAAATATATATATTATCACTTTAAACCCGTAAACCGTAACTTTTGTAAATGTACCTACGTCGTCCATTAAAAATTAAAAATAAACACAAAATGCGGAATTTTAATATTTAACATTGCCAAAGGCATTTGAAACAAGCAAAAAGTAACTTGGAGCTTGCGTACCATAAATATTTATCGCAATATACAATAATTAAAATAAAAATTTGTGCGGTTATAAAACGTAACCATAATTGCGGTTTTCTAAAGACAATGCCTTTAATAAATTTTACTACCACACGGAAAGTTGAAGTACGTATGGTTTTCGGAGTTCCAATTTTAGAAATTAATGTAAGCTACAATTTAATAATCCTAATCGATTTTATAAAATCTAGGGGGAAAGTTTATCGAACGGTTTCGTTGTTTTAATGTGATTATTTTTAAGTAAGCGGGCTATTTTTTAATGTATACTCAGAAATCTTGAAAATTTTTAGGGAATTTTGAATCTTTTGTATTCCCAAACTGAATATTAATTGTCTACGATTGTTTCGACATTTTGGTTTTTTTGTAAATATTTCGCCACAATTTTATTTTTATTTATGTTTTGATTCTCTGGATAAAACCCATATATTTTTTCAAATATTTACAACTACAATAATTTCAAAGCGCCTGAATTTAAATCAAATCAAAACTATAATTTTAGCATGGAAAAACATAAAACTGTTTGTACGTTTCAAATATTATCAAACTGCAAATACGAAAAATCAACCGCCGTCGGCATTTTGTAAATTGAAAATGCAAGTCATTTATTTGATTTGAACAAATAAACACTAAAAATATTATAAAAACAATTATACAAGGTTTAAGTGGTTACGACTTCGAAATGTCAAGTTTGTTAATCTTGGTATGTTTTAAGACTACTTAAAGAGTAATTGTTTAAACATTTGCGATTATAATTCTTGAAATTATGGCAGTAAAAATGTTTGAGAATTTTTTTTATTGTTTTTCAGCAAATATTTTATTACGAACCAGCTTCTTTTGGCTTGAACAACTTCAATTTTTAATAAAAATTAAGTAGCAATTTTCTTGAATTACCAAGACCTTGGTTTAGGCCAAAACTCCCTTTACAAAATTATGTTTTTTTTGTGTATATTACGATACTCATCAGCATCACGTCCGAATCTTAAAGATTTTTATTGTAGAATGCAAGTTTCAAGTAATCTTCTGGGGATGTTGGTTTAAATTTTTTTTAAATTCATTTTAAACACTGGAAAAGAAACTTGAAGATGGGCACCAGTAGAAACGTCTTTTAACCTTTAACGGTAATGAAAATTAAAAAAAAAGGTGTTGGCGTCTTAGAAACAATTCGGAGGGTTTTTTTCGCTTTTATTTCATCATAAACATTTTCTGGTTTCAGGTTACCTTTATTAATTTTCAAAAAGAGGTCCAAATTTTCAAAATCTCACGCAAGGTGTTAAATAATTTGGAAAATGGGGCTTAAATTTTGTCTTAAATGGTGCCCCAATTTTTAAGAAACTGAATGTTTGAAACTGTGCAGTTTCTCATTTTTACTGTGTTGGAAAATATCCTCAAGTATAATAAGAAGTAAAGGGCATAATGACATTAAATCACCTTCTTGAAAAATTGCTTTCTAGCTGCCATTTTTAAATTTCGAAAAACTATTAAATAAGTTTCAAAAGCTTCCTTCGAATTGTACCCCAAAGCTTTTCGGGAATTTTTTCAGGATTTTAAGGCCTTTTTAGTCACCAAAAATAATTGAAAAAATCCAAAATCAACAGTTTTTGTTCTTGGAAAATAACCTTGTAGCTGTTATTTTTAAATTTTGGAAAACCATTAAATAAGTTTTAAACGGCAATTCGTACCATAAAGCATTTTTAGGATTTGAATTTTTCGCGATTTTAATACGTTTTTACTTGCGAACGTACTTGAAAAATCCCCCAAAGCAACAGTAATAGTTTTCTGGCTGCTATTTTTAAATTTCGAAAATCATTAATTTAGTTTTAAACAATTTTCCACGATTTTAATACATTTTTACGTGCAAAAATAATTTAAAAAAAAAACAAAATCAACAGGTTTTAGTGAATAAAGTATATTCCGCGTCTATTTTCGCCTTTTTAGACTGACTGAAATTCGATTGTTTACTTTATTGAAGTTCTGTTCCTCTGACAATTAAAAGTTAAAAGGAAATTCGTTCGATGTTTATCGCTTACGTCTACTTAAAAATTGAAGACTGTCAACATCAATTATTTATTTATCAACTTAACAGTGCCTACAGCGTGTTGTAAAACAAATTACAATAAATATTATTACAACATAAATATTGAGAAAGATTTATTTTTATCTTATGTTAATGACAAAATGATAAGATTCAAAATGTGTTATAATGTACATATTTAAAGTAAATGTTAAATAACTGGATCGAAACTATTTCCTTATAAAAACTATGAACGCAGAAAAAGTTCAGACAAAACTAGTTTGTGCAGAAGTTTTAAAAGTGCCGAATTAGTAAACCAAGCTGAAAAGAAAACATTTCGAGTAATATAATTCGCGATTATAAATGAAGATTAAAGTTTAGAGATGCCGCACATTAATTGGTTCCTCTAATAACCAGACAAGTGTTCAAACAACAGACCCATCCTAATAGGCACATTGTTTGTCTTTCCCATTACAAATCCACTCGAAGAATTTAGAAGAGAACTAACTAATACTGCTCTACTGGTCGAAGCTAGGCTATCATAAAGAGAGGGAAGTTGCGTACAAAGCGTGAATTATTGTTAAAAGCGGATAGAAGCAAAGAAGTGTGTATCCCAAGACGCCGATTAAACAGGACCGAGTGGAAACATTTATACGAAGTACATGAACTCCTTGTCATAGCGGCAACTTAACACGGATTAAGTGTCACCCTTAATTGGATAAAGCAGTGCAGGACATGCATCTTGCCACAAGCTAACACTGACCCGTCCCAGTGGTGCTACGAAGACTAACGTCCTGGGTGTATGGCAACAATTTTTCGGACGCCTGGTCGATTATAGCATCTTCGCTAGCCGGATCCCCGTCGACAGTTCCATAATTTTTATTCAACAAAATACCAGAATCTTCCGATTTTGTTACTTTGAAACGGTCCGGCATCGTGAATTCGCGATATACAATGAACGATGCAACATAAAGTACTTGTCGAACATAAAATGATTGTCACATTTATTAAAATACACTCACGAGCACGTTGGAGTCTTTTCAAATCAAATTTCGTGGTTGTTTATAACCTAACACAAACGCTACTGTCATCGAATAGTTGTATCAACTTACACTACTGTCAGCTGTTTCACCGGCATCACACGCTTCGGGAATGTACATTTCATTAACGGTTAACTTATCAATGAATCGCGCTTTGCCATCTACCGACTAGTAGCTATATTCAGTACCTGACAATAACGTCCCATTATGAAGAATACTAACGCACATTTATCTTCATACGCAGCGCTTACTGGTTGTAAATACATTTTTAAATATTTCGCCAAACTAAACACATCCCATTTGAACCATTGATTAACAAAAAGCAAACAGAAGGCCAGGGCAGCATGAAAAATTTATGAAAGGCACCATTGCGCTTCACTTAAATATTTATAAGGAATCACAAGCAATTTCCGTGCATAGAAGAAACTTAGTAAAAAATCAATTCGTTCGTGTTTCAGTTTGCTTTCCATACTAATTTGAGGGATAAACTACAAAGATTCATTTGCAGTGCCCAACCAACTGGAATTCCGTTGGGATTTCGCAGAAAATTTTCCGTTAAATTGCCTGACTTTCAGTATAATTTCGGATTATATAACCACCCAATAATAAACTGTAAAAAAGGACGACGTACAATTCGTTTGAATTTAATAGAAAATAGAATTGCAGAAGTTTTCCGTGGAATAATGTAAATTCTGTAAACTTCCTTTTAAATCACTAGGATTCTACTTGCAACTGCCCGTTGAGTTTCCTAAATGTAGAAATTCGTGTTGAACATTTGTTTTTTTATTAATGTTGGCAGGTTCGTCGCTTAACTACCTATTGAAGTCTCCTGGCAGCACCGCCCTTTGGATTTTGAAATCCCGGCCACAAATATGGAGTGGGGCCTCCAGGAAATAAAAAGGTGAATGAGTAAAAGTAAGCTTTAGCTTTATGTACAAGAACTTGCATCAAATATCGGTCTCTCAGTTTATTTTACTAATGCGTAAAATATAGGTATATTGTGTTGTTGATTAAAATAAGGTAGCTCGGTGCGCCCCAGGCGTACACCCGGTTGACCGACATTAGGGACGCTACGGCCTCCTGGTATAATTAACGTTTTGCATGTGTTTGTGTGGGAGGTTGAAATTGAATTCATTTGAAAATGTATTTTTCACAGAAAAACAGGTGTTTATTGCAAATTAAATTAAATGATGCGGCTACAAAACGGAATTTTTTAATTAATTTTGGAAATCAATGTGTGCTCCAACTAACCTGCTTGCTTAAGTTTGGTCTTCCTTGGTGCTTAAATAACAATAATGTTATACTTCGACTATTAAAACCAACGGTTTTCAATGTAAAAATTCGCGTTGAACATTTTTGTTTTTTATTGGTGTTAGCAGGTTCGTCGTTTGACTACCCGTTGAAGTCTCCTAGTGCTTATTTGTTTACCATTAAATTATATGGTTTACGGACGTTTCGCCCCCGCCGTTTCGCCCCCGACCGTTTCGCCCCCGCCGTTTCGTCCCCAGCCGTATCGCCCCCTAACCGTTTCGCCCTCGAACCGTTTCGCCCCCCAAGTTTTACCTCTAGCTTTAGCCAGCTTCAGCTGTTTCCAGTTGCACCACGAGGAGGTAGCTAGTAGGATTTATGCAACCGATTTTTTTTTTGTTTTTTTTTAATTTTAATTTTTTTTGTTGTACGCAATCCCACGCAAGTAATCAATAACTTGACGATTTTTAAAATCTTCCACGATTCTTTTCACACGAGCTGATATTGCGACATACTTTTTATTTCTTCGATTTCCTTGATTTCCAGCAATCAGTTGTACTATTTCGTAGTTATGAATACCTTGCTGCTTCTGCAAACATTCAATAAAACGAAAAATATTTGGAAATTGCGATCCACATGTTTCTTGAAAAGCGCGGTGCCATCCTTCCACGTCATTATTTGTACGATGTTGGTCGTTAAGAGTGCGCTGATAAACATTCCAAAGCTGAGTTGGAAAATTTGGAATTTGGCGTCCACGACGTAGTCTTCGACCAATATATACATCTTCGAAGTAATTGGCTATGGGTACAGTCTCTTCAGGAAATCCTTCGCTTACGTTATCTTCAGGAATAAATGCCAAAGCGGGAATCATTCTGATCCAACGAGCGAACTCGTGATCATCTTCGTATCGAGCTTTGAGACTTCAGTTTGAACTTTTCTCCAGACGGATTGCGATAAATGAAAAAAACATCCCGTCTTTAAAATACCTGGAAATTCCAATTCAAATGCTTGGATGGCAGCGAGTTCGAAATCTGTCATAAGTAGAGTTGGCTGCAGTCCAGGTTGCAAACGTTTCAATTCTTGCAAACATTTCACATACGTAGCTCTTGTTTTATTTGGTAAAAGAGCGTACACTAGCGGTACAACGGCATTGTATTTGGTGGCGTGGATTGTGTAAACTTGTTGAAACATGGCTGGTGCGGTACTGAACGTACCATCTGCAAACCATTCTTGAGTTTGGACCAAAAGATGAAAGTTGCTTCTAGTTGAAAAGATCAGCATCCTTCCCGACATAAGTTGATCCTCCGAATCATACATCAGAAACTGTTGCACTTGACCATCAATCACAATTTCACTAAACACTCGAGGAATCAAGAATTCTTGGATATTTCTTGGAAGCGCAGGTGCTCCTTCATCTCGTCTGGCTCTACGGATAGTTTTCTTCAATGAATCCTTTTTTGGCAGAATTGTAGCAACATCTGCGTGAGCTTCTGCGATGACGTTTGCAATAATCTGCTGTGGTCTCTCCTGTGTCGTCGTGGCACGCTCCTTTGCCGTCGCAACCAAACGAATAGCTGCTGGCCTGGCAGCTTGTGCTGCATGATTATGATGCGTAGCGATTTTCACAACTTCACCATCTATGCCGTCTGTCCATACTCGTCCCTTGCAGCTTGATCGATGTTCGCACGCCCATATCCCATGTTCTCCATTTTATGTTTTTTTGGAGAAAACGTAAATGTGGTTTTCATGAACAAGTTTTCGCTTGTTTCGCTTTGACAAAACGTACTCCGCCATTAGTAGAAATATCGAACTAGTCGTAACGAAACACACAGTAGGAAAGTTAACAATATAATGACTTACCACTGGCTTTGTATAACATTTTCGGGGGCGAAACGGTTAGGGGGCGATACGGCTGGGGACGAAACGGCGGGGACGAAACGGCGGGGGCGAAACGGTCGTGGGCGAAACGGCGGGGGCGAAACGTCCGTACCCCAAATTATATTCAGTTGAAAATACCTTTTCACAAAGAACAGTACGATATTGCAATTAATTAAACTTAATAAGTCATCTTCAAAATAGAATTCTTTAAAATAATTTAGAAAGATGTTGTTGCTTCAACTTATTCTTCTTTGTTGCTTAAGTATTTTTCAACTAAAAACGACGGTTTTAAACGTCTAAATTCGTGTTGAATATTTGTTCTTTATTAACATTGGGAGGTTCGTCGCTTAATTGCCCGCTGAAGTCTCTTGGTTTAACTGACATTTTAAATGAACTTTTATGTTTTATATAAAATAAAATTTAATGTGTTTTTCGCAGGAAAGCAAGTGCGGTATTCTAAATTAAATTTAATAAATCGTCTTCGGAATGGAATTTTTTACACAATTTTGAAAATCAGTGTTTACTCCAACTACCCTGCTAATATCATTACGTAAGTTGGGTCATCTTAGTCATATTATCTATTTGTTAGGTACTATTTAAAACGACGATTTTAAACGTATAAATTCGTGTTAAATAATTGTTCTTTGTTATCGTTTGGCAGGTTCGTCGGTTGACTACCTATTGAAGTCTCCTGGTTTAATTAACGTTTTAAATGCGTCAAATGTTTATCAAACAATTAAATTCAGTTGAAAATGAATTTTTCGTACCAAAACAAGTACGACATTGTAAATTAAATCTAACAAACCGTTTTCGAAACGTGAAAATTAATGTTTGTTCTAACTAACCTGCTAATAATAAGATTGCTAAGTTTATTCTTCTTTCTTCCTTAAATAACAATCATATTGTTTCGTGAGCTATAAAAACGATTTTTTTCAACGTAGAAATTGTGTTGAACATTTGTTATTTATTAACAGTCTTCAAAGCTGACTTTTTTTACAATTATTTGGAAAATTAATGTTTGCTCTAACTTGCTAATATAATTACTCAAGTTTAATTTTATTTGTTGCTTAAATAACAACTAAAAAAAATTCTAAAACCAAATGAAATCTGAATTTATCTTTGATTAGAGATATAAAAGTTTTCTGGGACAAGAAAAGTTAGCAGGAGAAAGTCGTAATGCTTCGTTTGTTACAAGCAAATGTTTATCAAAAATTAATAAAATAAAGTTTCAGAGTATTGTATTAAATAATTAAATACACAGAGTGACCCAAAATTTCTGAGACTGCTTTATAATTCAGTCATAATGCAACTTCTTCAAAACAATGGCTTTCGTGAGGTTTAAGCGGTTGGAAGAACGCCACCTGTAAAGCTGGAAGAATTACCAACTTAATTTTTTTGTATGATGCAAGTTTTTACTTTTTTTTCTGCTAGAAAAATGGCCTAATACCAAAAAATTAATTTCATTACAGAAACGTTGAATATTCACAAGAACCAGCAGTGTATTCCGTGTACTGTACAGAGTGAGCAAAAACTAACTCACTCAGGGAAGATTTTCAAAACACAAATGTTTGTATGTGCTTAATTTATATATTTAATTGTCAACTTTGAGCTTTCAGAAAGTGAAGCAAATTATTATACAAGATTATTATTATTCGAGGGTGTTATTTTTTGCACTCTCTGTATTAAAAATTTATTATTAAAAGCCAATCAGTTCAGGAATTCAAAATAATTCACATTGTTCGGTACAACTACGAGTACATTAGGTTCCCAAACCGAACATGAATTTCCATATATAGGGCGAGCAAAAAATAACCCACCCGTGGGAGACTTTGTAAACAAAGTTTCGTTTCTGGCTTAACTCATACATATTTCAATGTTAAGTTCAAGTCTTTAGGTTGCCGAAAGCTTCTTTCCAAAGACATTTTCATAAGGTTAATTTTTTGATCTCTGTGTATAAAAGTTTATGTTATGGTAATTTCCCAAAGCCTGGTTTATTTTCAAGAGTTGGGCAGTTTTTTGTTTTAAAAATAATTTTCATAACAGAGATAAAATAGCAAATTGATCAGCATTCAGTTCACACAAGGTTCAAATCTTGTTACTGACGTGACTATTTTCACTAATTCTCGAGATAATAAACCTGTTCGCTAATGTATTAGGGTTGATTTGGCCGAACAAACCAGTAACCCGAAATGCATGCAAACCGTAAGGCGGATTTCAAATTTTAAAATTTGTTTTTTTTTCTACTAAAAACGACGGTAGAAATTCATGTTAAACATTTGTTCTTTATTAACGTTAACAGGTTCGTCGCTTCCATACCCGTTAAAATCTCTTCGATTGATTAAAGTTTTAAAGGTGTTTGTATGTTTACCATGGAATTAAATATAGTTGAAACTATGTTTCCACAGAAAAAACAAGTGAAGTATTGCAAATTAAATTCAATCGTCTTCAAAACGGAATCTTTTACATTAAATTTGAAAATTAATGTTTGCTGTAGCTAATCTAGCTTTCATTCTGATTCTTACATAAATGTATTTTACCAGCTATGTATTTTTATTAATCGTATAAACACACTGATATGAAATTAAATATTTTTTAGTAAATGTAAAATATTTGTAATCTATAAACCCACAATAAACAAGGCATGTGATAGAGATTAGTAAATGACATGAATGACACATAAATTAACTAAATAAAGTTTAAAAAGTTCAGATATTTTTTTATATAACACGTATGGCCGTACAAACCTTTATAGTGTACAATTGCTGAATATCATTGATATCAATCAATAACAAATGTTGCAACGCTGTTCGTATGTATGCGAAAGTGGACAACGGCTCGATGTTTGCCACTCATAGTGACAGCTGCTGTGCCATCAATAATTAGTTTCCTGAATTTAATAGGGTTACAATACGATGCAACACATAGCTAATTCAGATGTCAAATTGAAACTCAAACTTTATTAACAAACGTAAATGCCTTTTCTGACACGTAATTTAGCAATTTGAAAATATCCGTTTAATTAAAAAGTGTTTGAAGGTTAAATTACTTTCGCCCCTTTGTAAACAAATTTTAAAAACTGTTTTTTAGGTGGAAAATCCCGCCAAAGCCTATGTTTGTAAACAACTGTGAAGGGGCTTTTCTTGTTTATCTATGTGGTCATTTAAACGTTAAATTAGATTCGTACTTTTGTCAGCAGCTTTTGTGAATCTCTTTTAATTAACAGGCAAATTCGTACTGAATTTTAAAGCAATTTTTTACGTACAAGCAAATAAAAATGACCAATCTGATTTTTATAGCAATGGTTGAACTTTCATTTGGGAATTTAGGCTAGTTTTTTGTAGGTATAACTTTTTAACAAAATTGTTAATTTAAGTTGACTTAACAGTTGTTTAAAAGTTGACAATAATGTAATAAATGTAAGATACGAGGATTGTTCAACAAAAACACGTTTGGATTGCGCAGCCGCAACTGCATCACCACGGCAATAGAATTCAGTTGTTTATATTGCCTGTTTAAGTACTAGTGACGCGTCTGTCAAAAGTATTTGCTGTTTGCTTTTTCCTAAGCGTTGTGATTAAGTTGAAAAATAATATTTATGGTAGAAAATCCGCCCGAAGATGATCAATTTTTGCCAGCCAATGAAAATTTATACGAGAATGAAAGCTGTATATGGTGACAATAGTTATTCTCATACGGCAGTGGTTGAATGGGAATCTATAAATTAGTGCACAAGTGTGACACTGAAGATTTCTTTCAAATTCATTGAATAAAAATTGCTTTACGGCCTCTAAACGTGTTTCTATTGAACAATCCTCGTAAAATGTATAAAATAAAAAATTAAAATTAAATAAACTGCACTTACAAAATGGTGATCGTTACTTAGGTAAACATATTTTTTTAATGCAATAATTGTGGGTCTAAAGAAATATCTTTTATAATAAAAATGTTTTTATAGGAAACCTATTTGATATTGCTCGACTTACGACCTTATTATAAAATTTAATCGTATTTAATTATCACAGTAACTTAGCACATCCCTTTCTTACACGTTGAAGTTATATAAATCAGTGCTATTTCTTGTTTATTTTAATCACGACTTTAGGTACTTTAGTTAAACATAAGTCTGTCGCAATATCACCATTTGTTCCTATTTATCACAAGCAATAATTTTCACTTCTTCTTCTGGCCTTTCAATCCTTATGGATTATAGCCTCTTCTTAAATGAAGAATTTTCAGTTAGTATTAAAGATATATTTTTATTTCAGCTGTTGTATATCGGATGGAATTTGAATACTGACAATAATTAAAGAAAAACCATTTAACATAACGAAACTGGTAGATCCTGGAGAAATTTACGGGCTAACACAAAGTATTTATTCCATTCACAAAAAAATGTATCAATTACAAAACAGATTGCGTGTTAGTCTTTCATTGTACTTTGATAGTGTAAGAAGGACACTTTGAACTGTGTTTAAAAATGAATTCGAGGAAAATTCGCCTTCTTTGAAATGTTTTCAGACTTCCAATGCTGTGCAAAATCCAAGGATCGATTTTTACAAACTTACATTAATTTCCAAAGGTAAGAAAATTATGATTTATGCAAGTTTGATAACATAAATTAGTTCTAATAAAAGCTGGGCATAAACTTTCTTAGTTGGGGAAGAAAATGACTTGGATTAATTTTTTGCATCAAAGGTTTATTATTATTTTATCGTCTTTTTCCTAATTTTGAAATTAAGTAAAAATTTACGTGAATGAAGGTAATATAGTTTTGAAGATCTGATAATGTTAGATTATAAAGTAAAACAATTTATTTTTTAGAAACGCAAAATGCAACAACCAGATTAAATAGCACAGGCATTCCAAGGATTTTCTCACGCTGCTAAGAAAAATCGTTAAACATTTGTCATTCTGAAAGTGAGTACCTAATTTTCCTGAAATTATGTTATCAGCTGTTATTAAATCGAAGAATAAAATCAAAACGTATAAAGTAAATTTTAATACTTAAATAAATAAAGCATGATGAACCCGAAATAAAGTTTCTGTTGTTAAAATTAATTAAAAGTAATTATTTAATTCTAATTCTTCCCTTATATTTTGGTTGGTATGTTTTAAATCGTATTTTGTTTTATTTAGATGTTGAATCACAACAACACAGATCTTTACCCCCAATTAAACATATCTTTCAGAAAAATATGTTATGCTTTGCAACGATGAATTTAAAAGCTAAGCGATTTTAATATCATTTTATATTTTAATCGTGGAAACTCCTACCCTGTAGAAATCTTCAACGTTTGGAAAGCTTCAACTCGTAGGAACCTTCAGCTCATCAAAACCTTTAGACTGTGGAAACATTTAGCATGTGGAAACTTTCAACATAGAGAAACCTTCAGCGTTTGAAAATCTTCAGGATGTGAAAATCTTAGCCGCGTGGAAACCTCCAGCTTGTGGAAACTCTCGACATGGAAAAACCTTCAACACTGGAAATCTTCATCTCGCGGAAATGTTCGTGGAAATCTTTAACTCATAGAAATCTTCAGCTCATGGAAACCTTCAGTTCATGAAATTTTCAAGCTAGTCGAGAATGTCAACGCAAAATCTGAAGAATCACAAAGGTTAAGACGAAGGATGGACTTAGGTATCCACTCGAGCACTTCAAAACGATGATATTTGAAAGGTGAGTAATTTTACTGCCATTTTATAATTTAATCATGAAAAGTTGTAACTTGTGGAAACCTTCAACAGTATTTGGAAATCTCCAGCTCGTGGAAATCTCCAGCTCGTGAAAACCTTCACCGTGTGGAAACCTTCGGCACGTAGAACTTTCAAGCTAGTCGGGGGTGTCAAACAAAAACCGAAGACTCACAAGGGTTAAGACGGGTAGTTTTGTAAGTGTTTGATGAATGAATGGGAGATGCTTTATATTGCAGATGATACCGTGATTAAAGTGATCGATCAAATCCATAACACTTGTTTTACAAGCTTATAAATTTAACAAATCACTTCAGTGGTCAGCCGCACGCTGAACCAACTGAGCCACGACCGCGACATCCGGTATCCCATTAGCCACTGTTAACTATGCTCTTTAATCCCAATGCGATTTTCCTCCTTTTTGTCCTAAAACTTTAAAAGACAAGCTTCGAGTATGGATCGGCGATAATTCTGGCATCACAGTAACCGTCCTTTCCTGAGATTGACGGCTCTCATACACCATGATATTTTGCCGCACCGTATGGCAGCGGAAGCAGAGGGCTTTGTTGATAAATATGTCGTTAATAGCTTCTAATAAGCAGAAGTTCGTTTGTATGCGAGGGGAACCATTTTTCCTCTTATATTTTGGGTTTTGTAAAACCACATCTGCGATAAAATGAGAAAGAGAGCGATTCGTTTTAGTGTTGGTAAAATTAGGTACGAATAGGAAATATCCCAAATTCAGCACTCAAAGTAGTTAGGTAGTATACAGATTATCCTCGGAATTTTCTGAACAAATGTATTTGTTAATTGACTGTAATCTCCGATTAGAAACGCTTATTAGATGTTTGTTAATATAGACTGTTAATTAAAACCCAATGCCCCAATACCCGGATGCCCCAAAGCAAATTAATTAAGTACATTGAAACAACTCGAATTTAAAAAAAATTGTAATTTTTACATAATGAAAAATACCTGGCATTAATTAAAAACTAACGTAGGTACGTAATATGTTATAAATTAATATTTAAAAACCAGCTACCCAATCATACTTATTATTCAGGCTTCAGGCACACCAAAATTTTATTATTACGACAAATTTCTAAAGAAAAATTATTTAAGATTTAGTTATTGTCATAATAAACCTTTAATTATGAATATTCCAAATAATTTTGATGTGTTGGAAGTTAATTTTTGTTAGAATAAATGCAACTCTGCTGTTTTCAATGTTTTATTTGTATTTAATTTATTGTACGCATTAGAACGATAAATAAATTATTGAAGTAAATTCTTTCTTTTCTTCTATCAACTAGTTTTATAAAATTAGAAAATCATTACTCCACTATAAGTATGGATTTCAACATTACGTTAACGTAAGTACAAATAATATAAATTTCACAATTTCCGCCTTGATATAGGCAACCCATTATACACTCCGGCCATAAAGTTACATACACACATTTACTTCAGTTTATTTGCACCTATCTTAACTAAAAAAGGCGCTTACATAATTTGAATTTAAATTGAAATTAATCAGTAAAAACAAAATAGTTAGTGAATAACACGCTAAGGGCTAAAGACGCTTATTGCGCCTGTGGTACATACAATATATTTTGTATGGACAGAAATTTAGCTCGGAAATCTTTCAACTGTTATTAGAATAATTTTGAAAAACTGATGATATTTGCTTGTTACTCGTTTGAGAATGTAAAACGGGGGATGACAAAAAGAAATGGTTTCTTAAAGCGACACTAGCCAGACAAAGCAGTAGATTTCAAGAGATGGCCACTGCCATGCGGCAGGCAGATGGCAGTATTCTTTCCAGATGAGTTTAATCATGAAGATCGTATGTTACTGGCTGAGTCTTGCAAAGCTAGTTATGAAGCCAGACGTGTAGCGGTTGATAATTTAATGGACTATCGTCGAGTCAATTATCGAAGACTTACTGAACACCAAACAAATATGATAACGGCATATAAACGAGAAATAATACAAGAGATGGATGACGCAAGCAATGATGTAATTGTAAGTATAAACAAATTTTATTTTAGTGTAGGTATTATTATAAATATGAATGTTAATCATATTGATTTACATATTATTTTTATTGTAGCATATTTTAGACACCTATCTTATCCCCGCTGCGACTTGCGATGAGGCCAATATCTTTTTCTTGGCGTTAAAGGGTGATTACGTTAGATATTTAACCGAAACTAGTCCTGGTGCTGGAAGGCCAGGTATATCACACATACCTAAACATTTTTAATTTTTGCTTAAAACTTATACATATTTGTAAATTATGGAATATCTAGGTCTGGTTGCTCGTGCAGCGGAGGCATATGAAATCGCTAGAGCTGTAAGACCTCGTTTGGATGTTGTGACTTGTAGTTGCGTTAAATTACTCTGTATTTCTGAACGACGTTGAGAATAATCCAGACAGAGCCTGTGCGCTGGCTCGACAGGTAATCAACTTCGACTTCCGACATTAAGAGGGAAATTATTACGCATTGTCAGAAAGTATAACAAAGTCTGTTTTCTGAAAAGTTTCGACTCATTTTGGGCAAAGTTGATAATGCCACAAGCCACAAGGCTAATTAATAATTATCGGCAGTTCTGTATTTGCTACGTTGAAATAAAATTTGGCATTGAATTTAAAACAAATGTGATTTTAACAACTTAATATTATAATTTAAGGTTTTATAATTAAAATTGTTAATTTTTAGAACGTCTACTGAATCATATTCAAATGTAGATTTAAAATTGTTTATAATTTTTCAAACATAAACGTAACAAATAAATTTGTGAGAATAGCTTTGTAATTTATAACATATTTCTTAACTTGTTTAAAACCAAACGCCAATTAAAAAAAATCTTCGACCCAACCAAGATAAAAAATTACTTTTAGTTCCAACATATTTTAGATTTTTTAATTGGAAAATTAATTAAGGATTTGTAAATCTGATGGGAATTATTTTGAAAGTAAAATATTCTATTTTTAAACATTAATTTGTAAATAAAAAGCCAAAACAATATCTACACATTTAATAAGTTTTGGGCCAATAGATATTTAAACAAATTACTCAGGTTACTGTAAATGAATTTTTATAACCAGATTCCGAAAATGGTAGTAATTAGAAGACTAGCGATATAAAAACTACAACAGAACTACAAGGAGTTTTATTTATATGAAAGTATTAAGTTAAACAAAATATAACAGAACAAAATAACATTTAAACTTTAAGATTACGTCGAATTATCTGAATAACAAACGTTAGTCCGTTAGCCAAGTTAGTATTGCAAACTGAAATTGTTAATACACTCAATCAGCCACCTTGTAGACTTACGTTTCATTTCAAGTAAGCTGAATTTTTTCTCAATTGAGTGTTCTTGTAGTTCATCATATATTAAGTAATGTGGTGTCACTTTCACATCAAGCTCTACTGGTAAATGGTATGGAAAACATACATTCTCTTCTAAAAAACGAGCTGGAGTACGGGTAATTACAGTACCACCACCTAATTCTACTAACTTTTTCAAATCTTGAACGGTATACTCATAACCTCCTATTTTTTGTCGATTAGAGTGACAAAAATAAAACTGCATTCCATCAAATAGTTTGGGCAGTTTATTCACCTTATTCATAGCAGCGTTCTTTAATGCAAATCCTGTAATCGCTGCCAAATGCTTCAAAGGATTATATCCCCACTTTTTATCGATAAAGTCTTGAACCCCTAAAAATAATAAATCAGTAGTAAATTTCGGAGGAGCAAATTGAAATACTTACAATCAGCCCTTACAACATAAGCACCTTGCAGCATTGCTGCTTGTATGACTAAGGTATTCAGTTTTTTGTTCCCAATTATAACATGAGAAACATCTCCTGCGCTTAGTAAATTATCTTTTGTGGCAATCATTATATGAGTAGCTTTTTTCAGTTTGGTAGTAAGCGTACGATCTGGGTCTGTGAAAAATACTTTTGGAGTCGGGACGGTAAAAATCTTGTTAATATGTGGGCACCTCGGTGTAAGACATATAGCATCTCGCATTTCTTCATTATTAACACATAGATCACTGCAAATATAGTTTATTTGAAGAAATGTTGTGATTTTAAAGGTAAACTTACATGGGTGTTTTTCCATGTATGTTCCGACACGAAAGATCAGCTCCATACTTGACTAACAGTTTTATTAAGTTAATGTCATTTTCTTGGACTGCAATATGAAGAGGTGTAGTATAAGTAAGACCAGGGATGTTTACTGAGGCACCGTTTTCCAGTAGTAATTCTGCAACGCGATACTGAAGTGATAAAACAGCTTCGTGCTATGGAAAATATTATTATTAGAATAATTCCATAAAAAAATATGAAGCGACTTAGGAGGCCTTAACCCTCCGTGTTGCCGGCCATACTCCCTTGTGGGGCTAGTGCCGATACCTTTACCTCTAAATAAATGCATTTTTTGTAAATACCCACCAACGGTGTCCAGCCGGCAAAATCTTGACTATTAACATCTGCTCCTTTATTAATAAGCCGTTCAACTTGTGCTTCTTTGCCATTTCTACACTCTTTATGTAAACTCGTTTCTCCTTTAAAATCACGTTTGTTAGGGCCTCCATCAGGCGTGAAAAAAATTCGAATTACTGGACTTCCTATCGATAAAATTAAAACAAATTTACACAATATGAAAATTGAAAAATTAACCAAGCACAACTAGTTCACTGTGGTGCAATAACTAGAAAATACTATTAAGAATCTTGCTTCCCCGTCAAAGTTTCTGTGGGGTGCAGCAGTGAGAGACGAGGAAGCCAGGAGGCAGAGCTTTAACAGGCAGTATTCGTAATTTATCAATTCCTTTCGGTTAAATTCGTGTGTTGTTACACATAGAAAATAACAACCGTAATAGATTTTTACAGGACATCGAGAGAAATATGATATTTGATGTTCTCGAATAATACTTAATTTATGTTCACAAACCAAAAGTTATTTTTACTTAAATATATTGCACGAATAATAATTTTTTTGTCACTCTTTAATCCTTGTTGAAAAATATTCATTTCGAAAAACTGTATAACCCGAGGTTTGAATAAACTAGCGCGAGTAACTAATAGAAGAGACATATAAGTAAGAAGGAAGACAGGGGAAATAGGAGAGAAAGGGTCAACAGGGTTATCAGTGTAAAAGACTTAATAAAGCGGAAAAGAGAAGTGGAAGACCCGAAAGAATTTGAGAAGTGGGAGCAAGAACAAATAAAAGTGTTCAGTAAAACCGTGAAGACAACGAGAAGTAGAGGGAGCTATTAAAGGGAGTTACAGTGGTGAAGTGTGCAAATTTTGAAAACAAAATAGAATTACTAAAGCAAAAGTTGGAAGTTCCCAAGCAGTATTTACATTGATAGCGACCTCACAATGGAGGAGGGAAAAGTCCAGCTCGAAATCAGAAAAGTAGCTCGAGAAGAGAACATTGGTTCGATTAAAGTATTAAAAATTTAAACTATTAATATATCCCACCTGTTTTTGTCACACTCATACGTTTCAGCTTTTCCACATGCGAAAGTATTCCCTCTGCGAGCTTCTGTTCTTTAAAAGGCATTTTACACACCGGACATTTACCACGCGAACGTTTAAAACATAGGTCGCAAGTGCCATGTCCACAAGCATTGAAATGTCCTGCTGGTGAATTATTAGAATTACTAAAACACAAAACATTAGTACAACTACGACCATACACATAATTTAAATGTTTACCACGAAGAACAAACACCAGGCTTAAAGTTTTCGAGTATTTTACTTACTATTGAGTCTAAATTATTGTTCTTAGTATTCATTGCAATTGCAGAAATTACAAAGACAATAAATGATATACCGGTTTAATTAAAGCTTTACCTTATGTATTCTAAAAAATTCAGAATTTACTATGCAGTTGTTAACCTTACTTAACTTCAAATTAAATAAAAACACCGCACATTGCACAAAGGCGGGTAACACTGTTGTGAAGTAAGTTTGTTTAATAATTATGTATAGTTCTACCATATTAATAAAACATTGCTCGATCTACGACTACTTTTATTTGAACTTAGCTGCAAATGTTTGCTTCGGCGTCGGACTATAAATAAACAGACCCTATTGCTAAAACGAAGTTGTCATCAATTTTAAAAAATAATAAAATGCGTATTTATTAAATAATAATATAATAAATACTCCAATTACTTCTTAACGTTTTAGTTTAGGTTTACTTAGCCAAAGATTGTAAGTAGGGGCGGATGGGACGGCTAGGAAGATGGGAAATTTCCCGAACGGCAGGTCCTGTTTAGGGCCGAATAATTGAATTGCAAATGTTTGTTAAGACTTACTCATGTGTACTTTACACCTATTTTGAAAACATAATCATTGATATCAGTGTTGTGACAGATACATTTTTTACAGTATCTAGATACAGATACAGATACTTCTCAAGAAATGTAGCTAGATAAAGATACTTTTTTTACAAGGTATCTAGATACATATACAGATACATTAAAAAAGTATCTAGATACATATCAGATACATACTATACAAAACACTATTCCGCCTGTCAAATTTGAGAAAAAATATTTTTCATTAAAAAAGAGCCGGTATTACAATCGCCGTTTAAACTTCTAGTATGGTTTAAACTGCAGTTTAGTCTCAGAGCTGGTATTAAAATATTGGTTTTACCTAAAACTGAAGTTTAAACTACTAGTAAGTGTAAAAGTCAATAAATAATTAGGTTGTTACTTGTTACAAATCTAGGGATTTTTTATCGAAAGTGACGCTGGCAGCCTGGCTATATTAAACCGACTACATAAAAGTACGACATCTTATTTTAGTCAGTTCTGATTCCATTGCTCGTTATTATTTTCAGGTAAGAAATCGTTTATTTGCGTTAATTTAATTATAATTAATTTCTGTTATAAAGTATAAATGTAACTAATTAGAAAGATTGAGCCTGTTATAATCACTAGCAAATTTTATATAACTTGAACGATTTTCGTACTTGCATTTTGTACGTTAAGTGATTTGGCGTCATATCTAAGTATGTAATTTTAACACATTCAAAGATTTGTTTTTATATGGGTAGTATTTGTGATTTAATAAAAACTTGCTTGATAAGTATATTATAGCGGTATAGTTTCTAGGAAGTGTTTTATTTAGCTCTTAAATTAAATCGCGATTAATGTCATTATAACCCCCTGGTTTAAAATTTCACTTATAAATTTAATCTCTACATAACACTTTGTAAGCTAATTATTTAATATTTGTTATTTTAACATCATGTGTAAATTCAAACAAGTATTATGTTTTTCTCTTCTAACAACCGAGACTCTTAGTATTTTATCAGATTTGATAATCAGTTGTAAAAAAAAACAAAGAATTTGATAATATTACTAAAATTAAAACGCATTTTTGTTGTAGTTCTTGAAATTCTATTGTAATATGTAATATTAGTAAATATATACATAGTGTTACTTTTAACTATACTTTGTAGGCGACTGACGATATTTGCTTGTTACTCGTTTGAGGAAGTAAAATGGCTGGTGACAAAAATAAATGGTTTCTTGAAGCAGAACTAGCTAAACAGAGCGGTAGATTTCAAGAGATGGCCACTGCCATGCGGCAGATTGCAGTGCACTTTCCGGATGGGTTTAATCATCAAGATCGTAAGTTACTGGCCGAGTCTTACAAAGCTATTTATGAAAGAAGACGGGTAGCGGTTGATAATTTAATAGACTATCGTCGAGTCAATTATCGAAGACTTACTCAAAACCAAACAAATCTGATAACGGCATATAAACATGAGATAATACAAGAGATGGATGATGTATGCAACGATGTAATTGTAAGTATATACAAATTTTATTTTAGTGTATTATTATAAATATGAATGTTAATCATATTGATTTACATATTATTTTTATTGTAGCATATTTTAGACACCTACCTTATTCCCGCCGCAACTTGTGACGAAGCCAATATCTTTTTCTTGGCGTTAAAGGGTGATTACGTTAGATATTTAACCGAAACTAGACCTGCTGCTGAAAGACCAGGTATATCACACATCGTTTTTAATTTTTGCTTAACTTATATTTGTAAATTATGGAATATCTAGGTCTGGTTGCTCGTGCAAGGGTGGCTTATGAAATCGCATATGAGATCGCTACAGCTGCAAGACCTCGCTTGGATGTTGTGCGACTTGTAGTTGCATTAAATTACTCCGTATTTCTAAACGACGTTGAGAATGATCCAGACAGAGCCTGTGCGCTGGCTCGACAGGTAATCAATTATTAATTTAAAGAAATATGACGTTATAGCTTTATTGTTTTGTAGACGTTAAGTGAAGCTGATGACGCTCGTGAGATGGGGGAATTAGCTGCCGATAGAAACACTTCCGATCATATAGTAATGAAAATAAGAGACAACTTATTCTACTGGATGACTGATATACAGGTAATTAAAATTTGCTATATTTTAAAAAGTAATGTATCTATATACATATTTTTAATTTCAGCGATTAAGGAGAGTACAGTTGGGAGGAGGAGATTTTGTACAGTAAAAGTTTAATTACCTATTTGTTATATAAATTTAAAAATAATTTAAAATTTAGTTCTTGCGTTAAAATAATCTTTCGTTTTTCTTGCCATTATTTTAGTTTTATTAGAAGTTTTAATTAACTGTTAGATATAAATTTGTTTAATCTTCCTTAACTGATGTATTAACGTTTTAATACACTGTTTTGTACCTTATCAGTAAAAGTAGTACTATTAAGATGTTACTTTTGTGTTCAAAATAAATAATATGTAAAAAAATACCTTGTCATTTATTTATAGTTACCAACAATTTCTTTTAGCAGAGACTTGATCCTTTTTTTAGTTTTTTGAATGTAGTTCTTACCATAAAAGATATTTCTGATTTCTTCAAAACTAATTCTACTCTAGCAACCTTAGCCCAAACCTTAACACTCAACTGGTCGTAAAACAATGCTTATGCACTGAGTGAAAACCGTTTATCAATTATGTTGCAAATGGGATCAAGTGTCCCTCTATCAGGGAGACTTGGTTTGGATATTTGTGTTGTGCACTAAAAGTGCACGGCACACAACCAGTAGATATATTTCTTTAGTGGAAAATAAGTAGTTCGTCATGTTCAATAAGACATCTATTAAATATGTAAATAAAGTATTAACAAAACGTCTTCCGGATTGGGACCGTGTCATTTTGAGACAAAAGACTCAACGTTTCGCCCACTTTTATAAGGGGCTTCTTCAGGATCAAAGGGAGCACTAAAAGAGCACGGTAACTCAACGTGTCAACCACGCCAGAGGCGAAACTCTTTTAGCAAGAAGCAGAAAGGTAACGGTAACATAACTTGTCAACCAAGCCAGAGGCGAAACCCTTCTGAAAAAAAAAAATCAAATGAGCGACTTAAATGCATCACTGAATTGTCATTACATGGATTACATTTTCACGTAAACAGAATGTCATCAGCTCATCACCCAGCAATCTTTATTTTTTAACCTATGGAACACTACTTTTGTCATTTATTTTATCGCGGTGCTCTCGTGCAGTATATTTTAAGGTAGGATTTTCATTGTGCAGACCTTCTGCTCGTGCCTGTTTTTGCAAAAATGTTTGATTCAATTTCGTGAAAATAAGCTTAGTATGAAAAACAAAACTTAAAACTACGTCCCTATTTAAACAACTTTCCATAACTCTGAAAAACTTGGCGGCAATTAATTTCTCTAAAGCGACTATTTCAACAAGTAAATTATTAAAAATTAATAATTTAATTGTTCATTTTAACCATACAGGGATATGCTCTGAAGGGTTTACTAAACAGACGCTTCAAATTGACATTGGTTCAATTCGGGTATTAAAAAATTAAACTATTAATATACAGGGTGATTCAAAAGGGATGGTCCAAACTTAACAACAAAAGGCAAACGTCACTTGATATGTCATTTAGGCTACAGTTAAACAATTTGACGCTAGATTGTGGCACTTACCGTCCAACAGTTAGAGAGAAAAGATGAATGAGACAACCTAATAGGGACTTGTCCCTATTGATTTAGTTGGCCTTTTTGGTGAATAACAGTATCGTGTTTGTGTTTTTATAAATCCTTTGCATTGAAAATTTAAAAATGACCGACAAATTGCCGGACAGGTGTCAACGACGGACTTTTTAATGACGGACAAGGCTTCTAAATGACGGACGTATAGTGACGTTACTCGAATAGTTGGGGTATATCCTCCATAAAACGTTCGTGGATCCATAACACCTGACGAGCAAGAATAATAACTTGTTGGTTAAGAAAATTCAAGAGAAATACATGTCGTAAATGCATGCTGTGTCATATATGTCACAAAGACATTTGTTACAATAAAAAGTATATAATAGTTACACGAAAAATGTTTACTTACCTCAGTAACCTAAACTAACAAATTATCAATAGGGTAAAACTGCTTTGTGCCATTTATGGCACAGTATGCGGCAAGGGGTTAAAGGAACCGCAGAACATAAACGGTTATAACATTGAAAATACATATCTTTCAAGAAATTTTATTTAAGTTATGGAATCAGAAAAAGTAACTTATAACATAAAAGAAGAAAGTAAGCACAAAGTTAAAGTACATTAGATAAAATAATAAATTAACTTATAAGTTAAGTTGATACATGTAGTACAGGATTAGTTAACCAAACTCTATTTAAGTCCCTAGGGACGGCTATCAAATTGTCCACCAGCGCCAAAGCGCTCATATGAACCGCTGGGTAGTCGAATTAGTTTAAATGCCCCATTCGCCACAGGACTGCTAGAACGTAAAGTTTTATGCTTGCGGCGGACCTCTGTGGCCTGTAGGGATAGTCTGCAAACACGAATATCTAGGTAAAAAATTTACGAAACTAGTTTTTCACAATTTAAATAAAATTTTATTTCTCTACAAAACATAATTGAAACGCTTCAGAACGTGGAAAATATAATCTTGATCATTTTCGTTTATTTACTTAGGGAATAATAATTCTTCTATTACTTGTTCTCTAAAATCCGTTATTGATACTGTACTTTCATTTACTTTTTTGTACAAAAAATGCGCATTTACCATGGAAGTGCCCAACTAAAGTTCTACGGCTATTTTTCTATACCATTTTATAGTTTTCCTAAGCGCATTATTGTAACTTGCCATTTGATCTGACAAATCTATCGAACTTTTACCACTATTGTAGCCTACAACAGCTACTGGTTTTTCAATTGGACCTTTTCGTCTGTTTATTGTTACTTTGGTTTGTATGTTTAGTAGATAATATAAGTACATCCCGTCGATCTCGCCACTTCATAACACAAATTCCACGAGAATTCTCCTGCTCTTTTCAAGAATAGAGTTTTATATTCCAAGTATAACCATTATCCGCGCAGAGTTTGAAAAGTTTTATTCCATACTTGTGGGTTTTTTGAGGCATGTACTGCTTCATAATTAGACGACCTCTAAAGCGGCGGCTACATTACAGCGACTTACTTGTACGGTATAGTTTGCGCAATAAATACGGAACACAGTGCTGTGGCCACACCATGCAGGTAAGTTTGTGCAACCGTCAGTACGTTTTAAAAGTTGAAACCGGATCATGTGATCAACTGGAGAATTATTGTTACCTACTACAAGTGTTTTTTTACTGTGTATAAATAAAATGAAAGGAAATAGATGCCCTCGTTCAAAATGGTGTAAAAAATGGCTTCTAAGAAGAAATATTCATTCACATGTAAATTTAATGAAGGATTTAAGAGAAGATCCGGACATGGCAATAATTTATACAGTTGTATAAATTCTGTGATGAATTCTTTTGAATAACATCGCACGTTCGACATGTTGAAAACGAACCGCACACAACTGCTACATGCGAAGGACTGTGGACACGGCTTGTATGTCGTCACTGCTTGCCACATGCACAGGTTTTACCACACAAACCGAGCTTGCACAAACAAAATCTTTGGCAAAACCAAGTTCACGCAAGCCGCGCTTTTCGACTTGCACGAGCTACCGTTTTCCCGTCCACACGCACGCACTTCCCGATACAAATCGGTTTGTGCAGGTAAGCGCGCGGTAAAGCCTGTATGTGTGGCCGGCCCATTAAAGGGACAATTGTCTCATCTATACAAAATACATGACCAGGAGTATAAATTTCTTGGAACTTTTGAACTAGCATTTGTATAAGGGATTCAACTTTGTAGCCTCTGTCACCAGCAGGACATTTTTCGTTGTCACTAAAGTGCCAAACTTTCAAAAGGAGTTCAAATCGGTTTCGGCTCATTACTGATGTAACAATATTTTCAGCAAAAAGTTTGCTCTTGCACCAATAATGCTGTAGAGTTGGCTTTTTTGCCATCCCCATATAGCCTAGAATTCCCAAAAAAGTTTTAATTTCTTTTTTTGAAGTGGGTTCCCATGAATGTAGGCGAGAAGAAGGTGGTATATCATTAGAGTCCACAAACACTGAAAAGAAGTCGTATGGAGAACCCCCAACCAAGCAGCGGCAAATTCTGATGTTATTCCATGTTCCATGTGGTATACAAACTGCAAATGGTTACCTACAGGATCTCTCCAGGTGACATTATACGCTTGAGTTTGATCATTTTCAATGTTATGATTACTATTAGTCTTCTTAATTTATTTCAGTGTATGAACATTCAGGTTTGTTTATATTTTTAGTATGTACGCATGTTTGAGCTTGTGCAGTTTCATTATCAGGATTTGTATCCTCAATTATTTCAACCATATTTTCATTTTCCTCCATGTGGCCAACTTGATTTTCAATCTCATTGCTATTATTGCTACTTTCTCTATTTAGTTCGAAGTTTGAACATTGAGATATGTTTCTATTTGCATTAGTATCTATAGCTGGCTTATTTTGTGGAATAATGTTTTTGGAACCAGCACCAAAGGAAGAGTTATCGTCAGATGTGGGCGAATAATTTGGATCGTTTAGAGAGTCAGATGAACTGTAAGGATCATCCTTAGATTCGGATAAATCTACAATACAAAAATCTTTGTAATAAAAATACAGAGCAATAGTTGAGGTATAACTTACCGTAAGCCTGGGTAATTTTCCTGCCCATTTGCATTATTCTTTTCGATCGTTCACTCATTTTTAGCTTTTTATCACTGAATGAAGGTTACCAACAGCCGTTAAAACATCAGATGATGTCAGCCATTTACAGCAGGTGGGCATGCTCCAGCGGAACAGCTGATGGACCGCTGAATGATATTCGGACAAAGTGTCTTACAATGTGGGCGGAATGAGAAATTAAGGTCCTATCCAAAATTTCAGGAAGATTAGTCAACGATTGTCTTTTCATGGCCTCCTGGCAGTTATGTTGAATAAATAATTTATTGTAGATCAATGTCATTATTACATTTCGTAAGTTAAATTTGTTGTAAATACTATTTGCTTCGTTCAATGTTCTACAAATAAAATTTTTAATAAATACAATTTATTTTGTTTAATCTAAAAAATGACGGTTTAATCAAAGTAGGTAGATCTTCCTGAAATTTTGTATAGGACCATAATTTCTCATTATGAACAACTTTTCTTAGCAAAATTTTGCCGTGTCATGAACAAAAAGGGTACTTTATCTGAAAAGAAAATAGTTTTCGCTTCAATGTCAAGACAGACTTGTTTTTCAAAAACCGAAAATATTCTTGAAATTCTCTTCAAACCAAGCAGGACTTAATCCCACAATCTTAAAATAAATTTCTAAAATTTTTAGTCCAGCACCTATTGTAACATCAATCTTGGGACACACTGTATATGTATTTCTTTAATGCAACCTGACCATGAGGTCTAAACTCTAAAAATTAAAAAGGTCATGTTATACTGACTGCCTGACTATCACTTCACAGTTAACCAGTTTAAGCATACCTACTTACAAAACACAATCCCCCCCAATCAGAGTTCCATCAATTGTAATGCAATATTTTCCTGGGCAATCTTAGGGATCTATTAATGCGCCTGCGTCAAACCTGTATAAAGACGCATACACCAAAAATTGAAAAATTATTTTTTCCCAACTCAAATAAATTAAACTATTAATATACCCCACCTGTTTTCGTCACACTCATATGTTTCAGCTTTTTCACATTCGAAAGTATTCCCTCTGCGAGCTTCTGTTCTTTAAAAGGCATTTTACATACCAGACATTTCCCACGCGAACGTTTAAAACATAGGTCGCAAGTGCCATGTCCACAAGCATTGAAATGTCCTGCTGGTGAATTATTAGAATTACTAAAACACAAAACATTAGTACAACTACGACCATACCCATAATTTAAATGTTTACCATGACGAACAAACACCAGGGTTAAAGTTTTCGAATATTTTACTTACTATCGAGTGTAAATTATTGTTCTTAGTATTAATTGCAATTGCAGAAATTACAACGATAATAAATGACATACAGATCTAATTGAGTGTGTATTCAAAAAAATTTACTATGCAGTTGTTAACCTTACTGAACTCACAACTTAACTTAAAACACTACACACAGCAAGCAAATATTGTTGTGAATTTATTTAATAATTATGTATAGTTCTACCATGTTAATAAAATATTGCTCGATCTGACTACTTTTATCTGAAGATAGTTGCAAACGTTTGCTTCAATCTTATTGATCAAGTGGCCGTCGGACTATAAATAAATAGACCCTACTGCTAAAATGAAGTCGGAAATGAAAAAAATAATAAAATATGTACTTATTAAATACATAATAATATAATAAATACTCCAATTACTTTTTCTGTTTAACTTTACTTACTTAATCAAAAATTATGGTGGCAAAAGTAGATGGTATCCATCGAAAGTTGAACTCGTATGTTTTTAATATAATGAACATAAGAGATATGTTACAAATATAAATTTATTTAAATACAAATCGGAAATTTTATAATAGAAAACCCTTAAATAAACTGAGTTGTTTAATGGCCAACATTTCACTAAATTTACAAATGAATATATTCTGGCCAATATCAAACAGTTATGTAGGACATTACACAATCACTAACAATTCACAACTAAGGTTTATTAAATATAAATAAACAATTTACTATAAATGGCCTGCTAATATCAAACGCTTCTTACATATCAAACACACATTATACGCTAAAACAGAATTTGTAAAAGCAATTAATAGATCTATTAAAATAACGAACTACACTTTGTAATACTGCAGGAATACTAATTGCCACTTTACAAAAATTATAATTAAAAGTACTACACATTTTTATTTCTTTCGACATTTGTAGTAATTTCCAATCTTTATTATGTTGAATATGAATTACACAGCTATTAATACACACAAAAGGATTTTTAGGGTACAATTTTAACAGCTTAAAATTATTACTATGTTATTTGAATTAAAAGCTTTAAATACCTCGGTACTTCGAGCATTTACAAAATGACCAGAAAGGTTGGAAACTACTGCAATAACAATAAAAATTAATATAAAACGTCTAAACGCACCGACTCCAAAATTTAATTTGATTGATTATATACAAACCTATACATAAAGGTAAAGGTATACGGCACTAATGTTCTGTGAGGGAGCACGTCCGGCAACAGTAAAAACGAAATATAGTTTTCATTTTGTTTAGCTAATTTCAGATGTTAGCAAGTAAAAATTTAAAAGACAGCAAAGCTGGGTGTGTTATTCATTACAGACTCGACCTTTACAAAAATTACAATGGAAACGTTAAAAGTTGATTTTGATCATCCGAACCGAATATTCTAGGAAATACGACTACCGATTTATTCGCCACGATTTAAAATTCTCCTACCCTTATTTACCTTTAAAAATACACAACACAATGTGCATGAAGATAGCAGGCAATTTATAGTAATCCTGAACAGAATTAATGCATTTTGTGAAACTGTAATCTGTGTACAATACTTTTTACAATGTACATTTTGTAAAATGGTTATCATCTTTCATTGTCATATCACACTGGTTACCGAAGAGACAAAATGACGCGATGAAAATTGGCTTACACAATTTAATATTAAGTAATTTACGGTTGGGAAATTAAACTTTATAAAAATTAACTAAAATTAGTGTGATTAAACTTAATCTATCGTAAAATCTTTTTAAGTTACTATGTACAATAGTCATGATAACGAAAGAAAACTTATGACGAAAATAAAAATCCCAACCCAAATTACGACTTATAATAATATAGCTTCACAACTCTTGTGCTTTGTAAAAGCAGCCAACGCTGGACTGTCTTACGTGTCGTCTTTGGTAACCTATTATAATATAGTGATAAGGAAACAATTAACAATATTTAGATATTAGGATTATGCAATGAATTTGAGGTACGATGAATTTAAATAATGTTTTGTATAAAAATAACAATTTTAAGATAAGGTGATTATTTCATATAGTTGGCTCTTCGCGTTAAACTATATTAAGTAATAAATAATTTTAAATGAGTGCAATTCTGAACCCTATCACGTTTATAAAAACAAACTGAAAAATTAATCTAATTACAGTCTAGAGTACAAAAGCTGCTAATCTATTTATAGTATATGTATTCACAAAGGTTTTAACATAGTATTTTTCTGTGCAGTTAGAAAGAACGCTTAGAGATGATCTTTCACATCTGCTTTAAAAATAAAATATTCTTTTAAATACACTGTACATACTTAACTAAAATTGTGTTCATGTATATAACTTATATACAATCTTTTAAATAATAAACGAAAGTTCACCTCTAAGCCGTTCTTATACAGGGTGTCGTATAATCACTTTACAAACAAAGCTAGTAATTTCACACAGAGATTGAAAAACTATTTAAATCGAAAAGACATCTTAGCAACTATATGAAAATTTCAGATATATATCTTAGTATTGCATTAGTTTAAATCTTTCTATCGTATGCTATTGTAGAATTAATTCCATAACCTACAAGAGATTGCTTAGACAGAAGATGTTCGTTCATTTTTAATAAGTTACTGAAATTCACTCCTAAACAAATAAATCAAACTGTTTATATAATTTTTTTTTAATTTATTGTTGCTTTTTTCTGCGATTCAGGGTAGGTTTTGTGTTCATCCATTTTTAACAAGGTACTGAAATTCATTTCCAAACAAACGACAGTTTTTACAATTGTTTTTTAAATTTATTGCTGCATTTTTTTGTGTAATTTTGGGTAGGCTTGGTGTTCGTTCATTCTTAAATTAAGTTACAAACAAATGACGACAACAACAGTTAATAAACTATAATTTTTTTGTTAATTTGTTGTGGCATTTTTTTTGTGTAATTTTGAGCAAGTTTTGTGTTCGTTCATTATTAACAGAACTCCGAAATTCGCTTCCAAACAAATGAGGCTAACAGATTAATTCATTAAACTGTTTTTACAATTGTTTTTTAAATTTATTTTTTTGTATAATTTTGGGTAGGCTTGGTGTTCATTCATTTTTAAATTAAGTTACAAACAAATGGCGACAACAGATTAATAAATTATAATTTTTTTTGTGAATTTATTTTTGTATTTTTGTGTGTAATTTTGGGCAAGTTTTGTGTTCGTTCATTTTTAGCAACTAAGAAGCTAACAAATTAACAAATCTTTCAAAACTATCCAAATGATCTCAGTTATGCAAGCTTACAACTGACTGTAAGCCTTCCATGCTTATGTTTAAAAGCATTTCAAATTTGATCACTTTATTTTTTTGGATAGTTTACACAATGATAAATTTAAAACGCCAGCGCCTTTGTTTTAAAAACAAAATCTTTAAAAGTAAATCGGAATATTATTAAAGCCAACTTGAGTCTACAAAACAAATAAATCAATGTGTTTTCGGATTTACCTGTACATTACTTTTTCGTTTGAAAAATTTGGCTGTAAAACTAATTAAAGTTAGTGTACACTCCCTGTGGTAGGCATACAAGGGCTGCCTTTAAATATGTGTCCTCCACACTAATTGCATTTTTGTCATTTTTCATATTTTTAATTAATAATAAAATGAATAATTCCACAAGCGTTCAATCAACGAAAAACTAATGCTATAAACCCGAAACCACTCCATTTTTAAAGATTCGCTTCGGAAATTACTTTTAAACTAATCCAACAATTGGCAAAACATAGGGAATTATGGCTTGTAAATAAATATTAAATAAATACTAATAACTATCAACGAGATTTCCTAGGCTTGGTATTTTTATATAGATCGGCATAGCCCATTAATCTTCTAATAGCAAAAAAACTAGTATGTATTAGTGTATGTTTCGTCTGTAATAGCTTGTTTAACCAAATTTTATCGACTTCAAAACTTCAATAAACAATAAGCTTCAGCTATACAGCCATCGACAACCAGAAACAACAACTTAACAAATTTAACACTTAACGTATGAGTTGCCCTGAATGATGCGTCTTAAGACGCTTGTTGCGCATCGAGTTTGTTACGAATGGCAAAAAATACACCAACAAATTACTAAGTTAAATGGTTATGCGTACAGACAGTTACGTTTTCAACCAATGCATACTCATAACCGTAACATTTATTTTACGATTGTTAGTTATAATTCCTAGTTGCTGATGCCTGTACAAATCGAGCGTTAATAGAAGAACACGTTTGATAGAATTTTCCGAACCCTAGCAATTTTGATTAATAATTACTTATCCCTAAATTCTCTAAAGCAATTCAGATTAAGCAATCCCCATATTGGTAACTTGAGAGTTTAAAAGACATTTAAAGAGTCAGAACACTGAATTAAAGTTAAATCACCAGTTCTCACTTTTTACTAAAGTACTAAAAAGTTTATGTACAATTGAAAGTGACTTTTAAGACACCCCATAGAGATTGTAGTTATCACTATATAAGGGAACTTCCCATCCAGTTCTGTGTTGATTTATTTATTCTTATTTAAATAAAATGGATGAGAAAATCCCTTCACAAAATAAATTCTATAACATAAAAAATAAAAACTTACAAATAATATACTTAATGGAAAAGTTCTTTGAAATTTATAAAAACTCTTAATAAAATTAATTTATATCGCCGTTAATATTACACTAATTATTTACTGTACACACCATTTTACAGGAGCGGCTAGGCCATAAAGTCTGGGTCACTATAGTCGTTTTCACTTTCCTCACCCGATGAACTAATAAACTTTCGTCTTTTCTTTTTTTGTCTGTGTTTTTTAGTCTTTTCTGTTGTCCGATGAGTTCGCGGCGTTCGCCTACTGTCGGTATCTAACCGCCGATTAGATATTACAAGTTTGGGCACTTTTGGTGTTGAACTATCCTGTTAAAACATGCGACAATCATACGTTATTCAACTATATTTTGTAATATCGATTTTGCTAAGCTAAAAACCAGAGCAATGAATGAATACTCATTAAAACCTGAACTCATTCTTCGATGAACCAAAATATTTCGCAATGCAATTAAATCAAATTATTGATATTGATTTTAAAACATACACAAGATGCACTGACTGTTTTAGCGAGAACTCAGACAGAATCGATCGAGTTGTCATCATCAAAATTTATGAAAGTTAAACATAACCTCAATTTATTACTAAGTTATTCTTGTTCTGATTTGTATTACGAAATTGTTCCACAAAATGGGTAGTAACTGTAGTGAATAAGAGGATTGAAAAATATTGAAGAATGGAAATTGAACAAATACAAAGTTATTCTAAACAAAAAAATTGCTAATTCGTAGAACAAAATAGAAATTCAAGAAAAAGTTAAACATTGTAATTAAGGGATTATATTGCAAAGATGGAAATATCAAAGAGCAACAGGCTTTTTGAAAGAGAATATGAAAATGGAACCAAAACGATGCTTTTTAAGTGGGAAAGGAAAAAAAACAGCCAATAATAAATGGAAAATTAAGAAGGAAAGAAGTAATAAAAAAGAAAAACAATATAAACGGAACAAAAGTTTACATCGAAAATGACTCGACAATGGCGGAAAGAGAAATAGGAAAAAAATAAATAAATACAAATCGGCCGATTCCAAGCACTTTAGAGTCGCGTGTCTGCCCGTGCAATGGTAGCGCCACCTGGCCACCGAAGGCAAACTAAGCATAAAAATGCTGCCAAATTTTACACTTACTTGGCAAATCTGATTGTTATGTGATCAGGGATAATAATAAACAAATTGAAAAGTTTTAAATTAAGTTGTAAACATCCTAAAATAGACAAGGCCAAATAGTGGGAGATGAGGAAGAACAAAGGAAAAGATGGATGGAGCACTATAAAGAAATATTAACGGACCAAAACAAAGAACTAAGTGAGAAACCAGAAATACGACAAGAAACTCAGGAAGTAGCCCCTCCAACAATGGAAGAACTAGAAGAGATATTTGCGGGAATGAAAAATAACAAGAGTCCGGGGATGAATTAAAGGCAGAATTGGTAAAGTATGGAGGGAGTGGACTACATGAAAAAATATTTAGATTATTGAAAAAAGTGTTTACAACGGAAGAAATGCCAAAGTAATGGTTCGAGGGGATAATAAACAATTCATAAAAAGGGGAACAAGCAAAGATGTGAAAATTATAGACCTATCTCCCTACTGGGCACAACCTCTAAAATATTAGCGAAGATGATTGACAAACGATTGAAGCAGTTTGCCGAGAAGGAATTGGAAGATTACCAAGGTGGTTTTAGAGCCAACCGCTCAACTGATCAAATCTTCACAATCAGGATAATACAAGAAAAATGTGAAAGAAAGAAAATCAAACTACACGCCATTTTTATAGATTTTAAACAGGCATACGACCAGTTGGTAGCTTGTATATCCGGCCCACAGATAAGGAGCGCGCTCAGCTATGGCTTACCGCCTTCCGCAAGTGGAGAAAATTAAAATACTTCAATTTTTTTTTCTATATCCGGGATTCTACAATTGAGGTATGCACTAATATCCGGGGGTTTAATACTGCTATAGTATAGCTATACAAGCCGGAACTAAAATGATAGTGCATCATCGAGGAAATTTCTTCCTCCTAGTAAAATATTTGTTATTAAAACCTGTAATTTTGTGAACTCGTCCTTCGATGATCCAAAATATTTCGCAATGCAATTAAATCAAATTATGAATATTCCTGTAAAAAACCAAGTTCTACAATTTTTTGATTTTAAAAGGTACCTACACTTGACTGTTTTAGGGAGAACTCAAGAC
Organism: Melanotus villosus; assembly: GCA_963082815.1. Lineage (NCBI taxonomy): Eukaryota > Metazoa > Arthropoda > Insecta > Coleoptera > Elateridae > Melanotus > Melanotus villosus. The sequence goes on from OY720427.1 coordinate 40,554,151, forward strand.
AGGATCGATCAAGTTTTTGTGATCAAAACATTCTGAACGTCATCGTATTTTTTGAGAGATACATAGACATAACCTCAATGTATTAAAAAATGCAAGTTATGGTTTTGCTTTGTATTAAGAAATTGATCAACAAAATGAGTAATTAGAGTGAATCAGAGGAGAAATTGTATTAATATACATGTTTCACAAGAGAGCAAAATTAACTTGAGTTTGTGAAATTTTCTTTACATGAGAACAACACAGGAAGAATATTTTATTTTATGCCCTTAGTTATGGAGTCAATAAGAAAGGCTCCAAAATTATTACAGACAATTGGTGATGATAAAATGATTATTATAGATAATATGTGATATATTTAACAATAACTTGCACATAACCTCACTTATCATCGACCGCTTCAACGAAATCGATTTAATTTCCAACAAACTTGAATTTCAAACTGATCAGTCAAGGACGGTCACCCTTGTTTGTGGGTTTAGCAAAACATAACCATATGGATTTGAAATTTTCAACAGTCGAGGACGATCGACGCGGTTGAGCTTGTCTGAGTTTCCACGTAATAACCAAATTTCGCACATGTTACACAGTGCACCATTCAAAATCATAACAATAAATGCCATTTTTAATTTTTTACATAACAACCAAATCGTTTTTTACAAAAAGCTTATAAATGCAACCTTGTGTAGAGAATATAATCACTAGTAAGTTACATAAGTGCAATTTAGCTTTGTTATTGCACAACTTGATAACTTAAAAAAAACTGCCACTGTAAGAAAATTTACAGACTACACCACAATTGTTTTAATTCGCTTCTTTCACCCATACTTACCTTATAATTTGCCAGTGTTACTTGATCAGCTTCTGTAAGAATTGGACCAGAAGCAGTTGTCACTGAATTTACTCCCGGCGTGGCGGTGGTATTGGCGGTGGTATCAGTATTATTCAAAGCCGATAAAACTTTCGTGTTTTCTTCATCATCAGGATCATCAGGATCTAACTTGAGCATCAATTGCTTGAACTAAACACAATAACAATTTTAACACCCGTTATTTTCAACCGACTACCCCAACTTACATCTAAATATTGATTAATGAGATCCTTTCTACCTTCCTCTTCTAAATATTCTGGTGGCGAACCTTGTTTCAGTTTGTTAATCGTTCCTTTGGGATTTAAATGGGCGTTACTTCTACGACTTGCTGCTTTTTCATATACTTTTGCTGCCTCAGAAGGCGAATATTGTTGGATTTTACTATTAGAAAAAATTACGGTTGTGATATTTATTTGTATTGGGACAATTAAAAACTAACCTGTCACTAAGACCGTAAGCATCTTTAAGGTGCTGTTTAAGCATCAGCAACAATAAACAACCTTGTGCGGCAGTAAGACATGCTTGTAGATGAGATGTATCTTCGGGTACGCGAGCGACTAACGCTGCCTCATCGTCATCATCTTCATCTAAAGCTGAAACTTGATTAACAGCAACGTCGCCTTCCTGTGCTTCCAATGCCTGGTGTTGTTGCGCTTCCGTCAAAATTAAACCCTGCAATTCAAAAATATGCAACACATCGTTAACTCTACATAAATGACGTACCTCTCTGAAAGATTGTAATAAATTTGTTCCAGAAAATGAGATCATTATATCGATGTGATGTATAATGAATAGCGGTTCATCTTGTACCATATACGGGAAGTAGGCTAAATTATCAGCAAGATACAGCATGTACGATAAACTGGTATGCTGGAAAAAATTCAAGAGTAATATGGAAAATCATAAAACGTTAAAATGACTTACCACTTGCTCATCAAACTGTTTCAAAATATTTAAGACTAAGGCACGTCTTTGTTGTCGGGAATTCCGAAGTATCGAATACAAATACCCATTTAGAGAACTTGGATATTCGCCCTGTTCTTTTATTCGAAATCCCCTAACTATTGTAACTTCTTGCAATATCTTTTGTAACTGGTATGATAGCCTAATACCTAACGACGACTTCGTATGAATAAATCCGGGATACTTTTTTTCCAACTCGAGCAATTGTTTGTCGGCACTATGTGATACTATTTTCTCACAATCTGTGCTCATGCATATTAGATATGGAACAATCTAAAACAAATAAATTATAACCATAAGAATAAAATTAAAATGTTTCCAATTAGATACTTAAGTTTTAAGCATTATAATTAGAGACCGGATCTAGTCAAAATTTAGTAATAAAATCATTTCAGTAGAGCGCCACACTCAAGTAGTAAGTTAAAGCGGTTGTTTACCATTGCCGCTCTCTAGAAATTATAGTAGTATTTCCTTAAATCTAAAAGTAATTAAGCAGACTTAAACAGTATCCTTATTTATTTACAATAGGCATGACCAAGCGTTCGTTGAGTCACCAAACTAATACCCCTGATCACATAACACTAATACTTTGTTATTGTAGAAACACATTTCATCATAGCCCTACAACAGCAGAATAGGGAATAGTAATAAATAAAAAAAATAAAGATGAATGAGTAATTTATTTTAGGTGTTATTAATGAGATGTTTGTTATAGTAAATAACAAGCTTTTCCAAATTTTGTGGAGTTAAATGAATTCCATCAAATAATACAAAACTACTTTCGATGACAAGGAAAACCAATAAACAAAAAAAAATGTCAATGCAGTGGAGAACCGAAATAAAAGTTTAAGGCAGTTATTCAAGAACTACATAACCAATCCTATTTTATTTTCAAAACAAAACTCAAAAGAGTAGCACAGCATACTAAAAGTAAAATGTTTAAAACACACTACTCAATCACACTCTATTCAGACACTTAAAATTGTTCTGAAAAGAACAGAAGTAAAAACAAACTGCAAGAAGCACACTTTAACAACCCTAATAGCTGTCACAATGAAGAGAATTGTATTACGTGACGTCACTCGTTTGCAATAAAGAATAAAATAATAGTAAATTATATTCTATTTAAACATTTTTTTATTTATTTATTAATAGCCAGTATTTCATACAACTTAATATCTATTCTATGTTATGTTTGATAATTGTAATTAAATTCATCCTATAACTATAAATAATATATATATCTACATAAAGAGCATGTATTATAAACAAATATTAAACAACCACTAAATAATAGAAACTAAAGTACTTGATCCCGTTAATGGGCAAAGACCTCTCCATAACTACCCCATTTTTCTCTATCTTTCGCTATAATTAAGTATATACATAATAAAGTCCTCCACCCATCTTTTTCGTGGTCTGCCATAGTTCGGACACCATGTCATGGCTTTTGAGATTTTGCCTGAATTAAGTGTAATACATCCCTGTTGTTCAAAGTTTAAGTCCGCCTGAAGCTTGCAGAATGCGCGCGAATAGTGCCAGATCGATGTATTCTTGTTGTTGCGAAATATTTCGGAGAAATCCCAAATATGATGATCTAATATTTTGTCAGTGAATTTCTTTGTTAAAAAGTCCAGGGAACCACCGATTGCAAGGAAATGCCAGAGTGGCGCCAGTCAAGGTTTCCCCCACCCCCACGTACAAAAGCGCGTTTGGGCATCTTTTTCTAACATCCTTTTCGCTTTACGGAAAAGACAAAAAAACGAATCAGAGTATAGCTAGCTTTCAAATCAGTCGGTCGATAGCGAATTTTCGTTGCGGGCTTTGGTAGGAAAAATCCCGAAAAAGCCTCTCGCGTTCTCGTTTTAGTTTTGGAAAACTATTTTACGACATATTTGTCGGATTCTCATAGAGAGTGCCTTACCGTTTCGGAAAAATATAGTTCTGTGTGAAGTTTAGTGTTTTGCGAAGTACCGTTTTCACACGGTTTTTTGGATCAAATACCCTACCAGCCATAGGACATCCCGTTTGTCTTTGCACACCTGCTTCTGGGAAAAGGACACATCCCCTTTTCTTTACCAATAGATAAGATAATTTGTAGGGCAGTACAGTAGAATTTTGATTAACCCGGTTAATTAATGCAGACCTTAATCCGTTTAAGCGAAAATCCGTATAATCGAATTCATTTATTAAAAGCACTTAAAAAGCGTTTTTGTACATACATAACACTATTTTTAATTACACTTATTTACGACGAGGTGCCATTGTAATTAATCTTCGCAGAATAGATTTCATGATACCTTTCCAGTCCTTTTACCATAACCTTGCTTATGCAACTCTAGAACTGCACTGGGGATGTAGTGTGATGCAATACGTACGAAAATGCTACAGTTTTAGGGGAATCCTCCAAATACGTATGTATAAAAAGGGGAACTATATGTACATTCTAAATTTAGATTGCTGAATAATTGCATGCTACACAATGATACGGATAACAGAAGCGCACAAGCACTTCACTTCGGATTACAACATACATAATGCAAAAAATAATTGATCCGGATAACCGAAAAACCTAAGATCCGGATAATCAAAATTCTACGGTACTTACATATGGAGCTGAAACGTGGGTAATTTCCAAACGGACGAAAGGAAAATTAGAAGCAGTGGAAATGAAGTATGTAAGAAGAGTTAAATGAGTTACATTGAGGGACCGAGTAAGAAGCGCACAAATAAGAGAAGAATTCTACTGTATATTGAAAAATATATGTCCTGCTAGTCTTATTTCATTAATAAATTAGTTTGATTTTCAATACCAAATTACTTTTAAGAATTTTGTTAGAATCTTACACGCCTATGGATTTAGCTAGATTTACCTACTTAGCTGACTCACCTAAAAATTTCACCCAAAATTCGGTCTCTAATTATAATCACAAAATCAGGTCCGACAATTTCTGGTATAGATTTGTTTCCGTTATAATAGGTTTGTTAAATATAAATAAGAGTAAATACAAGGTAAAGGGTTCACGGAACGAGAAAAGGAGGAAGAAAAAGAGAGAGGAACATTTCTTCATCTTCCCCAACTCATATGCAAGACCACACACAACTTTCAAATGTTTGACTCTTTCTACTACACATTTACACAGGAAAGGAAGAGAATTTGACATTGTATCTTTGGTTCTGTTATGCTGACATTAATCAAAAAATAAATCCTTACTTTTCTTCGTCTATTTTAAGCAATCTTTTTTAAATGTTTCAAGTACACTAAGTATTTTAATAGTCAAACATACCTGCACTGGATGAACGAGACCTTGTTGTAAAATAAGTTGTATTACTCTCAAAGCAGGTTGTCGAACTTGTATATTCGGATGCAGATAAGACTGTAGAATTTCTTTCAAATAATGTTGAATAACTGCGCTTGCCATTCCCGACGATATATCACCCATTTCCTTCAAGTTTTCTTGTTTTGAGCGTTTGGACCCTAAACACGAGTTTAATATATAACTGAAGTTTTCAAAAATTATTTAATGGATTATTGGATGTGTACAATGCAAATGCCAACTGATTTAGCAACTACCTTGCTGCAGAAACTACTACTCAATTATTAAATTAGACTCAAAAAAAGGTTATGTTTATCAACAAACATGACCTTGACAACTGCTGTTCCTTCAATAAAAATTTGCTATCAGCTGTTGCTTGATTGAACGCACCTACTGGCGTTAAATATTATATTTAGACATTTTTAAACTAATATTGCAACTTAGTAATACATACGGTCAGTTCAACAATCCCTCAAAGTAATATAAACGACAAACTTCAAACAAATAAGCTTTTAAACAGCATGGTGAGTTATTACGTACATTCTAAATCCTGTTGGATCATTCTTCTATCCTCCTCCAATAGGTACATTTCGATATTAATAAGAACTTCGGATTTCATGGTAAGAGGAGCATCGTCGGATGTTAACATTCGATGATAAAATGATTTTAAGTCAGTTTCTAACATGAATTCATAATGTCTGATGCAAATTGATCCGATAGCTTTTAAAGTGTTCGCTTGAATATCTTGGTCGTCTTGTTGTAGAAAATATGAGAAGAGTTCGAAAACCAAATCCTTGATGTTTTTCTAAAAAGCGTCAACGAATTAAATTACATATTCCGAAACAAACGTAAACATTTTTGTACTTACAGGTAATTCCCCGATAACTTCCGGGTCTTTAAAATCAAAATGTCGTAGCAAAAGCCCAACGATGAAAAGAGCTCTCCTGAAATATTGTCTCCGTTTGACGTTTGCTAAAGCATTGGTTGCTGTATCGGATGAGGATAGCCATTGCTTGACATGTGTTAGATAATCATAGTATTTCTTAAAACAATCTCTTATGAGTTTAAAATTACGAGTTACATTATTAACAACCGATCCAAGGCACGACAAACAACTAGAAACGATGGGTCGAGCATGCTGAAGTATTAATTTCATAGAATCTTCTTCTAATTGAGCTAAAAATGTCTCACTCGGATGCTCAATTAAAGGAACCACAAGCTCGAGCATTCGTGCAACATTACTAATTATTTGGATATCTCCGTTTGATTGACACTTTAAACTTAAATACGGCTGCAACGTACTGGCATGTTTCACCAATAATTGCGGCCGGATTTTTGCGAATAAGTATAAAGTAGTCAAGCAAGCAACTAATCGCTGAGATGATCCAGTGTTATCATTATTTGTTTCTTCTAATCTGAGTACATTTTCTATTAAACAGTCCACAATTTGCCTACACGCTAGAAGCAAGGCTTTTGGGGGATCTGTTTGTACCTTTGTCGAATCGTCCTTGTCTTCTTTTGGCTTGAATAACTAAAACATAATTCACATAAGCGCACGTTTTAGTTAATGTTAAGGAAAATAAACTCACACTTAGAAGAAGCTGTTCAAACCATTCCAAACCGATATCCTTCGAAGACGCAACAACATCGGTAATGTTCATAACTTTACGTAACAGTGACGTATCTTTGGTAGGCGTAAACCACATATTCTGAAAAACTTCCATAACTAATTTTCTGATACCCTCTTCATCGTTTACTCTGCGAATCATCTTCACACAAATTTCAGGAATTTTAGGAAAATCCGGACATTCGATGCAGATATCTTTCAATATTTTAATAACACGTTTTCGCACGCTAACCCCTGTGTCTAAAATTCGTGCCGATAACATTTCATAATATTTACTAATTAATTCGGGTCGACTCAGCACGAATTTTCCTACTAAATCTACAGCTGCCTCTCTCACAGACGTGGCGTGATCGAGAAACGAATGATTAACTCCCATTTGCATGTCATGTCTACCCAGCACCGACGGATCTGTTTCTACAATGGTTGTTAGACATTTCAGGGCTTTTGTACGGATCGCTATCGACGTTTCTTTCAGAACGATGAGAATCTGTAAAATTATTATTCGTTAAACGAAATATTTTTTTGAAAAACGTTAACTCACCGCTTTGAGATATTGATCGAAACTTTGTGAAAAATTTCGCTTAGAAGCTAAGTATTGGGCTATAAGTTCAGCGCTATTATAATCAATGTACGTTTGAAACACTTGTATTCGGTTTCCAGATGACATTGTTTCTTTAAACGGTCTTATTCTGGTGACGAGAAATTTCTTTCTAGCTTCAATGATACGATATTTTTCTGCGTTTTCTTGATCTGTCGATGATTCTTTAAGTCTCTCCAGACGTTCTTCTGAATCGGATGCATCCATATCGTCATCGTGACCTATTAATAAACGACATAATTATACGTTACTGCTAAACAACTACCTCAAGTAAATTGGTTTGCTCATGTTAAAAGAATTAATAAAAAGCAGAAAGGGATGGCGGAAATGGGTTGAAGCTAATTACCTGATGCCATAAAGGCATGAAGGGAAAGGAAGAGAACAAAAAGAATATGTTACTGCATGTTTACCTTTATAGTGGAGTGGCGAGACGTAACCGCAATTTCGAAATTTACAGAGGCAACCCTTTATAATTTTAAATGCTCTAAAGAGAATTGAAAAGGTGTGTAGGTTGTGTATAAGAGAGAATGGTGCAGTCGCAACCAAAATGGGACACAGTGTACAGTAACGGGAAAATAACGAAGGAAATTGAAAGACGGATAGTAATGGGATCAAAATGTGCAGGGGTCATACCAAAACATATTAAGTAATAAAAAAGTGTCGCGTGTGGTTAAAGTGAAATTCTATACCTCAGTGATTAGACCGGTAGTAACATTCGCGAGTGAGACATGGGTACTAACACAAGACAGTGGCAGCAAACTGGAAGTATGGGAAAGGAGAATGTTAAGAAAAATATATGGAGGAGTGCAAGAACAAGGACAGTGGAGAAGAAGAACAAACACGGAACTAAGACAAATGTACAAAGAACCAGGAATAATAACAATAACACGACAAAGTAGATTACGATGGCTGCGACATCTGATAAAGAATGGACGGGGACCAACTCACTAAGAAACTATATAAAGCAGAAATGGGAAGACCAAATAGGAAAGGACGTCCTAACAAAACATGGTGGGAAGGAGTACACGAAGACATACAAGAACAAGGAATCACAAATTGAGAAGAAGCTGCAATGTACAGGAAGCAAAAAAATTCGAGCCAAAGGCCTACAGGCCTAAAGTGCTGTTTAATAATAATAATGTTTACCTTTATCACTTTTATGTTTTCGATGATTATCTTTAGCATTACTTCGTTTCGATCTTTCACCACCTGCAAGAAGAGTCTTTTGATTCGTTGCATCTTTGTACCATTGCGCTATGTAGAAATGTCTGGCATGTCGAAGCGCTTCATTGTTCTGTGCATCAACCGCTAGAAAATCCAGCAAAACACGTTGCAGAAATTTGATCCTTTCTTCTTCTGAATCGACTTCAACTTGCTTCTTCTACAATGCAACGAACATTAAGAGGAAAATAATATATTTCTAATGCCTACCTTTGGTGAGTATTCCTCTTCGTTATCCTTCATTTCTTCAGACTTGATGTCTTTAATCATCTGATCTATGGTATTTGTTTTACCATGTGAAAGAATACCATCTCGCCTTAAACGAGCAGCTACGACACCCAAGTAGTCTAAGCTAGCAACCCTCAGAGACATGTCGGTCCCTTTATTAGAAAAATTCTTAACCAGCATCTTTCCTAGAAGTGTTAGTAGTAATTCTGTAGCAGGCCATTCTGGCTTATTTACAGTGGAAAGAAGATCCTGGACAAAATTTTCGAATAAGGGTCTGTAATCAATGTCTTCGGACTTGCTTCCGCATTTACTAAGAAATACAGCTAAAAATGTGCCAGCTGTTGATGTTGCTTTTTCATATTTGTTACAGATTAACACGTCTTTATCGACCTGCCGGAAATATCAAACAGTTATAAACCCAACCATTGAAAAATATAATTTACGTACCTTCCTGACATTTTCACCCTGAGAATTATCAGTTTTCTCATTGGCCAAATTTTCGGGAAGAGCAACAACACATTGAATCAGTTGCAACACCAAAGCTGTAAGCATTTGAATATGTTCTTCGCTATTAAGCCTGTAAGTACGCAAACTACGTTTATTACTGGGAAGACGCGCTATCGAAGCTAAAATGTCATCCAACAATAATCTACGATGTTTTTCATAACGTGTGAATATCTGAAATAACAATGCAAATCAGACATGCTGCTTCGATAATCAAGTTATCGACTTACCGTCGTTACAAGCTTTAAACATGCCAATTGTAATTCACTGACGTTTTCAACAAAAAAAGGCGAAACACCCATTGAAGACGCATGAAGCACAGATGTGTCTGTTAAAACTTGTATACTTAGAAGTTCTGCAAGTAAATTAACCAATTCTGTTATTTTATTGTATAAAACCACTATGCTTTTCTCTGATATCTGCGCGCCTTTCTTTCTCCTTCCATCTGAAATGTTTTGAATTTAAAACAAATGACTTTAATAATAAAAAAATAAAGCATTTTTAATTCTGTCTTCTTCTTAGAGTGGCAAGCCGATCCTCTCTCCATATGTCTGTGGTGTGCATGTCAAGTAGCCTACAGACATAGGGGACCTACAGCTTAACGTGGGCTCCGAACCACAGCACAGAAGTGCTTAAACTTCTACTCCAGAGAGGACTTTACTAGGCAGAATATACACCTCGGTGGTTTTACCATTGCCTTCCGAGGGAAGTTATTTTCGGTGTACATGTATGTGACCCTGGGAATCGAACCCGGGCCATCTCAGTGATCAGACACACGCTGAACCAACTGAGCCACGACCGCCACTTTAATTCTGTACTTACCTTTTTTCTTGTTATCTAATCTGTATGTACAATCGAAAGAGGGAAATATCGTATTATGAAGTTGATATTTAATAAATAAAACCACTCTGTCGATGACATCTTCTAAGTATACTCTTTTTGGCATATTCGGTGAAGTCATTACGTAAAGCGATACTAAACAAGCATCAGCGGCTCCCATTACTCTTTCCATCGTTGTCTCCATCCACATTTGTCGAATACTTTCATTGTCCTCCTAAAACACGTCAAAATTCAAATCCGACTTGACCTACACGGATTCAAATGTCAACCACTCATGGTTAGATCTGAACCCGGGACCTCTCGATCGTGAATCACCACCGAGAGGCCTCAAATATTTAATTTTATTCTACAACAATCAATATTTACATCAGTAATAGGCGAAACCCGATCCCCTCCTCTAATATTGAGTTCCATGATGCTTAAAACACGTAATAACTTATCCGTAGGAATCATTTCCGTTGCACCTAACGTTTTTAACTTAGCCGTTTCGGTAACCAAAGCCTGCATTATAACTCGACTCAACAAATAGTCATCTTGAACAATTCCGTCTTCACCTACAATAAAAACATTTAGCTCCATAAAACTCCAAAGTAACATTAACAAACCTATTTCCATACAATCATGGTCGTTTGCGCTCTTTACGACTAAATCAACAGTTTTGTTAAATCTCTGGTAAGTATTCTTCTCCATAAGTTCATCAAACGAAAGCTTCTCTAATACAGGGACGAATTCCTTTTCGACTCTTCTCAATTTTGGTTTGACGAAAACAACCGCATCGTGTTTATCTTCTTTCGCTGCTTTCCGTTTTTTTGTGCTTCCAGCGAGTGCGGAAAAAATGTCCGGAACATATTCGTCGTCTTCAGTGTAATTCTTTTTTTCTTTTTTCATTTTCTTTGGAGATTCATCAGATTCGGAATCAGAGTCCTCTTTTAAACTAACGTTCTTCTCTTCTCGGAATCTACTCGACTTGGTTGCAGTTATTCCCAAACTCTTTGCAAGATTCGGTCTGGTTTCTGCAAACTTTGATAGACTTTTTTGCATCAAGGTTTCATCCTGAAGATTAAGTACATGGGGAATAAATAACAATATTGACTAAATTAACTGATCTTGTAATTCTACAAAAGCATTCGAGAAAATCAACAAATTAAAATAAATTATACGGGCGATAAATGTGATAAGTGAAATGGCTTCGGTACAAACCTCAACGGATAACCTCTCTAATTTTACAATTGGTTGCATTATCGTCATTGTGTTTGGTTTTTGTTTGCCTGCATTTGGTTTTTCGGAATCTGAACCAGATGTGGAGTTGGATATGCTATTCATTTGGTCAGCATCGGTTTTAGCACTGGGCTTGGATGGTAATGCAGTTGCATTCGCTTTTGTCGTATGAGTTTCCGTGTTATAAGGAGCAGGTACAGGTGTTTGCGCAGGTGCGTCACTTGCTTGTGCTGGCGAAGGTCCTATATTAAAGAAGTCAAAATTACGGCAATTTCTGTAAATTTGAATTAATGTTTTATAATTTTATTGTTAAAAGCCCACCATTGGAATCTCAGATGGGGTTAAAACAATTTTAATTAAATTGGACCAACAGAGTTTTTCAAAAACCATTCATAAACAGTGTTACCAGATGGGTAACAAACGTTTCCCCATACCGCAAATAACAACAGTTTGTCCATTTTTAGTTGATACACCAAAATCCCTATCAAATTCCTGCTAGTTTGTATAATTTCCATTTAGTCTTATCTTAGTCACTGTTTTAGTTGTATGTTAGACGTTTAGCCCATTGTAATGTGAAATGTAAATAATAAATATTTAAAAAGATAAGCTTTTAATTAAACAATTCCCTGGTGTTTAGTGATTTTTCCTTTTTATTCACTGCGTTCAACAATTCCCCCAACAAAATAAAATGAATTTCACCTGGTACCACTGTTACTAAACATGAGTAACCAAGATTTCAATGGTGGACGAGCCATTTGGGTTTGTTAGGAAAGTATGGATAAAAACAGCTTAAAGTAAGACGTTTAATTTAAAACAACAACGTTTAAAGATTGCCATTATTAATTACACATTAGGTGGCACCTGACTTTAACCAAGCTTACTAATGTGTTTGCTGGAAACACTTACGCCTGGAATCTAACGGTAAGGACGTGTAACGTGAAACTCAAAACAAATTCTTTAAAAACTGTAAAAGAAATTAAATTACGATTGTTATAGTCCGTCGCAACCTCGCAACTCTCCATAAACCCCGTGCTTTTTTCTAAGGTTGAGACGGATTATAATCGTGTTCGTGCAACATTACAAAGCTCAGGTCAAGTCAGTGCTACAATTATACTTAAACCTTTCTGAAAACAAAACAATTATATGAAAAGGACAAGCATAACGAGAAACGATACAAACATAAGTTCTACGGTAATTTTTCATTTACCTTAACAATGCTTACTGTGGTATTCTAACAGACATTAAGGAATAATCCTTTAATTATTCTGTACATATATTAGGGGACACTATTCCGATTTGTTAAAAAAAAAACTAAAAATTTTCATCGGATTAGGTCTTTACAAGTGTTACTTTACATAGTACTTGAAATGTCATGTAAAGTATGGCATAACTAATACGCTGAAAAACGACGCACACGTACATAACCCACCAGCACCACTACTAAAAAGTGCAATCTTATACCTCTTGCCGGCCGCCGCCGATGCTGACGTAACGATTCGGTTGTATTATTTTCCTGTTGATTATATTGCACAGTTTCTGGTTCCTGACTATGTTGATTTTGATTTGCACTGTCCTGTTGAGATATGTAAGTGTTGTGACAATTAGTTACTGATGCAGGAGGTTTCTGCTCAGTTATTACGGACGGTCGCTGTGGTACTGACGTGGGTGCTTGTACAGATGTAGATGCAGGAGAAGTCGGACTATTTTGTGGCGTATTACGATCAATTGGCGATGTTTGATTGCAGTTCGAGGGTGAAGCTTGTATGGGTGTCGGTTGACCTGTATGATTCCACTGCGGTTGTTGTGATGAACTCGCTACGGACGAATAATATTTACAATTTATATCGTCACAATTCCACTATTAACACGTTGACTGCCAACTACGAGATAAGTCATAGTTTGCCTTCTTGGCTAGGGCACCGACTACGACTTATCTCGTAGTTCTTTGACTTGCCATTTTCGTGCACAACTAAGGATAGGTGGCTTCTAGGAAGAGAACAAAAAATCAAGGCTGGCTTATACGAATAGAAAATTTATTATTTTTGGTGAGAGTTTTGAATAATATAATATGATTTGATCAAATTGGCTTCCGAGATCGGAATCCTTAAAATTGCCGTGGCAATCAACGTGTTAACTGATTGATATTTTTTGTATTATTAGAAACCTTTATATTAAGGAATAACACGAGTAAGACGATTAAATAAGCACAATCGACACCAACAGCAAGAGCTTAAGTCCAGGCGAATTACTTCGAAAGACACTTTGAATTGTAAATTTAATAAATAAACAAATTCCGCCTGTAATTTAAACCTCTTTTAAATAAAATAAAATATGTACTTCACCCTTTATGTCTTAAATTATATTTGTAATAACTTTACAAAACCCAGTATCTACGAGTAACTTTCCTAATTATTTAATCTGTGCAAATTTTTAAGTTAATCAATAAAATTTATATCCTTAATTTTTTATTGCCATTACAATCTAATAAAATATTTTATGAAATTTTGCCGTAGGTGCAATTGTAATAATTTTTATTAATTCATACAGGGTGATCTTTTGAAAATTGACTCTTGCCATTAAAAAACAAGTTTACTTCCGCTGTAAGTTGGCGAGCCCCGGCGCATACCGAATGTTTACTTCGTGTAATTTCAAGGTATTGATTTATTTCAGTATTGAAAGTAATACAGTGGCGTAGGCGATTTATGAGTGCCGCAATTGAAACAAATTTCGTGCTAACTTTCTAAATTTATCAAAAATTCCAGTCACAAAATTATTCATTATGTTTTGTTAATACTAATTACATATTGGTATTTGTACTCCATCGCGCTGCGAATAGTTACACCAATGGTGAAGGGAGCTGACGTCACAGTTCGACAGCTACAGCGATCCGACAATAATTTACAATTATTTAAATCATCGATGAGCTTTTTAAATTTAAAAATCCAGGTACAAAGCTCATTTAATAGGAATTTTCCGCAAATCAAGGTCTGCAATTGTATTACATAGTCGAAGAATTTCGAAAATATAATTATTATCGAGCGAGATGTCCCCCTTGCTTTTATTACGAACGAATAATAAATTACCGTGAATCACGAACATCAGCCGATGCCTGGGATGAAAAACTGCCAAGTCTTGTTTGGTACATTTATTATTAGTTAGATTTTCGGCTGTCAACCTACAACTATTACTATTTCCCAGTACAAAAAACTAAGTTCTTTTAACAGAAATTAGTTTGTGTACCAAACGGAAACAATCTGGCAACAAATTAACATGTGTGAACTGAACGAAACAGTTGCTCAATGCAAATTTTTGTGAGCACATTTATTCGAGATCTTTTTTAAAAGCATAGAACCACCACCCACAAGCAACAAATAAAATTTAAAACGACATATATAAAACTAACCGAAGGAGGAATAACCACTTGTAACTAATAAAATAATTAGCATTACATTACGAACAATAAATTAATAGGGTTTTATAATTCGTAAATAAAATAAGACACGCTATACAAAATTACCCATTGAAACGCAGTTAAACTGCAAAATTTGATTAGAAACGTTTAAAACTATAAAATGAAAATAAACCCCACAAATTACCTTTTGATTTGGGCCATAGAAATCGATTTGAAAACAGATTGTAATCCATTGTTTCATTAGCACATCGGCCTAACACTACGTCTTATATTCACAGGTACTGATCTTTTGTATTACATACGCAAGGAACTAAGTTATATAAGAAGTGGGGGTTACTAAACACTGCAACCCACCTGATGGATTTTATAAGGATAAATATCTTCGGCAATTTGTTTTTGTAAATAACAATAAAAATTCAATACCAAATCGTTTATGCAAAGCTGCTTAAAAAATTGATTTCAATTCATGCGTTAATTTTGGTACCTTTAAATATGGGCTTTTTACTTTGCGAGGTAAAATTCTACGCTAAAAATCAGATTAACTGGTCTTAATCGTCAAGCTAAAAATCACCGAAGAAACGAAATAAAAGCATGAATCACCAGTCTGCACTTTAATAAAAGCAATTTTTTGTTCTGTAATTTAGGTTTACCTAAGAATTGCGTACATATTTTTGGAGATGGTGTTTCAAGATATACAAATCATTCCAATTCTAACAACTACTAAAAAATACGCAAAACAAATGATTAACTCAGGTGGGACACTCAGATTAGGCATCTACAATTCACCCTCTTGTTTCTTGCTATAGTATATTCGCTACCACATTCGGATTCAAAGACAAGTCCGCTTGAAGCCACACCGTATGACTCAAGAGTTTAAAGATTACAGACTTGCTCCAGCGGTTCTGAGCATATGGCATTGTTAATATTAACACTGTAACGCCTAATATTTATTTATTTTAGCGAGTTTCCGGTACCCTATGCATAAACTCCAGTCCCAATGTGGTAGCGAATATACCATAATGCTTTTAAAGGTGGGTGACTAAAATCATCCTGCTAAATTATACTGAGTTAATAACAATAAAATTGTATATTTAAATAACTTTTAGGGAAATACGATCAGTCACGTAAGATACCCTGTTCTTATTAATAAAGAAGCCTGAACGAAACAATATAACTACAATGTAAAGGAACTTAGATTCAAACCTGACTTAAGGGTTCTGTAAATGCCTATCCTATCTCTTAAAAGCATGATCACCCTGTATGCTTAGTGTGCTTTCAGCCTCAACCTAAGTCTAAGATTTACGCAAATAACAACTTATTCTGTTAAGTGACACCCCACCGCCCTCTCATCCTGATTAAATTAAGTCAGTCAGTCAAATCTGAGATTTATCCAAGTAAAGTATCAATAATTAACAAAGAGAACTCCACTACTACTTAGAAACGAATAAAAGAAATAATCTACTTACCAGCAGCACCACTGAATACATTGGGATTTGTATCTAATACAGCTCTCAGTAATTCAGGCATATCTTCTTGCTGATCAACCCTGGGTTCCGTACCCGCATAGTGATCCTTTACTTCTCTGTGTAAGCACAATAAAAATTATTAATTGGATTAAATTTTGAGGTTGTGTTATAAACTTACATATGACTTGCAGATGTTTGTGCTAAAGAATGCACTAATTGTGGTACGAGAGCATCATCTCGTACCCCTAGCAAATTTTGAGCCTCCTCTGCCACTCTCGGATGAAAGAGTAGCGATTTGTTGCTCAGAGTTTGTGGTAAAGGGGTAGGTAGTGGCATCTCCGGAAGTACTGTAATAAAATGTTTTAAATAACTTATTTTAAATTACTGCTGGCTATAGCATCGCATTTTTTCCATTCAGTTTTCCTTCTGTCTTTAAACAAATATCCTAACAAACGCCATACTTTCAAAGATTTTTCATTGTTTACTGTATAATCCCGAATTGAAACAAATTCGATATTCGAAACTGAAACAACTTAATATATGCCGGTTAGGACCAGAAATCGTGTGATTATACAATTTTCAAACGTTTAGGATCAAAAATTCGGAAAATTTAATCAGCGAAATCATTATGATTATACGATTTTTAAACCAGTTACGAGAAAATTACATTAACAAGCTTAGTACCGTTAATATGCCAAATACATACCACTAAATCAACCAACTTTATTGAAAGATCAGAGCAATTAATCTCGAATTACCTGCACTACTAGTAAAAACTTTAATGGCCTAATTATTTCATATTGTGTTTTATGACAAAGCCTTTTCTGTTTCGACACAAAATAATAACGTTTTATTAAATGGATGAATTTATTTAACGATTTGGGAGTATCGCATTTTATTTTAAAAAAGCAGCATCAAATGGATATTTCTACGGATTGTTTCTCTTTTTTCTTTTAAAACGTATATTGTGCCTCTTTTATTTGTAATAAAAAAATAAACATGAGACGGTGAATCGAATTGCTGGGAACAGAAACTTCGTACTGTATTATCCTAAATGACAAGAATAACGATTGATTCTAACTTTTCCTTTTCGGAGGATTATTTTTACATTTTCAGGATTCTACAACAAAATCATAAATAAAACTTAATTCTAAATCTCTGGAGAAACAACCTACTTTTACGAAATATTATTGTACAATATCTACGAATCACACAGTTACACTTCTTTTTTAATTTTTCAAATACACCTTTCGTTTATAAACGACTTAAATCATTCTATTTTTAAGTTCATTTAAAACAGACATTCAACACACATACCAAATAATAAAGTAGATTTAAAAAGTAGGTTTTGTAGTTTTAATTGTCCGATAAGGATATCAAATAATAACTAACATTCACACGTGCACTCCGATACTATAGCCATTAAAAGGAAGAAATTCCGTTAAAAAAAAGGCTTACAATCCGTAAGACTAGCCACTCCTGCTAGCGTGGTGATGGGAACGCTCGGAACTTCCCGATCCATCTCCACGATGAAGGTTTTTCTCACCCCAACACCATCATTGCTAATAAATCTGTGCAAACAAGCGAGTTGGTTAACTTTATGTCTCAGGTTTGGCCGTATTCATAATAAGTATAAACCTAACCTAACAACTCCTTAATAAGTACTCAAATAGATAAATCACGAACTCTTGAGGATAATTATGAATCACAAACAGCACAATTCAACATTTTTAAGTGTTTGTCTTGACAAATAATAGTAAAAAACTCAATGCAACAAACATAACTGTCAACACTATTTAGCAGACACTTTATGTGAAGACAGAAACTCCATGTTGCTAAACATTTAGGTTATTTAATATTTCTTCGGCACTAACGTTTAATTTTCACAACTTCTTTTCATTTCTGTCGGTGTTTGGCGCTTCAAATATAATTACCTGGTCGATGCATTTTTGAGGTAAATGTATTTGTTTTCGTCTCGGATGCTTCGTATTGGATTCCATCCGAGTAGTGGTATTGGTACAGAACCATCAACTGGATATCAAGTCCTCGGTATAATTAACAAATCCATGATTTACACTTATGCAAAACAGTACACTTTTATACACTCATTATAGTATATACAACAAAATGCAACCCAATGGCGACGTTCTAAACAGACAGTTGATGGGAGGCAAACTCCACTTAACCAATTCTTCTTATTCTAGTTCGTTTCGGCAATATTTCTAATAGATGACTGCACTGCAACAATTCGAGCGGGAATTTTGAATTAGAGCGTCGCTCTCAGATTTATTAAAATATGGCTATAACTCTCGCGAAAATTATTTAAACAGTTTTTGTAGAGTAAATCGATAACCTACACCATGAAAAAATTTATCACAAATAAACGATTAACGGTATTTGCTACTGATAAAGAAATTGCTGCTGCAGAACAAAAGCATTTTTTTAAAACAAGCACATGACATATATTCGTTTGAAACTAGTCATTGCAAAAACGTAAATCAGATGTTTGTTACGAAACAATCGACGGCTATTTCGAACAGGCAATTTTTTATTAAAAAAATTAAAAACTACAGTCAACTGTTTATCATTGTACATAAATTATGAATCTAGCAAACAAACCCTGTAAAACAGGATAGATGTTCTCCCTTGCTGAGTTATAAAAGCGTACATATGTAAAGTGTGTTTGAGGTTATGTTATTTCCCACAGTATTTTTACGTTTTGTTTGCTAAATTCGACCTTTTTAGAACTAACAAATACAGGTGATTAAATTGACGTTGTCGCAGATTATTAATATTTATTAAAAACCTGTTGTTTGCGCACTGCGTCCCTCATTTAAATAACAAAATGGCGAAAGTCAGTAGCGGGGGTATTGGGTGGTGGATGCAGAATAGAACAAATAAAAAAATAAGCAACTGTAGCAGAAAGTTGGTTAAATGAGAGAAAGTAGTTTATGTAAAGTCGGCTGAAGTTTGTTACAATTATAGTTGCAAAAAGAAAGATTTGTACGTTAAAAACCGGCAAGAAAATATGATAACTTATGTGTAACAATACAATTTTTAACACGTGCACACATAAAATGCTAATGCTCTAATAATTATTTAATATTGGTACGTATTATTGGTATCTAGTTTGTACTTTAATCAAAATATAATAAATTTCTTATTTTTGTGAACATTTTTCTTTCAATTTTTACAGGTTTTTATTAAAATCAATCACTTAATTTTAGATTTATATAATTCTAAAAGTGGTGGCGCCATCTGTTTGCAATAAATAGATTTACAGAAAACAAATGGGCCAGGAACATTTGCCAATAAAAAATGTTAATTCCGAAGTTATCTTCATATGAGTACATGTATAAGTAAAAACGATGTGGAATCGACTACATTGGACCACATTAACTTGAGTAAACATGAGGTGACATTTAATTTAACATGCAAGTAACATGTAGATCAGGGGTGCTTAAACGGTCGATCGCGTAAATAGTTTAAAGCGCACTTACGTTACGAATTGCTTAGAACACGCAGTAACTTTCGACTCAAATATCTAAACTTTGTATTTTTTCCGTACCTAGTCGATCGCTTACCGTCTAATGCTTTTATGGTAGATCGCCGATAGCATAAGTCTGAGCACCCCTGATGTAGATGATCACATGATTTTTGCAGGCAGTAACTTAAAATACATTTTAAAAAATGAAGCTTTCATAAGTATTTCATGGTGCTACTGAAAAGGCACATGCAGTTAAGGAAATGATTTAATCTCGAGCAGTAATACTCTTGGGGGCTTCACAAACCGTCCATGCAGAATTTTAACGTAGTAATGACTCGAAATTTTTCCTAAGGAGCGTATGGAGCAATAACAAATGTATATACCAGAAGAACAGGCCTGGTCAACAACGACAATATATTTTAATAGTTAAAAAGGTAATCTGGATATTTAAGTTTTATACATAGGCTAATCATTTTAATTAATTTCAGGTAATTGGCATATAAAACTAAGTAATAAGTGAATAAAATGAAATAAATAAAGTGAAATATAATATCGATGTAGAATAAAGAGCCATAAATATGATTACATTTTAAGGAATTATTATTTTAATAAAGCATTTATGTATTAGTGAACCATATTTTATAATACCACATAAGGTTTACAAATTTTAATGTTGGCCTTCTTTTTTAATAAGTAGTTACGTGGGTTATTCCATAATAGTACGCCATTTGGGTTGCATAATTACAAGGCGTAACCTACCCCACTAAACTAATTTGAAATTATAATGACTCCGAAGACTACCACGTAGTGGGTCCTTCCCGGGAGTGAAATCCCAGGAAATTAGTTGCTTTTTATAATCCCGACTCCCGGGATTCACGTTTTAAGTCACGGGACGAGACTATAAAGCGACATCGACAGAATCAGAACGCGTTTTTTCAATTTCTGGCAATATCGCCACAACAAAACGCGTTGGTCTATCTGATCATTCTGTTGATGTTCTGTGTTTTTTAAAAATTAGCAAGACGTATAAATTAAATATTTATTTCCCGTTTTTTTACTTGATTAAAAAAATGAATTTATTTTTGCTTAATTTTTTCTTTAAAAAAAATGATGTTTTTTGTTTCTTTTTTCAATTTTTTAAATAATGAAATAATAAATATGTTTTTGTTTTCTACTAAGTTTTATTTTCTTTCAATAAAAATAATTGAATTGCTCTATAATATCAAAGGTTTAATATTAAGATAAAATTTCCCGGGATTGAAAAAATCTTCGGGAACAGCACCTACTACTCCCACGGTCAGTGTCAGTGTTCACAGAACGTCTTCCGAGTTAAAACCGTGTCATTGTTGAGATAAGAACTCAACGTTCCGCCCACTTTTTTAAGGGGCTTGTTTAGGAGGAAAAGGGGAACACGCTAACTCAACATATCAATCATGCCAGAGGCGAACCTCTTTTAGCAAGAGACCGTTCCCTTCTTTCTCTTGCTAAAAAAGTTTCGTCTCTGACGTGGTTGATACATTGAGTTACCGTGCTCCCCTTTTTCTCCTGAAGAAGCCCCTTAAAAAAGTGGGCGAAACATTGAGTTCTTCTGTTTCAACAATGACACGGTTTCAACCCGGAAGACGTTCTGTTAGTTTGAAAATTGAATGCAACCCGCAGTACGACAGAGTGGGAGTGCACGTAATACTGAAATATACAAAGTGAAGCAAGAGCCTGTTTGGCCAGAACTTGGATGGGTGACCGCTCGGTGTGCAGCCCCTTCGACACTGTAAACGTATAAGATGGTAAAAGAAAGAAAGAAAAGAAAATTGAATACTCTCCTTACGACTTTTATTTTAATTACACTATACTTTTGGTTTATAGATACGCCGTGATAAAATCATTTATAATAAATTATTTTAAAGAAAT
Organism: Melanotus villosus; assembly: GCA_963082815.1. Taxonomy (NCBI): domain Eukaryota; kingdom Metazoa; phylum Arthropoda; class Insecta; order Coleoptera; family Elateridae; genus Melanotus; species Melanotus villosus. The sequence continues at coordinate 40,575,808 of OY720427.1, forward strand.
TTAACTGTACTGTACTGTATTTCGTTCATTTACAGTAGAAAAGATTATTGTTCGTAACGATAAAAGATGCTTAGAATATTTTATAGCCAATGGGTTTTTATAATCAAATAATTGGCAGTGGCTTTTTTTCAAAGTTAAAATTGAGCTTAAAATTTACGTTTAATACTTTATATATTTTAAAATGTTTTTGTACTTACCTGCTTGAAACACATTAAATTCACAAACATGGATTAATATGTCGCACAAATATTAACTGAATATAAAAAAAAAGCAAGAAGATTGCGAAGTGGTTAAATGGTAGGAAATTAACAATATTGACTTAGAGTTTTCATACTTTATTGTATTGAGTTTTGTCAACATGGAAAAGTACAAATATTGCATTACACCGACTTCTAGCCTGGAGTACACAATTACATTGTGTGTAATATTAGTATTTTTGTCTGCTGCCCATTGCTGCACGCAACGCAGCGCAACGCAAAAAGCGTTGCCCGCTTATTTATAATAATAAACACGTTGTATTTGCCAGTGTCCAGTGCCAGTGTATGAAGATTTCCCGATAAATCCAACAATCGCTTGCTGTTTTTAATAAAGCCGTCGCAAAAACGAAATATCCAAATGGTGTCTAACCGGAACAACCCAATCAAACGTAACACTGCACCGAGACAATCTATGTATATAATTCCAAATTTCTACTGCGTACTCAACTAATAGTCAAATCTAATATGATTACCGATACAATAAATAGGTATATTACAAATAACCATCAAATGACAATAATATACACACAAATGCAGCATGTGACACTGGACAATAAGCAAGAAAAGACAATTAACAGATGATTCGATCATTTAAACTAAAAGGAGTTGGAAAGAGAGATCAGAGTCAGTTCAGTTTGATTGGTGGAGGAGGATGGGATGTGCACCATGTCTGGTCGGGTCGGTCTGCTGATATGTCGCTTCACCTTCCGTTTTAGCCCCGGCTCGTAACACATGTAGCGGCGCATCTCACCTGCGGTTCGAGAAGGGAGGCGGAGGACCAACCCGATAGATTGGTTTCAGATAGGTCCTCCACCGAAAGGTGCAGAGATCGTCAAACCTCGTCTCTTATCCTAAAGCTAACGTTACATTGTAATAAGAACTTTCTTATAATAAGTTATTGCATGAATTACAGTTTATGAGGTACTGTACTTCCTAATATATAACCTCTGTACATATAACTTTTGCACTCGTTTTATATAATAATAACCACCATTTTTATCAAAACAGATAGAATATAGGTATGAGTATATATCATCAATGGTTTCTTAATAATGGAATGTTTCTTGTCACAACAATATTTGAGCTATAGCCCTGCGTAGCGCCGGGCGGGACCGGGCAAGCCCGCGTCCAGGGCGAGCGTCTCAGCGGCAAATTTGATGGCCGCTGGGGCGCCCGCCCGTAACACAACAGCTACACACGTAGAGAAAGTAACCAATAAGAATATGTACTATCTTACACTTATGCTAGAGATCTACACAACACACAAAGAGATAATAACTCTTATAGATAGTGATACGTAATTCATAATAATTCATAATAGATAATCATTATACAAGTTTAAAAAAGTTAAGCGGTATATAATAGCAAATGGCTAGTCAAATAGAAGCTAAGAATGGTAAACAAGCAATGTTGACAGACATATATAACATTATCATTTGCAATAAGATCGTTGTTCTGTATATGGAATTAGTCTACGCGAGTTTCGATTTAGGCCAGAGAATAACCGATAGCATCACCTAATGTTGCCTAGTTTGTGCTCGGGAACACCTAACTGATTGTACATCGACCCGTATTCGCGCTCGTGTCCTGCACGGCTCTCGGTCCCAGCCGGGGTGCTCCAACAGAAGGGTCAGGGTGCAGGGCCGTGCGGGCCCCCCGCGACTAGGCCCTTGCACGTGGCTATCACAGGCGGGGGGCGGGATATAGAAGTTGTCGGTAGCGGGTCTGGTGCGAGAACTGTTCGTTGCCTTGCACACATCCGTTACCGGTTCTTGTTGTTACTTTAGCGCTATAAACTTATCAAAAAAAACGGTTGCCTTTCAATTGTACTTCTTTCTAGTGCGATCAAATTTATATTATGTAGGGAATTTCTATTTACATGTCCGTATATATTCTGCGCCACCAGGCGGTTATGTGCGTTTCGCTTTTTAACCAAACTGAATGCGACTGCACTTCCGAGTGCAATCTTTTCTTCTTGAATTAATAGCATAAAAATATGTGTGTTTTTAAATTCTTATTATCGGCTTTCAAGGTACGAGTGTTTTATAAAAATAAAGTGATTTTTGAGTGGAAGTGGTTGGTTAGTCGATAGGTGGTTAGAGACTGCGCGCCTTAATTACCTAAGTCGGGCTCGGCGCTGTGCTCTGCATATGCATGGACGTCAGCGAACACTACACGAGACAACACAACTATTAAATGGGAAACAAATAAAATATTAAAACAAAAATATAAAGAAGAAAGTAAGTTTAATTTAAATTACTTATGTATCCAGGAAAAAACAAAGTCTAATTAATGATAAAACAAAAAATACTAAAACTATTAACTAAAGCTAAAAGAAGTCGAGAAGTCAATTAATTGAGGTTTCGCGTCCTATACAAATAATAATAAAAAGAAAAAGAAAAAAAAATCATAATTCTTTACTCAGTTGTGGTCTCGCTAAAGCATTGCCGTTACGCTATATGATGGCATTTTAAGCAAAACCACTGCAATACAATCGTCAGAAAGCTTTAAGGATAAAGGCGTTAGAAAATGGTAATAAGTAATAGTGTAACTGAACATTAAACAAACACAACACACAAATTGAGATTCTAGCGACTTACAAAGTAGCGAAATGCCAGGGTATGCGATTGCGCGTCATCTCTCGTCAATATAATCAAAGCCCAAACATCCGCTATCTTGCAAACCGCACTTAACACAAATACACAGCAACGCCACGAAACAAACATACAATCAGACTGCTACGCTTCTCATCTGTTCTACAGCGTCGGCGTTGCGTATGCGACTAGTTCATTTAAATATATAAATACACAAAACACTACATATAGAATAAATACATCGCAAATAATCACTAAATTCAACTCATGAATTACATATGAAAAATAAATTATCCTATAAATATATACTATGTGACGATCTTTGGGCTATTTCCCAACAATTTCAAAACTGCAATGGCACGAAAATAATACAATAATTAATTAATTAATTCTGATCGTAAAGTATGGTGCTATAGGAAAAACCTGAATGCACTTGTTTGACTAGTTTCGTATTTTTATAAGTACTAATTAATTATTTACTGAGGACTAGGTCCTCCATAACGGCTGCAACTCTATGCCATGCTATAGTTGTACAATTTCATTTAAATCTCGCACGTTAGGTGCGAGTAATTAATAGCAATAATAAATAATAATAATACAGTTAAGGAACCGTAGCATGTATAGAGTTAACGGGCCGTTCGAGTCACGGTGTCATATCACCGCTCTATGTAGTTTTGCTCTTATTGGTCTTGAAGCTGACCTGCAATACGCGATTGCCGAGTGTGTAACCGTTCAACGATTGAATAGCCACCACGGCTTCGTCATAGTTGGTCATGGTGACAAAACCGAAGCCCTTGCATTTGTTAGTCTGCAGGTCACGAATTACTTTTACGCTCTGTACGGCACCGAAAGGTCCAAACAGCTGCCACAATACGTTTTCTTCTGTTTCGGGTGCCAAATTATAAACAAATATGCACCATCCTGAACCATTCATAGCATTTCCTGGCAGCATAGAATTGGCCAACAGGTCTCCAGCCAGCGGAGAATACCTAAACAGACGTTATTCAATGTTACGACATACAAAAAATCGATTTACTTTAAATATTTTACGGGTTTTGAGGGTCACATATACATTATTTATTCTTTTATAAATTGTTAATAAATACATTTACGGATAAATACTGCAGAAAAGAATGTTACAACAGAAACATTTAAAACATCTTGTTGTTAACCAAGTAAGATCTATCAATTATCGAGTGAAAATAACTGAAGTTAACATACCTGAACCGGCCAGTAGGATGATGAATCGGACCAGCGAAGCGGCGTGTGGCTTGGGGCGTAAGATAAGCTGCCAGTGGTGGGATGGCCTTGTTATTGTTGCTGGGATTATTTGCAAATTTAACGGTAATGGGTTCTGTAGATCCTTTGGGGATTGTACCATTCAGTTCTTGGATCGCTCGCTCTGCTTCCATGCGCTGATCGAATCTTATAAATCCAACGCCTTTCGACAGGCCTGGGATCAAAGAATGAGAGATCTAACTTTTCTGTTTAGCTCTCTATCTAATTACCGGGTATCTAACTTTTTAGCTAAACTTACTTCAGGTTTATCACATGGACGAAAAGGCCGTTTAAGAATCGACAGAAATGCAATAGCACACTAATGTCATTGTTTTTAGAGCTAAATGCAAATGCTCCAAAAGCAGCAATAGCACATCATGTCTACACAGTATTACACAAATACAGATATATCAATGCTACCGTGAGTAGAATCGTTACCTAAAATAGGTAAAGGATCCATGCACCATAGCCAGCTACACAGTATCTTTATTGGGGGATTCATAAAGCATATTCGTAAACAGCCTTTCGTTGGGATATTAGTATAAGGAAGCAGCTATATTTATTTTGTTAGTGTGTCTAATTAATATGATGAAAAGATCGACATCATTTACGCTAACGTCAAAATTGAAGATACGAATTTAATATTTCTAGTTTAAAATGTAGAATCTTCTATGAATCTTTAATAATCGACAGATTTTTACATTTAATATTTTAACAGCGAAGGCAGTCAGTTATATCCTACCTCCTATTTATATTAAATAAAAGTGCTAAAACCGTAACAAGTTTTATCACAATACTTAGGTATTTGACTAACTTTAATTCTGACGAAGCGTGTGTATGTATAAATAACTGCTACCCTGAACGTCCACAGAAGGAGGATAATAATTCTTAAATGTACTGTATATTTAAGCTGCAAAAGAACCGATTCAATTAAATATTTTGCTTTGATCGCATGTCTACTATCAACAAAAAGAGGTCTGCAGACACTCAAGTGAGCAAATATAAATTATTTGTGTATGTGTTCTGTTGTACACCGAGTGTAATAATCTGAATGTACTAGCACTTTGTTTATAAAACTGGACAAAACAAATAAATAAAAATAACCTATTCAGCATGCTACGGTTGATAACAAATCAAAATTAAAACAAAAACACAAAAAGCAAGTGCACGGTAAAATTGACAAACTATAATCGAGAACAAAAAGGAACTTTCGTCATTTGCAACTGGGGGGGATATGTATTCATACATTTATTATTCTGTTTCTTTAGAGGGAACAAATTACTGAAAACGCGATAAAAATTAAGTTATACATAACAATTTTGCTTGCGTGCAATTAATTCTTCGATTATAGATTAACTTTTTCAAACAGTGAAAATCGTAAAATTTGCCAAAACAGAACAAACAAACCGCAGGCGGATGATTTTTGTAGGTGTTGTACAGTGGGGTGTAAAGATAGTGAAGGGATGGTACGTACCAGGCACATTCTCTCCGGCCCCCGTGACAAACTGACGTACTAAGAAAGAGAAGAGAATAAAACGCAAAATATAAGTACAATAAGACAAATTAATTCATAAAAATTGATATATTGTGGTGGCCAGGTGTTTTCCACCGTGGATGACCACAAATTTAAATTATACTTACAGTAACTTTGAATTAAAAATTAAAATATATTAATAATAATTAACTCAAAGCTACATCGAATAAAACAATAAAAACAACAAAATAATCTTTACTGACTTTAAAGCAAAAGTATGTTGCTGTATTCTGTATGTATGTCTGTGACAGTGGCACTAATTTTGCATTCCTAAAGTAGCAGCAGCTGTGGACTCGCTGTTTTCTTTTTCAAAACTTTATTTATTTTTTCTGTCTAATACTACGTTAATTTAGAGTTCGTTTAATGTAATTATTTTAAGCAAAGGCATTCACCCATACATCCAAAATTAAAAAAAGGGGTTTTTTAGTAACCATACAAAACTATGTGATTGATTAAAATCAATACATAAAAGTTACAATACGGTTGTTAGAACAGGCCAGAATTTTACCTTTATAAAATATCTAAGTAACATTTGATAACTCTATAGAATTCTACAACTGTTCAACTCAGTGTGTGTAGCTGCCACAGAACTAATAAAAAAAATTTATACGGTACGTGAAATATATTGTTGTAGCTAAGAGTTACATATCCACAAAGATTACAACTTTCTTTAAGGCTAGAGCATTGATATCAGCTTTTATAACAAACATATTAGTTATAATAAAGCACAGCGGTAAGTGCATGTTAGAAACTGTAAAACCCTCCTTGGTAGCAGTTTATTAATATTCAAATTTACATGCAGCGGTTAAGCATTTCTGCTTTTTAATTGTCTCATGAGGACGGACGAGTTATTTAACGGAATTTGATTTTATTAAACTTTTTTTATGCGATTTCACTGCCAGAACATGAAGCTCAGATGGGTATTACTTTGTAATATACCTAGGTTGCCATTCGAGTTGAAGTTTACGGTGACGAGTAAAACTTGCATCCCTGTAAGTTTAGGCTCATGCTATCTGTGTTTAGTGCTTAAATACCACTAGCTGGTGTTAATGTTTCATTTCGGGACATGTTATTTGACTCTGACTACAGAGATTAAATCGTTATTTAATGTTAACCTTTTTGTTATATCGATTATTTCTTGTTACTGTAAATTTTTAATTAGTTGGATAATTGACTGAAACCAAAAGAAATTAAAAAAAAAATTATTAATGTTAGGTAGCTGGCTTCAATTGGAGAAGCACCTATGATTTTAATCTACATCCAGTTTTTATAAGTCGAGCAACTATTTTTTATTTACAAGGTGCTTAACACCACAACAGCAGTAAACTCATCGAAGTGTTTGTTTAGTAGGTTATTTTCTACCTGCAATCACTTTAACTTGGTTAAGTTCAGTCATATTTCGCTTACTTTGAAAAACAGTTTACACGGTCGTTTTTACACTTTACACCTTAAAATGCACTCAGAAATTACACATATATAAAGTACCTGTTATCATGTTGCAACAAAAAGGTTAATATCGCCTCTTTACACAGGCAGTGATTTCAAGAAGACTCACATAAGAATCTACAAATGTGAATGATATATGTATGGATGTAATACCTCACCTGCTTAGATTACGGAAAATCTTTCTGTTTGTCACTTATTTACATAAAAACATATAGCTGGGGCAGTTTAATAATTGCTGATAAAAATGCAAATTACAGCAAAATCATATATTACATTGGTCCAACGAAGTTAGTTGGCGAGTCACTGTGATAATAAAATTTAGTGTAATTTAACTTTGATACTCTGTAAATATTTAGTATTTATGCGAGGAAAAATCTATGTTAAATAAATTTTTAAAAAATGCGAACTAGAGTCCACGAGCCTTTGCAGCAAAATTCACACATGCGACTTTGATAATGTTACTTGGTTACATTTCAAAGACAATACTTTTGTATACCTTATTTCACACCTTTAAATTTACATCTTGAAATAAGGTATAAGAATTATCTTATATCTAAGTAATTTTGTAGCTTACCAGTAATGTTGTCGCAAAGTATGCGTGAAGTGATAATACGTCCATAGGGGCTGAATAAAGCTTCCAAATCTTGTTGGGTCATATTCTTTGGCAAACCAGAAACATACAAGTTGGCGCCCTTGATTGCTTCAGAGCTAGGTCTGGCATAGGAAACCTGTAAAAGAATATATCAGTTGTAGTGGTATCTTCGACGACTTGTTCAAGTTTGGAACTCATTTATATTACATATAATGTCACAGTAATAAATTAAAGCTTTTCCAAAGCAGTTTTCCATTTCAAAACAAATGGATGTAAGCAATTTAAATAAATCGTTGTTACTTTGCCAAGTATTCGGGTCAAGCTATTGAAAGCATTTGTAGGGAAGATTAATGTGTATGACTTTACCCTTAAATTCTTTAAGAAAATTAGTTTGACCTTTTAAACGTAAGTTTATATGTTAGTGCAAAAAGAAGTAAAAAAAAACTAGGACTAGTGTGAGTAATCTGAACAATTCAAAAATACCTTGATGGTTTTGTTCTGCAATCTGAGTCCATTTAATGTATTGATAGCTTTTTCTGCATCCTCGGGTCGATGGTAGTTGACAAAACCGTATCCCAAACTTTGCCCTGTAACCAATGGACTACTGAAAACTCCGTCTGGCACTGCAGGCAACAGAAATTGCGAAAAACAACTATTAATAAAAAATCAAGACGGTTAACTTGTGAGATTCTAAGTTAACCAACTTAAAAAATATAGAAAAACTGCAGGTACACTTTTCGCAATCTATGTTACTACTGAATATTAATATAAATATATCGAACATTTGTACACTTAACGATACTTGTTTAGTTTATAAATATAAAAACGGCATGCTTCTCTTGTGTGATTAATAGGAATCGGACACTTTTGTTAGATATTATATCGAACACTTATACGCTTAACGATACTTATTTAGCTTATAAATATAAAAACAGCATGCTTCTCTTGTGTGTTTAACAAGAATCGGACAGTTTTGTTCGATATTAAGTTTATAGTGCTTAATTGAATTACCACCTGAAGCTCGTAAGTCCTGTATACCAAAATTTTATTAGTTTTGAGGTGAACAATAGTATATTTACAGCAGTCAGATTCAGTTACGTTAAAATGTTGTTGGCAAATTCGAATTTTAAAATTAAAACTAAGGTGCTGACCCCTAACAGCACTGACAATCCATCTCAGCTAACTCGATTCACACCTGGTAGTTTTTGAAAGTCGGCCATGACTGAGATTTGAATCTGTGTTTTCACCGTGACAAAGCAGACATTTACCCATTAGTCCACCAAACGGACTATTTAGTGATTACTTAAGTACAACGTATGTTTATTATCATGTGTAAACCCACAAGTTATTATTATTGTATACATTTTTCGCTTACTAAGTTCTAAATCTCGTAATACGAAGCAACTTTTGCTTCCCCCAAGGGGTTTAAGGTATAACTCTTACAGCATTTGCAATTATCATCGTATTATTTATAAGAACCTCACATCCAAGTGTACAATAAATAAAAAACAGCCCTTTTGTAAAATAAATAATATGTTATAATAGTTTCTAGGTTTCTACCGATATTATTCCAAACATCCTTTATATTCGAACAGTTACGCTTATGTATTTCCAGTTAGTTGTATTTAATTTTGTAATGTTTTATACATACATACTTTAAAATTACTAGTTCGTAATGTTCCTTTTGTGAATTATTCATATCTAATAATTATGCCTTACAAATAGCAAATAAAAACACAAAGATTGTCGTAACAATATCGTGATTCAATTAAACTTCCTCGATAATTTATAACATGTCAAAACTTAAAATCATCAACATGTATTCACAACAAATGATTGATATGTATTCCAGTCTTATTATTTCCTGTTACAGTAAATTTAAGAATATGTTGCAATGTTTTTCAATATTCAGATTAAGATTAAGGGCATAGAATATGCATTTAGTATCGATAATAATAGTTATTGATAATGAACAGACATAAATCTGTAGGTAAATACGAAGGAAAATTTATAATTGTAAAATATTGACAATTTCCTTGTCGTTTGGCCTCTTCCATATGTACATTTTTATCAGTTTATTAACTAATTTAACTAAGAATTATTTAGTAAATCTGAGTATTTTCAGTTACCTTTGTACGAAACTGTTAATTAAATTAACGCAGTTTAAAACGAAAACTTAGTTACTACAGGGGTAAAAGGCAAGGATTTTGGATGCCTAAATGCTAAATGTATTTTTAATGTAGTTAAACAGTTTCCTCATTTTGTCACACAGTGTGATTTGAAATGATTGAAGGGCAATTTGAATACAGCGCCGCAGTTTTTAGTGTATTTCATATTATGAATTTGCCTAATTTGGTAACTTTTGCTGTCAAATAACAGTGGCGTGCAGAAACCTTCAACAAAGTTAGCGAGTTGCTCTTTGACCCGTTTTCATATTGTGTTTATCTTGTCTTCTAACACAATATAAAAATTATTAATATAATATTAACCATCCCTATCCGAGACGCCATTGATAGAGCACGTCAAACAGATTGCTTATTATTAACATAAGAGTAAATTAGTATGGCGTCAAATCAAATTATCCTCACGTATGTTTTAACAGTTCGTTATGAATGTAATTTCCTATCTTGGTCGTAAAAGTTATATTTTATTAGCAGTGATTTTTTTAAATTTTATTTGGTTTAAACCAATTTATAATTATTTTTATCCTTAAAGTTGCTTAGGGCTAATATAAAATATTCGTAAGATTAACGAAGTCTTAAATCGTCATTTATTTATCACATTTTACAAAATAAACCATTCAACTATTAAATTTGTTGAATTTGTCGAATAGGTTTTCCTACGTTAAGAACAAGGCCAGACTATAAAAATCGATTTTGTATGTCTACTGTTAATCACCCACATGAAATATCGGAAGGTACTCATTACTCTTTCGTTTTTATACTGACTAACTAAAATAAACAAAACTGGCGATCTTTCTACTGAAAACATGCCATGCCGTTTTAACCCCAAACTGTATGGCTAAAAGTTAAGTTAAGCCAGTTGTTCTTTCCTAACACAATGAATTAATAATTTGTAATTTTAAATAGTAATACGTTTCAAAGTTAATTTACATGTTTAATAATTCAAAAGGGCGATGTAAATTTTGATTTATTTTTAAACAAGTTGTGCCAACTTTTATGGTTTTAAGGGACTAAAATAAGCAACTTAAGATAAAATCCCAACTCATTGTTAAATGAAGAAAATATCAAGACAACCTGGGTAGCTCAGTCAGGTAAGTGCCTACTAACTAGCCGGCTGACACGACACGGGTTCGATTCCAGCGGTGGCCATAGTATTATGTAGCCGATTTGGGCCGAATTCATTAGTTAATGCTTAGATTTAACACGTAACAGTGCCACAAAGATATAGAAAAACAGTTGATCTCTGGGCCCATAGCAGAACCACAACTTTCAGTCCGAGCGAGACCACACAGGCCAAATACATTTTACAGTGGTTTAGGACACCTATTTTACTATAAGCAAAGCACTGATATAACAGACCAACGTGGTCCCAGACGGCAAATTATGAAAGTTTGTGTTGCGAGACACGAGTAGTCTCACTGGGCCAAAATATCATAAATACTGACGATACCGCATTGATCTCGGATGGAACTTTTGGATAATAAAAAAAAATCTGCTTCAATGTTATACATAATAACCCCTCGATAAAAATATTATTACTGTTTATTGCCTTATCATTACAAAAATATTAGTGTTTTATAAGTAAGATTTTAGTTAAGATGTTTTACTAAAATTTAGCAACAAAATCTGATTGTTGTTTAAATTATGCTGTTGCTCTGGTTAGATAAAAAAGCATAATTAATAAAGGGGATTGATGTTCAATCAGGCTAAAAATTCTGAAAATTTAAAGTAAAAGGTTTTGTTTGCACCACAAACTAAGTAGAATAAACAAGTAAAATCCATGTATAAACACAGAATGTGGGAGTTCATTGCTGTTGTTGAAACAACACATTATCACGAATTAATTTTAATCTACTTCCATAACAGGAAGGAACAAAAAAGCATAAAGAACTGAGAAAAATGATTAGTGCAGATTTCCTACTCCTAATAAGGATGTAAACAAATTCTAGATTAAATCCTTGACAATGTTTTGTATTTATTAAGTATGTACATAAAATACCAAATAAATAAACAGATGCATGGCGCCAATGGTTCTAGTTTTCCAGCTCCTGTTTTATTTCAGGAATATAAAAAGAATAGCCAGATCATTTTACTGGCTAATATATACATTTGTATAATGTAAATCTTGATGATTGCAAGTTTTATAAAAATACAAGTACCATAAATTTTTGTGTACGTGTAGAAGCGAAGTTTATAATCGAGAAAGATACAAACAGCACAGCAAAATCACACATATTATTTATATATCTTGGCCCCTTTTCAAGTGGTCTTAAAAGTAGGATTTGAAACAGAATCGGCTTTAATATTTTTTGGAACTCGATTATTCCACGCACTTTTTCATTATTATATTTTATAAGTAAATTCATTATAATTTAATGATGAAAAAATTACTTCAGAAACTACTAGTACCATATAAACTCAAATTTATTAGTGTTTTGTTTTGCCACATAAGTTGATGAATTAATCCAGCTTGCTCATCTTTTAGCTTGCGATTTATGGGCTAATTTCAGTTTACTGAAAAATACTCGTAGAGGGCATCCTTACAGCAAATAAATTAGGTTTAATGTTTTTACATTTTGTATATCAAAATTGTACGTGAAAATGGGGCGTCTGTCCTTGGCATAATTGATTCTATTTCGAAATCTTGAAGTCCTTAAAAAATAATAAGCGATGACAAAGCTCGAATGTACAAATTTCATCACTCATTGTTTGGTACTTCTGTTTAAAACCCAGTTTATTTTTTATTTAGGAGAGGCCACACAAGTGGATCCGACTAAAAACAAACGGCGGGGCATTTTGATCATTCGCCGAGGTATTTTATTAATCAAATGGGAAGGGACAAACAACATTTGATATTCCCTCTTCATGTGTTTTGTACACGCGTGTTATGTACGTGTGAGTCATATTCGTGTGCACAGGAAATGTGACATAATTAGAGTAACACTGTGCAAAGAGGATAGCTACTCTATTTTAATAAATAAATAACGCCGGGATTTCTCTTTTATCAACTTAACGTGATTGAGCTTTAAGCTCCTGATTATGTACAACCGTCGATTCAAAAGTAAATTAAAAAACAGATATGACCGTGCGGGGAAAGATGAATGCCTGGCATGTTATTAACCAGTTACATTTCCTTCTCTGTACACCCACATCGTTGTGAGTAGGGCACGCCGTACTCAAAACAAAGTTCCCAATTTAATCGTGATACAGGAAGCGACAGCTGCCAGTGGCGTACAACTGTGGGGAGATTTTTATTTTATCACAGAACCAAAAGCTTCAAGACAGCAACAATTGAGAAATAATTATTTTTTTATGAATTTCGAATTTAAAATTTTGAAAAGAGCTTTATTTTTGAAAACTGATATCATTCAGGACAATTTCACGAATTTTCAGTTTTCTCCTTACTGTGATTTATTACTTAAATCATTAACGCTGCCCTGAAAGCCACTGAATTCATCAAATAAAAATAAAACCAAAATTTTAATCCTTGGCCAATTACAAAGGGCATGTTTTTTCTCTGGCCCAAATTATTGAGTTTTGGGACAGAGAACACTCCAAACCTTATCTTCAACTGTAATCAGTAAGATTTTACATACAACTTAATTTTTTTGCCACACTTTTACCAACTTAACCTAATTATTTGGCCAATTTTCTAAGTTTGAAGAAAGAATGAAATAAGGAATATGTCATTCAAAAAATTTCTGAAAATGGCGCTACTGCTTAAAGTTTATTTGATAGAAAGCCTGATCTAAACAGCTGCATAGGTGAGGGTGAATTCTGTGCATGCTGTTTTTACAGACCACGTTGTTTTGGATTTTTATGATTTCTTCTGAAATTTTGAGTTGGTTTTTGTCCTTAGATAAGATCGAAAATTACACAGAATTTTGGGCTTTTTTAAATTCTTCTATTGTTGCCTTTTTAAGTTTAATTAGTTAAATTATTATTTTTTTTTTGTAATTCTTAAACACAATTAAAGAAGACCTTCAGTTTAATTTTGCATTGTTCTGATCAAAACTTGAATTTTTAGAATAAAACGCTTTCTATCTGAGTCTCGAAACAGCAACTCTTTTGACCCCTTTTCAAAAACGTTTGAAGCCACAACCAATTGAGTTTATTTTTACAATTCTTAGATGCGATTAAAGAAGGCCTTCAGTTTTAGTTTGCATTATTTCTGATCAAAATTTAATTTTTGGGACAAAAGATTTTGATTGTTACTTGGAACCTTTTTCAAAACTATTTAAAGCTACTAACAATTGAGTTGGTTCTCAGTTTTTTTGTAATTCTTAAGTGCAATTAAAGGCTCTCAGTTTTAATTAGCCTTATTTCTGATCAAAACTTTGAATTTTTGAAATAAAACGCTGTCGATTTGAGTCTCAAAACTGCAACCCTTTTGGGACTTTTTCAAAATAGTTTCAAGCCACAAAGGGCTCTCACACGTGTTTTGTAATTTTTAAACGTAATTAAAAGCTTTCAGTGGTAATGCAAATTGCATTATTGCTGATCAAAAATTTAATTTTTTGAACAAAAAGCAACCCTTTTGGGCCTTTTTCAAAACCGTTTTAAAGTCACAAACAATTCAGTACTGACCCTCGGTCTTTTGTTTTGTTTGCAATTCTTAAATGCACGTAAGAGCATTCAGTTTTAATTTGCATTATTCTTCATCAAAATATGTATTAATCTTTGGAACAAAAAGCTGTCAATTTGAGTCCCAAAACAGCAACTCTTTCGAGCCTTTTGTAAAAACTCGTTTTGTATTCTACTGTTTAAAGCCACAAAGGAATCTATTAACTCGAAATGAAGTTAATTGAGAAGGGAATTGAACAAGTAAGGTCATATTAAAATTTCCAACGTGGCAATTAAAATTTGCATTACAGTTGGGCCCCTCTTTTTATTCTTTATAATGTAATTTAGACTGAAACAAAGTTTTCTAATTCGTCTTTTACATTCTTGCACTTCAATTTTTCAGTTTTATATTCGAGTGTTTCTGATCAGAAATATAAAAATTTTGGGGCAGAAAGCTTTTGATTGCTAGTTTAAGTCTCGAAACAGCAACTATTTTGGGGCTCTTTCGAAAAATGGCTTGCTTGAAGCTAAAAAATAATCTGTACAATTAAAAAAATCCATGGTTTAGCTTTAGATAGACACCAAATTCCTCCATTTTTTTTTGTAATTCTTACATTTCGAGTAGAGAAGGCCTTAAACCTATTTTTTTAGTTTATAATTTGTTTGCTTCAATTTGGAAATTTTTGGAACTCTTTTAAGTCTCAAAATTGAAACGATCTTGAACCTCTTTGAAAACACTATTTTATTATTTGTTCCAAAGCAAAATATGCTTCGTGGAAAAATTGAGTTTCTGATCGATTCTGCTAAAAAAATTAAATAAAATTTAAACAAAATAATCATTAATTGACAATAACCGTAACGATTGAACAAATGGATATTTACCATTTTCGGTGGCCTACACCACGGTAATCATAATAATAAATATCTCTGCCTAAATTTGGAGATTTCCTAAAAGAATTAACATGTTAACTACAAACATATCCTTCATTTTCCTTTTGCCTAACATTTACTTTGTGAATCCTTTATAAAAGGTTGTCAATTGATAATGGCGTAATTAGCAACACCAATTAACTGTAAGTTTATGTTTGCGTAAATAGTGTCTCTGGTACAAGGTTATAAATTGCGTTACAAATTAGGTGTACAAGGCGTTGAATTTATTTAAAAAATAGTTTAATTATTTGAAACGTATGTGGGCCCCTTTATGTACAAAATGTGCCATCACGTGTATCCGCTTTAATCCTAAAACGCATAAAAATGGTACAATGTAATGTTGCTTTTAATTGTGCAGTCTTTAATAACACTAATTTCAGTGTTGGATATTTTCAAAAACAATCAAGGTGGCCCAACAAAATATATCCACCGTGATTCTTAGGTTTTTTTAAGACCGAACCGTTCTTAATATAATTTTTTACAGTTTCGATACAATTTAAATATTAATAGTAATAATAAATTCGCATGTGACGGTTAGCTGTTTTAATTTCAATTCAGCAGAATAAAAACAGTAAATAGGCACGACTTCCGTCGTGAATGTCAGAATGGAATAAACGTTTATCATAACAATTATTAAGTACCTCCTCTGCACACTTAACTAGATTAATATACAGGCATTATGCATTACGTAATAATGATGGGATAACACAAGCTCATTTCAATGAACCCTTATATAAGTTGTTAAAGTTGAGCGTACCTACTGAATTAACTCTAATTTATTTTACAGTACAATTTTGCTCTATATTTAAGTGGCTTCAAATATATTTGCTTTATGGGTTTCATACGGGACTGTGCGCTTTTCCAACTTCCAATCCGGTCAAGCAAATTAAGAAAATTCGGCTGACTCTTATTTTTTGTGTTCTTCCTTTACAGAGTGGGTTTGGGAAATTATTGTTTATTTTTAAACTTGAATTTAAGTTCGACCGGCAGTACGGCGCACGTAGTACTGCAATATAGTAAGTTTGGCAAAGACCTGCTTGGTTAGGCCTTGAATGGGTGACCATTCTGCGGTTCGGTGTATTCCGCCCCCTCGACACTAATAAGAGGGCAAAAGGAAAAGAAGCAGCATTTAAGTCAAAAAATAAAAATCTATCCAAGGTTTCAAGCTGATAATTTAAAACAGAAATCTATTAATTTTTACAGTTTTATTAAACACGTGAACCGTGGTATTTAGAGTATTTCAATGTAAAAAAGCAGGTGCATAATTCAGGTTTTTATTTTTTCTATGACTAAGCATCGGTATCGTTTTGTACTCGGAAAAAAATTTCTCCTTTGTTCTAAAATCTTTTTAGTTGCACTTTAATCTGCGGCATTATTAGCCTGCAGTTTGTACAAAAAGTTGTTTATACCGATTATATAAACAAAACAAGCTGGAAGTAGATTTTAAGTGCGTAACTGATGACTGTTGCAGGGAATAATTTTATTGAAACGACGATTGTTTTGTATTATAAAGATGGGCCTTTTTTATTAGGAAATTATTATTAACAGGAAGGCTTTAATTAAATTAATATTTAATAATTTGCTTTGACTCAGCAACAGAAATCCATAAATTCGTAGAAATTCTGCCTTTTGAGATTTTGCATGCTTGACTCTTTAGCCAATCAGACCACAAACTCATAATTGAGGAGGAACAATGTATATTAACTAATAGTTTTGTTTAAATAATTTTTACAATTTTTCTTTTGAAGATTTTAAGAAGATATAAAATCAAGTTCAAAATTTTGACAAAGGCTTTACTTATGCTCATGCTATAAATTAACTGTGTTAACAACAATTTGTTTTGTAGTAAATATTTCAGAGGTTTAAATAAATTAAAATCAAATTCCAAGGACTATTTGTAGTTGAAATACGGAAATTCATAGAAAATCGATATTATTAATTTTGGCAGGATGTCAAATGTATAAGTATTTATAAATAACTTTGCTATTTAAGTCGATATGTCTGTTTTATACGTAAAAGTTCTGTGAAAGTAGGCAACAAATAGAAATGTGTCCCTTAAAAGTTCTACCGATAAGTATTAACTCTATCAGCACAAGCTGTTTTTGTTATAAACCTTTTACAGTGTTTTAAGTATGTATTAAATGATTAATAAGTTGCGTGGTCGCAACATGACTTTGGTCTTTGCTATTGATAAAATGATTTTGACAATGGTACAACGCTGGGTATTTTCATAACAAACTCCTCTTTTTTGACGTCAGCTTATTACTTTATTTATAAGTGATTCAAAGTGTAACTAAAATATGTAGAAACGAATAATTTGTGGGCGATGATATTGACTTTTGTACCTTTACGACACCAAGAAAAGCATGCCCGTTTTGAATACAAAAAAATGTTAGCTCACCTGTGACTTTATCCCGAATTAATTTGCAACTTTCCACTTCCCCAATGCTGGAGAAAAGTGATCTGATTTCTTCTTGTGTCATAGTTTGTGGCAAATAGTTCACTATCAGGTTGGTTTTCGATTCTTCTTGTCCACCACCCTGTCCTCCACCACCGCCATTTTGTTGGCCCACAACCGAGCCATCAAGCCCGTTGGACATCATTGCTGGCGATTCGGTTGGAAGAATTTCTTTGGAATTAATACAGACTTTTCTAAGTACTAAAAGAGAATGTTATGCTTCAAGGTAGCTGTGTCAGCCAATATGGTACAATATCTTCAAATAGCGAAAGATGATATAGAGCCAAGGAACCAGGAGAGAGAAAATTAGTTGGGATTATTAAATTACAAATATCGCTGTTTTTGTTTTCGTCGTCGTCGTCTTCTTCTTCGTCTGCTGTTTTGTTATTATTCTAATTTTTCTTCTTCGTTTTTGGTCTTCGGGATCTTCGGTGGTTATTCTATGTACCACACGTTAGTATAACCCAACTGTCAAGGTATACTAGAAACTGAATGAAATCGCCAAAGGATGGAAATAATCGACGCAAAGCAAGAAGGTACGCTGAAAATAAGAAAAACAAAAGTAAATTCACAGACAACTTAAAGGTTATTGTTAGTATTTTAAGCACTACACGGTACTAATCGGAATCGTCACTAAAACGCCACTTCCTACCGCCAGAAAACGCAAATTCTTTTATTTAAAACTTATTAAACACTTGTTAATATTAAGTATCCAGTAATTTGACTAACGCCCTCTATACATCCTCATGTTCATGTAAACCAGATGAAGACAGATGCGTAACAAACAAGAAATGAACGGTTTTGTACCGGCAGGCGCACTTTGCAGGCAAGAATTATGTACAGCAAATCCACCTGCAAACCACAACTGCAGCTACAAAGTATTTTATTGTATCCCGATACACATAAAAACAACATAAAATAAAGTACGACAAAGTTTACCTGCCTATCAACCATAGACGACAACAAATCGTGTGAATTTACGCTTTAATATTTTCTTTTCTGTCTACAATTTAAAAATATTAAAGATTAAACAGCTGTGTTTACGAACAATCCGCCATTCAAAAAACATTCGATGAGGCGCACAGCCCGCTAGATTTGCTTAAAACTTTTGGAAAACTTACTATCTATGGTTCGGCGTAAGTGCCTTTCCAGGTAACATGGTATCGCCCCATACCGGCCAATTTATCAAAACAGATTTTCAATGCGAATCAATATTCCAAAATGTATTTGCTGTTATTTCGTTATGCTGAATTAACCAAAAAATAACCCAAGCGTAACCATATACTTTATCACATGTTTACGTTGCGTGGTGCTTTCAGCTTTCATTGATAAACTTTTAAACGTTTTTAATACGGGCATTATGGCCTGTAACCTCAGGCAAAAAAGGATAAAATAAAAATCACGCCGAACTGTCAGTTTCTTTTATCTTGTATTACCTTACGGTTTTATCATAAACCAGAAATAAAACATCGCCTAAGGCGTACAAAAAACAAGTGCATATTTTACACTAAATTTATTTTATACTACGTTTATAGTTGGGAAAGGTCAGGAAATTCGAAGTTTTCTGTAATGTCCGTCTTTGTAGACATTTAAGCTTTTTTAGGTGGCGCGCGTTTAATTAAAAGAATGTCGAAGGAAACTTAATGGGGAATATTTAGTAAATACGAGTGTTTCTACAAAAGAAAGAAAATATTTAAGAAAAAATAACAAAGGTTAATTCTTTTCCTTTTATCTATCGTATTTTAGACGCAGGGCAAAATCAAAAGACTTTTTAGCTTCAGTTTCAGCTTATACGCGGATTATTAAATCTGAAATTATACTTAAATAAATAAAAGAATTGAAATCCAAAGGACTTTGGTTAGATAAGTTAGTCCGAACCATTGAACAAATACCATACTAAATAAAATCCATATTTCAGGAACGAAACCGGGTTACGCCTAATTTTATTTTTAATTACTGTAAACTTTTCTGTTTATTTTTAAACAAGTTATCTGAAGAAAATTATACGTAAAATAAATAAACAATCTTTGATTTTTGGAACTCAAATCACAAACGAGCAAATTCGGCTTCTAAAATTAATTTTTAAAAATATTCACGAATAAGTAAAAGTGAGAACTTAAACAGGAAAAATTTTGTAGTTCTTTTACAAATTAGTTTATTGAAACATTCAAAATATATAGAATGAAGCCTTTTGTTCAGAAAAGTTTGTTGAAATCGCCCAATATATTCTTAATTCGAACTAAAAGTGCCCTTTTTTATTTATAAACAGCAAATAAATCCATTTCCTGTTAATTTTTTGCACAGTTTTGCCTCAGAAAATTATACATTTTATGAACTAGAAGCTCCACTAAATTCGGAGATTTTTGAATGCTTTCCTCCAAACTAAACTTTTGCGAAAAATTAAATTATTTTCAATATGCAACTTGGTAGAATTAACTTGGCAAAAACTCTTCTAGACTGTTGTTAAGTAATTCAACAGAAGTACTTATACAGTTACGTACAACGTGGCCGTATTGGTTTTTCAACAAATCTATATTTCATCATAGTGCGAGCATTAATTTCGGGTCGATAACAGCATTCTAAAAATATATCTGCAAAAATAGCTACTCCGTAAGAGCGACTGTAATAACTAAGTTGATTTGTTCAGAACACTTGAATGATAATGAAAAGACCTGAATGAATACTGAGCTGACTACTCAGCTTGTTAAGGTATTTTGGAACTGTTACAAATTTCTGGAACCGTTCGAAATTAAGAACTGTTTCCTTTTACAAACAACCGTGTACTTTATTTTGGGTCTCTTTGGTAACAAAAGCTGCTATTTGTTATTTTTTTAAGGTATCTAGAACGTGTTTTTTTCGAATAAAATTTATGTCAGTCTTATAAGCACATAAGTGTGGAAACATTTATAATAAAATATCAAGTGGTTTCGACCCCAATCATGATAATCGAAGACGTTGCGTTTTGTATTCGAATTTCCTAGTCTTAAGAATTGTCACAAATTTAAGAACTGTAACAAATTTCTGAAATCGTTATGAATTTAAGAACTACGAGGAAGGTTCTAACTTAACCCGGAATTGTTTTGTTTTTTACCATCTCTTTGAAAGGTTCATAATCCCTTCTTTATAGAAGTTTTTTGGCTGGCCGCCAAGCCAATTTTGCACACAATTTTTGACCTCTTCATCATTTTCAAATTGAATACTACCCATTCGTTCCTTGAGTGGCCCAAACAAATGAAAGTCTCAAGGCGACAAACCCGGACTGTAAAGAGGACGTGGAAGTGTCTCCCAGTGTAATTTATCTAAAGTTCCCCTAGTATTGTCGTGGAGGAGAACCACACTCCTAACCGAACGCTTCCGTCTTTTCGTCGGAAATACTGTAAACAAAATCCCTTCTGCGTCCCAAAACTCAGTAGCCATTATCTTCCCAGCTGAAAGGATAACCTTTGCTTTTTTAGGATCCATTCCATGCTTAATATTTTGGGTTCTAGGACAAAATGGTGTACCCAGGTTTCGTCACAGCTCAGTATTGAATTTAAAAAATCTTTCATTAGTAAGAAATTTAATGATAATTCGCTGCGCTTCAGAATTATGAACTGGTTGTTCCGTCATGGCTGCAAATACTAAACAAAAACAATTGTAACCATAACAACAGCACACACGGCTTCTAGATTGTCTGGTGCAGGGATGGCCAACCTATGGCGCATTGCATGATTAGAAATAGCGCTGAACCCCATAGAAAAATTTAAAAAATCTCTTATGCGATTTAAATACACAATTAACCTATCACTGAATTCTAGAGTGCACTTATTATACTTGTATTAGTTTATGCATAACTGCTAAATATATCCATATTACCATATCTTAAAAGGGGTATAAGATTGTATGGCGCATCTTAACTAAAAAATGAAAAAGTGAAGCATGAACTATAAAAGGTTGGCCACCCCTGGTCTAGTGTATTATCAAGAAAAGCTATTTCACCATATACAAATTATTTTGTATATGGCGGCAAAATTCCGGGTTAAATTTGAACCTCCTCGTATTATAAGTTTAACAATTTAGGAACTGTCACAAATTAACGAAGTGTTACAAATGTCAAGAACTGTTATAAATTCCATGAATTCTTAAAAGCAACCACTAGGGTTATTTTTAATTACAGAGGTGTAACCGAGGGCTCTATTTTATAATAATTATATCAAATTACTCCAGTTATGAGGGTTGATCTGAATGAGGGTTGATCTGAGAAAAGATTCCCGCAATGGTTTCATTAATAATTAAAAATTACTGAGTTAACTGCTAAAACTATGGGCCAAAAAATTTGGATTCGTTATTAACTTTAATTTGGGTTAATTAAAAACTCGGAAGTAACATTCGGATAAAAGCAAAAGGCTGAGACCTTCTTGAAATTAATAATATCGAATATTTAGCTCTTTGATTACTGAATTTTGGGAGGTATCTTGTTTAATCGATTAACCATCGGCTTACACGAAAAAAAAGACAACCCAACCGCCGAAAAATAATATTATGTAAATATATGGCTCGCTTTAGACATGTATATTTCAACAATAGACATTTTCAAATTTACATGTAAAACGGTTGGGCTATCTGTGCCGTACTGATATGCAATTATCGCCGTTCTGTTTCCGTTGTTATCGTTCAACGAATAGTTTTGTTAATTTTATGCAAGAAGGCATATTTTGCTAGGTTATGTAAGGTTAAATTTTTTGTTTTGAAATTTATTTGTAGGTACATGAATTTGCATTTCAAGACCATTTTTAGAACTGTATTTTGGTTTTTATGTTTGCAGTTTCTGGGATATTCTTTGATTAGTTAGTTGTCTGCTAGATTTACAGTTTTGTTTTGGAACTTTCAACTGAAAAGTTGCAATAATCAATGAAGCATGGTTATAGTTTTTGAGTATTTATTCATTATACCTAATGTCCCTAATGAATTTAACAGTATTTAACTGTGATCATGTTTCCACCCGTTCACAAATGTAAAACATTTCGAACAGCTGAAATTATCTGACAATTAATTTGTCCAAAATTAAAGGCGTTGAATATTTTTTTTTTGTGCTTATAGATAACAATTTGTCCTCAGTAAACTACATATTAAGCAATAATTCTTTGTGCATTTTTGCACAATCAGTTAAATTAGTAACGCAATTGCAGCTTTGTAAAAAAATGTGCCGATCGTATAGAGTTCTTTTAATTTGTAAGTAATTACGCATGGCGTACCTACACAACGCACATTTCACGGATCAGTGAAATATTAAAACACTGCATCCTGTCTGTGATTAAAAATTTAAATAGTATTTCGATAGCTTTTAACTAAATTTTATTACGAAGATGAAACCGGGAGTAACGTGCTGAAAAGTGGGTTACAAACGCGAAGTCTGCCGGTCTGCCGGTTTCCAAGCGAAAATCTGCAGTTGAATAGTAATCGGCATTTAATCAGTTAAACTTAGGTAAAAAAGTCTTTTTTTAATTATTTAAAACCTGGACTATTACAGTTCGTGAAGCGACATTAATTGGTGTGCCAACGACGCAATCAAATCCAAGGTTAATTTTTAATAAGTCTGCCGTTACACATAGCCACATAACTACTTAAAATACTGTAGCTTATGTTTATTTAGTCCAATGTACTTTCAATGTTAAATTAGTAAGAGAAAGAAGTTCCAAATAGCATAGGCTCATAGCCAGAATACAACTTTTGGGTGGGAACACTCAAATCTTTAAGAACGCAGCGAGGATACTCATTCTTATTTTGGGAATTATCTTCGTAAACACATTACTAGTTGATTTTGTGTAAAATTTCTTTACGTTTATTTTAAATATTTGGGGTATCTACCGGTGTAGATTAAAATGTATGTAAAAAGCTTTGGCCCTTTACATAGCAAACCCCGCCCTTTTATGAAGTGTGGCAGACCGTACATCAATTTTAATACCAAAATAAGTTTGTTGAAGCTATATCAAAGCATTTACTAAGCTTCCGGAAACTTCTGTGATTCAGTTCTAGTTAGGTACTGATATAAAAAAATTACATTACCTACGATGAACATTTAAAATGAGTGTAAAAAATACCGTCAGTTTTAATCAAAAACAAACAAAATGCTAATTAAAACGAGTCTTCTATAAATTTTGAAACATTACCTGAAGACAAATCTGCTCCAAGAAGTTCAGATCTTAGAATTTATTTTTTGATAACACGAGGCCGGCAGTACGGCAGAGTGGGAGCGCACTGCAATATAGAAAGTTAAATAAAAATCTGCTTGGTCAAAATATGAATGGGTGATCACTCTGCTTATAAGAGAGTAAAAGAAACCGAAAGAAAGATAACACTATATATTCTAGAATTTATTTTTTGATCGCGCTATAGATCTTAGAATTTATTTCTTGGTCGCAATATACATAATTTAATTTAGACAAAATTAAAATAAAAAACAGCATCAGAAATAATGAATATTCACTAGCAGGTCCTTTCAGAAACGATTACATTGCTCCTACAGTCTACAAGCAAATATAAACCCATTATATGTTAATGCGAATCGGTTAATTAATTAATTATTAATTTTAATGAAGTACACAGATGACTCCAACATGAATTAAAGAATTAAAAATATGTGTCTACAACCTCAAATCTAAATTCGATTAATTCGATCTTAAGATTCAAAAATTCAAATCTCCAAATACAGATTTGTTAGTCAAATCCTCGAATCTTCAAATTAAAGATTTGTATTTTCTAAATCAAGCTGCAGGCCTTGTTGATTTCGGAATTAACAGCTGTAAATTCGAATCTCGAAATCTTCGAAATACAGATTTCCGATTCAAATCATCGAATTCAAACGTAAGATTAGAATCCCTGAATTCACACTTGAGATTCACTCTCCAAATTTAAGATTCGCAGCTTTTATATCAAGCTGCAGGCGCTCAATTAACAACATAAACTGCATATAAATTTCATGCATACAATTCGAATCTTGAAATATACATTGGCTGTTCCAGTCCTCGAATTCAAACTTAAGATTAGAATTATCGAATTAACTTTAGATTCATTCGTATGCTGTACATCAAACTAGGGGAGCTGAATTAAAATGAACTTGGAACTTAGAATTTTAATTTCAAAATTAACAGCGCATATACGAGTATACGAATCTCTAAATGCAGCTTTGAGATTCGAATCCTTGAACTGCAACCTGTCAATGCGCATTTCAGATTCGAATCCTTAAATCTAAATTCGTCTCCTCTACGTAAATTGTAGAAGCCGAATAAACATTTGAATTTAATTTTAATTGAAAAATCGACAGCTCATATATTTCAGGCATGAATTCGAATCTCCCGATGTGAATTTGCTATTCGAATCCTCGAATATAAACGTGAGATTGGAATCTTCAAATCCGTACTTTAGGTTCGTCTTCTCCAACTGTAAAAGGTGGATAATCTCGGGATAATCATTTGAACTTTACTTTAACTGCAAAACTAACAGCACATAAATTTGAGGCTTAAATTCGAATCTCCACTTCAGATTCATCTCATCTAAATCAAATTATAAAAGCAAGAGCTAAATTAACACCTGAATTTAATTTTAACTGAAAAGTTAACAATAAATGTCAGGCATAAATTCGAATCTCTAGATCTGCAATTCAAATCATCAAATCTAACTTTGAGATTCGAATCCTTGAATCTAAACTTGAGATTTGGATTCTCTCTGTCAAACTGTAGAAGCTGAATAAATACAAGAATTTAATTTTGATTGAAAAATTAACAACATTAATTTCAGACATAAATTCGATGCCCAAATCGAAATTTGCGATTCGAATCCTCGAATTCATGCTTGAGATTCGTATCCTTTACGCCAGACTGAAGGAGCCGAATCAAGACTTTTAATCTTACACTACGATTTTAAACTTAAAAGCATATGAATTATATTTATGATATACGAATATCCGAATATAGATTTGCGAATGAAATTTTCGAATCCATATTTGAAAAGTGGAGGGACTAGAAACGCAAATTTTTTTTCAATCCTAAATCTACCCATCTTAGCAATTAAATTTCGAATTCTGTTTTCGGATTTTCTATTTAGTTAAAAATTGAGAAGCTGATAAATGTATTTCGAAAACATTCGAATTCCTAAATGTTTGATGAATAAGTGTAAAAATTCACGAACAGTATTATCTGAGATTTTCTTAGCTGTCCGATTTCCCAAGTTGGGAAATACGAACTTCGATTCTGATTCGAATGCTGGCGTAGTTTCGAAGTTTACATGCGGGTTCAAATTGGGTAAATATCTCATCCAAATACGAAAAACTGAAAAACACGATTCGGAACTTAAAACTGATTTGAACTTTTGAATGTGTTTTAAATTATTTGTAGGTTCGAATTCGATTAAAGGCTCTAATTAATTGCTATTTGGGTTGGTATTTTACAAACGACTAAGCTCTGCCTTACATTTTGAAAAATTTAAGGTGCTTTTATGAAATTCCTACCTGAAGTCAGAAAAACCTTTTTTTCCTGGGCTTTGCCATGCGCGCTTGTTTATTTGCGGAGTCGAATACGGAATCAAGTTCGAATTTGATTAATGGCCCTAATTAATAGTTATTTGGATTGGTATTTTATAAAAGCCTGAATTCACTTTTTTGAAAAATTAAATGTTTTTATAAAATTCCTAACTGGTCAAAAATGCCAAAAAATTAACTCTTTTCGATTGTTTTATTTGTGTTTTTTGACTGATTCCAACTAATTGAAAGAGATGAAATGAATTTTTCGTAAGTTTTAAGACAATTTATGTTCAATTTTGTTAGTATTTATTTTAATTTATTATTGAATTGAAACTAATTTTTAAAATTTATTGGTTGTTCATGAAAAATCTGCACTTTTACCTACAATAGTCGAAATAAGTTGGCGGATTAGGAAAAAAGAGTTACTCCTGGTGGCAGCAGCATATGCAAAGATGTTCTTGCTGAATTGTCCTTCTTAGCTTCTTCAGTATAATACAGTGCACTTCAGTTGTAATTGTAGTTTGTAGTACCAGGAGCACTCATGAAGATGTTAGTCTCGTATTAAATATGTTGAAACACAACTATGTAAAATCTGATTATGAATAACCAAACTTGGCATTTTCTTTGTACCTCTTTGATCTATCGAAAATAAGTATTTCTTGCATGCTTTCAACAGAACAATCGAAGGCCTAATTTTTATTTTGTTTTCTTGCTGTCTTCTTAAATAACTTTAAAGGGCTCCAATTTTTTTTGTTTTAATTTCACGAGTTAAAACAGCATTTTAATTTATGTTTACGACATGAATTATAGAAGGTTAAAAAGGTTTCTTGAGCTGAGTTGAACACGTGTTTCTGCAAGTTTTTACTGAAAATATGAATGTAGCAATAACTTGGGTTTTTGTTGCTTCTGTTGACATTTTTTATAATTCCCACATGTTTGTATTAATAGTTTCGTAAACTTCCAGGTAGAACTGTTGAAGTGTAATTTAAGCCACGTTAAAGTTAATAATACTTATTATCGATACTGTTGGCGATGTAATAAAACTCTGACGTAAGTAAATCAAGTATCGGGTGGTAATATTATCAACAAAATTTAGCCAAAATATGCACTTTATTGTAATATAAGGTGAAGTAAGTGTTTTTGCCTAATCAGGCGTAATGATTTATGAAACTTGCAAATTTCGTCATATTTGCATGTTTACAATGATAATCAAATCAGTTGCACTTCAGTACGGTGTTACGATGTAAATGTGATTCACAGTTAAAAAGGTATTCATCAAGATTTAAGTTATTCGAAAATTCAGTAATACAGCAGGACTTCCTCGTATATACGACACATCAATATGAATTTCTGTTTAATTTTAGACGCTGTATCTATTTTCGGATAAAGAAGCATATACAAATCCTACAAAATCTACGAGCGGTTGCTAGTTTATGCGCAATTCTATTTTATTTCGGTTAAATCTTGTCCGGATAAAAATGTTAACTGGATATCGATTCTTGTTTTAATTAAGGATTAGTAATTGGCCATGAGCTAGGCTTATTTTTTGATACTTTCTAAAAACCGCCGCGTGAATTAAATATTCTTGGGGAGTTATATAAGAATGACATTCGCATGCATTGGTTTGTAAGGTACAAAAAAGGAAAGCTTCCTCTGTACGAAATTTTGATGCTCAAGATAATCAGACTACTTACTTTCCAATTTTAATAAACAGGTTATATTTATTGAAGTTGAGACATTTTTTAAAGTTCGTGAACCTTTTGTTGGAATGATCGGCTATAGTAAATAAAACAGCTGTTCGATTGTCTGCTATTTTTGAACAGTTTGATAATATTTTTCTCCTTCAACAGTTCAACTTTTAACATATTTTTACTACTGCAATCGTAAGGATAATAAAAGGAGGACTGGACTGCCATTTGATTCTGTACGAGTGCAAATCTGCATGAATTATGAATGGTAATTGAAAATAATCGTATCGAATTTACTATACATTGGAAAGGCAGCAGCTGTCTGTTATTATCCGAAGAATTATTACTGTCGTTTAGTAGGATCAAACGGTACGAAAAATGAATGTTACATTCAAATATTCACGGTGCTAAAAATAATTTAAAAAATCGGGTTACTACAATTTATTCACCGATCTTCTAGCACAGAAAATACAATAAAGACGCCGTACTTTCGTACTAAACGATTCTACTTAACTTTTTTTTTCAAAAACCTACGAACTGAGGCAACTAAATATGTACAAAAGAAGAATTTTGTTTTGGTTTCCGTTAAGCTCTCGTGTGGGGAACTTTATGGCAATTGAGTTAGTTATTAAGACCGAGAATCGATTAAAAAAAGTGCTGCAGTGTTAGCACGTGTTTCCGTACTTTGGAAATTATTTGATTTCGTATCTGTTATGGGATTTTAAAACTGCGAGAAACTATGTAGGCTACAGGCTATATAGGCTACACTGCTACAGGCTATACATATTTTATCTAAAAAGCACCAAACTATTTCCGATAAGATGGTGTAATTTCTAATTGAAAGTATTAAAATTGGCTAATACGCCAAACGAATTCTGGAATTTTTTTAATATATTTTTTTAATCTGCACAATGTGGCACAATGCAAAAATTATATTTCTTTTTCTTCTTCTTCTTCTTCTTCTTCTTCTCATGAACTCCTTATGCTCCATCGGAGCGTCGGAGGTGTTCCTCATTTATCTCCATTCACCCAATTCTTCCAGTCTGTGGCCATCTTCATTTGTTATAATGTCTTTCCTCTTTCTCTTCCTATTGAGGAGCAATCTGCTCTAACCACGTTTTCTTCGGCCTTCGCCTTCTTCTCCTTATATACATATATTTATTATATTTCTAAGAGGAAAACACTATGTCAACCCATTTCAAGTGGACAAAAATTTACTGATTTTCTATAAAAGGTAAAAGCCTAAATTTCTTTACATTTTCTCAAATTTTTGTGGAAGCTTGGGAGAACAATCACTTACAAAACTAGTCTTTGGGCTTGCAGGCCCATGTAATCAATTATTTATAAAAATTAAAACAATAATAATCTAATCATCAATACTTATTAAAGTAATAGCTTAATTGCTTGGAAGTAATGCATATCTACAGCAAGTCTAACCCAAATTTTATAAATTAATTTAAAAATAGTTATGTTTTGTTTTCTGAAAAGCTTTGTATTTTAATTTTTGAAGGGATGCTTTTGCAGTTTTGATTTTTTTTGGACTTTTCTGCCAAAAACTGTTTGTATAACGTTTGCATTAAACTTAAAATGATTTAATTTTGAGCTGTAGTTTTTACAAATGCATATGTTTGAAACCATTTTTCCGTGTTGGTAACGATTAAATTTTTTGAAGATTGCCTAGAATTTTGCACTAATTTTCTCCGAAGTTTTTTGGACTTGTCAAAAATATGTTTAGTAATATTTGCATTCATCCTAAAAATGGCTTAATTTTCATTTATTATTGTAACAACGTGAATGGACGTGAATTTATTTCCCCCTATTTTAACTGGTCAAAAATATGGTTAGTAATATTTAGATTCATGCTAAAATGGCGTAATTTTTAGTTATCGCTTTTACAACTGAATGTGTTGGAAACCATTTCTTCTCCCATTTTAATCAACGAATAAAAATACGAATCATTTAAAAGGATTAAAGTTTTTGAAAAAATTGCTTATATTTTGATGTTAGAAGTGATGCTTTTGCTGCCACGTTTTTTCTTTGAAACTTTTTTGGACTTTTCACCAAAAGTACGGTAATATTAATTTGTATTCATTCCAAAATGATACTATTTTCAGCTACGATTTTTACAGCTGAATGGGTTCGAAGACCATAGAATAAAAATATACAGCAACAAGAAGGTTTGAAACGATTAAACTTTTTGAAAAAGTGCTCAGAATTTAATGTTAGAAATAGTGCTTTTACAGCCACAATTTTTCCTTTAAAAGTGTTTTTGACAAAAGGGTTAGTAATATTTGCAACTGTGTTCGAAGCTCTATTTTAACCACATAAAATATAGAGCAACAAGAAGATTAATAGCGATTAAAATTTTAGAAATGCCAGAAGCTTTGACAGTCACAATATTTCTTCGAAGTCTCTTGGACTTTTTGACAAAAACATGATTGCATTCAACCCCAAAATGGCTTAATTTTCAGCTACAACTGAATGTATTCCAAACCATTTTCCCTTATTTTAACCATAGAATAAAATATAAAGCAACAAAAAAATTTAAAACCATTAAATTTTTTGAAAAGATGGCTCTGAATTTAATGTTCGAAATAAAGTTTTTATAGCCACAATTTTTTCTTCAAAATTTCTTACGATTTTTTTGACAAACAAAGTAATATTTGCATTTATCGCAATTTTCACTTATAATTTTTACAACTGGATGTGTTTGAAACCGTTTTCCCCATTTTAACCATAGAATAAAAATATGGAGCAACGATAAGAAGTTTAAAATGATTAAAATTTATGAAGATTGCTCAGAATTGAATTTCTTTTCAAAGTTTTTTGTCCAAAAATAGTTAGTAGATAATATTAGCAATATGGCACAATTTTCAGCTACCATTTTTACAGTTGAATGTGTTCGAAACCCTATTGGCCTATTTTAACCAAAGAATAAAAATATGGAGCAAGGATAAGGATTTAAAAAGATAAGTAGTTTTGAAAAGATTCAGAATTTAATGTCAGAAGTGATGCTTTGGAATCACAGTTTTTGTGGGTTCTTTTGACAAAACTATGGTTTCATTCATTCCAAACTGGCTTAAGTTTCAGCTACAATTATTACAACTGGATGAGCTTGAAACCATTTTTTTCCTATTTTAACCATAGAATGAAAATATAGAACAACGATAAAAAGATTCAAAAAGGTTAACACTTATATTCTGTCCAAAAATAAAACGATTTCAAGGAATGAAAGAAAGAGATATAACAAAATTTATTTATATAAGTTAGAACGAGTATCAATTTAAATTTAAAATTTAAACATGAACAATTTCTCAGTTTTTTATTATTAACAAAATTTCCCACCCTTTTTCTAACACCCGCCATTAAATATTTTATCTCGTTTTCTTCCATTCCAATGAATTTTCAGCTCTTCTATCTTTTTACCAGCTTTACCTGTATTCTTTAACTTTGCCTTCATAATAGTCCAATAACATTCTATCGGTCGCAGTTCTCTAGCAATGGACTTTGCTGATCTCTACGCTTCGAAATTTCACTACGAAGTTTTTCATTCGAATTCATTTTACCACATTTATGGCAATGGCAAAACAAGTGCTTTCTTACGCTATTATTGATATCAAGCTCCTTTGATCTTTGATCCTAAAGAAACTTATATGCTATAGTCTGTGGACAGAATTTAAGTGTTCAAGCCTTATTTTTCCCATTTTAACCAAAACGATTACGAAAATTATATGAAGATAGGTAGATTTAGAAGTAACTGCGTTGTTCACGGCGCTTTCAAAATGGTTACAAATAAAGCCCATTTTGGCAGCAACATTTGGGTACTAAAATTTTTAGTATTTCACTTAAACTGACTGACTGCGCCGGGTTCATTGAAAATTATCACCGAAGCGAGCTCGTTTTATTAGGTTTTCTACTACTACATTCAAGGTCAATTTGGTCATTTTTTGAAGTAATTTCATTCAATACTCTAAAACAAATAGCTAATTATTCAAAAATAAGGGCGTACAGGCCGGTCTGCACGGCTGCCTGTTCCGACGTCCATGGTCTCCAAAGTCGTCCACGTCCCTTCCTCTTGGTTGGTATTTATACGCCTGTCGTGGGATTAGTTCTTCATCCATCCTCTCCATTGCCGTCTGCATTTTTGTATTATTGTTGTTAGCGGGAGATGTTCGATGTTGAGTTCGTTGCAAATGTCCTTATTTCTAATATGTTCAATTCTGGAACATCCCTTAACGGCTCTGTGAAATAGCATTTCTGCAGCTTGTATGTTGCTGCTATATTTTCTTCTTAGGACCCACGATTAAAGTGGGTATAGCCATTGCCTTATAAAACTTAAGCCTGATAGCCTTTCTAGTTTTGTTCCAAAATACTCAAAATACTTTGTGCTTTGCCAGATAAATTTGGGAGCACCCTGTATATAAATAAAGCAAACCTAAAGCCTTATTTTGAAGCTTTGCAGAACTTGCTTTAAAAGAGTTGAAATAGAAACCTTGGCAAGTGAATCGAATCTACAGATAATGATCAAATCTTGTATTTAAATTTTAAATTTCAAAAAAATCTGTCCTTGTATTGTTAAAGTAAACTGTGAGAAAATTTCAAGATATGTACGTAGCCGTAATTTTAGTAATATGCGGATACTTTTGGTGTTGCACCAAACCGTATACTTAAAACTGGTTTATTGGGTTAGTATGGCCTTAAAACGTACGCAGTCGTAAAATTTAAAGTATAAATTTATATACGACCCTACTGATTTGATTTCCTTTTTTATTTTTAACTTGGCACTTACTCCTTATTTAAAATTTAATTAACTTATGAATAATTTATACGAGCGTGTCAGAAGATATTATATAAAAAGTGCATTTTTAAAACATCGATTGAAGAATAGCGGGCACATTTTATCTAGTGACATAAATGAAATTTAAATAGAAATCCGTATTGTATTTATATCCACAAAACGAGTAGTATATTAATGGGGGGACCGCTTATCTACAAAGAAATAATAGGAAAAAATCAATAACCGAGTTTATAAAAATTTAAATAAGTGTTAGATAATCAGAAAGCAACCTAAATATTTAACGAGAATGTTATAATGTTAAAACAAAACCACAATTATGTTTAAGAAAAAGTTGTCGTAATTGCGTATGTATACCTACATTTAAAAAGAAAGAAATTTCTCGTAAAACGAGTATGTTAAAAGTATTTATTTTTTTTTATTTGTTATTAAACTACTTTGGAATTTATCACTTGCACTACAAATTTGAACGCGGAACATGTTATACCTACAAATATTTAATGATATATAAATTTAAATCATTTGTGGATAAGTGGCGGGGGTTTTCCATTAACAAAGTTTAAAAATTATACATTTTTTGTTATTATTAGAATAAAGCAAGTCTTTTTTCTGAAAGATCGGCAGCTTTGAATTACAAGTTCAATGCATCGTTGAAATCACTTGAACATAATAAGGGTGTTATTTTTTTGGCGCGTGCATATCGTTTGATATGCAATTGTTTTTGTTTTATAGCGGCACATCAAATGAGACATCTGATTTTTTGTTAAGTTTATTCTAGCAGATATATATAATTAGAGGTAACGCCCCAAATTTATGAGGGTTGTTTTGTCAATTTGTAACAAGTAAAATGTATTGTAAAAAATTTGTATCTCGGCTTATTTTTAAAAAACGTGTAAAGTGCGATTGCGTAAGTGTATTTTAATTTTAGAATCTTCGATATCATGGACGTACAACTAAATGGTAAAACTAAGGGATCGGGGGATGAATTAATTTTGAAACCCTGAAGGGTTGGTTACCTGAAAACAACCGTTTGTAAAAAGAATATCAAAGGTTTTAGAAGCGGGCGGTGTGATATCCGACTTCCGTAGTTTGGTGGTGTTGTGTTATTAAAATCGTTAGGGTATTAAATACATATTAGTTGCATAAAATTTTCATTGTTGTGGGTGACGCTTAGAGCTGACACGACAACTTTTAACACACTTTTACGTACCTAAATAATATCCAAATAACACATACAGCACACGACACACGCGAATTATCGAACTTAATCATTAGTTAAATAAATAGTTTAACCATAACTAAATGAACTAAAATATGAAAAGAAACAAAAATGAAACTTAAAAGGAAAAAAGACAGCCCCTTCGCTGCTATTCACAAACGTATACTGCCATGCCGTCCGTATTTAATAAAACGATGTGCTTTGCCGTAGAAAGAAACAACGCGATAGCTAAGCAGCGCACGCGTGTTGTTTGTTAAGCGATTTTGAACAACTTTACTGTAGAACCGAGTTATTTTTAAATGTCAGCAAAAATCACGATCTAAAAAATTTAAAGGGACATACATTTTTTGGCGGGAAAATACATTTTAAAATAACAATTGAACTCTACTGTTCGCATTACGTCATTAATATTTAAACACGGTCGCCCTACCAGTGGCGGGGTGTTAGAATTTAAAAAAAAAAATTGCCAACTTTAAAACAAAGGCCGGCAGTTTTTATACCTAACTTAAAACCAAAGCGGGTTTGACAGAATGTAAAAAATGTAATAAATCGATCAGCTTTGGTAAACCTATTTTATACTAATCAAGTAACAAGTTAGTATGGACCTTTGGCAAAAAGGGCCTACATAGGCCTACTTGCTAGACTCAGGTCTCCCCACAATTACTACTACTAGTATGGACCTTTGCTTTGCTTTACAAATTATATTTAATTTTATACTTCTACCCCCTACACTTCGCAGAAACAGAAAATGTGGATACTTCAAACCTGCAGGCAGTAGACGTAAGGCAAATGTTTTTCTATATGTCCCTTTACTTATTTTGTTTTCATATGTGCTGAGTAGAATTTTGCCCTTTGTTAAAATAAAAACCAGTTATTATTTTTAATGTCAATAGTAAATAATAAATACTGTGCTATTCTCACTTTTTGTCAGTGCTAATCAACAAGAATCTATGGCTTATTTGCAGGTGTGCCTTACCCCTTTTTTGGGCAAAAATGTTATTACAAAATTTATTTTGTTATTCAGTATTCTTGTTGAAATGATGGGTGAATCATTTGTTTCTTGCCTTTGTGTAAAATCCTTGCATCTTACAATCAATATTCTTTAATTCGTGTACTTCAGCTCAAAAAAAATATATAGAAGTCGGAGATAAAGCGGGCCAGATTTTTTAATATTTTCATATATATGGTCCATTGTTATCTTTTCAGACGATTGGCATGTTTCAAATGCCATTTCTTCAGTATTTGTGTTACTTAGTCGTTGTATGGTTTTGGTTGATAACTAATAAGTATTTTCTAAAAGTTTGTTCTCCCAGGTTTAACATTTTTACTTCTTTTTTTGGAGGGTATTTCGCCACTAATTGCTAAAAGAGTTTATTAATTTAATTTCTATTTCGCCTACCGGTGGCGAAACACCCAAAAAAAAAGTTAAAGTAATAAGTAGTTAATCTATTGTGATTATGTACAGGTGTGCCTTATCATCTGTGTTGCATGTTAAAATTTATACTGATACTCGATGATTTCCAATAAAAGAATTAAATATCGAATTGATTTCGGTTTGTTTTTAGTAAATATATTTGTGCGGTCTGCCTTTTTCTGAAGTTTTGATGCAGAGTTTATGTTTGCCTTAAAGATTGTGTTTGGGTTCCGCCACTGACTCCTGACTCGAAATCGAAAGCTCCGCCCTAGACAAAGTTGCAATCAATACATTAGGTTGTTTTATCGGTTTTTTCGATATTATGGAGATAAAACTATTTGAACAACAACTCTTTTCGATTCTGACAATCTGGGGATGTCGGAAATGGACAAAAACATGTTAAACTGTAATCGCGAGTAGAATAAAATGAAATAAAAAAGAAAACAAAACAGCATGCGTGCATGTCGAAATTAAAAACTGGTTTTGAGATTTTTAATATGCATTTTGGTAGACACGCGCGTCCACGTGGCATATGGTCATTTCAAACTTTAACTGGGGTGATGCTGATGAAGAAAGCACACGTCACCCCAACCACCCCTAAACAACGGGAACATTATTACATATTCGCGTTACGATAAAATGAAACGTGCATCTTTTTCTATTGCACCCGAAGGGAACTCCGTACTGTGAACAGCTGAATCTCACAAAGCATTCAACCCCCTAATTCTAGTCTGTCCTGATGCCAGCTAGACTAGTTAAGCACCACCGAGGACATTACCCCCTCGTATTCCTCATGGGCATGGTAAATGTATAATGCATAACTCTTTACATTTGCTCGCTCGCTATGATTTTTAGCAGCGTTTCATCCGTTTTTGGTTGTAGGGTTAAACTTTTTTCTCCGTTTGTAAATCATACAAAATCAAATAGCGGATGTAAAATAAATACTCTTCAAAGAGTTACTGTTTACTTATTCAACATCGAAACATGAACAACATTTGGTTGAGTGCCCTAGCAAAAGCTGCGTCGTAATGAGATCAAATGAAAGATACGATTAAAATATTCAGCCAAACAAAATGTAATGAATATACGAGCTTATCGACTTTTTCAAAAAACACGCAAACTTCTTATTCTAAAATACACCATGTGCCGCTTTATTTCCTAATTAGAATTTTATTCCAATAACGGACGGTCACGTTTTTCTTTTGCACGTTTTGTGCCTTATGCTGTCGCATAACTAAACATAAAAACTTTTCCAAAGCAGAAAAACAGAAAAATAAATCGACGTTTTTATAGGTACAAAATTCTTCGCCACCGTTTAAATTGGCTTCTATAATGTATGTTTTACCCTTTCAGAGCTCGTCCTTGATATCGATTTGGTAAGTCTAAATATATCATCTAGTATACATTGAGTTGTATAAAATCGTGTATAGTTTCGAAACTTTGCTTTTTATATGTTATGGTAGATTCTAATTTGGGAATAAAATTGACCATCCATAAACAAAAATACCGACAAATATAGATACATTTCGAATACTAAATTCTCTCGCACCTTTTTACTACAGGTATTGATTTTTAAACCATCGCGTTAGCGGTATTTCAATCTTATATAGATTAAATAAAATATTAGAAATATCAAGACCATGGCTACAATTAACTCTCAGGGAAACGTCATCGATATAAAATTAAAATTTGAGACTTCCAGCTGCAGTTTTAAATTTTTCGAAAAAAGGGCGGGGTCACTGACGACTGAAGGTTTTAGGGACATTCAAAATACTTTGCAATAATTATACGTGTTCAACTCTTCATCAGCTACATTTTCCAGTATATAGCAAAGAAAATCAGCCATTGTATTTGACTTTTTGCTTCTCATCTCATGTCACATCATGTCACATCTGATATCTAACACTCGAAAAAACAGCAAAAATGTAAAATGCAAAATTTATTCTTGTCATATACAAGAAACGTGTATAGGGCATCAATCTATTGTCATGTATATTTTAATTGGTATTATGGTATTGACAGTTACAGTTAAGTTCTGTAATTAACTAAAATTGACACCTGCAGCACGGCATGGTTTTATATTCTCTTGATATCTTTCTTTCTTAACCTATACATATCCCTATATAGGACAAAGCCCTCTCGTACTTTTTAGTGAGGGGTTTCTGGCAAATATAAAATTTAAACGTTTCTAATGGAACCGCAAGGAAACGGCTAAATTTTATAGTTTGATGATAAAATCTATGGGCCATTAATTACAATCTATATCCTCCACACCTCCACATTCTTAATTTTTGGGGTTAAAACTTTAGATAAATTTAAAGTAAATTGTTCCAGGCAGTGTTCAGACAGTAAGAACATCACCCAACCAAAGTGATTTCAAATTCATATGAGGTATATAGCAATATTTAGCAATTTAGATTCATACCTAAAACATTATTAGATTTACTATTCAGTTATTCAAGTACAAAAACTCTTAGCACGCTAATATGCTAAGACTTGAAATTTGACGGTGTCGTTGAGAATCTACTGGACAAGCTATAGTCTTTAAGTCGAGAACTATGGTATAGTTTTATGAGCATTTTAAAATCCAAGTGCTAGTCCAAAATTGAAGTCCTCGTTCTCTGATTTAAATTGCAAAGAGAAAAATAATACAAGTGAAATATGTACGCCTTTGAGGAGTCTATAAGACGGAATATGTTGTAACGGCATACGAACGCCAGAAACTGCATTTGCTTCATTACTCATGGTGTATTAAATAACAAACCATTTACAACAGAACTGTCAAGTACAGGTTCTAACCATATACAGTTAAGCATTCGATGTAACTTCCCTCCATTCAACTATTCATTTTTTTAAATTATATTACATCTCATTAGTTTTAATGAATTGTAACACAAAGCAGTTGCTGAATCTGATCTAAAGAAGTACAATTCATTAAACCATATACTTCTAATTGACTTTACCTACATTATTTCTGATAGTGTAGCGTAGTAGCGTGTTTGTATTGGACAAGGTTGGTGTAACTCATTTTTATTATCATTTAGAAAATAAAAATTTGTAAATAGGCGGTGCATGTCAGCGTAATAAAGGTTTTTGTTATTACAAGTGTTTAATTAAAAAAGTATTTACTAATGGCGTAAAGTTAGAATTATGTAGTGGTTAAGTGATGTTTGAAACACGACCGTAGAAAACTTACGAGAATTTATATTTATAAGTTTTATGAAGAAGGTTAATAATATAAGAGTTCCTACATAACGTTTAGCATCAGTAAGATTATGGGCACTTACTATATACGCAACGCAGCAAGACTTGATAAGAAATGATGAGGCTAGAAAGGGCCGATTGTGAAACCCATACATATGGTAGAACTTATATAACGTATGTTTATTAAAAAAAAACTCGCAGCAATCCCTGGAAGTGATTTTCATATGTAACATACAGCCTAAGACATACTTAAAACAAATTTTCAAAACACTCTAGAGTTTTTTTTTTTAATGAACATACTTTACGTAC
Organism: Melanotus villosus; assembly: GCA_963082815.1. NCBI lineage: Eukaryota > Metazoa > Arthropoda > Insecta > Coleoptera > Elateridae > Melanotus > Melanotus villosus. The sequence continues at coordinate 40,614,769 of OY720427.1, forward strand.
ACTGTAAACTGTTGCACTGACTTGCAACAGTAAACTTCTGCCTAAACATGAATATTTGGTGAGTAATTTAGAGTTGCGTACTTCACAAATTCTGAGGCACTAAACTTTTTGCCTCAAACATGAGTATCTGTTTAGTGAGAAGAAAACAGGAATGATGCTATGATAAAACCAATACAGGGTAATACCCATTCAAATATACTGCTTTGGACATTTAGTAACTTACAACACAGCCAACTTCTGCACTAAAAGAGAGAATTAAATATTGTAATCTAAAAGGGTGGGATAAGAAATGAGGATGGCGGAAAACAGTCTAAGAGCCGCATATACATACTAAACATTATAAAGAGGCGTCCAGTACATTGAGTTGTACATTTAGCAAGTGGCAAACAAGACCGTGAACTTCCCAAAAAAGGAGAGTTTACTGAGTAACTCAGGAAGGTAGACCAAAATCCAGAAGGATCAAGTATGAAACCCATGCACATTATCAAACGGAACGTACACACACATGGCAAAACCAGCCTAATTGCATAGGGTACAACATTGAGCAAGCTGAAAGATACTAATCTGCAAAAGAAGAGTTCTTAGTGAGTTACTCTGAAAGATCGGCTACGAAATTATTGCGACAAAAAAAAACAAAACAGATGGTCAAAAGCAAGCAAGTTGCATAAGAGTGGAATCTCTAAAAGATGAGATAAGGTAGGGTGAGACTAGAAAGACCTTATTATTTGGAAGACGCCCAAATTCTTAAGAGAGAGAGAGCAACTTAAGCAACTCAGAAAGGCAGGAACGGCTGAATGAGATTAAGAAGAGCTAAATACCAAATCTGATAAACAAATAGATGGCGGTGATTTAGACATTTACCAAATCCAAAATGCAAAATATCAAAATCGCCAGGTTGATATGGTAAACGACCTCCAACATCCAAAGAAAGTCGAACGCATGTAAGATGCAAATGCTATGAAAAATTAAAATATCTGAAGGACCTGGCGGGAAAAAGGTGAAGGCTTTGCCAATAGGAGTGGTCCCACAACCAACAACCTGTTATTCTAATAGGTGTATTCAATGTTTTCTAAGTTCTTACGACTCTTCTTCTTGAAGACAATGAAATATCTCATACATTTTTCTTCATTTCAATCATTTCCATATACCGGGTGTCAATGAAACCTGGGGCACCCCTATAAATTTCTTATTTTTTAAGATATCCAAATTAAATTTCGTATATGTAATATACTCTTTAAATGGCATTTGTTGACATAGGAAACAAGTTTCTGTCACTTCCGGTTTCGCCAGAATTGACTTCAACTTTGTTATTTTAAATGGAACACCCTATATATTTATACACTTTTGGAATCTCCATTCAATTTTACGAATGGTAGTATCAAGTTCGAAACATTTTGATGACAAAGTAAATTTTTGCAGAAGTTAATCTAGAGTGCCATGACTTACGCAAAATGAAAGTTAAGGTGCCCCAACACTCGAGACAAATTGTTTTAGAACTATTTTAGTTGCTGTATTAGAATGACCTAAAGTTGGCAAAAATGATTTTTCGAGAATAACTCTATTTTTTCAAATGGCACTAGGGTGGGACACTAGGATATTAAAAACGAGCGTTTTTCAAGGATTTTATTGATACCAATAACGCGGGATTAATATGAAAATTTAATTGGAATAACACTCTCCGTTCAAAAAAAAACATATTTTGTACATTATTTAAATCTAGACACTGGGTTTCAAAACAAGTGAATCAAATGAAATGCATAAAAAAAGTAACAGACTTGCTACAGTTCAAGTGCTAAAATAATTTGTTTTGAGTGTCGTAGCACCCTGACTTCCATTTTACGTAGGTCATGGCATCCTAGATTAATAAATAAACTCTTCTGCAAGTATTTACTTTGTCATGAAAATGTTTCAAACTTGATACTAGCATACATAGAATGAAATTGAGATTTCAAAAATGTATAAATATACAGGGTGTTCCATTTAAACTAACAAAGTTGATGTCAATTCCGGCGAAACCGGAAGTGACAGAAACTTGTTTCCTATGTCAGCAAATGCCATTTAAAGAGTATATTACATATACCAAATTTCATTTTGATATCTTAAAATATAATTTAAAAAATAGGGGTGCCCCAGGTTTCATTGACATCCGGTATGTACTTCTATAAAATAGGTAAATGAATAAGGCCCAATTCCTCTTCAATAGAACTAGGAATTCGATAATTATTAAAGGAGATTGTTTAAAGCAGATATAGTCATCTAAATACACCTCATTACTTCAGGCAATTTCTATTACGAAGATGTATGTAAAGTGCAATTCCCAAATAGCTGTCATTCTCAGAAGACGCGTTTATCGAGATATAGCTTTTGCAGCCATCTACATTTTCCTGTTCATCGAACACCTATGCGTAACACCTAACTTCCTTTTGATCCCTTTGGATCAAGATTCTCATATACGATAAATTGCAGTGCCGCAGGCTGTTACCCCATAACATTTATGTCTTGTAAATTTGATTTTAGTATACTGTAATATCTATAGTTGAGTGTTGCCGTGGGAACTTTATCTATAGCCTTCTTAAACGAATTGTTCGAGGAGATCCGTACCATCGAATTTTTACAAAAATATAGGAAAAAATTGTTTTTCATGTATCTTCATTTTTATTTGATTTGGCAGTCAAAGAAATAAAACCAACCTTGGTCAAGATGCCCCAAATTTAAGGAAAAATCTATGGCTCTTCTTACGTTTACCATAATGTTCCTCATTGAATGACTGTTTTTGATGTTATTCTTGTTATATAATTTAACAATCTCTTGTTCGCGAAATTTCATTAATGGTATTATCAAAGCTTCACTGAGTCTGTAGTAAACATTTTTCCATTATAAATCCCCCTTTTCGTAGTATCTGGGTATTCAGCAACTTCAAACGTTAGCGCATTCTTGGCGTAAATTTTTACTGGAAGAATCTTGGCGTAGATATAACTTTATTAACTTTCATTCCGAAAGAATTATCAAGAATGCTACGAAGTCTTTATTGGATTAAGGCGAAGGCGACAAATCTCATTAATTATATAACGTTTCTAGAGAAGTAGAGGCAATTCGCACGGAAATTTCAAGTAATGGTTTTGGATTATCGCTTCGGAAAAATCAAAACTGTCGTGTGGGTAGATGGATTTAAGAATAATAATGATAATGGTGGTAGCAAACGGTAAAGCTTTGGCCAGGCTGGCGCTAGTATTGATCGGCGCCAACTCCCTTCGAAAGCTTGCAACCCCCGCGCGAGCTAGCAGCCTATGCTACCGGCAACAGACTAATCATTATCATGTGCAACTGGGATAAAAGAAATGGCAAAAACTACATCAGACATACACCAATGCTTGATACTAGGTTAAATCAGATTAACTACCCACGCGAATTCTCTTCCTCGAAACTAACGAGAACTTTCTGATGGCTTTGGAACGCTTTGCTAAGTTTTAGTTACGCATACAGGGCGATTGTGGTGGACTAATAAAATTTCAAAAAATAAATTGAAAAAATTGGAAAAGGTGCTGGGGGTCACTTTTAAACTTAAAAAATGGGAGAAAATGGGGAAAAATATGTATTTATGCTTACCCTCTGTGAAATTCTGAAGAAGGATCTAAGCAGCTTCCACGATGTTTCAAAATATGCTTCTATTAACTCCGAAATTATTCAAAATGTATTACGTATCCACAAACAGTGCCAGATATTTAGGGAAAGAACGAAAGGTAGATTTTTGGTGGATGGACGTATTGCGAAAATATTTTGGAGTGGGTGTAGAGTACCTTGTTTGATGTTAGAAACAGATGAGTAAAAAGGATTGCACGTATTTTAAAGACGATTAAATATAATAATATCTAACGATGCAGGTATTAAGCAACCTAGAGTACAATAATTACAACTTATTTATGAAACCGTTAATAAATATTTAAATAATTTATATTTTTATACTATTGATTAAATATAGACAATAGTAGTAGGAATTATTATTAATAAGTAATTATGCAAGGAATGATATTATTACATAACGTACACTACCAAACGTAACACAAGTGTTATTCAGAGAGTGCAATAACTAAATGGTGTTGCATGGCGCGGAGGGTGTCGGCCAGGGGTTGAAACAGGGTCGATAACTTGCGCGCGCGTCCATTGCTGGCCCGGGGCACAAGCAACGCCACCGACGCCGACGCCACCACCCCCATTCATGCCGCCTCCACCATACTTGACACCAATTCACCTGACCGTACTCCCCTGAAACGCTACCATTCTGTCATAGGTTCCTCCTACGCACGCTTATAGGTCATTCATCTTACTAATCGCAATTAACTAAATTTTCACATCTTTACGACTGTACGCTACTATATACCATACCAAATCTTAGATCTTTCCTTAAACCATCCCTTTATTGCATTCTTTTCAACATTCCTCTCAGTGCAGCGTAGTATTTACGTGCTTTCTACAACATTTAGAGGTTCAAAACAAACTTTTCCTTTCTACCTTATAAAATTTTTGCGTGGTGTTGTCAAAACATACAACAAACCGTGATAAATGAACATAGGTGGAAAGTAAGAGCATCCTACTCGTAATTAATATCTGGAAAATTAATGCTAGATAAAAGACCGTAATGTGTTTATGTCTACATTCAAACAACAAAGGAATCGATTCAATCCATTAAAATGAAAACCTGTATTATGGATTACAGAAAAAGCTCTATCATTTGGCTTACCGTAAAATATGCGTAAACAATAATAGTTTTCATTGCCCGCCGAAGGAACTGAACATCACATCAAAATCGATTAATTTAATTGGACCAATTAATTATCCCGAAGAGTAAGCTTTTACCGATGGGGCATACTTTCAGCACACCATATTTAAAATATTGAAGACGTTTATTTGTTACTTTACCCTGCGGCGTCTGTTTTTCAGTTAAACAATATCACAATTTAAAAAATTCAAACATCGGTGCGGATTCGGAGCTGCAACATCAAAATACCTCCCGAAAATATTGAACATATGGGCTTTGCAAAGAAAAACCAAAACATCAAAATACCTCTCAAATCAAAGATACTTTAATATGTCTTGCAAGCTTTTCATCTTTTAGTAAACAAATGTTCGGATTTAATATTTATCTTTACAAAATATTTAATTTTACTTTTGAAAAACTTTTCCAACACATCAAAACACCTACAAAAAATATTGATATGGGTTTGCTCTTCATCAAAGCTACTTTGATATGTCTTGCAAGCTTTATATTTTTTTAGTAAACTAATGTGTAGATTTATTACGAAAATATATAGTTTTGTTTTTGCAAACAAGAATTAAATATTTTGCAAAGAAAAATATTTAATTCTTCTTTGCAAACTTTCGCAGTAAATCCGAACGTTTGGAGGAGTACCTTCTAAACAGTATTGAAGATATGGGCAACGAGTTCTCGGCGTGTTTTTTCCTTTCGGTTAAAGAAACGTTTTGGTTTGTAGGTTTCACGACGCTCTTTGACTTGTTTCCGGACTGCCCATATCAAAATGTTTACTTTTATGGATCTACCAAGAAGACGTGGCATTATTGGAATTAAGATAAGTGCTATCGTCATGTTGCGACCTATGTGCTAATGTTTAATTTAATGTAAGAGAAAATTCACTCGCAACTAAGATAATACTTAGGGCGAATCTGTTCTTCTTCTTTATATTAGGGGATGTGGGTGGGCTTTTAGCAAATTCGATAAAAAAGCACATGCAGTGCATGCACATCGAACTTACCACAAGATTCTTCGAGCTCTATTTAGTTTGTAAGGGCGATTCTTTCTTTTTTTGTCATTTTGAAAGAGCAAAGGTGGTGATGGCATTCACGAGTGAAAAACCTGAAAGCAATATAAAATTTGTTACCAAGATGCTTTCTCTAAATATTTGACATTCTCATTCACTTTCTTTCGAGGATATATTATGAGAAAATAAACGAGTTACTAAGAAAACAGTTTAATCAGAGCTCTTGGAGAAAGCTTTCCGTTTCATTTTGTGCATTGCTTTTTTTGCCAAGCTCGGTAAAAGAAATAATTCCAGAAGGAATTCACTTTCCTTGTTTTATTGTTTTTCGTGGTTAGTAGGAGAAAAATAAACGAAGCTAAATATTTACTCGGTTCAGTTTATTTTTATACTATTATTTTGAACTGGTTTTGTAAGTGTAAATTGAGTGCCTAATCTCTGATTTGTGAAGAAGAAAAATACGAAGAAGCAAAAGCAGAACAAGAAATCGAAGTCGAAGAAGAATAAGATGATGATGATGGAGATTTCCTGTTCATTACTTTCTCCTTCCAATTTGAGATTCCTACATTTTTTGTAGATCTTTTATTACTTCGTCGTACCACTTTATTCTGGGTGTACTTCTTGCCCGAGTTTCACAGGGTTTCCACTGCATGATAGCTTTTGTTACACTTGCTTGGTCTCTCATCACATGGCCTAGCCATCTAATACGTTGTGCTTTTATGAACTTTATAATATCTTCTCCATTTATATCTCTTAGTATTTCATGGTTGTTTATCCTTGCTCTGATCTCTCCCTTACTGTTTCTTATCGGGCCAAGTATTGTTCTTAGTATTTTCCGTTCGAAAATTCTTAATTCCTCTGCCTCTTTGTTTGTACTGCGTACGTGGCTACTGGTGTTACTAAGCTTTTGTAATTTTCATTTTGATTTGTTTGTCCTTTAGTAGGTTTCTGTTTGCATAATATGCTTTGGTGCCACCTTGTATTTTTCGTTTACCTCATTACACCTTTCATTATTTCTGTTTAGATGTATACCTAGGTAGTCAAAGTTGTCAACTTTTTCAAAGGTGTAATTATCTATCTTCAGGCTGTTGGTTCATGTGTTTTTTAATTTTCTTTGATATGTCTATTGCTTCATTTATCTTTAATTATGCCTCTTTTGCCTTCCTTATTCTCTATTATTTTGAAAGTTTCAATTACCTTTCTTTTGATTATGACGACATCGTCTGCATAGGCGAGTACGTGCATTTCTTTATTTACTATTGTTCTTTTGCATTCTATGTTTATCATTACTAAGAAGAAGAAGAAAGAGGAACAAAAAAAAGGTTATAGGAATATTTTAGCAATGTTATCCCAATGTCTGCCAAGTTTAAGAAGTGAAACTCATTGTCGTGACTTACAAGTGAGTTTCAGTTTTTTTACTAGGTTAGCAAAATATTAAATGAAACAATCAAACATTTTTGTAGAAACTGATGAAGTTATGTAAACTATGAACTTCCAAACTGCACAGCAATGTTCGTAGGTAACTTTCAGCTGCCACCAACTGCAGGGTTACAATTCGATCACCAATAATTACATGGTTGTAATTATAGCCTCAGTATAAAATTTGCAACAGATGGTTAGTTTTACTTCAACTGTGTCCATTTTATATTTTGAAGCCATCGGAATTCCTCCAGTTATGGCTCGGGTCGAATGTGTTTGCTTCGTTTTTCTAATTCGTATTTAAATTAAAAGAGCCGTGGTGTAATTAAAAATTGTTGGACACGTTGTTTACACCCGGAATTACTGTAACCTCTTAACCCCAATCAAATTCTTGAACAAAGCTCGACAAAACAAAATGCCCCAGGATAATTCAGTTATTAATAGTAAACTTCCTTTCGGCAAAATATGTCTGGCTTTATTTGAAACTTTATTTTTGTTATTTAACCTAAAAACCTGTCAACCTTAAAAAGAGGCCGTGAAATTTCCAGATATTAATTTTGTAGGGAAAAATTTCCAGGTATTATAAATATTTTAATTTTAGCCAGTTTTCGGGATGCGTTAATTTTGATTTTCCCCCAAGAGATGCCCCTGACCGTAATACGTTTCAAATATGAATTTTAAATTATGCAATCGATTTCCCAAAGTTACAAAGCGTAGTTTAAAAAAAATTCAATCAAATTTTAGCACATTTTCCAAAATTAACCTAAACAGAAATTACCTATGTAAATATTATCAAGTTGAGTTCAGCTTTCGACGATGATAAGATGAGAAAATTAAATTGCAGCCGTCATTACCAGCATAACCACAGCTGAAGCTGTTGGAATTGGATTAGCTCTGATTTAATACCGAAGATCTTTACAGGCGAACACTACGAAATGTAAGGAATGGAACGAGCAAATAAAAAAATATCTAATAAGTGCATTTCCAAGATTTAAAGCGTCACTCAATTACACTTTTTTAAAAAATAAAAATCACTTTACACAAACCCCAGCAAGGTAAGCTGAAGTTGCTCTAAATTGATGTAATTGAATAACGACATAATTACATAAACTTTCTGAGAAGATTGCATTTTTGATTGGAGATTTCTACACTAATTTAATTACTGCCAAGGAAGTGAACGGAAACATTTAACTCTGTTGGGACAAAGTGTTTAAATAGATTAAAAGTGCATCAAAGTTTTTGAATTAGAAGCATCTTTTCCGTAAAGGCTGAAGAGGCTTTAGGAGCTTACGTGGATGTTTTTATTAAGGCAACGTTTGGTTTTACTCAGTAGGACTTTATGTTTTTATTCCAGTTTGTTTATGTTCAATTTCTTTAGAATTACAAGCCGAAATCATGCAAAATTTTCTTACAAACCAAGCCTGAACTAGAACGTTTATAAAGAATTAGAATTAGAAATAAAGCAAGCATAAGAGAAAACCCAAGCATATACAGGGTGTTCGCTGTATTTTTTCGTGTATTGCTAGAATTACAATAAACTATCTGTTTTATAAACATATCAGATCATAAATACAAAATGTGTAATTATCCTTAAGAAGAGGAACTGTTCTAATTATCCTTCTCGGTGTTTAAGGCTTCCCTTGAACTTTAACAGTAAAAACAACCCACAAGTTAGGGAGTAAATATTTCAGTTATGTAACACATTAAGAATTCCTAAAGAATGCAGCCTGTGGAAAACACGAGATCAAAACAGAAAGATATTACTTTGAAGGCTTGGAAAGGAATTTGCTCAAACAAAAGGGTTTCAAGGGGTTGCAGCTGCACCTTCGTGCACTTTAATAAACTACCACGAATTACTCTCTTATTTTTGGTATTTAGGAATCGGGTTTAGCTTATTTAATTCATTAAGGGTTTGAAAAAGAATGCAAGATTCACACAGACTGTGGGGAATGTTAGTTCAAAGCAGATTTTCTTTGAAGGGAAGGAATTTGGTCAAACAAGAGAGTTTCAAAGCGTTATGTTGTATATAAAACACCTGATGTTTGTTTTGATGTTTATACCTTAATAAAGTGCTGAAAATCTAAGCCAGTTATTTGGTCGATTTCTAGAATAAAATATTCTTGAATCCACTAGCTGGACGTATCTCCTAATTCCAATTCCAATTCATAATTTATGATATTTTTAATGTATTTTGACGAATTCTGTAATACATATAAAAATTTCATCTACGCAGGGATTTGAACCACTGACCTTAGGTTCTACGACCCAATGTTTCACCAAATTCTTAAACGTTTCTTTTACAAAATGCATCCTAAATTTCTTAAGGAACCTACTTTTAAATTCTTGTTTAGTTAATTATATTCTACATAAAACAGTTTAACTAACAAAAAGCTGCAGCAAGTTTTTTAATTTAGTCAAAAAGCGTTCTCATTTTTTACTTTGTTAGTTTCAGTTCAGATAGGAACCTCCACAAAATTATGATATCATAATCCCCTAAAAGGTCGCTTCTGTATTAGTCAGCGTGAGGGTTTTATTTGGCTAGGGTGCTGAAGATTTCTGACTTGCTATTTATCGAAGTGCAACGAACTGCGACATCTATTTTAAACACCTCCTAGCTTCGTTCTAATTTACTACGAGGGGAAAAATTAGAAAATATAATTGTTGCTATTTACTTACAAAATGTGCTTGTAATTATTTTCAGTCTTCAGTTTTCAGTTTTGTTTTAGAAGTGAATTTGAAAAATAAAACGTAAATAGAATGAAGAAAACTTCGTTGCAATTTTACTATCGATTTTTGTTCAGGCATTTGAATTTTGTAACTTTTTAAACCGAGCCTAACGTTTGCAGTGATTTGTTTTATGTTGGTCATAAACTACTGAAGAAACCTGCAAAATTTATAAATATTCTTCAGCTTTTGAAACTGTCAATTTTTTATTTATGTTTGTTGAAAGTAGTAGACAAAGAAAAACAGAAACATGAAGAACAACCGCATTAAGAAAAATGACAATAAAAAATTTCCAGGGTTAAAATTCCAGCATAGCAAGTAATAATATGACCAACAATGATATGCACGTGAGTTATGAGTTTAAACAGAAAATGGCAGGTAAAGAAGCATGGCAAGAAAAGTGTACCAAAAAACCGAACCATGGAGACAAGAAATGAGTGATGATTACAACAGGGGATGCTTAACATCAATAGAAGAAGAAAGAGCACCAAGGAAGATTTAGAAAGAAGGAGGAGCAACAAAGAAGGTTTAATTAAGAAGAATAGACACCGAAGAAGAAGACTGTGTAAAAGAGGACCGAATTCAAAGAACCCTAAGAGTTGTGACCATGTGACTATGAAACTCGTAAAGCCAGAACAAATTCTGAACTTTCTAAGGATTCTCGACAGAAAAACAGGAACCTATGCTGCTTATGAAGATGGTGTATTGGGGAAAACGTACCAAAAAATGAAGAAGACAAGAAATTGGTGCATCTAGGCAAATCGGGAACAATTCAAAGATAAAAACACCAAAATGAGGTTTACAGCGGAGAATATCAATAGAAGAAGAAACACCACCAAGGAAGATTTAATCGCGAAGAAAAATCATCAAGGAAGTTTTAATCAACGAAGAAGAAGACTGAATTTTTAAATCAAAAATCACCAACAAAATTCAACCTATTCATACAGTGCTGATTATGAAGTTGCTGTGGTGGTCTTCGCACAGTATTATTTATACATACAGAGTATTGCGACTGCAGCGTCGAGTGGAGAAAGGAAAATAGGAAGAACAACGAGTACCAAAATGAGAACGACGAAACAACGGAGGGAGAGAAGCAGAACAGGAAGAACTAACAATAGGATAAAAAGAAGGAGGAAGCTGTACTTAAATGTGTGAGTATCAAAAGAACCGATAAAGAAGATTAATTACGGCAGGAGATACTTAACATCAATAGAAGAAGAAAGGCCAGAAGAAGATTTAATCAAAAAGAAAGAGTGCCAAGGACGGTTTAATCAAGAAGAAGAAGAGCATCTTAATGCGATAATTAAAGAAATACAAAGTTTATTTTCACAAAATTCTTTATTGCTGTCCCATGACAATTGTTTCGCCAAACGTTGGCATCTTCAGATGGTGAGTACATTTCACGCACACTTTTCAAATTTATCGAAGGATGATTTTAAATTCGACAGTGTTAACCTGATAACGGTTAACGTTCTGACTAAGTTGAAAGTTGAAAGTTGATATTGATCGTTATTTTCTTCTGGCTGGCTTTATCTGTTGATATTTTTGTTACTGTATTTGAATGAAAATCCACACCAAAATCTTTTCGTTTTTCACCAAATATTCAAAAGGTTGTAAGGATTGCAACCATAATTCTTGGATTTTAAAATAATATTTAAAGCGGTGGTAACGTTTTTTACCATAATATGGTGAATGTGCCAAAATCTGGCGTGGTTTCTTTGCAACTTTAGTATTTTAGTTCATATGGAGTTTGCTGAGCTTGTTTTTTATTTATCTTTCCGTAATAAGATCCACGCAGCTTCATATTATCCAATTTGTACCGTTATTTTGCTTTAATAATACCCCTAATTTACTGATTTATTTTTCTGTTTGTCTGTCTACGTCTACGTTGTTGCTGTTTCAGCTATATAATGACCATATTGTAAGCAGGATTCCTTCTGCATTTTTTTAGGGGTCATTACCGTAAATTTAACATGTTTTGAAGATGTTAGGTTACTAAATGTTCGTTGTATTTTTTAACAACGTTCAAGTACAGATGTTCTATTAAATTTAATTTCTAAAAAATATTTTAATAAATTTATAAAGGATTTTCAAGCTTTAATGTTAAGTTACGTTCCCACAGACTCGCATTCCATTCAAAGATTTTCTTCTTTATTCGAGAATTTTTTGATTTATATAAAGACTGGTTTTCTTTTCTGAAGGATTTTTGTCCGTTTTGATCTCATTCAATCAATAAACAAATACTCGGCACGGCGTACATTCCCAGTAATGCTTCTCTGTTTGGTCCCTTTTTCTTCTCTTTTTTGATTTTTAACATTTGCTGTTATTCAAATACAGGTTTTATTATTTTCTGTTGCGTTTATTAAGAAGCTTTTTAGTTTTTAAGCATTTGACGGTTGAGTTTTAAGGCCCTGCAGTTGAAGCAACGTTTTTAAAGAATTGAAATACAGATTTCGTTTCTTCAAGGTGCTAGGAAACTGGAATTTTCTGTGAATGCCCACTTTTTATTTGATTTTTTAAGAGTTTAAACAAAAGCCGAAGCTTCAGATTATGCTGATTTTAAACATGTTTTTTTTTTGTTTTTCCACCATGTCTGTCGTCCATGAAGCCATTAAAAGATAAAGTAAAAAATCTTTTTTAAAGTTTTTAAAACTAATCAAATATGTCATAGTTTGTTTCATTTTTTAATCATCATCAACTTACCTTAATTTACGTATCAGAACTTTCCTTAACTTGCGTATCAGAACTCAGTCTTTAAATTTTGAATTTAAAACATTATTTCAGTTACACCCCCGGAAAATGTGAGACTCCACAGCGATTTATTTAATGAACGTGTGTTTGCTCGATTTTAAAGGATGATCAATTCCTCACGTCACCAACACGCTTTTAATAATCTGCATTTACCACGAAAAACAATGACCTGAAATTAAACGGTTTAATCACGTTTTGTCGTTCCACATGTTTACATCAACGTTAAATGTTTTGCGTCAAAGATTTTTGTATTGCAAAAAGTGTCGAAATAAATTAAGTTAACGGCCATAAAATGAGTATTAGAATTAACTCAGGCAATCGTAATGGTTTCGCAACAGTTAATGTTGTGAAAAACTACTTCTTATCAATCTTATCGCTAAACCTGGTAAACTTTTGAATTTACGTAAATGCGCAACGAAATGTCATTACTGGCGTATGAACAGCTGAAATAGAATAGATGCCCATAAAATAGTAATGAATGATTCTACTTGCTGAAAATAGAAATTTCGATTCGGAAGCATTATTATTGTAAACAAAAGGTTTTTGTATTGCCGAATGGAAGAGCTTGAAAAATGCTGGTATTCGTATAATTTACAAAATTTTTGATATTAAAAAGGTGTTATTTTGTTTGCTTAACGGGTGTTGACTGACCAAAAGGTGTTCAATTTCTGATGTCATTGACCCTTCAACTAAGGGGACAGATAATTAATTACTTTCACAGAAACTACCTACAATTTGATATGGCTATGGCTATATGGTTAGGTGGCAGTCCTTTTTGTATTACATATTCTTAGAAAAACAATACTAAAAATAAATGGCCTGAATCGATTTTATGTCTATAGTTGTCTGTTAAGAGAAAGACACAGAAAATACCAAGAGTATTTCCTCAATTCCATTTATCTTCTGTAATTTTTATGGATGCGTCAGAAAACACTTTTTTTATTCCTTAAATTCAATAAAAATAGCTGAAAACTTTACCAGAGTTTTGACTCGTTTTGCATCAGAAATTATTTAGCCACAAGCCAAATTATTGCTCTTTATGAGCATCCTTCTATTTGCTGAAATAGTACGTAGTTAAAAAATCAACAATTCTTTAAAAACTCCAAATTTTGAAGCAGTTGGCAAACGAGTGTTCCTTATAAGGTTTACAAGCAAGGAATTGTATTTCAGGTGTTGTTATGGTGTAAGCTAGCCAGGAAATAAAATCGTAATAAAATCGGTGTATCGTTTCGGGTATGCCCCCTTTAAAAGCAATTTGGCGAAAATGAATTACACGAAAGTGCGATGGGTTTTAAAATCCACTCGTTTGTGTAAAATTTAACGTGGACCTAAATGAGAAAATAAAAACCAGCGAATATCCACCGTATAGGTATTAGTTTCAGTGTCCGCTAAAATTTGAATAGCTAAATGAAATGTTATTGATCGCGACTTCGCTATTGTAATAAATCTTTCTATTTTAATAAAATCGCTATTTGTTACGTTCCACAATAGAATAATGTTTGTGTGCTTTAATTATTTAAATCGGTTTTGATTTGATATGATTTCAAAACGTTGGCGTTGGACAATTTGCGTAAATATTATTTCTTAAAATAAATTTATTTTTGGGCGTGGTTACAATTAGGATTTTTAACAAATTCAAATCCGAATTTGAGAAAATCAATTAGAGCCCTAAATCTAAGTTCCAAATCTTCAATTCGGAGTATAGTATTTCAGAGTTCTTACCGAATTCAGATTCAATGCTTAAGTCCTGAAAATCTATTTGAACCACAAATCTATATTCCAGTTTCAAACCCGAATTCAGATTGGCGTTTTGAATATTGAATTGAAATCCCAAATCTTCAATCCAGGCTAGAATTTCGGATTCTTTACTGAATTTAAATACAAATTCGTCTTGAAAATCAGTTTTTAAAGGTGATCCGAATCATAAATCTGTATTAAAATTTTGAACCCGAGCTTGGAAGATCGAATCGAAAACCCAAAACTAGGATTTTGGATGTTTTACTGAATTTAAATTAAAATCTAAGTCATAGAAATGGATTTGTAATCAGGATTCGAACCCCTAAATTTGGATTTCTATTCAAATTTATTTCAATCGAGAGTGATGAATGTCGAATCCAAATTTAAGTTCCAAATCTTCAATTCAGATTAAAATTACAGATCGAAGTCTAAAAGATTGATTTTTAAGGGAAGTTCGAACCTTCAATTTTCAGGTCAAATCTTAATCGAATCTAAATTTAAGTTTCAAATCGTCAGTTCAGATTAGAATTTCAGAATTTTTTACCGAATTCAAATCCAAATCTATTCCTTCCCTTTTATTTTTATTTTTCTTATTTTATTGGCATATGTCGATTCAAATATATTAGTGATAGGTGATTTCTTATTTCCTTTTTATTCATGCCAATGTAAACGTCCATTTTAAAATAAGCAGCAATAATCTTACACATTTTTTGTCTTATTTTTAACTGTAGGTTTAAAAAATTCTAAACTATCTGCCAGTAAAAATATCGAAACGTACAAACAGTGCCTTTAAAAGGTTGTTTACCGTAAAAAATGAATAAATTTAAGCAAACAAGACAACCCAAGTAAGACAAAAATAAATATAACAACAGTTTTACTGAGCATAAGTTTAATGATCCACTATAACCATTTAAAATTGTGTTTTTCCTGTACTTCTGCTGAAAACTTTCAATCTTCGCGCATTCTTTCTAAGCAGAAGGCAAACACTTTAATTAAACCTATTCAGCCAATTTTTGAAAATAAATACAGAAAAAATTACTGACATTTATTGGCCAGCTTCATCACACGCTTGGAAAAAATGACACTGAAAATAAAATGCAGAAATAAATACATCATCTGAATGCGCGCATCTATCTGAAATATAAAGTACGCTAGTAATTCTGTTAGCTCTATAATTTTTCAGATTTGCTAGGAAATAATTTTCCCTACTTATTTATTTGAGGCGGTATTTTATTTAACACGGAAATTCTGTTTACTGGTTGTAATTGAATTGCGCAACTTTCTCGCATTTTAAAATTTCTTCCAATTGAGTTATAGATAAATACATAAGGCTGATTTAGTTCTGCTGCTTACAATTTTAAAATATACGTCTTGGTTAAAGTGTTTATAACGTTCGAAACTAAATCTGAATATTCGCCAGCTTTACGTAATGGATGGGAAATTAGGTACTCAAAATACAGGGTGTAAAAATTAATTTAAATAAGAATTTCTGCGGGGCATATTTCTAAAATTTCAATTCAACTTTATTTATGTTCTTTGAGTAAAACTTTCTTCTATTTTGGTCTGCTTAAAAAAAAAACTAAGAACCTTTCTGTATTCAAAAATGAAACAATGTTTCTCTTTTAAAAAATAAATTTGAGGCTTTATAAACCACCCGAAAACTACTGAACCAGGAAACCTAAATTTGCATTTGAAATCTCAGTCCTATAGTTCGACAGTTTTTGATTTTCTAATCCGAATTTTTAAAATAAATTGTTTCCTTAAATCGATTGAGCATTAAAAACTGTGGATTTTTAAAAACAAGCTACAAATATTCCAAATTGATATCTCGTTAGAAAATTTCTGAATTTCCAAAATAAATTCCCAAATTTTATTTTCTCAAATCGATTAAGCGTTTTAGAATTTTCTTTTAATTTTCAAAAACAGGCTATAAATTAATTTTTGGAATGTTAAATTTGATTTGATTTTACGCGCTGAACTTTCAGAATAAATTCCCAAGTTCATCTTCTCAAACTGATTGAGCTTTAAAAACTGACTTTGGATTTTCAAAAATGAGATATGAATTAAATTTTAGAAAGCGAATTAAATATTGAATTAGGAAAACTAGTTTCGAAGTTAGATTTCGGAACCGAAATTTCAGTCTTATATTTTGTCATAGAATTTGATTTTAATATCTGAACTTTCAAAAGAAATTTCTCAAATTGAGTAAGCTTTAAAAACTAACTTTGGGTTTTCCAAAATGAGATAGGAATTAATTTTTGGAAAATTAATTAAATTTCAAGAAAACTAATTTCAAGTTCAATTTTGAAAATGACCATAATTGGTCAAACAAATTTGATTTTCTAATTTGCATTTCCAAAGTAATTTCTGAGAGGTATTCGAACTAAATCTGTATTCCACTTTCGGATTTGAATCCGAATTCCAGCTTTGAATATCGAATAAATATTTAAGTTCCAAATCTTCAATCCAGACTAAAATTTCAATTCAAATACAAATCTAAGTCTTGAACATTTTAAGGGTTTTAAGAGTTTGGAACGTGAATCCGTACTCGAACTTTGAATATCCAATTCAAATTTACGTTCTAAGTCTAAGTCGTCAATCTAGATTAGAATTTCAGATTTTTTACTGAATTCGGATCTAAATCTAAATCTTGAAATTTTTAAGGAGAATTTCAATCTTAAATTTAGATTTCTGTTCGAATCTCGATCGAGATTTAAGTAGCGAATACAAATCTTCAGCTCAGTCTAGAAACACAGATTTTTTTACTGAATTCAGATCCAAATCTAAGTCTTTAAATGGGTAAACCTTAAATCTCGATTCCAATTTCGAATTTCAAATATCGATTCAAAGTTATAAATCAAGTCTTTAGTGCTAGAATGTCTGAATATCAAGCCTTGAGGCCTTGCAATTTAAATCTCGGTTGCAATTTTCGAAACAATATTGAATTAATAAGTGTTAATTCCTGTTTGAAATACAAGATAATTTTTTTAATTCCATTAGAGAGTTAAATTTTGAAATTAAAAACTGACGCTTCAAATCCAAATCTAAGTCTTGAAAATATCAAGGGGAATTCGAACCCCAAAAATGTATTTCAGTTTCAAAGATGAATCTGGATTCGAACTTTGGGTTTTGTTTGCGAAGCACTTCAGACTTTGAGCTTTTTCAAGTCTAAATTCAAAGATGTGGGTCAGAAAGGGTTTTAAAGACTCACATTCTAATAAAAAAGAATCCCTTTTCTAAATTTTTAAGCAACATTAGCTTAGTATTTGACTTTTTTAAATCCTGAAGAAAGATTGTGGATTGAAATGCGCCAAATCAATTTCGAGATTCAAATTTCTTGAATATCCTTAATATAAATATTCAATATTCAACTTTTGGGCCAGGAAATTAAGATTTTGGGCTAGAAAATGCAAATTTTGGTCAAATTTTCGGTCAGAAATTTCAAATTTGAGGCAGATTATTCAAAGTTTTGGTAAAATAAAATGATATTTTGAGACAGAAAATTTAAATTTTTGGCCAAAACTTCATATTATGAGCCAATAAATTCCAATTTGGGCCAAAAAATTTGGCCAAACTCAAGGTTTGAAGTTTCCAGAAGCACATAGAAAATGTAGAAGTATCAGAAATAAATTTTGCAAAAATCAATGTATTTTAAATGAGCTTTTGGAAGCGCCCGAAGCGATTCATTTTCATTTATATTATAGTTCGTGTTCAATAAATTATAGCAATTAGAGCTTTGAACGTTTTCGGTGTTTTAATTTTTCGTTTATTTAACCGCAGCTGAAGCTCCAAAAATAAAATCGCCAATTTTCATTGACACAGACTTGTATTTAAATATAAATTAGGCAATTGCGACGTTAAAAAAGTTTAAATTCAGTGGGAAATTATTCGTTCTTCTGTTCTGGCCTTCTGTACATGTTACAATTTTAGTAACAGATGGAAAACAGTATGGGTTGTATGATTTGATGTAAAAACGACAATTATTCCAGTGGGAGTTGACAAAAATACAGGTGTGGTTATTAACTGGAAAGAGGAACTAATAAACGGTTTTTATACAGTGGCTTTTTTAACCTGGGCTGTTTGAAAATTCATTTTTCGATTTAAACTGTGCCTCTACTTGAATAACAAATTTTGCTGAAATGCATTGCTAAGTCTGATATTAAAGAGGGTTAACAACTAGTTTGAATATAATTATGCAAAGTATAAACATATTTTTTGGTGTTTCGGTGATAATCAAGAGATATTTGGCGATTGGGCCCTTGTGTAGGTTTATCAAAAACAGGCATGTTAGAATCAACCAAATAAATTTCATAAAAGCAGAAAACGTTACTAAGTTACTCAAAGTTTTCGCCTAAAAACGCGCACACATTAAAAAATCAAAAATAAATGAGGTGTTTTAACAGTTTATAACCAACAAGTAAATTAAATGAAAACGAAGCATTCCTCGTCCTTTTTTTACGAGTAATATTTTTGTCTCAAAGAAAATATTTTTATCCAGGAATTTCCTCTTGGGAAGCATTCTATGGGATATTTACTTGCAGAGATTTTGTTGACCTCCTTTTTTGTTATACTTCAGTTAAAGGCTGTATTCGCCGAAATTGGGCTTTTTGGCAAGCCTGTGTATGCCGGGTCGTAAACTACAGAATGGATTTACAATAGGCAAATACAAAGTTAAAGAGGGAAAAAGATTGAATGAATTCGTCATTCCACCTCGATGGCAATAAGTAAGTGTTTTGGAAAACGATTTTTTGACAAGAAATTGGACGATATCGAATTTTAAAAGTACGAAGAACAACTTATTATTTATAACCAAAATTGCTTGGTAAAAAATTAGAATTTGGAACTCATTTTCCTGAAAAGAAAATTAATGAAGATAGTAAGCGTTAAAAGCTACCTACGCTAATGTAACGTGTTGCTAAAGTGTATTACTGTCATATTTACAGCATTGTGGAACCCAAGTCGGTTAGGGAGAAATCCATATGGTAAATTAAACGCTTTTATTATAATTAAAGTAGACCGCGTCGCCATTTAACTGAAGGGGATATTTCAGAAACGTTTGATTTTAACATAAATTTAGATATTAATTAGCAAGGCACGAAACGTATTTTCTTAGTTTATCGATTTCAATTATTTTAAGACTCGTTCATTACGGGAAATTTAAAAAGATTAGGTCAGATTAATATTATTATTATTATTTTTGTTTTTCAGGGAGGATAAATGTTTTTTAACCTTGGATATGAAATTAGATTCAAAATTCAATCACTCTGATAAGTTTACAGATAGTTTCTAGTTTGTTCTCGATTTTAGTTTATTAGTTTTGGTTCGAAGATTGCCTTCGAAACCTTGAATCTTGCAACTTTCAACCGATTTTTGGTGACTAAAATGTGGCTTTGCACAGGCACAAAAGTATTTTATTTAAAATATAATCATGGGCCGAGTCAGTTCAGATGGTTAATCTGAAGCATTTAAATATGTTAAATGTCGAAGGTTACGAATGATTTACAAATTATATAAATTTTAAATGAAGAAAGTCAAGGATGATCTACAAATTTTATAAATTAACTTTAACAAGAATTACTTCCACTTCTATTAATTTATTTTTTAATGACTGTTTGTAAAATTAGCAATAGATTAATACAAATTTTAATTAACTTTAAATCGCTGTAAAAAATGTACAAATTAATTACATTAAACTTTATAATTACGACCATTGTTGCAAAAACATTTAAGACAGCTGCTGCTAATTCTCATTAATTTTTTTAATATTGGTAAAAGCTTTGAATGTGCTAAAATAATAAAAAAAGGGTAGTGAAATACCAACTACTATTCTGTACTTTAATTGGGTGTTGAAAATAAATCCAGTTCTAAACCCGAGCAACCGAGTTCAAACGTCAAATTGTGCTTGTCAGACTCATAACTTCATTAAACTTGTTCAAAGCTAATAGTTCAAATTAATTGGATTAATTACTTCCTTTCAAGTGCGTCGTGCTAATGAAGGGCCCAAAAAGTAAAAAACGGACTTCGGTTTACGTAAAATCAATAACCAGTCGTATGAAAATCTGCGAATTCGTTTTCAGACTTTTATGAAATCATATGAGTAGAAACCATTCCGTTATTACTGTTTTCAAAATTACATACAAATTTAGAATAACTGCAGACACCTGAATGTTTTTTTAAGAAAGCCATAAAAGGGCCAAAAAATAAAAAAAGGAACTTCGTTTTATGTAAAACCAATAACCAGTTGTTTTCAGGTAATATTTCCAGATCTTCATGAAATCTCTTTGTCCCACCAATGTATTTTTTGCCACATTCGTATGGTATTTTATAGATGCAGTTCTTTGATGCCCGAACTTCATTTTTGGGTTTCGTATGCGTTAAAATTGATCGAAGTGTATTAGAAGTTCTGAATGTTGTTCGAACGCTGTATTTCTTTCCTATTCCTTTAAGTTGTTCTGAAAAACCTTTCACATATGGAAGTACCCACAAGTAACGATCTGCTTCTCTTTGTTGTTTTGTAGCCTGTTTGTTTTGAATTGCTTTTTGTAGTTTTATGGATAACCATTCTTCCGTCACATTTCTGAAATCTTCTTTTGTTCTTTGTGGAGAAGATCTTCTCTGAAACATACTATTTCTGCTCTATCATATAAGAACTTTGCAATACCTTCCAAGGCTTTAGGGTGATGATTAGAGTAAAAACTTATAGCGTCCTGTGTGAGTTACTTTTCGGCAAATCTATGCTTTTATGGGTTTTGTCTGAGGAGGAAGAAAATGTTCAATAAACCGAATAGTAAACTGCATTTGTTCAACCTGTACATTGCCCCAGAATTTCGTTTTTAAAATTAGTAGCACTTTGGAGCTTTGGGGGTGATATTGAAAAAACAGATTTAGTTAATCATTTTCTGGGCGTTGAAGCTAGCTCAATTCAGTTTCATCTATATAGTTATATCTAAAAGTTGGAACAAGATTGTATTAATGCCGTTTTCAGGCAGTTTACTTAAATACTTTTTTACAAATTTACCACTTTTTGAGATATTTTTCACATTTCTAAAAGTAATATGTAATAAGTATGTACAAGTAATGTAAAACTGTCTATTAATAAATATTTAACCATTTGGTTATATTACAAAGTAAATGATTGTCAAAGATACTGTTAAAGATACGAAAACAAAATTTTCCATGTTGGGAAAATTCAATTCAGCCTCGAGCCTTTAAGCCTCAAACATTCGAATGTTTAATTATATAAACCGTATTACCAACAAAAATGAATATTATTTTAAATAAAAGCTTTGATATAATCGAATGAAGTAAATTGCGCCCGACCACGAATGTTAATGAAATATTCCAAATCGTACTTTGGTTTGACCTTTAAAAGCCTAGAATTTTTCATGAGCGATCCCACAGTTACAAATTACGGGTTGATTTATGAGAAAAACCGCATATTAAAAAAATTCGCGAATTGTCCTACCTAGCACGCATAGCAATGGCGTGTTTTATTTGTATCGATCAAACATCCCCGGAAAAAACTGTCAACATTGACAATAGGAACCAGTCATATTTAAACCAAAGCTGGTTAGCAAAGCGGTCAAGTTGCAACTCGAAAACTTAAGTAAAATTGGATCGAATATTGGTTTGTTCTAAATCCGGAAAGGTTGCGTGTTCGATCTATAAATTAAAGTGTCTGTTTTGACGGTTTGTCTATCGTGAAACATGGGTGATTTCGGCGATGGTACGTATTACTCTAATTAAACAAGTTTTTAACCATGCTCAACGTAATACCTACTTGAAATACCGTGCTTTTAACAACTAAAGAGCACTCATTATATGAATCCTGAGGTTTACCCATTAACATACGAACCTTAGTGACCTACATTTGTTTTTAAAAGGATTCGAATGTTCAGGCAAGAATTTTGAGATGCCAATTTTCCAATTTTGAAAAAAATCATTAAAAGCAAAGTTCGATGCAATATACACCTAAAAAATCGTTTCCCAAAATTGGCAATCTACGAATCTTAAAAATAAAAACAATACAAATTAACAATTGATTTGGACCAGCCCTTTTGGCAAACCAATGACTTCAATCAATAAGAATCATGTCGTGATTAAATTCCGTAATCTTCAACAACATCTAAAACGTTTAATTTTATTTTCCTAATTGTTCTGCTTTAGAAACAGAGTTGTATCAATAAACTTGCAATTAATATGGGGCATCGAACTTTAGAAATATGCGTAACTTCCTTGAATGAACGGAGAAGCACTAATATTAAGTGCTTTCAGGCAAGACTTTGTTTTCTTCGTTATTGGAATTTCAATTCATCAAATTCGCTCCAATTCTTGTAAAAATCGTATTCTATTTTGGTACTGAGACATTTTTAACTTAGTCACAGTTTCTTACATAATTTAGAGAATTATTTAAACCGTAATTTTCAAATATTTTTAAAAATACTGAACTTTACTATGATTACGTTGATGACTTAGAAAATTTAAAAGAATTAAAGGGGTCAATTTTTGGTTACAAAACGCTCATTCCCCATTTCCATTTTCCCCGAAACTCTGCAGACGTCCAAACTTAACACTTCAGTTTACTCGAAAATTGGTAAAACAAACCTTTCAGTTTTATTTACTTTTACTTGTATTAAATATTAAAAGGAACTAGTTAAGGCTTGCTGATTATCACCTAATACAGATTTATCCTATATTTAGCGGAAACGTAGTATATCAATGACATAATTGACCCAGTATTTCATTGAATTGAAATCTTACTCCAATGGAATGCCTACGGGCATCAAACTAATCGGATTAGTACAAACAGTAGGTACCAATTCATCTTAATGGGTTACAAATATGAGTAAATTCGGAAGTATCAATTCAATTAATTAGGTATCAACAAATTAATTAATTGCCTTACTCAATGATGTCTTTGACAAGCATAGTATTTGAAGATTACTACGTGGTTTCAAACGCAGACCCTGTAATTATATCACAACACCTGTTTTAATACTTTCGTGTAAATTAGCTTTCTAAAATTAACTTTTGTGGTTGCAGACTTCACAAGGAAAGTTTTATTTCTTAATAACATGTCTCGCCAATTTATTCCCAAAACCTTATTCCAAGAAGTTGAACTTTGCGATCAACTTTCTGTTTGATGTGGTCTTGTTTTAGTGAAGTCTTTGAAATTGCTTTCTGGGGTGTATTCAGCGTATCATAGGTAGTCAATGGCAGAAGGTTATTAATTTCTTTACCCTTTACGAAGATGATCTGTTGTTAGCATATTGGAAAATTCGGAAAAGTTTTCCTCCACATAGGAAAATTTTATTACTATAGAAAACAAAAGAGTTTAACAGACATCACCTAAAATTTGGGAAAATCTTTTACGGAAACTTTTACTTTCTAAAAATAGAATACAGAATGCTTGAAACATGTTAGGTTTTAAACCAGTATAAAGATGAAATGAATTTACTAATTGGGAACTAAACGTAATAATTTCTCCAAGCTTACGGTATTAACTACTAAGTTTGGTAATCGAAGCTGCCCTGATTCTACCAAATTTGCACCTAAGTGGTTCCAGATTTATAAAAATCCAACCACGATTGGGGTTCGAACCTGTGTTCCCTTGTTAACAAAGCAGACTAAGTTGGCACGAGCCTAAAAGATAGAAAGACGAGAAGAAAAGAAGCCCATCAACCAACTATTGGAAAAGAAGAAGAAGGTTTATCGAAGATCATATTTCAAAAATCAAACGACATAATCACCTTTTAGTCAAGGGAAGGTAGGTCCATGGTAAACTAACAATGAGGGAAGAAATCCAACACAAAAACTTTCCAAAGAAACAATCCGCTAAGAAAATGGAAGAACAACTCATGCAGAAAAGCAGTTGAAAAAGTCTGCTGTATAAAGCAGTCAAAATCTGAAGAAAGGAGAACAATAATTGGACATGGTTTAATCGCCCACATAAAATAACACAAAAAGAACAACAGAACGAATAAACAAGTCACTAAAAAGAATCGTAAAAAGCAGGTCTCAAATGCCCAAAAAAAACCTTGAACGACAAACGATATTTAATAACCAAATAAATATTTCAGTGGCTAATTTACCTTCTTCAAAATAAAACATTTCCTGATAAAGTGCGCAGAAGTTAACCTCTAAAGATGTTCTCTTCATCAATGAAAAAGTTCAGTGAAGCAAAACTTAGGAAGATGTGCTATTCGTCAAATTATCAGAGAAAGTTGCGGGTAGAAAAAAAAATAGTTTTGCAGATAGATGACAGTAAAGAAAAATATCGAAAGAATGTGTAAAAGACCTCGGTCTCTCACGTAGGCATCTCGGTTTCGATTCCCGAGACTGGTAATATCCCCACCGGAATTTTAGGTGGTCGTACGTTTCTCCATGCTTCGGTTATCATACTAATACCTTTGATAACCGTTAACACTGCGGATCGATCCTGCTTCGCCGCTTTGGATGGGTAAAGTTAGCGAACCTGGCATACGTGCAAAGAGGGCTCACAGAACTCATACTTATGAGTTAGTTGCTATTGGCCTAGGCTTCGGCTACAAGAGGAAGAAAAAGAAGTTTTTATGAAAAGGTGAAAACTATTCGAAGAAATAGTTATATATTTTATGAGGATAGAAAAAGAACTTTTATAATGAGAAATGATAGTAAACTTAGAAGATTGAAAAAGTGTCTTGAGGAAGAGTTGGATGGAGCGCGAAATAGAGTAGAAGAAGGCCAAAAAAGAAAACAAGGGAACGAATAAGAGATGAAGCAGGAAGAGACGAAGCAGGTGTAGACGAAGCAGGAAGAGAAGAAGCAGGAGGTGATGAAGGAGTAGGAAACGAAGTAGGAGTATTCTAATGGATATAAACTTTATGAAGATAAAAATAAATTTTTACAAGGAGAAATCACGGTAAATTTAAAAAGATTGAAAAAGTGTTTTAAGGAAGAATTTAATGGAGGAAGAAATAGAGTAGAAGAAGTCAAAAAGAAAACGATGGTGGAGTCGACGGATTAAACGAACGAGGAGAGGGAGAAGTAAACGAAGGAGGAGCAGACGATGAAGAAGCAGACGAAGGAGGAGCAGGCGAAGGAGAAGATGAAGCAGGAAGAGATGAAGCAAGAGGATGCGAAGCAGGAAGAAATAAAGAAGGAGACGAATGATGACAAAACGAAGGCAAGGAGATGAACAGAAGAAGATGAAGAAAAAATGGACGAAGAAAAAAGAAGACGAAAAAAAGGAAGCAAAGGAAAGGGTAACGAAAAAAGAGGACGGGGAAGCTGAAGGAGGAGGGGGAAGGGACGGGTGGAGAAGTGGAGGAAAATTTGGATGAGGAGGAAGAGTAGAAGAAGAACATTGAGAGTGGGGGAGTTGAAGGAGAAGTAGGAAAGAAAGTAGGAAAAGAATTTTATAATACTAAACAATAATAATAAATGTTGCAGACAGAAAATCATTTTAAAACAAAAAGTTTAAGACGTAATAAGAACTTATAACGAGTTATTCTGTAAACACGTAAAAACTGCTTATAATCTCCAAGCATTTGATGTAAAATTGTAATATTTTATTACACCAATAAATTAAATTCAATATAACTGTTCTTAAGTTTTTAACAAATTATAATCCTAAAATTTCGATTGTATTTTAATAGCTCAAACAAAAAAGTTTGTAGATATTTTATATAAACAGTTTCCTTCAGTCTAACTAACTAAAATAAACTAATTCAAACGAATAATTTATTAAAATAAACTTATTCCCTAAACTTGACTTATAGTTAAAAAACAGTTATTCAATTAAGGACATAACGAGTTAAGAATACGAAGAAAAATCCAGGAAAATAATTCTAATAATGTATTTATCGTCCTTTTGTCTTGTTTATAATAACACACCGGAATACGTGGTAGTAGAAAATTAAGATTAAATGAAGAATAACAAGGTAAAGATGCGGACTCAGGTTAGTAACGGAATTTACGTCACATTCCTAGAAGGAATATAAGTCTCCTAAGGATTTTTCTTTTGGTGCCCATTAAAACGAATTTGGTATTTATTAATGAAGACCAAACCCCTGGGAGAAATTGATGCGGAAAATTGACGAAAAATTCACAACTTTCTCACTTCAAAATTAGAGGAAAATGGGGAAAATTCTAAATTCGCATTTTTTCGCAAGGATTAAAGGATATCTATCTGTCCGAAAATTATCACAGAGCTAGCTAGTGACTTTCTATTGGGGCCAAAGCTTCTAAAGCTCATTTGTTAACATAAAACCAATCAATTTCATTTAATCTATTTGAATTTTATTAACAGGCAAAGTAATAAATGCCATGTTGGGAAATTTTCCAATTTTACCAAATTTTGTTCTTAATTCGATATTTGTATTTATTTCGAAACTTTTCCAAGTTCTTTAGTAACATAATAATAATTTATTCGAGCATTCAATGGACCTTTTATAGCATATATTTTAGGGGTAAAATTAAATTAAAAGTACGGAAAATATTTAAATGAACCGCAGATCATATCTACCACCTTTGAAAATGAAAAGATTAAATCCTTAATATTACGGATTAATTAAATTTCGGAATATTTCCGATGGATTCGTCTAAAACTGGGGCAGTAGTTAATTCATGGCAGGTTTTGTTCTAATTTTAAAGCTTACATGCAAAAGATTCGTATCTGATATCTCGCGTATCAATTATGTAGAAAGGTTAATTACTCTTGCAGCGCAATTATACTGAAACAGCTCAGCTATGTTAAGCTCAGATTCTATTTCCGATAACGTATCATGCAGTATGATGCTTTGGTGCTCTTTAAACTACATAAAAGCTCTTTGGGTCACTTGTGTTAGTTGCTCTGAAACTTTCCAAGCGCGCGAATGTAGTTGAATGAATATTGTGACGCTAAAATTACTTTCTATCGCATTTTTTTTATCCTTTTAAAGTACATGTATCACGAGTAAAAATACTAGTGGATAGAAATAATATAATAATAATGTTTACTTCAGGCTGTGATCCGTTAGAATTTACGAGTATTTATCAACGTAATTTAGAAGGTAAATTTAAGACGTAAGCAGGAACCGATTTTTATTAATATATTAAAATATTCCGAATATTAATTAACAAAAAATCGGATATAAATACAGGTTTTTCCCAGAAGAAAGTAAACTTTGAAGGTAAAAATAATTAAACAAATTATATTAAGCAAAATACATTAAAAAGCTCAGATTTGGCAGCTTCTTTGGCTATTTTCAGGATTTTCTGTTATTACAATTTGATTACTGAAATCGCTTAAGGAATTTTTTAGTTTTAGAAACATAAAGATAAAATTTTGTATGTAACTTAATGGTTTACTAGCTGAAAAAAATTCAATATTTTTGACCCTAATTTCTTAAAAAAGTACTGGAAAATGTAAATTCTTGTTTGAAACAAAGTTATAAGAAAAAACCCTGAGAACTTCGCGAAGAATAATAGAAAAATTAACAAATAATCATGAATTAAAATTTGAGAATTGGATTGATTTATAAACTATTCTGGATTTCGATTTTATCAAAATAAAAAAAATCACTTCCGCTTCCGGTTTTAATTTTTTCAAACCGATTCCAAATGAATATTTTATAAAACCTGCAATTAAATATTTAATTCTATTGAAATTGGGGTTTCCAAGTTTTAGCAAATCACAGGTAGGTGAAATGGATCTCTGAAGCTCGAAGATAAATTTTAGGTGTTCATTTTTATTATTTTTTCAAGATAACGATTGTCTCGTATTTTATACAAAATAACGTCAAAAGCTCCCACCAACAAAGATATGTTATTTCAATAAACAATGTGATATCGAACGCTGATTAGAATTTATTGAAGCTACGAGTTGGTAAATCGTAACTTTCTTAATATTTCAGCTCTGTCTCCCTTAAAAAAAAAAAAAATAGGGTAAGTGTTTAGCGATTATAGATGGGGATTTTCAACCGGTTTTTCCCATTCTAAGTTTACTTTTTTAATATATTTACTTGGTGCAGAAAAAACGAAAGCAGCGGGATTTTGCGTATTAAACTTAATATAAAAATAATTGAAATTCGACCCTTTCATCATTTATTTTTCTTACAGATAGTGAAGATAGTGATGGGGAAGGAGGTTTGGGAAATGTAAACAGACTTATAATGCGGCCTCCCGGGCATAGTGGTAAAGCCAAACGGGGTCATCTATGTTTTGATGCTTCATTTGAAACAGGAAATTTAGGCAGAGTGGATTTAATAAACGAATACGAATACGATTTGTTTATTCGACCTGATACTTGCAGTCCTCGGTTTAGGTTTTGGTTTAATTTTACTGTCGATAATGTAAAACAGGATCAGGTATTTCGAAGACATCGTAGTTTAACATAGTCCTCCTTCTTGCTTGTTTCAGCGAGTAATATTTAATATAGTTAACATAAGTAAGTACA
This sequence comes from Melanotus villosus, assembly GCA_963082815.1. Taxonomy (NCBI): domain Eukaryota; kingdom Metazoa; phylum Arthropoda; class Insecta; order Coleoptera; family Elateridae; genus Melanotus; species Melanotus villosus. The sequence goes on from OY720427.1 coordinate 40,643,587, forward strand.
GAAACATATTTAATAACAACATGACGCCTGTTGTTAAGTCAAGTACCAGGCCAAAATGGTAAGACCTTAAATTCCAAGTTTGTGCAAAGATAAATCGATAATTTTCAGGCAACGAATTCCCAAACGACATGTTTTTTATCAACGTTCTTTGGTTCATCAGGGACATTACGTTCTGAGCTTCGCATTCGGATTTGATAGAGAAGATGAAGTATTTCAGTTCGCTTTAGCGCCTCCTTACAGTTATTCAAAATTACAGTCCTATTTGTCAACGTTAGAATCAAAAGCTACGCACTTAAATGATCAATTCACACGAGAATTATTGGGGAACAGTATTGTACGTTTTTATTTTCGAAAAATAAAGCGAACGCCACTAATAACAACTAAGAATTTTAGCAAAAGCGACGCGTGGACTTAATTACAATTGGTTCCCGTGGAAGTCCCCAAGCTCAAGAAAAAAGGAGAGTGATTGTTATTATTTCCAGGGTACATCCGGGGGAATCCCCTGCTAGTTTTGTTTGCCAAGGTATGTAAATACGAGATGATGGTTTTCCTGTAAATCACAGTTAAGCCAGTAGATTCAACTCTTCATTAATTTTTTTAATATTGAAATTGACCCAAAATGAATTTGGGTGGAATCTATAATTCAAATGGGAGTTGAAAGCGCTGAAAATTGTCATACAATAAACAACTGCTTTGTAATCCTTTCGTTTAAAATAATTTAAAAACGTTTTACAGGATTAATGGAACTTTTAGTAAGTTCCCATCCAGTAGCGTGTATACTTCGAGAACATGTGATATTTAAGATAGTGCCAATGTTAAATCCAGACGGGGTCTTTTTAGGAAATTATAGGAGCACATTAATGGGATTTGATCTTAACAGATCCTGGCATATAGCTTCACAGTGGGCGCATCCGACGCTCAAGGCAACAATCGATATGCTTATTGCTTTGGATAAAAACAAGGTAAGGGAACTGTATTTTAGTGAAGCACTCGATTGTAAATTTATATAACTTAGTCTGAAGGTTGATTCATATTTTGCTACAATTTTTATGACATAATAAGTCGGCTGATGCTTGCTTGACAGATCAAATATCCTTTCGGTGACGTACTTTTATGTAACGAAAGGCATCTTTCTAAGGGTTTTAAATGTTTCCGATTGTCCTGTTATTCATTTACCCAACTCAGAAAGACCTTTGGAACCGAAAATCACGTCCATCACTGATAATGCCATAGCGATGTGAAAACTATTTGTGGTGAGATAAATGTCCTGATTGCCATGATATTGCTGAAAGCTGAAGTTCGAACGACCCTAAAAAGTAACGTTGGTAAGCGAATATCTTAGGGTTACGTACTTGGCCATAACTTTAACTACAGGAATATTTCGTATATATTTTTTTGGTAGTCTTCTTTCAATGATTTATCAATGAAAATAGGAGGAAGAAACATTTACGACGAAGGCTTCGATTTTACCTTTATTTGTTTCCTGTTAGACAACGTCCTTCATTAATGATTCCATAGCGGGAGGAAAATTATTTATAATGAGGCCAAATGTCCTGACTGCCAGGATATTTCAGAAAAGATAACATTAGTGGGCAAATATCTTGAGTTTCTTCCAGTGGCGTACCTATCTTTGGGAGGCGGAGGGGGCAATATGTCTTGAAGGCGCCTTAGAACCATTAGATATTATAGGAAAAAAATGACAGGCGAAAATGTCAGTCTGGACTAATTTTAGTAGCGCGTTTTTATGTATATTTTTTCAAATAGTATGTAGGGACGGTATTGGATAAAATTAACTTTTGAGAAAAGTACGAGTATATACAAAAATAGAATTACAAAAAAACATTTGTAAGAAATACTATGGTTTTACCTTTATTCGTTTATTATTTGAAGAAAGTCATCAATAATAATGCCATGGCAGTATGACAACCAGTTCTGATTGCCAGGGTATTGCAGAAAGCTGAAATTCGGGCAATCCTAAAAGCATTAATCCATTAATAAACGAATATCATGGGTTTCTTCAAAGTTACGGGCTACATACTTGACCATAGCCTAAAATAGAGCAATGTTTCGAATTTTTGGCATTCTTCCTTCTATTATTAATCGAATCAAGCAGGAGAAAGGAACATTTGTAAGAAAGACTACGGTTTTACTTCTTTTCGTTTATTATTTGAAAAGGGTCATCAATAATAATGCCAGAGCGGTGTAGAAACTATTTATGGTGAGCTAAATGTCGTGACTACCAAGATACTGTAGAAAACTGGAGTTTGTATAACGCTAAATGGTAACATTAGTAAGCAAATATCGTGAGTTTCTTCTAAGCTATGGGCTACGCACCTGGTCATAACTTGAAGTAGGTTAGTACTTTTGGCAGTCTTCCTTCAATGGTCGCTAGAATCAAAAAGGACTAAGAAACTTTTGTAAGAAAGACTATGGTTTTACCTTTATTCGTTTATTATTTGAATACGTCCTCCATTAGTATGAAAGCTGAAGTTCGAACGACCCTAAGAGGTAACATTAGTAAGCAAATATTCTTCAAAGTTAAGGGCTACTTATGTGTACTTAGTCATAACTTGAAGTATTGCATTTTTTGGCATTCTTCCTTCAATGATTGGTCGAATCAAAAAAAGAAGAAACCTTTAGATGAACGACTACGACTTTAACGTCCTTCGTTATTAATGTCAAATATCACAGCGACATGAAAACTACTTGTGATGAGCTAAATGTCCTGATTACCAGGATGTTGTAGAAAGCTGAAGTTCAACGACCCTAAAACGTAACATTAGTAAATAAATATTATGAGTTTGTTCAAACTTATGGACTAGGTACTTGGGCATAACTTGATATGCAAGAATGCTTTGATTGTATGTTTTGCCATTCTTCCTTCAATGATTGATAGAAACAAAAAGGAGTAAGAAACATTTGTTGAAAAGACCATCTTCGTTTATCATTTCAACACGTCCTCCATTAATAATACCTTGGCGGTATGAAAACTATTTGTGGTCGAAAAATAGTTCTGATTGCCAGGGTATTGCAGAAAGCTGAAGTTAAAATGACCCTAAAAGGTAACATTACTAAGGGAATATCATAGATTTCTTCAAACTTACGGGCTACATACTTGGTCATAACTTGAAATGTTGCGATACTATTTTTTGGCATTCTTTCTTCGATGGTTGGTCGGAAAAACATTTGTAAGGAATACTATAGTTTTAAGTGCCTTTGCTTCTACATTATTTGAATACCTACATCATTAATAATGCCATAAGCGGTACGAGAACTATTTGTGATGAGGTTGTGACTGTCAGGATATTGCAGAAAGCCGGAGTTCGGACAATTCTAAAAGATAACATTACTAAGTATCATGGATTTCTACAAACTTACGGGCTACATACTTGGTCATAACTTGAACGTGTCCGGAAAATTCATCGCCAGCAATTCACCGCCTCAGCAAGTCACCGCCAGCAATTCACCACCGAAAAATTTATTATTTATTTGAAAAAAGCCTGTTAGCGTTACCCAGGAGACACCACGTGGAGGTCGGCTTACTAGTCTCCCTTTTTTTTAATACATTTTTTAGATTTCTTTTTAATTTTTTTTTAATATGAAGCAATACTCAAATCAGTCTATGTTTAGAACGTGGTGTTATACGCTATTCTACGTAAGTAATCGATAAATCTTTGTCAATTTTGATTATTATTAGTTTTTATACTTTTCTTTTCATATATTTTTGGTATTTTTAGTTTTTCCTACATTAACTACTATCTTAGGAAGTTGTTTTGGTAATTTATGGGACATTTGGAATTCTTATAATTTGCGAAGTTAAAAATAAATACGGCTGCTGCAAAACTACCAAGCGTGAATACTATCAAGCGATCCGTGAGAAATATAAGACAAAGAAAAGATGAAAATATGTTGCGATATTATTTTTTGGAATTCTTTCTTCGATGGTTGGTCGAATGAAACAACAAGAAGAAACATTTGTAAGAAAGACTATGGTTTTACCTTTACTTCTATATTATTTGAATTGTTCCATCATTAATAACGCCATAAACGGCACGAGAATTATTTGTGATGAGGTTCTGACTATCAGGATATTGCAAAAAGCTGAAGTTCGGACAATCCTAAAAGGTAGCATTAATAAGTAAATATCATGGGTTTATTATTCAAAGTTACAGGCTACGTACTTGGTCACAACTTGAAGTACAGAAATGCTTCGATGGTATTTTTTTGGTATTCTTCTTTCCATGGTTAATTGAATCAATCAGGAGTCACACTTGTAAAAAAGGCTATGATTTTACCTTTATTCGTTTAAGTACTATTCGATAATTAATAATGCTATAGTTTAAACCTCATTGCCATCGCCAATGCCAAAAATTCTGGTTGCTCATATATTGTGGAAAGCTGGGATGTGAACGAGCTTAGAAAACCAATATAGTCTCATATATTGTGGAAAGCTGGGATGTGAACGAGCTTAGAAAACCAATATAGTAACAACTACCACATATGAGTTATATAGATGAAAACGACTGAAAGGCAAGAAATTTATTTTTAACTTTTCATAAGAACTATAAACTCCTAATAGCTAGACATGAGAGACATGAATCAAGTCCCAAGAACGCGTATGAACTTGGTGCTGTGTCATTTGTGGTAATGCGAGGATTATTTTGTTACGTATTTATCATATTCCTGAAATTGGGCTATTAATATCGGTTTATACATATATTTCCTACTTTTCACTACAAACCTTTGAGAACTGACGATCACATGTTGTGCTATTAATACAATTAGTGAAGAAAGAACCATTAAGGTTCCTGTGGCAAATCTTCTAGTTCTCAGTATATTGTGGAAATCTGAAATGACAACAAAGAAATGCAACAAACATTGTATGGTTTTCCTGAAACTGCGAGTTATTTACCAAGTAACAATCAAGAATAAGTGTTGTTGTGACAAATCTTCTGGTTTTCAGTGTAGTGTGGAAATCTGAAAAGAATAAAAGGAATGCAACAAATATTGTATGGTTTTCCTGAAGCTAAGAATTATATAACAAGTAGCAATTAAAAGTAAAGTGACTGGAAAATTGTCTTTAACAGTCGGATTTAAAACAGTATAATATAGAGCTGGACGATGAGTTCTCGAGACTCATTTGGCATAATATAATCATTTATCAACAGCTGAAGATGCAGATGTTGCTTCATCAAGGCAAAGGTATTAAAGAAGAAACGCCAAAGTAATATAAAAATCTCTAGCGGGACTCCTTTAATTTTTTTGCCTTAATGTTAAGTGGTGAATCTGTTGGCACCAGTTTAACAGACTTTGAAGGACTATTTAGAACGGCTATGATGGTGTGAAAATAACTTTTTATTGTTAGGGCATTGTCGAAAGCTAAAACTAGAATGTCCCTGTAAAACTAATAACCATGCAACGACAGTTAAGAGTTGTATACCTGGTAAACGATGGGAAGTAGACGAAACTGACTTCTAAAAAGAACACACTAAGCCTTTACCGTATAAACAAAAAATACGAGAATGGCTCACTGGTTTCCTCTTATCAGTTAATTATATCACTCCGTTTGGAGATGGAGCCATTTCAATACATAAACTGGGCCCTTTAGTTTGTGACCGTACAATTCTTCTCCCAAAGGCTAATTATAGCAAAAAGGAGATGGGGAAAAATTCCTAAAACTCGAGCACTCATGGTGTCGTCTCTCACCAACAGCTAGGCACACAACCAGCGTCCCTGTAAAACTAATAACCATGCAACAGCAGTTAGGAATTATATGCCTGGTAAACGATTGGAAGTAGACAAAATTAACTTCTAAGAAGAACACACTAAGCCTTTGGCGTAAAAAACTACGAAAAAGGCTTAATGGTTTCCTCTTAGCAGTTAATTTGGAGATGGAGCCATTTCAATACATAAACTGGGTTCTTTACTTTGTGGACGTACAATTCTTCTCCCAAAGACTAATTATGTATAACAAAAAGGAGAGGGGGAAAATTTTCTAAGACCCGAGCACTCATGGTGTCGACGCTCACCAACAGTTAGACACACAACTAGCGTCCCTGTAAAACTAATAACCATGCAACGACAGTTAGGGATTATGTGCCTGGTAAACGATTGGAAGTAAACACAACTAACTAAGAAGAACGCACTAAGCCCTTACCGTAAAAACAAAAAAAAATACGGGAAAGACTTAATGGTTTCCTCTTAGCAGTTAATTATATTACTCCGTTTGGGGATGGAGCCATTTCAATATATAAACCGGGTTCTTTAATTTGTGGCCGTACGATTCTTCTCCCAATGGCGAGTTATAGCAAAAACGAGATGGGAAAAAATTTCTAAGATTCGGGCACTCGTGGTGTCGTCACTCACGAACCAGCGTCCCTGTAAAACTTAATAACCATGCAACGACAGTTAGCGGCTATATGCTTGGTAAACGCTCGCAAGTAGACAAAACTAACTTCTAAGACGAACATTTTAAGCCCTTACCGCAAAAACAAAAAAAATACGAGAAAGACTTCATGGTTTCCTCTTAGCAGATAAGTATATTACTCCGTTTGGGGATGGAGCCATTTCAATATATAAACTTGGTTCTTTAATTTGTGGCCGTACAGTTCTTCTCCCAACGGCTGCTAGCAAAAAGGAGATGGGGCAACATTCCTAAGACTCGAATACTCGTGATGTCGTCACTCACCAACAGCTAGACACATAACCAGCGTCCCTGTAAAAATAATGCCCATGCAACGATAGTTAGGGTTTATATATCTGGTAAACGATTGTAAGTAGACAAAACTAACTTCTCAGAAGAACACACCAAGTCTTTGTCGTAAAAACAAAAAAGAATACGAGATAGACTTAATGGTTTCCTCTTAGCAGTTAATTATATTACTCCGTTTAGGGATGGAGCCATTTCAATATATAAACTGGGTTCTTTAATTTGTGGCCATACAATTCTTCTTCCAACGGCTAATCATAGCAAAAAAGCGACGGGGACAAATTCCTAAGACTCTGGCACTTATGGTGGCATCACTCACCAATATCTAAAACATAGCTGCCCTGCGGACAAATCTTTTGGTGGTGCTTCTTCTACTCCTTCGCTCGATGTTACTTAGTAGATTTATTGGTCATCAGCATGTTCATGAAGTTCATGACTTTCTAAACTTTTTACAGATGTTTGAGTGCCAAAATTTTGGGTAAGCTGAAATCCGAACACTCCAGTAAAAACAACACGTGACAAACACGTTATTGCCTTTTCGAATGTTAAAAACGTTTACCTGGTATTAACTGGAAGTGGGTAAAAATGCTTGCCTAAAAATGGTTGCGCTTAATGCTTGTTCAATTCTTGTTTTAATGGCTGATTATTGTAAAAGGTTGATGTGGGGAAAAACTCGGGTACCCGTGGTGTCGTCACTCACCAACAGCTAGGCACACACCCAGCTGCCCTGCGGGTTATTGTCATAATAAATGAATTCGAAGACTTCCACGGTCAGTGTCGGTATTAAAAGAACGTCTTCCGGGTTGGGACCATATCATTGTTGAGACAGAAGAACCCAACGTTTCACCTACCCTCCTAAGGCGCATCCTACTCATGAGGCCTCTTAAGAAGGTGGGCGAAACGTTAAGTTCTATTGTTATAATAACATGAAGACTTTGGTGCTGCTCCGTCTTCATCTGCTTGTACTTGTTCTTATGTTTGTTCCTTTGTTTTCTTGCTCTTCTTTTTCTTACTCTTTTTCTTTTTCTCTCCTGTTCCTGAAATTGTGCTATTGATATATTTCCCACTTTTCACTCCTAACCTTTGAGAACTGACAATCACGCATTGTGCATAATACCATAGTGATGAGAGAACCTTTTAAGTTTCTGAGACAAATCTTCTGGTTTTCAGTATATTGTGGAAATCTGAAATGAGAACAAAGAAATGCAACAAATATTTTTGGTTTTCCTGAAATTAAGAGTTATTTACAAAGTAACAATTAAGAATAAGGTGCTTAACTAGAAAATAGTTTTTAATAGAATAATATAATAACTAAGAGTTGGGTGCTGAGTTTTCAAAGCTCCTTTGGCATGATGTAATCACTTATCAACAGCTGGAGATGTAGTTGTTGCTCCATCAAGGCAAAGGTATTAAAGAAATAGCACCAAAGTAATATCAAAATCTCTAGTGGGACTTCTTTAAATTTTCTGCCTTAATGGTTAAATGATGAATCTGTTGGCATCAGCGCATCAGTTTAACAGACTTTGAAGGACCATCTAGAACGGCTATGATGTTGAAAATCACCTTTTATTGTTAGGGCATTGTGGAAAGCTAAAATTGGAATGTCTCTGTAAAACTAATAACCATTCAACGACAGTTAAGAGTTATATATCTGGTAAACGTTTGCAAGTAGACAAAACTAACTTCTAAGAAGAGCTCACTAAGCCTTTATCATAAAAAAAATACGAGAAAGACTTAATGGTTTCCTCCTAACAGTTAATTACATTACTCCGTTTGGGAATGGAGCAATTTTAATATATAAACTGGGTTCTTTACTTTGTGGCCGTACAATTCTTCTCCAAGGGCTAATTAAAGCAAAAAGGAGATGGGGAAAAAAGGAAAAATCCTGCGGATTACTAAAACTTCATAATTACAACGTTTTACTACCCTCCTAAGGGGCATCCCCCTTGAGACCTCTTAAGAAGGTGGGCGAAATGTTCTATTGTTATAATAACATGGAAGACTTTGGTGTTGCTTCGTCTTCATCTTCTTTCTTGTTCTTTTTCTTGCTGTTCTTCTTTTACTTGTTTTTCTTCTTCTTCATAGTGTTGAACCTTCGACCAGAGTCACTCTATCTTTTTCGCAGAAGTATAAATGTCAAGTTCTACACTTTCGTCTTCAGTTTTTTGTCTTTGGGTTTGTTAGCCAAGCAATAATGCATCTCAGAAATTCAATTTTTCAATTATTTCTAATGCAATCTTCGATCTTCGAAATTAGGCGTTCTTTACTTGTAGATTTCTTTCCTTCACCGATGAGACCTTTGTTTTCTGTTATTTTATTATTTCCTTGGCGTATTATTTTATAAGTTTAGAAGATAAAATACTGCTTAAATTACGTTTGCTGCGTCAACGTAAAGTAAAATAAATGAACTTTAGGAATTTTCTGTACCATGTGGTACTATTCAAGTATTTTAATGTTTGCTTCGGTCGTAACTCCTGCCTTTAAGTTTCCTGTGTTCGTTATATTACCTTTTAACTTTGAAGGGTTTCTGATTTTTGTTGAGTTTTCTTAAATTACAGAGCCGGATTAAAATATCCAAAAATTGATAGAATATTGAGATTCTACTTACCTTTTGGAAATAATTTCTTTTATGAAAATATTTCAGTGTGTATATTAATAACTTTTCACTTTCTCAACTACATTTTCTATAAGCTTAGTTAAGCAGTGTGGTGACGAAGGAATGAGCAAACCAGAATTGTTTCTAAAAGTAGCAACCCATTTCATAGACATTTCCTATAGGTAATCGTAAATTGTTTCAAAATCAAATCTGGGAATCAAGAAATTAAGAAAACAATTCTTAAGACTTGCATTGCTTATAAAAGATTTTCTTAGTCGAAGACTTCAAATCCCATCTGTTAGATACAAATCTATAACGTGAATTGCGATTTCAGGGTCCAGTTTTTATAATAAATCCATTTTAAAATATTTATAGTAAATCTATGATCTTTTGATAAATATTTGTAACATTCGTGAATGTTAAGCTATGAAAAGCAACATTCATTTTATCTTATCAAAACAGTAATAGTGCAGTTGTTAGGACATAAATATCTAAATAACATCGAAATGTAAACTGATTAATCAAAAATCTTTATGTTGTATAAGCAGTCAGAGACCAGTAACAGCATGAAAATCATAACAAGGGATCCTGGAAATAAAGCCAATACTGATGTGTGTACATAAGAGGGTGTGGCAGGATTTCAGTATTGAGCAATGAATCAGAAAAACGAGGCTATTAAACTAAAACCGTAATATTAAGGAAAATTTCCATATTTTGCTTTTGAAGACCAAGCAAAAATTAGACTTTTCTGAAATTAAAAAACTCGAATTGATATCCTTTATTTAATGCGCCGACGCCGCATATGATGAGTAAAAAATGAATGAAAAATTATTATCCTGTCACGTATAATTACTAAGTTTAAGACAATAAAATAAATAAATATATACAATTTCGAAGCTGATAGTAAAAGCTCCAACTAGGTTAAAATAAACTAATTTGCTTAACAATTAAGAATTAAATTCTGTAAGTGATAAGGAAAACAAGATAACTGCTTCAAAATAAATTTAATAGAAAATGCCCATGATTTCAAACTTTAATTAAAGAGTAAAAGTTAGGACTAAAGAGTAAAAAATTAGAATAGATAATAACTGATAACAAAAACTAAATTTGAAATAAATAATTATGTACTATGAATAGAAGATAGCCAAGGCTGAATAATGAAATAAACTGAGGCTGTCATAATAATGCTTGTTTTTTTATTTATTTTTCTTCTAAATATTCCTAGTTTTTCAATAACTTGCTGTTTGGACATGTTTGTGAGCATTAATCCGGCATCCCATGAAAATCTTTCTTGTTGGTTTGAAAGCTGCTTGTTACACTGTCCCATTTATATATTTTGACAATAACTGTGACAGCTTAGTTAATTTTAATTAGTAGGTACATTGAAAACATACCACTGCTTCGAAATTAAGTCTTTCCGAAGAACGTTTGTAGCTACGACTATATATAAAGTAATGCACTATGCTCAGACTTGTTATTTCACATTACAATCACATGTCAAATTCTTGCGTTATCCTTTTTAATATTGCAACAATTTGCTTCTTATCCTGGCACTAATTACTAAAGCAGTTTGGATGATGGTAGCAATTACGGTTCAAATCTCAGCCACAATGGAACATTTAAGAATTTCCAAATTTGGCAAAGATTCGAAAGTAAAAGCTGCAATAAAGTGTAAGTCTTTTTTGGTATTTGTTAACAAATCTTCATGGTAGGTATCTACTCTTCTGCCTCAATGTTCGTGTATATTTATGGTTCTGTCTGTCTGTATAGGTACATGTTTCATTATTAGCTACTTAATTGATTTCCCATCTTACATCAGTTCTTTTAATTATGTTAAGTTTGTTATAAGAGATAATCTTCTGCTACCTACTTTTCATGCTTGCATGCCTAGTTTTCCAGTTTCTAGAAAACACTATCGGTTTATATTAAGCATATTTTGAAATGTTTCATTTAACGATTAAGCTGAACATTTTTAAGGAGCTTCAACTTTATTTAGTAGGAGACTTTTTCACCTTTAAAGAGTTGCTTTGTTTATAAAGTTTATAACAAAGATGTTGTGTAGGTTATCATTATCATTATAAAATCTAGTTTTCTGAAAGTATACATTCCAAAATTAATTGTTAAAGTTAAGTATCAGATCATTTGTATTCTCAACAATACTGGGAAGTAAAAGCTGCTTCCAGATGTGGTTGTGAATTGAAACGTATGTAGCCTGAATTGTAAAGCATAATCCTTTCGCTTTCTCCATTGGGCTATTAAGAAACCCGTTTGTTTTTCATTTAATATTTAGTATTAATCCTTTTGTGAATCAAATGCAATGCCAATTGCTTTACTTTTGCATCGTGATACTGATTGTTGTGATTGCTTCGCAGCGTTTAACTAACTCACTTCAAATCTCAACGTCCATAGAATTTTTAACAAATTCTAAGGTAATTGGGATTCAAATGTACATAGTTTTAAGTTGGCAAAAAGAAGTGCAACCCAATTGGCATCCCAGAAGTTTATTACTTGGCATACTGTTTCACATTACTATCTTATAGTTGCTTCAAAGTGTAGGTATTTAATCTATTAATATTCTGCTACTTTATAGTACTTACTTTACTTTCAGTGAACTGTTTAAGGTGGTTCTTCAAGCCGTTATTAAGGTCCTTCCTGCGGGTTTTTGTTTGTTGCTGTCTATTAGCATGCTTTTAAATCTTAGTCAGAATTTTGCAATTAAGTTTTAACAATTAATTAACCCGAATTAAATCACAATTCTCTTTTCAGGAATTTCAGCTCGATTTTGTACTGGACATTCATGCTCATTCGAGTTTAAAAGGTTGTTTTATTTATGGAAATACTTACGAAGATGTATACAGGTATTTTTTAAACTTAAATATATAGAGGTACTACATGTAAATACTCAAACGATTTTGTAGATACGAACGTCACATAGTTTTCCCAAAATTGTTGTCAACAATCGCTGATGATTATTCATCAGAAAATACTATGTTTAATTCGGATGTCAACAAAGCTGGTACTGCTAGAAGATTTCTGTGTTCGACTTTAAGTAACAAAGTTAATTGTTATTCGTTTGAAGTTTCAATATTTGGATACCACGTTAAAGGATCGGAGACACCGATGCCCTACACTGAAGACAGCTGTATCCTTTTAACATCAACAATATTTTGCAAACACAGACTCTGATATACAATACAGATAGTACCACGAATGGCATAACATTTATTATAGATCTTAACTATTGTTAATTAAAGAAAGCATGTATAGCATGATCAAATAAATTTCGTAAAAAGGGAGTTTGAAAAAGGCACAGCATTTTTCGCAATTTACAACACGAAGTACCTATTTAAAATAAACTGTTGAAAATCTGTTTCTAAATTTGATAGTTTGAAAGGTTCAAAATTTATTTGATCACAGGATACCTACATTCAGTCGAGATTCCTTAAATTAAAAATCAATTAATTTGTTTATATTTCTATATTCAAAAATACAAATTATTATAAAATACAGAAACTGTTTATTTAAATTTTACTAGCTAAAAATCACAAGCAACAATTGTACTTTGGCTACTTTTAACAAATGTAATTCAGCAGATTTTAATACAATTTAAATAAAATCATTTTCTTTACATAAACTCTAGATATGAGATGCGGAAGAAATCTAATAAGAACCTTTTTAGAATATTATCAAGTAACAGGCATGATTCCTATTAGCTTGACTTCAGAAATGACTCAAAAGAAAAGAAGGCCGAAAACTCATAGAACACGGCCTACTACAAGAAATTCAACGAGAGAACGACCCAAAACTACAAGAAGTCGTGTTTTATTGCATTTTACGGATTTGAATGTCAATTATGATAGTGAAACATCCGGTGATGAATTACAGCAGAGCACTAGAAATGCCGTAAGTCCGAGACGACACTTTGCTGAAAAAAATCCGGAGAGAGAAGAGCATTACTTGAAGAAAGTGGGAGGTGGTGGATTAATTTCAAAATGTAGTAGATTTAGTTCGCCTCCTCCTTCAACGTTTGTAGTTGTGCCTGAACCTAGTTTGTCAATTATAGATTTTAATCTTATTACTCGAAATGGCATCGAAGAAGCAACTCGAAAAAATAGACATAAAACTCATAGGTAAATCGTTTTATTATAAATTGTTATCTAACAAATATTGGAAATATAATTCTATCAAAAGAATGCGATTACTTCTAGTTTAATTTTAAAAATAAGTTAACAACCACATTTTCAGCCAAAAAGTACTTAACAGAAGTATAACAAAATTAGATAAAAATAGTAATACTATAAAATACCAAAAAAAATTAACCGTCAAGTATTGCAAGTGCAGGAAATGTTTTAATTTCTTTGAAATTGTAAGGCTGCAAACTTACAATACTCAAACAGTGTATACACTCATTGTTCAACAGATCAAAAAAAAACGTGATAAGTGGTAAAACTAAATGTTAGAAATATAATTTACAAAAACATGATAAATGAAAATATTTAAGTTCTTCAGGTAAGTCAATTCAGTTTGGCACGAAACTTCACTTGTATAAACAAAATGTGGTTTCACCTTAAAACTATCAAAAATAAACAAATTTATAGTTTATCCGTAAGTTCCTGATATCGAGCATACATCATTTTCTTTACACAATCTTTGTAAGATTCTCCCGCAACTGCCGTATAAGCAGTTTTGTTTCCTAATCCAACTGTGCTGTTGCGTTGTTCTGCCTGTAATTACACAAACAAAATGTAATAATTTGAATCCATCCATTTAACCACGCACAACTTTTTGAAATTTCAATAACTAATTATTACCTGAATAATTGTTGTTCGACCTTGATTTGCTTTTCCTAAACCTTGGCCTTCCGTCCAGCCCATTTTTTGAAGTAATCGATTTCCCACATTTTCAGAGCCAATAGGCTCGGCTACAGATGCGGCTACTGGAATGTCTGCCAACTCTCGCGATTTTAAGTATTTTTCTTTTAATTTACTAGGTTGTGGTTCATCAGTATCTCCATATTTCATTCTACGTTCCTTCGCTCTATCACGGTATACAATTTTCCCACTACCATTGTCACCTTTTTTGGAATTTGCATTACGAGCTTCTAAGTTCTTTTTATGTAAATCGGATAATTTTGCATGTTTAGCGAGGGCTTCGGCGGACGTCAACTGCCGTTTGCAAAGATTACAAATTAATTTTGCAAAGTCTAAAAATTCCATTTCATCATTTTGCGTTTCTTCATCGGACGATTCGCTTTCTCCGTAAGCGGCCACTAAAGGAGCTGTATGAACAAGTGGTCCATGCGGGGGAGTATCCGATTTAAAACTAGTCGTACAATTAATTAACGAAGCATTTCCATTTTTCTTTTCCAGTACCGAGTATCCTATGTCAGCGGATCCTGCTGATCCGAGGGAATTTGAATTACCTTCGGAATTAGTACGATACGTTGACGATTCTTTTTTCTGGTTTAATGTTTTTGCCCAACGTTCCATATCTTTGGCAATTTTTTTTGCTACTTTAACTTTGTCTTGTTTTTCTGTCTTTGGTTTTTTAGTTTCTGGTTCGGCCGTTATTTCTGCTGGCTGCTGTACTCCCGTATATTCGTATGACGAAACCGGCGCAAGCAGGTAGGTTAACTTTTCATGGTCGTAGTATAAATATTTTTGGATTACGCTATTCCAGTAGTAAGTAGAGTTAGGATCGTAATATAAACCTGTTGTGGCATCGTAATGATATCCGCTACTTTTTTCATAGGTGAACTTCGTCACATCCGGAATTGCTGCAATAAAATTTAGATTTTCATCAACAAGTGCTGTAATGTTAATGATTTAACTTACGATAACGCTTCCCATCGGTTCCATTCGGAACAACTAAATGAGTTGTATCATAAAAGGTTTTGTTTGCATGCATTTGTTGTATCGCAGATTGTGCTACTGCAGCAGCAGCGTTGGCAGCATCCATTTGATTGTCTTGATGAAGGGTAATCGAATTTCCGGCAGTAATTTGTTGTGTAAAGTAATTCTTATAATATTCAAAATACTGTTGGTATTCGACAACAGTTTTAGCATAACGACTCGCCGAATATTCTGCTAAACTGTCTACATCATTTAAAGAATACATGCTGGGCTGTCCCGCATTTGGAAAAGCTGCATTTATTGCTTGTTCATGGGCTTTTTTCGTATCACCCATATTATATTTACAATAGGACATGATTACTGTAAAAAAAAGAAAGGTTTAATTTGTAAAGTAATTAATAAACATAGTACCAGTCCAATTATCAAATTTTGCAATGCTTCGTTACTTTTGTTAGGTAAACTCGCTAATTTTGCAAACAAAATTGCTTCAAATGAAGAAAATTAACTTTCCTGCCACAATAACTTCACAAATTTACCCCTAAATGTAAATAATTAAAATTAAAAACTGAAGAATTTGTTTGTCTGCAAACCTTTTATGAGCAAGAAGTTCAAATTCGCAATGAAATTGAAAAATAATGAGCCTTACACATAAAACTGTTATTTAAGGCCGGCAACATACTTTTGTAAAGCACGGCTTTGTATGTGAGGCGTCATAATTGCGGTGGCTTGCCACTCTTCGGTTGCAACATGTAGCAATCGCGCCGCGCTGTGCGGCCGCATCTAATGTGATTCTTTATTTCTTAGGCCGGGGACATACTTGCGGCGGTGTATTTGGTTGGCTTCATACACGGAGTGTATACGTACTTATAACAATGTTTGATTGACATTCTGTAGTAATTAAAAAAATTCTCTGGCTATCTCCTTAATTCTCCATACAGATAATGAAATTCTCCTGAAGTTAATCGAATTTAGTGGATGAACCCAGTACCTCTTTTGTTTTTTTTTTAAAAGTATTCTGTATGCAAGGCATATAATTTCAGGAGTACTCAGTTTTGGAGACAGATATACTAACAAGAACTACTCAAAACATCATGTCAACGAAATAAAAGCTTGTTAAGCAGCGACGAGGCCCTGCGGCGCCGTAAGTTATGTTGCTGGCCTAAAGTTTTAGCGACTCCTTCGCAGCGACAAGGCGGCCGTGCCGCATGTATGTCGCCGACCTAAAACTCTGAATCCTACTGAGTTTACAATAATGTTAAGTAAGAATTCGCTATCAAACTAATAACTAATCTTTGGACATTTCAGCTTTCTATATAATTGCAATTGTTCTTTTCTGTACATATGTACACCTTTCCTTTATTAAATTACAGTGCAATACAAATATCTAAGCATTGCGTGCAGCAAATTTATAGGGCGGGGAGCTTAGTTCATTGCTTTACAATGCACTATCTTTGTTGTTTAACTCCCCTCCCTGTCTATCTTTGCGCATCTCAACCGCACAGATATTTGTGTTCTACTGCACTACTATCACCTGACAAAAACAGAGAATAATGAGTATTAAAACTAGTAGGAATTGAACCCTTCTATGCTTCGATTACGAAACAAATGCAACGGTCACATGCTTTCACGATTTGTCACACTGCTGGTATGCGAGGGAAACAATGGTTTCCTTGGAATGACTCTTCAACTAGAGTTGTAAAAGTCGATTCAATCCAGTTCATTACCAACTGAATCGTATTGCTGGAACTAACACTTCGTGAGGATGCGCATAATACAAATTAGGAACAAGCTTTGAACGTTCATAATACGAATAAATAATTCCTTTGGAACTCTTCAACTGGAATTGTAGAAGTAAATTCAACTATTTCAATCCAATTTATTCACAACTGAATTGTACTACATGAAACTAACACTTTGCAAGGAAGCACGAGAAACAGTACAAATTAGAAACAAGCTCTGAGTGTTCATGATATGAATAAACGGTTCCTTTGAAATGACTCGACTGGAGCCATAGAAGCTGATGTTTTCAATCAAATCGTACAGCTGGAATAGATGAGAAGAAGAGTTGTCATAACACAAATAAACGGTTCCTTTGGAACAATTCTTTAACTGGAATTGTAAAAAATTGATTCAGCTATTTCAATTCAGTTCCCAAGCAACATTTTCATGTAATGCTTTTACATTAACAATAAACGGTATGGTATGGTAAATACAATATTCGAGACAATCACACTAGTTTTTCCTTACGTCTATTAATTTTTAGGTAACTCAAGTAGTACCATCCTGGTGAAATTTTTAATTGCACTGCAATTTCATTTACACAAGGTATACCTCTACCCCTGGCTCCACCTGGTTTCCATTCTGTTAATGTTCTCGTGTATCCACTTGCTTCCATTCGGTGTACATGTCCCAGCCATCTTATTCGTTGTGATTTGGTGAACCTGATTATGTCTTCGTTTTGTATTAGCTCGTTTAATTAAAAGTTCATGCAAATTTTCTGTTCAAAACGCCTTAGATCTTTCTCATCTTTCTTTTGTAGAGTCTAGGCTTCACATGTAATTTTTAATTTCATATTAAGACTTAGGATCCTGGAGCAAAGGAGCGTTTTATTAACGAAATAACATTGGTTTCATTTTGCTATCTTCGATTGTATGTCCTTATCTATTGTGTTGTTGTTATTGAGTAGTGACCCTAGGTACATGAAGCTGTTTACTACTTCAAAGTTATGGTCTCCAAGCTCCATGGACTCTTTATTTTCGTTTCTTATTCTTGACAATGACTTTCACAAGAATTTACAAGATTTAAATATGGACAGCGTAAATTTTTTGTTAATTTAACAAATAATCGAAGTCAAGAGAGTAACCTTTGTTTATTGATGTCTTATTTACCATCTTACATTAAATTTTGTTTTTATTGGGGATTGCCTAAATATATTGTCACATTTTAAATGATCGAATTTGATATGCAGAGCAATTTTACTTGGTAATGTTGAAGACTTGAATGAATCGATTTACAACTTCTCGTACAAAACTGTTCGGCACCACTTCGACACCGAGTCGAGTGAAGTGATTAACTTCAAAGTTAAGTTTATTCTTTCGATTCAGTGTACTGATTTGTTCTTATTGAATGAATCATTCACAACTAGTACATCTCGTAACATAAACGGCATGTGATCACTGCATTTGTTGTGTAATCCAGGTATTAAATAATCAGTAAAAAATCCATAATTTGAATAAAGCAAAATATTGAGTTTTGTTTGTAGATTTTTCTCTGAAACGGTGCATTAGTTACAGACATAAATAGTAAACAATTGTGATCTATAACCCTTGAATTAAGTAGTAAAACATGATTTACACTGCCATAAAATACAATGGTTATTACAAGAGAAGTTAAAAGGTGTACATCTGTGCAACATTCTCATTTAGATATTTCATAAGTTATGTAAGAAACTTACCCGTTTTACCGTCTATACTTAAAGGCGGTGATAAATTTGTAAGTGTTCCATATAAAGCTAGTGCATCGACGGTACTATCCGTCCCTAAGTAACAAATTCCCCGAGAAGTTGAAGTAAGTGGATCACGTCCTATACAAACGCCAGAAACTTTTTTTGCTACTTCTGGTATCACTGAGGTTAAAACTTGCATTACTGAATCTTCTGTGGTTAAAGCATCTAAATTTCTTAACATTATAGCTAAAACCAGAAAAAACGTATGTAACAAAACCAAAAGACATTTAATAATAATCTAACAACGTACTTTTTGTTACATAATTACAAATTTCATCACTTCCACTACCACCTTCCTCGCTTTCCATACGAGATGCGTGACATTTAAAACAATTATCACGTCTTTTGAAATTCTGTGCACCACACTAAAAAACATCTGAAACTTAGAAACGTTTATAAATATACTCCGAGAAATACAGTATACCTTAATGCAAAACCAATCCGAAGAAGCTTTATGTGACGGAGGTTTCTCGGAATTCTGGCAAAGTTCTTTTGGAATGCTGTATTGCATGATTGCACGATACTGGTCTTGTAGCATCAATACACCCTGAAAACACAAACCCGTATTGTTAATATCTTCTAAAATTCTTACTACCCCTCTCACAAAAGAGACGCTGGCTTCACACAGCAGGAGTAAGAATTTGGCTATATCTCTCTTCTGTAGTTACGGTTTTCTATTACAATAACAGGCTTTACTGGTAGAGTTATGTTCCTCGGATATTTATTTAAAAATAAATAAACAAAATTTTACTTTTATTAACAATTCGTTTTAGTCAGTTCGGTAGATAAACATTTTTAAATCAGAAACAATCAAAATGTTCTTACATTATTACCTTGCATTTTCGAGACTAACATTAACATTTAGGTTATAGTTTTATAAAAAACTGTACTTTAAAAAATTCAAGCCCTACAAACCCCACATCATTTTGTATCTATTACAAAGATGACTATTTAATCACGCATACACCAGCGCTCCTTAAATAAACTAAATTTGGCATACATATTGGTGAAATGTCGATAATAGCGGTCACATTAATAACTGATTTGTTTAGCTGTAAAGTATACAAGTGGCGTACAAAAAATAATCCTATAATCGTATTTCTGCATACGGAAAAGTTGACATTTGTTTTTCTACTCATAATTCTTTCTAAACTGTAGCTTTTGTTTTGCCTCCGTAGGACGCGCCGGTGGCAAAAAGCCGCAAATTTACATTTTACTGTTATAACTAATATATGGTGCGCCCTGTAATATTTTGAGTCTAGGTATTCCTTGTTTATGTTGTTGGCGCCGCCAAGAATTTGCGGTGTGTTTGCCGGGGCGCGCCCAGTCATGTAAGTTTTATTTCTTGCTAAATTTTTCACAATATTATGTAGTGTGTAACTTATATGCATATGTACGTGTACTATTGTGTAAGCTTAACGTATACTTCCAGCTCGTAAAAGAATTAGCAAGATTTTACTGAATTTATAATAATAATTATATATAAATTACTCTATATATTTTTTTATTTTAATGAAATGTTTAAGCATGGTATATTTGTTTTATTTTACTACATAAAATACATTTTCTTTGTTATTTGTGAGCTAGAAACGTAAAGAACTAAATGTGGGGTAAATGCCGCTGCGCGTCCGCTCATGTAATTCTAACAAGCGCGCCCTCCGGAGGGTTAATGTTTATTATAAATAATTTATCATTTCCCTGAATTTTAATTTTACAAAGAATACTCAGTACTGATAAAAATGGAACCGAGTGGTATTCAGTTACTTCCTAGCGATGGTCCTGGAGCTGAATTAGATCAAAATTTACAAATAGATCATTCAGTTTTTTTTTTGTTAGGTAAGGCTAAACGATTAGAAATAAAAAAGAGGTTTTGTTTGATATTTGTATACATATACTCTTATCTAAATGCATCAAATTTATTATGATTATAACTCAAAATAAGTAATAAAAAGTGCATAAATAAATTCAACAATTATTTTTTGAATGCCACTTGTATACAAGAAATCATAAAAGTACACCAGCGAATTCCCTAACCACTATTATCGACGTTTCACTGATATGTATACCATATGTATGCGTGAATCCTCTATTGCTTTGATGAAAATTTGAAACTGTTTATAATGTGTATATTACATTGTCTTGAAAAGTATTGGATTTACACAATCTTCTTATGCAATTAATCAAGTTATGATTGTTATGTGTAAAAAGATGAAAGTCTTAAATCTTAAAATTACTGCAACAGAAATGTTTATAAATAACGGAGATTACATTTCTAGGCTTCTTTTTATATTATTGATAACTGAAATGTTATATCAGTACAAAAAAACTAAAAACTGGGAGGTTAGGGATATAACTATTATGTAAATAAAATGCATAATATTCTAATTCAACATAACATGTCTTCCTATTGTTTTTAAAATAATTCCAACAATATTAATAAAGGAAGTTCTGTATTAAAGCAAGATGACTATTTCAACGAGCAAGTTGTTTCCTAATTGCAGTTAATTAACGTTTAAAAAAGAAAGTAACTTTCAATTATACATATATATAAAAAGTTTTAACGGGAATGAAGCTATTTCTTTTTTAAATATAATTAATTAACGAGAGTTCTCTTTGTAATTAAAGAGAAGTTGGACAATATTACAAACTTTATTTGTAACTGAAACCTCAAATGGTTTGCTTAAATTTGACAACTGGAGAAAATCGCTTCCTGTGTAGTAACTGAAACTAGGCTTAACTTGTAATAATTTACCACAAATATTTATTATAAGACCATAATTTCCAAAAAGATAAGAATGGCTAAAACGAATGTTATTATTAAAACAAAGTAAAATAACTTTTTAACTTGCACATTTTAATTCCTTCATTATTTATTAAAAGTTTAGATATGGAAATATTAAAAAAAAAAATAAGTAATTTATTAACAAGGTATTCTTCTTGAAAGTTTCGTGCACTCGTAATAATTTTTATAGCATTAGTCAGTTGTTCACTAAGTCATGCGCGTTCTTTAGATATTCCATTTTTACAATTCTTCAGTACGAATTTTGATGAATAATTACTTAATCGAAGAACATAAAAAGCAAGTAACTCACCCATAAGTTTTGCAAAAATTGTGTTAAATACGTGCCAAAGTACATAAAATTACTTCATTATTTTAGTATTCTTTTTTTCATTTAGTTCTTTGAGAAAGCGTTATTCAAATTTGGTACTGGTCATCAAAATGTGTTAAAAAAGTGTGGTAATTACACACGGCAAAGTTGTAAACCTTGTAAAAACTGTACGGACTTAACAGATCCTTCTGAATGTTAAGATACCTGTTTCATGTCCATCCACCGTGTGGCCTCTGCTAGGGTAGAAAACTCGACAAAGGCGAAACCGCGTGATGCACCTAAACAGCACAATAGACACCAATGGCATTACCTAAGCCTTACGAGCCAAAAATGCACAAATATGACCTAAGGACAACCTTATATCCAAGCAAAATATAGACAGAAAAAATATTTACCTGTGTCTTTTTTCCGGATTAAGCGTATGTCCTTTGGCATTAATCCACAGTGGATAATATCTTGGCGTATCTAAGCAAAATAATATTTGATTTTCCTAGTTGTAGAACGCACGCATATACTCACGTCATTCTCCGTTATGTGCTGGGCCAACCCTCGAATCATTATGGTATTGTTAGGGGGCTGACTTTTATAACCAATGATTTCTGACCCGCTAGCACCAATAACGGCTCCATTTGGGCTACGCTCACTGTCAACATTACATATGCACAAGAATAATTAATAGAGTTCTCTATTGCCCATGAAGTTCTGAGTTGCCCATGAAATGAAAACTGCTATACCAATCGTACCTATCCACACTATCCCTATCATCATCGCGGTAACATCTGTCCCGATCGCGTGCTTTGCGCTCTTCCGATTTTCGCTCCCACCTAGAATTACTCCGAGATCTTCTACGATAATCTCTGTCTTTATGTGAATCATAGTCTCTATCGCGGTGGTAACGATCTCTGTCACGACTACGAGATCTGCTTCTCCGGTTGCTTTTGTGTTCCCATGGTGAGTCTACGTCTCTCCTTCCATACTCTCGATCACTATCACTGTCTTGGTAATCTAAAAATAATAAGACACATTAACATCATTTATATTGAAGTTACAACCATAAAAATTCTTATTTTGATGTTTAGGCTTCAGTTTACTTAACTCATCTACTATTCTGATTCAATTTAATTATTCTATTATTAAATCAATGGCCGAAAACATGCTATCATACATTATGCAACTTCATTAAACCGATTACTACAACAAACTTGTTGAGAAATCTTATTTTGTTTAAAGTAAACTTGTTAATGTGCCAATAATCTGTTGTTATTATCATCCTACTATACAATTATATAGTGCCACATACTGTAAATTTAGTACAGCACATGCATATAAAAAATATTACAATAAAGTGGGGGCATAAAACTGTTATATTGCTTTATGTTAGGCAAAGATAACCTATGGTTTTTTTTAGACCTTTCTTTCACAACTTGAACACAATTCCTAAATTTATATGGTGAATCTTCGTGTAATAAATGTTAACAAAATCACGGTACCTAATTGGTCATTATAAAAAAAAAAAAGAAATTAACCAACATTGCCATAGCTTTTTAGTGTGTTATTTTAAAATGTTAAATACTATTGTGTTTGTAATATACGGTAGCTATAGTGTAGCCACTGCCAAGTTAGTAGTTGTCATTTGTTTTGGTAGGAGGCTACGTTAGGTTAGACTTGGGCATGTAAGCAACATGTAACGTGAGCCTTCTAATAAATAGTGTAGGAATTAATAAGTCTTATTAATACTCTGACTAAGTACCTCGGTGGTAATTACTAACAATCCTAAGTGGAACTACAGAACAATATAACAGTGTCAGGTTTTGATTAATATAATAATACTGAATAATTCAGCTGGCTAAATATGCCCTGAGAAGACAACGAAATGGCTGATACTGCATTTAAGAAACCCAACAAGCTTAATTTCGAAGGCAACTGGAGCTTTGATCTGACTACTAGTAGCCCTCTGTACCCGAAGTCCAAAGGCCTGGCCGAGAAGGGGGTAGGAATAGTTAAAAATATGCTCAAGAAATGTACTGAAAGTGGAAAAGACATACACCTAGTTCTATTGAACTACAGAAACCACCCTCTAAAAGGAATTGATTACTACTTACCGGCAGAAATTACAAACGAAGATACCAATAATGAAAGTGGCAACTTGGCTATAGGGGTCGAGGAAATGCTAGAAACCAGTCAGAATACCCAAAAATATTCTTATGACTGTAACGCAAGACACCACAAAGTGTTCAGTCAGGGTGCTAACCTCAGCCTCAGGGCTAGTGCTAAACAAAAATACAGAAGAAACTCGGTGTTCTTAAAAGCAACACCGAACAAAACCATCATTGTTGAAGATCAGGATGTCTTATTAAACGATACGAAGTTCATCTGATGTAACCGGCTCGGGGCCAACTATTGAGACCAACCGCAGTAACACAAGCTTCTCAACCACTTTGCACAAATCCGAAGAACCAATTCCCGAATTAGTTGGGAGGTCTGACAGAATTTCTAAGCAGGGGAGGTGTAATATACGGTAGCTATAGTGTAGCCACTGCCGTTAGTAGTTGTCATCTGTTTTGGCAGGAGGCTAAGTTAGGTTAGACTTGGGCATGTAAGCAACGCGTAACATGTAAGGTGAGTCCAGCTATTAGTGTTTGAATTAATAACTCCAAGTACTTCAGCGGTAATTACTAACAATCCTAAGTATATCAAGAGAATAATATAAGTGTTGTTAATTGTTTTAGATTAAAAATTATAACAGTAATATTACAAAATTTTAAAAAAGAATCGGCATTCTACATTTTTTACTTGAAAATATTCTCATATAACTGCAAGGCACGATGACAATAACCTAGTGAACATTAACAAGTATTACTTTCGCACCAATGCATGTAAAAACATGTGTTGTGTATGTATTTGAATCATTTAAGTGTAAAACTCCTATATGTAGATTAGCTTATCAGGTCTACAATAAGATGTTTTATATTGTAACCTCTTACATTGTTTTTTTATTGATTAAGCTCAACATGTTTAACTGAATTTTCAATGATAATTAACTTTTAAAATCTTTAGATAATTGTCAAATAACGTTCCATTATAACTTCAGTAGTTTTGAATTCTTTTTTTAATTAGAAAAATAAAGTTTCCGCAAGTAGGTTGGCTAATTTAAAGTTAGCACTAATCTGCAGGTAATTTCATTGTGTAATCAGTATATTTAACCTATTAATCTTTAAACGATAAGACAAAAGAGTTTTCTTCTGTTGTTTCAGTTAAATACAAACACAACAATAATTCCTGTCACATAAAGGCCGTTTTAACATATAATTAAGTGATTCGGTTAAGTAAAAACTGTTAGTTTAAAAACAAGTGTCCTTAATACGTATTTATTATAAATAGAATACTCACATGATTTTCTAATGTTGTGATAAGACGGTGATTTGTGTCCATTGTGTCTCCTGTAATGTGGGGATCTGGAGCGAGATCTTGTTCTTTCTCTAAATTCTGGTGAATTTCGACGATATTCTGGTGAAATAGACATACTTCGACCTCTAAGGAATGTTGTCTACTCTTAGTAATATAAGGAAAGAAACAAATTAGTAATTTAGCACGTGCTTTTAAATAAACAATGGCTTAACCACCGTCTTTGTGACGTTATTTATTAAAGTATTTGCAGGATCGCGCGTCGAGTACGGACGAGGTCTTTTGGCACGGCTTAAACATGGCGACACCAAACAGGAAACACATTTAAACCATATTGATTTGAATGCAGTTGTTAGAAAAATAATATTTTTGTAGTAGTACGATATTATGCGGACGATTTTTAAAGTATACCAAACAAAAATATCTACATACCAATAACGCAAACCAACTGCACAGTTACTAATTTAAGAACCCGCTATTATTAGTGTGATGCGTCACGGAACATAACTTTCTCTCTTTTGTATTCGTGTGCAAAGTATGTACTTATCTTTCTCGTGGTTTTAAGGGGGGGAATGCTGTAATGATTTTTCAGAACTGTATTTAAAACTTTTACCTCGGGGCCTTTTTTTTTATTCTGCGCTCGGGGCCCCTAAGAATCATCGAACTGTTAATGACCAGTTAAACTGTTTAAGCCACAGCTGCAGTACTTTAAAACTTTTTGTAAAGTATAGGTATATAATCAAAATTGTCCAAAATGGCCCAGGTTTTCATTTGTACTTACCATCAAACATGCATTTATCATATTTGCTTAGTCATTTGGAAGCACTTATGAGTCATACTTTTTTACAGCGTAAACTAGCAAATTTTAAAAGTAGCGCCAAAACACAGTGGCGTCACAAGAAACCGACTTATATGCAAATAATTTAGATATTGCATATCTAATGAAGTGTACTATAAGTACCTAATATTAACCTACTGATATTTATCGAACATCAGTATAAAAATAACTAATTATAGTGTAAAAGCTTTAGAAATTTCAGCCTTTCTTATTATACAAAATCGTTATCTGAATAAATGAATAATATAGAAGATATGGATGATTCTTGTTTGTAGGTATTCCTAATTAAGGGGTAGATTGGAGTAATTACTATTAATAATAAATTAACAGTTAAGATAGTCAACGTTCTATTTAATAAATTACAAAACAAATTAAAGTCTGTGGCCGTTTGAACTTATTATTTCTTTTGCCGCGTTTTATTGAGTTGCTACTAAACAATATGCGCCGACTCCGTGGGGGCACCGGGGCCTATGCCACCATACGGAAACAAAGGCTTTTACATAATTATGGTAACTGTTTTTCATATTAAGATGCCCCCAGAAGTTAGCCTAACAATATTGTTATTTAGCTGTGCCCCCATAAAGATCATGAAAACTTATTATTTATTAATTTAGGGCCCCCTTGGTAGTGAAACTACATTTTATATCAGTGGTGGCGCAAGCACTTAGTCTTATTTTTATGTCTACAACTTGATATCTTTATTCCGTATTTTTGCAAAAATCTTTGTAAAACTTAAGAATACTTACTTACAATAGCTATGATTTTTCTTTGAGAGAATGGTACGGCAGGTGGTAAATGAACTACAATTATTTTCTCATGCGTGGCACTTTTTAACTGTAAAGATAAAATGGTGGTCCTTTGCTCAGATTAGCAAACGTTTATATATATAACTTTTTATATCATAAAGATATCAACAGAGGGAGTTGCGGTGACGAAATTGACATTTAGACAACTATGACCAGGCCGTGCCGGACATTTTGTTCTTATTAATACAGGAGGTTGTATTTAAGTAATGCCAATAATTAAATACTATGCAAATACATGCAACTTGTATTTCTGGTTTAATAAAACACGGATGCAGTTCAAGAATCGGGTATTTTTTATAAAATTTAAAAAAAGTAGCGTCCATGCTGTTTAATACAGCTCTTCTCGATTTTAGGTAGCTAAGGCCTTTTTTCTTGCATAAAAATCCCTGGTTAAATCGGGAAAAACAAAAAGTGGAATGAAGTTGTAACCTGTAACTTTTTAGCTTTTATATTTGTAATCCATTTATATATTACATATTGATTAGTTAACTGCATGTTTTTAAGTAAAATTATTCTTCAGAGGTTATTCTGGAAATTTCGTTCTTAACAAAACACAAAACTAAAACAAAAATTATTAAAATAATTAATTGGCGAAATTTGAATTCAAGCCAAAATTTCAGCTCTTTTTGTTTTAATTTACTGTCGACGAAGATGACAAAAGTAAACATTATTAAAATCATTCAGTTTTAATGTTGAATTAAATTTAAACTTGTCAGAATTTGTAAGTTAATGCCAAAATCATTTTTCTGAGTTTATTCCGGAAATTTCGTTCTTAAAGTTAGAATTTCAGCTCTTTTTATTTTAATCTGAAGTTGATGATGTTAATAAAAAAATAAATACAAAAATTGTTAAAATCGTTCATTTTTGAATTTTAACTTTAATTCTTCTTCTTCTTCACCATTTATCCTTATACCCGTCGGGTGTCGGAAACTTTAATTCAAACTTGCCAAAATTTGCGAATTAATGCCAAACTTATTCTTCTAAGTTTATTTCGAAAATTCCGTCCTTAGAATTTGGATTTTAACGTATTTCGTTTTAATCTGCAGTCGATGATGTTAAATAAAGATAAAAATTATTAAAATAATTTATTTTTAAATTTTGAATTCAATTCAAACTTGGTAAAATTTGAAAATCATTGCCAAAACTATTCTTCCGAGTTTATTCCAGAAAGTTCGTTCTTAAAGCCAGAATTTCAGCTTTTTTTGTTTTAATTTGCAGTTGATGAAGATGACAAAAATAAAAATTATTAAAATCATTAATTTTTGAATTTTAAATTAAACTTGTCAGAATTTGTAAACCAACATCAAAACTATTCTTCTGAGTTTATTCAGGAAAGTTCGTTCTTAAAGCCCGAATTTCAGCTCTTTTTATTTTAATTTGCAGTCGATGAAGATGACAAAAATAAAAATTATTAAAATCATTCATTTTTGAACTTTTAATTTAATTCAAACTTCCCAAAATTTGCGAATTAGTGCCAAAACTATTCTTCTGAGGTTATTCCGGAATTTTAAATCTATTTGTTGATAAAAATAATTCATCATTAAAATTATACTGAGTACGGTTCTGTAGCGAATGGATTACGCATGCAGTTGTGTTGTTTTTTGGACTTGCATTAATAAAGTGTCCGAAAATTTCGGAGATTTAAAACAGCCATAAACATGGGAAATCCACAATTTTTCTGTTTAAAATTAAAATTAGACTTTTTAATTCCACGTTTTTAAGCTGAGGCCACGTGTAAAATTGTAAAATAGAGTTTAGGATCGAGGCAACTTTTAAATAAGTTGGGGAATTTGGTGACAGCGCGGCGACCTTCGTTGCCAACTTATAGACAAGAAAAGAACCTAAGTTGGCGCCAAATTAGAACAATTTTAAAGCTTTTAATTTTGTTTTTTTTTGTTTTATTAATAGCTTTGATGAAAAATGGATGTAAGAAAAAGGTCATTTTTTAAAATATAACCAAAATAAATATACAAATAAGCTAGTCTTTTGTGTAATAAGTTTTTGAGCATAGAGGATGTTAATGATAATCTGTGTATAATTAATTGTTATTAATTAAGACATTATATTCGACGTTTTACAAAGGCTTTATTAATTAATTTGTTATCATTTGGTTTTTTATCGTAAAAAGACTTTAAACTTCGGTGGGGGGTCCTTTTTAGATTACCATCATGTTCTAACAGTTTAGAGTTTAACCCATATCAACTCTGTGATAAATCTTAACCACCGCTGGAATTGAACCTGTGTTCACCGTAGGCCTTACTCGACTGATCATAGCTGTGACAGTAATTTAATTCCGTCCAAGTTAAAATTGATTGCATAACATATAAAAATATTACTAATACATATTTAAGTTAAATAAGGAAGAAAAAGCCAACAAGGAAACTTGGAATTACATCGTTTTATGTCTACTTATAAATTTTATTATCGAATGAAATGCCTTTTAAAATCATTTTATTGAGTGAAATCCATCTTGTCAATCTAACATACACATATATGTAATCCGAACATTTATTGCTAGTTCTAGTGACGCAACATTAAAAATTATGTGTTATAATAACGACAATGGTATCACATTAGCAACTACCTATCAGTGAATATGTAATTAATTTAATTTCTGGTTTATTATCATCATTATCGGGTTTTCCTTTTTTGAAAATTTTGAATAAATTATTACTAGTTGCTGCTGGGTTTATTTAAATTAAAGTTTATTCGTCAATTAATAATTACTAAGTAGATAGTAAATACATTTTGTACAAGTGTTTTAGTAGTATTTGCTATTTTACTATAAATTATATATTTATTATAAAAGTAATTAAAATAAAATAACATATCTCTTATCAGTCTTTCTAAATATGGCGTTAAGAAACTGTACTTATTACATATTAAAACCGACAAATATACAATATGTATGTACACGTCAAACATCTAAAAATTAAGAGGAATGTGTTTAGTGATCCTCTGTATAAATGGTCTATAAAATATCACCTCGTAGAATGTTGAGTTGTAACATTTACATATTTCATGTAGGTGTATTTGTTGGTTTTAAATTTGAGGAATGTCCGTATTTATTGTCGGTGGTGCAATTTTTCAACGAATTCCCAGAGAGCTGCCTTGAATCCGAAAATGCCATGCTGGTTTTTACAATATTTAATAATTTTGAGTACGCTGTACGGTACTGACGATTACTAGCTGCATAAATAAAAGGGTTTATTACGCTAGAAGCCCAGGCAAAAATTGATGCAACTACGTGTAAAGTTGGATAACGGACTTCGTCGTCGAAAACATTCATCATCATTAATGGAAGGAAACACACAAGGAAACATATGAAAATTAAAAGCATTAGTTTTGTTAGACGATTATCTTCTTTTTCTCTGTTGCTTCTTCTGAGTTCCTTCGTCCCGTTAAACCTGCAAAAAAATGTTTCTTTTTAGAAAGGTTGGAACAAATTGTTGTCGAAGTTTTGAGTCTTCAGGAAAGACCTGGTTTATAAACTGATAGTTTAGGGACTAAATTTAAGCATGGTTTAAATCAAAGAAACGCCACAATAACCAACGAAATTTTAATTGAACTCGGTGCAAACCTACAACAAATAAGTATAATAATTTTCAAAAATAAATCTGAATTTTTACCTACTAAATGTAAAATTTATTGTTGTTACTTTTAATATCCTTGCACCTGAAAAGTTCACATTTAAATGCCTTCACCAAGCAAGTAGCTGTTTAAAAAAAGACTTCACGCCCTTTAATGCGTATATATGTGTTATAAATAGTTTGACTGATAATCACTCAGTTCAAATATTTATCAGCCAATATTTGCTTGCCATGTCGATTAGAATATTGATTTAAATTAAAAGAAGTATACCAAGTGCTAAATACTTACTCGTGAGATTTAAGTTTCATTCTTGATTTCCTTACTCTCCAATATATACAGGAATATGAAGCGATTATTACAACACAGGGTAAAACGAATCCAAATAAGAATATTGCTTTTTTAGGCGACTTCCCATCTTTCTCTAGGATTGTACAGGAAAAGGTGGACGGACTTAGTCCCAGCTGTCCCCATATACCCAACAATGGAGGTAACTGAAGGTAAAATAATCTATTAAGACTTGATTTTGTTAATAAATCAGAAGTTCTTAAAATGTTTTTTCAGCACAGTTAAAGTAAGGTGAATTAGGCTAAAGCAAACTTAAAAAGTATACGCATAAAAATAAAAAAAGAACAAAAAGAAAGAAACAATGAGTTTAAGAATAGCTTGCGCGAAAATTTTTTTGGAAATGTAGGTTTAGAACCAATGTGCGAATTGCGGTTCGAAATTTATAAAACTTACTAGTATTATAAATGCGAATCCCCAACAGAACAGCAGCTGCAGCCAAATGGACGTTGTGGAATAAAGCTGATTATAATACTGGTGGCACGATATAAGAATATACCTGGGGAACAAATATCCTTTTAAAGGACTTTGCAATATAAATTACTATCGTTACAGATATTTATCGACAGATTATCCCTTTTAGTTTTGTAAACTTAGCTACAAACATATTCGAATTATGAGGTCTTTAATGAGGTCCTAAAATGAAACAGATTGGAACGCTTAAATTTTTAAAAAAGTAAATTTAGGATTAAATTATGGAGAATATTCTAGAAATTTAAATATTAAAACCTAAAGTTCGAGATTAGAACCAAAATTTTGAATTGAATTCTAACTTTCCAAATTTGTAAATTAATTCAAAATTGTTCTTCTGAGGTTATTCCGGAATTTCGTCCTTAAAGCCAGAATTTTAACCCGTCCTATTTTAATCTGCAATCGATTAAGGCGATAAAAAATAAAGATTAAGATTATTAAAATCATTTATTTTTGAATTTTAAATTTAATTTGAACTTGCCAGAATTTGTAAATAAATCCAAAATTGTTCTTCCGAGTTTATTCAGAAATTTCGTCCTTAAAACCGGGATTTGAGCTCACTGTTTTAAGCTGCAGTCGATGAAGATCATAAAAAATAAAGATTAAAATTATTAAAATAATCCATATTTGAATTTTGAATTCAGTTTAAACTTGCCAAAATTTGTAAATTAATGCCAAAAGTGTTCTTCTGAGATTATTCTGGAATTTCGGCCTTACAGCCAGGATTTCAACTGTTTTGTTTTAATCTGTAGTCGTTGAAAATGTTAAAAAATACAAATAAAAATTATTAAACATTTTTGGAAATTTGAATTAAATTTATACTTGCCAAAATCTGTAAATTAATGCCAAAACCATTCTTCTTATTCGGGAAATTCCGTCCTTAAACCTAGGATTTCAGCTCTTTTTGTTTTAATCTGCTGGAGTCGGTGAAGATGATAAAATATAATTTATTTTTGAATTGTGAATTCAATATAAACTTGCTAAAATTTGTAAATACCAAAAGCATTTTTCTGATGTTATTTCAGAAGTTTTGGCATTAAAGATAGGATATCAGCCCTTTTTGTTGCAATTTGCAGTTGCTGACGATGACACAAAATTAAAACAAAAATTATTAAAATAATTAATTTGGGAAATTTGAATTCAAGCCAGGATTTCAGCTCTTTTTGTTTTAATTTGCAATCTATGAAGATGACAAAATAAAAATGTATTAAAATCATTCATTTTTGAATTTTGAAATAAATTTAAACTTGTCAGAATTTGTAAACCAATGCCAAAACTATTCTTCTGAATTTATTCCGTAAATTTCATCCTTAGAGCTAGGGTTTTAACGCTTTTTGTTTTAATCTGCAGTCGATGAAAATTAAGATGAAAATTATTAAATTAATTCATTTTCTATTCAATTCAAACTCAAACTCAAAATTTGTAAATTAATCCAAAATTGTTATGTTATTCCGTCCATGATTTTAACCACTTTTGTTTTAATCTGCTGTCTCTGAAGATGACACAAAATAAAGACAAAAATCATTAAAATCGTCAATTTTTTGAATTTTGAAAATTTGTAAATTAATTCGAAATTGTTCTTCCGGAATTTTGTTCTTAAAACCAACACAACACAACCCTTTCTGTTTTTTTGTAATCTGCAGTCGATGAAAACGACACAAAATAAAGACAAAAATTATTAAATTAATTCAGTTGTAAAAGTTCAATTCAATTTAAATTTGTCAAAATTTGCGAATTAACGCCAAAACCATTCTTCTGAAATTATTCTGAAAATTCCGTCCTTAAAGCTAGGATTTCAGCCATTTGTTTTAATCTGCAGTGGATGAAGATGATAAAAATAAAGATAAAAATTATTAAAATAATTCATTTCTGAATTTTAAGTTCAATTCAAACTTGCCAAAAATTTGTAAATTAATGCAAAAATTGTTCTTCTGAGGTTATTCTGACAAAGCCAGGATTTTAGCTCTCTTTGTTTTAATCTGCAGTCGATCAAGATGTCATAAAATAAAGATAAAAATTATTAAAATTCAATTTAAACTTGCCAAAATTTGTAAATTAATACCAAAAGCATTTTTCTGAGGTTATTCCGAAATTTCGCCCTTAAAGCTAGGATTCAGCTCTTTTGGTTTTAATCTGCAGTTGTGGAAGATGACACAAAATAAAGACAAAAATCATTAAAATCGTCAATTTTTTGAATTTTGAAAATTTGTAAATTAATTCGAAATTGTTCTTCCGGAATTTTGTTCTTAAAACCAACACAACACAACCCTTTCTGTTTTTTTGTAATCTGCAGTCGATGAAAACGACACAAAATAAAGACAAAAATTATTAAATTAATTCAGTTGTAAAAGTTCAATTCAATTTAAATTTGTCAAAATTTGCGAATTAACGCCAAAACCATTCTTCTGAAATTATTCTGAAAATTCCGTCCTTAAAGCTAGGATTTCAGCCATTTGTTTTAATCTGCAGTGGATGAAGATGATAAAAATAAAGATAAAAATTATTAAAATAATTCATTTCTGAATTTTAAGTTCAATTCAAACTTGCCAAAAATTTGTAAATTAATGCAAAAATTGTTCTTCTGAGGTTATTCTGACAAAGCCAGGATTTTAGCTCTCTTTGTTTTAATCTGCAGTCGATCAAGATGTCATAAAATAAAGATAAAAATTATTAAAATTCAATTTAAACTTGCCAAAATTTGTAAATTAATACCAAAAGCATTTTTCTGATGTTATTTCGGAAATTTTGACACTAAAGACATGATTTTATTAAAATACATAATTTATTTTTAAATTTAAACTTATCAAAGTTTGTGAATTAATACCAAAACCATTCTTCTGAGGTTATTCCGAAATTTCGCCCTTAAAGCTAGGATTCAGCTCTTTTGGTTTTAATCTGCAGTTGTGGAAGATGACACAAAATGTAAACAAAAACTATTATTATTACTGAATTATTTTAATAATAATTTATTTGCGAAATTTGAATTCAATTTGTTAATTAATGTCAAAACTATTCTCCTGAGGTTGTTCTGGAATTTCGTCTTTGAAACCAGGATTTCAGCTCTGTTTGTTTTAATCTGCAGTCGATGAAAATGATAGAAACTAAAGTTATTAAAATAATTAGTTTTTAAATCTTAAATTAAATTTAAACTTGTCAGAATTTGTAAATCAATGCCAAAACCATTCTACTGCGATTATTCTGGAATTTCGTCCTTAAAGCCAGGATTTCAGCTCTTTGTTTTAATCTGCACTCGATGAAGACGATAGAAAATAAAGAATTGTTAACATAATTTATTTTTGAATTTTGAATTCAATTTGTAAATTAAAGCCAAAGGCACTTTTCTGATGTTATTTCGAAAATTTCATCCTTAAAGCTAGGATTTCAGCTCTTTTTGTTTTAATCTGCAGTAGATAAAGATGATAAAAATTATTAAATTTTGAAATTTTAATTAAGTTTAATCTTGTCAAAATTTGCAAATTAATGCCAAAACCGTTCTTCTGAGGTTATTCTGGCATTCCATCCATACAGCCAGAATTTCAGCTGTTTTTGTTTTAATCTGTAGTCGGTGAAAATAAAAAATAAATCAAATAATGAATTCAATTTAAACTTGCCGAAATCTGCAAATTAATGCCAAAACCATTCTTTTGAGATTATTCTGAAATTTCGTCTTTAAAGCCAGGATTTCAGCTCTTTGTTTTAATCTGCAGTCGATGAAGATAATAAAAGATAAAGATAAAATTATTATAATAATTCATTTTTGAATTTTGAATTCAGTTTAAGTTTATCAAAATTTGTAAATTAACACAAAGTTGTCCTTGTGATTTTACTAAGGAATTTCATCCTTAAAGCCAGGATTTTAAGCCTTTTGTTTTAATCTGAAGTCGACGAAGATAATAAAAAATAAAGAAAAAAATTATTAAAGTAATTCATGTTTGAATTTTTAGTTCAATTTAAACTTACCAAAATTTATAAATTAATTTCTTTCTTCTTAATTATTCTTAAAGCCAGGATTTTAGCTTTTTTTGTTTTAATCTGCAGCCGATGAAGATGACAAAAAGTAAAATAATTAAAACTGCAACGATTGCAAATATCAAATGTATAAGTATTAGTGTTGCAGGTTTGATTTTTTTGTTATATTTTGGGACATCGGAATTGGTTTGCAAAAAGAAATATATATTGGAGCTGGCAATTTTTAGCGATTAACTTATTTATTCTACTAATATTTAATATTGGTCGATACATTTTAAAGTCAAAACAAAACCCCAGCAAATTTATCTTTTTGTTTAAATTTAAAGTTATTTAAACACTACGTAGTTGGATGAATGAAATCTCAACCAGAAACTTAATTTAAATTGTTAAATTATTGCAATGAAAAGCTGCACAGGGAAAACTGCCAAAGAATAAATTATTTGGGGTTTCAAGAAAACTGGCGAGTTATTTTAAATGTAATTGTAAAATACAACACGTTTTTGGATTTTTCTCTTTTGTTTATTGGGAAATAATTGTGTAAAACCAGACTGAAAACGAAATATGAATAATTGCTGTTTATAAATTACTAAAACATAATGTTGATACGAGTTACATATTTTGATTATCAGTTAACAAGAATTTATTAATAAATTCTGCATCCAACAAAGCTCCTTTGTTGTCTCTATATCGCTGGATCATATTAATCCATCAGGCTGTGATTGTTTAAGTAGTAATCTTAGCAAATAAAATTACAGGAGCCGTAATTTCACTTAAATAATCTTAACGAGAAATTTTTTAAATATTATCTTGATATGAGTAACAGAGTAACCTAACAACAATCTAAACCAACTCAATTTGTTTGTAGTATTCAAGTAGCTGGTTAGATATTCTTCAACTTCTGAAAAATTAACAAACATTTTGAAGCACTGCAAAATCTTATAATTTGAATAATTTGTTAAGAACAATCTTACGTCGATTGCTAAAGATTCACAACTACGAACATTAGCAACAAATTTCTGATTTGTTTTATCGTTAATTAAAGCTACGTTAAGATAGGTTTTTTCTTTCTTTATCTTAGAAAATTTGTGTTTTTATTTTTTATTTATTTTTTTAGTTTATAATTTATAAATATAATAAAGCTATTTAAAACTTCCTGGTTTTAATCAACCAAATTTTTCAATTCTTCGTATTTGAAACTGAAATTTTAGATCTTTTCAGTTGCTATAATGTACAGAGAGTGTATGAAAACATTCACTATTATTAATTTCGACGACTTAAACGATCAACTAATTTTTCTTAACCTTAACCTTTAGCCTTTGATAATTTAGTGGTAATAAAGCAAACATGCACACTTGTATAATTACTTTCAGTCTCATTCAGTGATTTATTTATGAAAGCTAAACTTCGATTTAGTTGTCTCCTCGCTTAAAATGTGTGTTTATTAACATTCAAAAAATATAAGGTTATTGCGGGATACTCCAAAAACTAATAAAAATAATTAATTATACCAACGTAAGATGGATTTTTTTATATTTTAATGTAATGTATTGAATTTCATCAGCGTTGTGTTTTTTATGTGGGTATTTGTTGTAAGCACTTATCTGTTTTGTCACAGCTGTTCTGAAAAATCTTTAAATCGTAATGTTGATATACTTACTAATACTGCGTTTCAAAAATAAACAGCAATATAAGATTTGATTAATTTGTATGTAAATTCTAAAAAACAGCTTTAACCCTTGTGAAATGTGAATTCGCACAAATTTTAGTGATTTTTGTCTTTTTTTCATGTGAAATCGACGAGATAATCAGGGATTCGTTTAGTTCTATTTTTTTTTTGAGATTTTAAAAATGGAGGAGAAGAAGAATTTAAAAATTACCTTAAATAATTTATTAATAAATCTTTCTATGAAGACTTAATTCTACTCTGAAAACTCTAAAAATGACTGTTTACAAACAAACAAACAATATTTTGTTAATAATAAATAATAATAAAACGAGGCAAAAAATTCAGCATGATGAACTCGATCCTGTAAAAGTGGAAGACGTAGCTTTGGGATAAGTCATCATATTCCGAATCCAGCGATGACGAAAACAGACATTTGGGAGTATAGTGGATCGTAAATGAAATATAACTCTTCGAGTTAAATGCTGAGGCATATCATATACCACTAATTGCTGTCTAACAAAAGTGAGGATGTTCCATCAACACTATATTGTTTTAGTTTGTTTAATTTGGAGTCACAAACCTCATTGTTGGACACAGACACTACAGAAAGCTATTTCCGTAATAGTTATGTGCAGTAAATGTCTGGAATATTACGTATTATTATTAGAAATTATTATACGTTTGTTTAATGCTTAACAGCAAGAGCTTTTGACTATCAATTTATAAAAATTTAACAGTTTATTTAAACATTAAATATTTTTACAAAAGCCGGCGTCGAAACGTAATCGAAATCTAAAAAAATTGTATAAAATGATTAAACAAAAAAATTAGAAATCCTTCAAACTGCAAACTTTCTGACACTTTAATTTCCAAGAACCCATCTTGCTTGCTAATATTCAGTTTCTGGCCAAAATTTCAAAGTCAAGTTTGTATAGAAGATTTAACAGATTTGAATTCGATTTTCGCGGTTCCACTGAAATTATAAACTTGAATCAGGATTGAAATTCAAACGTTTAAAAGGGAATAATCTTTCAAAAAAATGTGATTAAATTTTACAGAATTTTCTTACGATTGTAAACAAAAGTCACAAGAAACGTGTTATTCCTGAAGATTAAACGCCAAATTTAATTTAAATTCACTAACGCTGATTTCAGAGCAAAGAATGTGTCAATTTAATCGATGAGTAAGCCTTTGTTACACTTATTTAACGATGCTTTGTATTTAATTTGTATTAATGATTAATACTGGGAAATATTCGTGCGTTGAAAAGAAAACCTGTGACTGCTGAATCTAGAAAAATAGATCAAGATTTCAGCAACAATGAGGTTGAAATTTCCTAAAGGAAAGCTAAGTGGGGCTTAAATCTCCAATCAGCTCTAATATTTCTTAAAATGTCAGCTTAAAAAATTTCAATGCCAAAAAGCCATGGAAATTGGTAAACAGCTCTTGTTCAAGGATTGCTTTATTCGTATTTTATTGAGTGACTCCGGAAAACTGCACAAAAAATACAAAGGTAGGTCAATGAATTATTTGATGACGTTATTTTGACAGAGACGGCATAAATAAATTCTATAAAACGATTGACTCAATGACGAAATTTATGTAATTTGCGCTACTTTCGCAGCACAACGATGGGTGTGGATTAATCAGCTTCCTGCATTTGGATGCCTCATTTTTGAGGCAGGGCTTTTGATTACTCCAAAATTTTCAATTGGGTTGTTCAGTCGATCATCATGTTGATAAAAGCATTTTTTGAAACATTTAAATCTAACAATTCCCCAGTTTAGAACTAAATCTATTTTAGGTTAAGCCAAAATTGATTAAAATACACTCCTGTTAATGCCCTTTTGAATGAAAATAAATTGACTTGCCTGGCTGAAAGGAAATGTCAGTGTCCAAAAAGGAATTTGAGTGGCTGAAAAGAAATGAGGGAATATTTAAAAAGTCTCCTGGCTTTGTAATCAAAATTTTGTTTAATTAAAGGGTGAAACACATTCGGAAATATTTATTAAAACTGCGAAAATCACTACATAGCGAATAAAAAGAGCATTCAAGTTCAAAGTCAGAATGGATGGTTGGTAGCTAATTATCTTCGCTTGTATTCCTTACAATACTCCTCCGTAAATTAGAGATGTTTGACATTTGACCTGTACTTCTACAATTTGAACAATAGAGAGGATAACTTCGTCGCACTTATGTGTGGCTGACATCTGTTTGGGATAAAAATTTATTTCAAATTGTTGGACGTGCAAAACAAGGAAAATTATTATTTTTTATTAGAAATATGGCTTTTACAGAGACGTTCATATATCTTTACTATTATTAATACGTTCCTGTTTTTCTTAAAAAAAAAGTGCCAAGAATAAGAAGATTCGAACTTGACAAAGGTTTCCCACCAAAATTTGAAGATTCGAAACGTTTTATATTTCGTTATATCGTTTTACGCCACTAGTTGCTAAAATGAAAATATATTAATTAACTAATAACAACAATAACATGTAACCTTTCGGAAATATTCTGCAAACAATTTGGCAAAGGTGGAAAATATAAAAAGTTTGAAGATTCGAAATGTTGATGCAAATTCCTGAAATATTCTGCAAAAATTTTTACAAAGGTGTGAGGAACAAAAAGCTTAAAGATTCGAAAAGTTGAAAGAAATTCTTGAAATATTCTGCAAATAACTTGACAAAAGTGAGAAGAATAAAAAATTTAAATTCTTGAAAAGTTGAAATAAATTCCTGAAATATTCTGCAAACAATTTGACAAAGGTGTGAAGAATAAAACGTTTAAAGATTCGAAACGTTGGCGTAAATTCCTGAAATATTTTCCACAAAATTTTACAAAAGTGTGAAGAATAAAAGGTTTGAGAATTCAAAACGTTGATGCAAATTCCTGAAATATTCTCCAAAACGCTTTACAAAGATGTGAAGAATAAAAGTTCAAGGATTCGATAGGTTGAAACAAGCCTGAAATCTGTTCCAAAATGTTAACAAAAATTGCTGGAAAATTGCATCAACTTCAGGTGTAATTGTTTTCACGAAATTTTCAAGTTCGTGAACAAGGAGTTACACAAAAGTATGACGTAATATTAAGGTTGTTGATTATATTATCTTCCAATTTATGATCGATAAATGTAGAAGCTTAATTGAATTTTTTAATTAAATTATTATTATTTTAAAATTTCTCGAAATAATCACACTACAATTAATTAACCATAACCAAATTCAACATTAAATTAATAATATTTTATGTCTAGAATGACTTCGAATGATTTATGGAAAAGTAAAAAAAGGTCGAAATTTTTAGAGATTTTAAAAACACAAAAATTGTTTCAAACTTCGCTCCAAAGGTGTTCTGAATCTAAGGCATGATTCTAATTTATTTGCTGCTTAGAAGGCTATTATTTGTGGATGATCAGGGCTAAAATCTACCATAAAGAATCTTGGAATTAACTCAGAGGCTCAATAGATTATGGATAGTTGCATCATGCTAACTGAACAGATGTTCGTGATCTATTTCCTATTAACTGTGCTGTTTGAGAATTAAGTCAGGGGCTCAATAAATTATAAATATAAATAGTCGTGATTTATTTGCTTGTAACTGAGCTACTTCAAATTGCTCAAAGTTAAAATCTACCATAATTAAACTTTTGATTAGTAAATTATAGGGAGTAATACTTCATTTGCTTCTGTTTGAGCAACTTGAAGGTGCTCAGAGTTAATTCTATCAGAAATAAGCTACGAATTAAATCAAAGACCCAGTCGTGATTTATTTTCTGCTAACCGATTCGAGAATCTTTAACAGAATTAAATATCAATCCGAGGTCCGTGATCTATTACTAGCTGAGCTATTTGAGAATTCCCAACAGAATTGCTTGAATTAAGTAAATTATAAACAGTCCTGGTTTATTTGCTATTAATTGAGCTACTTCAGAATGGTCAGAATTAAAATCTACCACAGATTTAGTAAATTACAAGCAATGGTGCTTTATTCGCTTCTGATTGAACTACTTGAAGATGCTCAAAGTTTTGAAATAAATCAAAGGCTCTGCTAACTGAGCTATTCAAGAATGCTTACGAAATTTAAGCTTGCATTAAGCCAGAGGATTAGTAAATTACAGATAGTTGCGATTTATTTTATGCCAACTGAGCTGCTCTAGGCTACTTAAAGTTAAGATCTACCAGAATTAAACTTTGCATAAAGACTCAGTAAACTATAAATATTCATGCTTTATTTGCTGTTAACTGCGCTGTTCCAAAATGCCCAGAGTTAAAATCTACCAGAATTGTTTGTTAGAAGTCAGAAACTAAGTAAATTATTCGCCGTGATTTATTTGTTGCAAACTGTGTTGCTTCAGAATGTTTCAATTTAAAATCTACCAGACATAAACTTGGAATTAAATCCAATACTCAGTAAATTATAGAGAGCCGTGAGTTATTTGCTATTAACTGAGCTACTTAAGAATGCTCAACAGAATTAAGCTTTAAATTAAGACAGAGACTCGGTAAATTAGAGACAATCGTGTTTTATTTTCTGCTTACTGAGTGACTTCCGGATGCTCAAAGTTAACATTTAGCAGAATAAAGTTTTGTCAGAAGTCAGCCCTGATTTATTTGCGACATTTACTTCATGCCGCTCAAAGTTAAAATCTACCAGAATTTAGCGTTTAATTAAA
Organism: Melanotus villosus; assembly: GCA_963082815.1. Taxonomy (NCBI): domain Eukaryota; kingdom Metazoa; phylum Arthropoda; class Insecta; order Coleoptera; family Elateridae; genus Melanotus; species Melanotus villosus. The sequence continues at coordinate 40,685,122 of OY720427.1, forward strand.
TCAGAGGCTCAATATAGAATTTCGTTATTCGTAATTTTTTTGCTATGAACTGAGCTATTTAAGGCTACTCGAAGTTAAAATCTACCAGAATTGAGCTTTCAATAAAACAGAGACTGAGTAAGTTCTGCATATTCATGTTTTATTTGCTAATAATTGAGCTACTTCTGAATGCTAAAATTTAAAATTTGCCAGAAATAAGCTTGGAATTAAATCAGAGACTCGGCAAATCATTTTGCTTTTAATTAGGCTACTTCAAAGTGCTGAACTGAATTCTGAATTAAGTTAGCGACTTAGCGACTAAGTAATTTAATAATCGTAATTTATTTAATATATCATTTTATAATTCCTAATCATCTTAAAATATTTTAAGAAATGTATGGCGAAGTAAAATGTTAAAAGTCTTTCCTAAAATTTTAATTTCTCGCCCTTCATTCACTTTAAGAGTTTTATGAATGGTTTAGGACATCGCTCCGAAGAGACTTTGACAGAAGCGCGATTCACTATTAAAGAGAACAACACATGCTTTATGTTAAGAGGAAGTAATTGATAACTAAAGCAGAGAACAGAACTCTCGGCTTTCAAACTAAAGGAAAATATGAAGACCAAGATAATATTATAATAGCTATTTAGTTTGGCTTTAAAAGCATAAAGGTCAATGCCACTTTTAAATTTAATTTAAATCAGTTGTTAGTTATTGGCAAATCCACAAAAACTGATCATATCAGTATATGTTAAACTAAAAGAATACTTCTTTTTTTGTAAAGAAAGGGTTAAAAGTTAAAGCTACCAAACAAATATGTAGTAAAAACCGTAACATTTGTGCTTGAATACGAAGTTTTTAAATGATCTTGAAATCTGATCTTGCAAACAGATGGACGAACCGCCCCACAGGCACTAGTCTTGATAATTCGATACGTACCAAGTTTTTATTATTGTTTTAACCAGCATCTTTGCTAAAATATAACGTGGGCGTAATTAAGACAGCCCATTCCAAGAATTTCACAAGAAAAAACTTAGCAACATTTTAAGTTCGTTCCAAGCTGTTAAATAAGTGTTAGTAGGGAAGGTCAGAACTAATTTTCATTAAGACTAATTTAACTGTGAAAATGTTCAAGGTAGCTATGTTTAAACGAACCGTATTAATTTTCAGTTGTGATTAAAGTTTTCAACATTGGTGTTCAAGAAGAGAATCAAAATTCAGCTAGAAGTCAAGAATTTTATCCTGATTTTCTGTTAAATTAGGCATTTAATTTTATAAAATTTAAGCCATAAAAAATGCTGCATTCGTCGAGTTTGTCTTTTTCTACATTTTTATTTTTATTTCTGTTTATTTACAGTGGCGTTAATTCTAATCAAAAATTGCCTGTTATCGGTTAATTATTATTAATTAAATCGACGAAAGCACTTTGAGCAGGAATATACGTATAAGACTCTACCAAGGGTTTCAAACGAATGGCTAATAAGATTGATACAGTTTTAAATAAATCTCAAACAATGAGAGTATTCAGTAAACATATAAGATGTATTTTCTGTTTACGTAACGAAATAAACATTTCAAGTTATATAATACCAAAAACTGTACAAACATGTTTACAGCAAAACCTATCATCTATAAAGTGATTGAGGTAATGGTATAAATATAAATTTAAGCAAAAATGCTATTTTCATGCATAAAGTTCAGATAAAATTCTTCACGGAAATAAGTAAAATTTAAGATAACTGAATTGTTTTGAAATACGGTGCAACGAAATTTATTATCGATGCATTATGCTGCACTATTTGTTGATTTTGAAATGTAAATTTAAATTTAAAAGAACATGCTTCTACAAAGAGGTAATTCAAGCTTATTTTAAATTATAATGTGGAAGCAGCACCTGAGAGTAATTTGAAGCAATCACAGAAGCAACTAGTTAGATTTGTTTGTTGTACTTTGTTATTTTTATATTAGGAAAATTTCCACTAATTTTCCAATATGTATGGATTATGAAAGTGGACAGGAAAATTTACTGAATTTTTTTACACTCACTGCTTATTTCAATATTTACTGTTAGAACTTGAAGAATCTGAAGGATTTTCACTAAAACGAGCCAAGAGCCAAGGTGGTAGGTGATTAAAAGTATCTGCATGGTATTTTAATAAGTAGTTTTAGCCTTTTACTTGTTTAGACTTTTGGAATTTTTGTTTAATTTGCAATCTGCTAGCATAATTTAACAGAAGAAAACAAATTTGTAAACAACAAGAGTTAGCCTTTTTTATTTTATTTGGGCAGGATTTTTCGATTAATTGAAGAATTTAACAGAAGAAAACAACTTGCAAACAACAAGAATTAGCCTTTTTTATTTAATTTGGGCAAGATTTTTCGATTAATTGAAGAATTTAAGAGAAAAAGACTACTTATAAACAACAAGACTTAGCCTTTTTTATTTTATTTGGACCGAATTTTTTGATTAATTGAAGCATTTTACAGAATAAAACAACAAGAGTTAGCCCTTTTTATTTTATTTCGGCAGGATTTTTCGATTAGGTATTTGAAAAATTTAACAGAAGAAAACAACTTTTAAACAATAAAAATTAGCCTTTTTTATTTTGTTTGCGAATGACTTTTCGATATTGAAAACAAGAGGAATTTCTTTAGATTTTGATACAAACGTTTTAAAATAGTCATCTTCATTCGATTCAAATATATACAGTTTTGTTTGGAATAAATTGAATATAACGGAACAAAATGTTTAAAGGAATCAAAAAGACAGCGGTATTGTTTAAGATAAAGGGATTCAAGAACAAGCAGAACAAGGAAGAATACAAAAAGGGGATGAGAAGGAAGACGATGAAGATGGGGAATCCCAGGTAAAGAATTCTGAGAAGGAGGACGATGAGAAAAAGAACGTTGAGGTCGAGGCCGATCAGGAGAAGAATGCTAATGAGAAGGACGATGGGGAGGAAGAGCACTTTGAGGTCGATGACGATTAGGAGGAGAATGCTGATGAGTAGGACGATGATAAGGAAAGCGGGGAGGAAGAAAACGATGACGAGAAAGGAGGAGAACGCTGATGAGGAGGACGATGAAGAGGGGCACGATAAAGAAAAGGACGATCAAGAGGAGAACGCTGATGAGGACAAAGGCGATAAGGAAGAGAACGATGAGAATGAGGAGGATGATGAGGAGGAGAAGGCTGAGGAAGTGAACAATGAAGAAGTGAAGAGGAGGTCTTAAATGAGGAGGTGTTGAACGAGGAGATGTTGAACGAGAAGGTCTTAAATGCTGAGATGGGGGACAAAGACGAAGAGGTTGAAAAGGAGGAAAAGCACATTACGAAGGAGAGGGGAACAATTAGCAAGAGGGCGAGGAAAAACCAAAAAAGAAAAAATACAAGAAAATAAGCAAAGCAAGTAGAAGAAGAAAAAGAAAAAGAAAAAGAAGAAATAAAAGGGATTTAACAACTTCTAAGAAAACGCCCTCCCAATATTTATTTGTTATTTGTAGGTGACTAACTTCTAAGTACGTAAAAACCAAACATTATCAATCTGGAATACACAAACGTGTCATAAAGTTAATGCAATTTCCTTATTAAAGAGAAGGTGTTTCATTAAATTAAGAAAAAAACAGGAAGTTCCTTTATTCACTCAGTTTCTAGGTGGGCGGATTATGAACCTTTAAGATGACATAAGAAGAAGGCAAAAGTTAATTAGCAATAATACTTTAGCACTAATTTAACACAAAGTTCAAGAACAGAAATTTAATTATATAATTCAGTATGGGAGTTATAATATTTTTGTCAAATATTTCTGGATTTTACATACTGCCAAGTGTTACTAAAACATAATTAATAATCCTGTGTCATTTATAAACGGTTCTTCTAAAAGTGTTCACTACAATATTACTTTTTTTTAGAATATTAAGCCATGAAAGGAGGATTAATCTCCGATATACAACTTTTGCTATCAATAGATTTTAACCATCCATAGAAAATTAGTATATTAGCCAAAGAACCAACAACTCAAACATTTTCATGAAGCAAGTGCTATAAAAATATGTCGTGATTTAAACTACGTTCAATTTAATTTATAGCGTATTAATAATTGCACCAACAATTTTATGGCGTCTTGCAAATACCAAGCTCAGAACAATAGGCACTTCTCAGTCCTAAACAGATTTATTATAAATAAACCCGTTTATGGCCTGATAAAAAAATCAAGAAAAGATTTTGATTGTAATTGTAAAACTGTAATTCTTAGTTATTTTGATCTTTTAAGCATAAATATTACTTAGAGTTAACTCAAATGAAGACAAACACCTAGTCAGTCAATCTCCGCCCTAGATACGCAAAATATACTCTTCTGCGCAATGACGTATTAATGAGTCTCAGGTATTGTTTTATTTGGGCCCTAATTGCAAAAATTGGCAAATACAAACAGCTATTTGTATTATATTTTCAAAATGAATGAATTAACAACAGGCAACGTATAAATAAACAAAACTGTTAAAGTGATAGGAGTTTTGTTCCTCTTTTCACAAAAATAGCCATAGGACATGTGTAGTGTTAACGATTCTTGCTGCTTCCGCGGTAACACTTTAAAAACATATGAATATGAAATGTTTTGTAGCTATATGACTCAGCAACGAACAATATTTATTCTTTGGTTCTTCGCATACAAATAACCCTGTGCATCAGTAGCGCTCATTTAAAAATACTAAAAATGTAATTTACGAACAAAGTCCGCTTGCTTATCGAAAATGGAATAAATTGCTTTATTGTAGTTCTATTGTAACATACATTTATTGCTTAGTTTAAAGTTTAAAGCCCGTTGATGTTATTATATGTGTTTTTAAATGCAGATGATAGCTTGAGATGACCGGATTTAAAAGCAGAAGGGTTAACTTTGCACCCTTATATTTCTAATTAATGATTTGATTAACAAAGCTGTTGTAATTTAATCTTAATCTTTTTCATTGTGTTGATAATATCAAAAATTTGGGGTTACTTTAGATGGATATTTCTGTGCATTGGGTGCCTTTTCACCCCAATTTTGATACATACATTTTTAAAAACGCGCTTATAAAGTTAATGCTGTTATAACAAAAAATTGTTTACGTAAATTTATGTCCGACAAATTACAAAAATTTAATTAAACTTATTATTTTCAGGATACGCCACTGCTTTAATGACGCACTCTTACATATCTATTTGCTAGTTTAATAGAGCAATAAGACCAATGGTGGAAGTAGTAATTAAACCAACTTACTCACAATTACTTCCTTGAAAATGTTTTAAACTAAATAAATATATGTTAGCTTTTATTTAAATAAGTTTAAAATAATCTGCCCTATTGTTAGACAGTGAAAATACTTTTCTGAGATGAGTCTAAGCCTAAACAACTGGCGCATTGGTGCGTAGAGTCAGTGGTTCAGGTCTTTTATAAATATAAAATTTTTATAATTTATTAAAATGCGTTAAAAATAAAATCTGCTCTTAGAAACACACGAAATGAAAATATTAGACACTTTGCAAGTATTTACTAAGCTGCTATGGCAAAACGTGGTTATTTTGGAAATTTTTCTCAATTAATCATTCTTATTAAACAATATAAATTAACGAAGTAAAACATTCTGGTATTTTATTTATTAAACACACTTACCTATTTAAAGTAATAGCAACCATATTTAACAAAGAAAGAGCAACATTTCCATAAAATAGGACAGGAAATAGTTTACAAAGAACATCTCCTAATGTCCAAGCTTCATTAATATATCTGGATGCTGTCAAAGGTAAATTAACCGAACAGAAGAGTAAATCCGAAAAACAAAGCGATAAAACGAATGCTGTAGTTGCGTGACTTCTCAGTTTAGGACATCTTGTTAAGGCTAATACTGTTACTAAATTCCCTGAAATTAAAAAATATTGTTAAATTAATATTTAAAAAATAAATGAAAGTATGTAGCAATGTGCAGAAATATGAAGAATATACGAAAAAATATGAAGAGAAAATAGGAAAATATATTAAACTAAAATGGTGAAAGAATTAAATAAAAACGAAATTCAACAAGATAAAACAGTAAATGAAGACACTAAATGAAAGCATGAATAAATAAGAAACGCAAACAAGCAAACATAATATGAGATGATAAAATGAAATCAACCATAAAAAATATTAAATGAAAACACGAAACGATTGAAAATGAAAATACGAAAAAATAAGAAATTAAAGAGTGTAAAAATGTGAACTGAAAACATGAAAAAATATTCAGCGAAAGCTCGAAAAAAATACAAATAAAAGAATGAAATCAAATCACGAAAAAATATTAAATAAAAACTTGTAAAGATACGAAAAATTTGAAATGAAAACGTGAAAAATATTAAATGAAAGTTTGAAGAAATAAGACATTCTAATAAAAACAAATCAAAATAATAAAAAATATAAAATGAAAGCAGGAAAAAAATATTAAATAAAAGCACGGAAAAATATTTAATGAAAATAAGCAAAAATATGAACTGAAAACATGACAAAACATGAAATAGAAAGATGAAATCAAAGCATAAAATAATAGGAAGTAATATGAAATGAGAGCTTGAGAAATATTAAATAAAAATCCGAAAATGTATGAAATGAAAATAGGTACAATAACAGCAGTAAAAAATATTAAATAAAAATATGCAGAAGTATGAAATGAAATCATGAAAAAGTAAGAAAAATATGAAATAAAAGCCTAAAAGGTGAGAAATGAAAGCAGGTAAAAATATGAAATGAATACCCTAAAAAATTGAAATTAATGCATGACAAAATCAAATAAGAAATAATATGAAAACTCGGAACGATCTGAAATGGAAATATAAAATAAAAGCATGAAAAAATATTACGAAAACTAAAGCTTAAACAACATAAGAAATGCAAATAAGAAAAAATATGACACGAAAGCATAAAGAAATAAAAAATAAAAATAAGAAATTATTTTATATGAAAAAATATTAAATGAAAGCAGAAAAATTACATTAAATGAAAACAGGAAAACACAAAAATATGAAATGAAAACATGAAAAGTATTAAATGAAAAGATGAAATCAAAGCATGAAATTATACGAAAATAAAAGCACGAAAAATGTGAAATGAAAACTTGAAAAAAGAAGAATACAAAATGCGAAAAAAATTAAATAAAAAAATACAAAATGACAATTAAATAAATACTTAAAATAATGCAATAATAACATAACATTTAAATAAAAATCCGAAAACACATTAAATGAAAACTAAAAAATATTAAGCAAAAGCACAAAAAAACATGAAATGAAAGCATAAAGAAATACAGAATTAAAGCAAGAAAAATATAAAATGGAGACTTACAAAACATATAAACTAAAAAAAAGATTTTTTTTAAATGATAACAGAAAAATATTAAATAAAAATACTTTAATTGAAAGCACGAAAAGATATGGAATGAAACCCGAGAATGGTGAAATGAAAACACGCAAAAATATGAAATGAAAGCATGAAAGAATATGAAATAAAAATATGAAAAAGTAGGTACATGAAAAAATGTGAAATAGAAACATTACCAAATAAATAAAATGAAAATACAAGAAAATACGAAACATAAACAAGAAAAATAATTTAAATATGTCACAAAACTTCAATGCCCTTTTCCAAGTGTTCGTTTAAAGGGCGATGCGGTCTGTAAGTAACAATTTTGAAAAAGTTTAAGAATGCTTAAAGTGTCCTTTTTATATCCAAAACGAACCGAGAATCCTAATTTATTATTTAATTAGATTAGGTTATTTTTAAGGAAGAAAACTACTCAAAAAAAATAGGAAAACACATACATGAAGCATAGCAAACTATTATATTATAGTGCAATAACAGCTTCAATTTTGAAAGAAATGAGGATTGAATTGTAAGTTTACATTAGCCATGAACGAAACTGTTAGAATTAAATGGAAGGCCCTTTTGTATGAGTTTATGAGTTGTTGCCACAGAAATGCGGCAGAGAAAACGTTTTGATATTTCTTCATTCCCTTTTTAGAAAATATTAAACTTCATTTAAAATTTCGAACAATGTTATTTACATTTTTAACAATTTTATATGAAATTTTAAAAGAAAAAATGTGGGAGGGAGTCTGCAGACTAACTTATCAAAAAAAGTATAAGAATATTTGCAATATTTTTAAGTTTGCAATCCTCTCTCAATTGTTAAAAAAAAACATTCGAAAATTTGAAATTGGTTGCCGTTCTTCAGCAATTAACAAACCAACAGTATCAGTTACAAAAATATACTCATTATATTCCAAATTTAGACAAATAACAACACCGAAGGTTATTAAATTGAGCATTAAATGATAACAAACAAGCATTAAATACCGTACAGGCTCGCTGTTCCTTTAAAAAAGGGTCCGAAATTATCGTTAACTCTTGAAAATTATTTCTAAAATGCATTAATACAATGCACATAATTGCAACTATTTTTAACTCACCGATAACACCCACAACACAAAAAACAATCGCACATACAGAAGCAAAAATTGTTGCTTCCCTGGGATATTTTATTTTATAACCTTCACTGTCGTTGAACATTTTATTAATTATTTATTTATGGTAGTTCTTAGAAAATAACCTTTTAATTCAAAAAAATAATACAGTTAAAACTGAACCACGTTGCCTTTGAGAAATAGTCACGCTAAATACAGACACCTCCAGCGTTGAGATAAGACTGCGGTTCTACTCTAAACTCTAAGGCTCCCAAAGACTTGATGCATTGTAAGTAATTAAAATAGGAGTGGGGTTTGGGGTGCAGCTTCAATAAATGCAGTTCGTACTTCGGAATAATGAACATATTGGCTTAAGGTAATTAATTTGAAAATTTTAAAATAAATTGGCTTGTATTAAAATTTTGATCTTACTGCCTTTCAGGTGAAATTTCCTGTATCCCATGCAGTTTCTGAAAAAGCAGGTAAATTCTAAAATAAAGGGCGGAAAAATATTGAAACAAAGAGCAAGTTTGATGTTTTCCATATTTTTCAGGATTTTAATTTAAGGATTTTGGTCATTGCCAATTTTGAAAAGCATCAAATTTACTGCCAGATTTTTTGAGTAGATTATTTATTTTACAGTTACAATTAATTCTAAGTCTTGTTTGCGCTTGCAAAGGGGCAAAATACCCCAAAACGCGCTTTATAATTTTGTGTTTTTTTCAGATTAAACCAAGACAGTACTGTTTTTTTTAATGCGAATATGAATATTTTACGTTTTTTAAAGAGATTAATGTAAATAATTTATAAACTTCAGCAAACCTGCTTTGCTTTTATTAAAATCAAAGTGCAAGATAGGCCTAAACTGTTTATTCCTATATTTTCATTATTTTACATATATTAAAGCTTCAGTAAAAAATTTTCTCACAATGATTACCACCTACAACTTCCTTGAATATGGTGTGGTTAAATCGTATCCGTTTTTAAAGTTTTAACACCAAAAAATAAATAAAACCCTTATCGAATCTCTCTTTGATAATGCTATACAAACATTCCTAAGTAATGAAAGAATTACGCATTAAATACATACAGGAATTTTGATATTTATGAGCCGAGTTAGGTGTAAAACAAATATGCTATTATCGGACCAACTCGTAAATGTGGCCTATGATAAGTGTATAAATTTTATATCGGTTTGTTGTATTTGATCGCAGTTTCGGAAGGCTAACTCAGCAGCTAACATTTTTATTGGTTTGGGCACATTTTTTTGTAATAAATATAATATGTTTGTATTATAAAAGAAAACGAGATTAAAGGTGGTTATAAATGTTATAATTTATAATGACCAGTTCGGACTATATTTACAGAAAAGATGGCTTTTTATCTTACGTTTCTTATGCTCAAATAAAGCTCCTTAAAAATTTTTCTTTGCAATGCCAAAATTAGTAAGTAGTTGGGAAGGACCTGGTACACCATACATTTAAAAACCAAAATTCATTGAAGGTTCCGTAAAAAGAGAAATATAGCCGATGAAGCGAAGCCAGAAAACACGCGAAACGTGGTTAGGATGTCATTGCGCAGAAAACAATTTTTGTTTAAATGGCTCGTGTATTTCTTGAATTGAATTCGCTGTATTTATCAGCCTAGTAGTATGAAATGAAGTAAATCGATTTTTTTGTTAATTGTATGAAACTCGAAAAAAAATATTTTTGGACGCTCAGAAAGCAATTTTTCCTTACTTGAAACGCTTTCAGCAACAAATATTTATTAAATTCTGAACTGATTGGTGTATTTTACGAATGCAACACAAACTAGCTAATAAGTTACAAATGGTGCTGGCAAAGCCAAAGCCAGTCTTTTCCTTTATATTTAACAGCTCGTTTATCCCGAAACAACAAAAAATAAAAAGGAAATGAGTTCATCAGGTTTAATTGGCATAAATTTGGATGATTTTTAACATCCCTTGATTACAATAAAATAGTCGTGACATATTGTTGCACAAAAATAGGAAACTGAAAAATTCTGAAAAAGAAAACGGGTGCTTCAGGAACTTCAGTCAGTAGGAAATCAGAAAGCTTCTAAATCAGAAGTCGTTTTTTATTTATTTAACCAGCGAATGTCTAAGTTGAGTTGACCAACATAACCTTTTTCGGTGACTTTTATGCACAGACAAGTCTTGAACTGTAAGTTAATTGCGAAGCAGGCCCTTAATCCACTGTGCCTTCGAGCCCAAATTCATTAAAGAAACAAGAACGCACGTGTGTTAAAAATACCCTATACCCTGGTTAAAATTTTATATTAGGGAATTTTATGACGTAAAGTTGATTAAAATAAAAAAGCAACAAGGTCTCTCCAAAAACTATAAATAATCATTAATTCCAGTGTCTAAATCTACACTTGTGTTATGTGCTGATACTTCAGTGTTATCAGTGAGACTTGCACTTGGTACAAGCACAAGGAATTTATACAGGACATCCTTTTTATAGTGCTTAAAACAAGACTTGCACCGTCTGTGAAGTTATACATTTAAAAGACAAAGGTTGCGATAAGCAGCAGGTATACTCAATGTTCTTTATGTGTCTGTAGCTTAACTTTGTACTCCATTCCTATCGTTGTAAATCCTACTGACATATTGTTGGTTAAGTGGAAGCCTTGGCTGAGTTTAAAATTTTAAAATAAAATAAATTTAGTATTAAGATGACTGGGATGTGGCCCAAATTATGTAATTAAAATAGGCCAAAGAAAATAAATGTGGAAAAATTGGTCAGATTTTGTTATACTTACCCCTCAAAATGTTTTTTAGAACTATGTACTCTGCACTACACTGGCACAAAACCGAAGAAGATTAGATACTAGGTTACTATTCTGCAGCTGCTTCCAAACTTTTACTTTATAACTTGTGAAGGCGCATATCTACATTCCCACAGAACCGAAAACTGCCAAAATATTTGGACCAAATGACCGTTTTAGGTAAGTTGTTGTTCTAAGTGTTAAATGGTTTTTAATTATTGAGTAAGAATTTTATGGTTTTACTTGCAAGAAAACGTACCAAAAATTGGCTTTTTTTGATCTATTGTTTCAGAATGTGGCAACTTCTTTACAAAGAACATAAGCGGGAACAGTTTAGTTACGTACATAAATATCAAATAAATAAACGAATGAATAAACAAGTAAAGGTCAAAATATATTTATAAAGTAAAAGGCAACACATTAAAATGGCAACGTTAATATTTGAAAGTTGAGGAATATGTCGTTGCTTCAGTACCTAGTTTACTTACTGTTGTAAGTCATATTACTTAGTCGTAAAGTGTCAGTTACAAAGGATATGTTATGTGGTTAATGTACGGTTAAAGAGAAAGAGAGTGGTATGCAGGTATACTTAAGATGTTAACAACAAAAATTAAGTTGAAGCTATATAGTGTTATAAAATCTGTATACTTTATTTAACCTCGAGTAAAAAAGATTTATCATAAACATTTACTACATAGTTTTTTCACAACAGCATCATACAGATCATACAATTATGAAGACGGAACATGTTTGAAGTAAACATGTAGACATCAAGGTGTTTAGAATTTCGTTTAAAACTTTGCTGTTATGATGTTTTTCACACCATTAAAACGGAAAACTTAATACTAATTTCCTGTAATAATATGTCAGAAATACACAAATTTTAACAGGTTAACATGTAAAAGATGGAGCACTAAAGTAAACGAGATGTACGATTATTTTATTTTGTAAGAGTTTTGACACATTTGATATTACAAAATTTCATTTATAGTTTTTAATATTTGTTCTCACACCCTGTACATTGGGACTTTGTAACTGGAGAAACAATCCTTCAAGTAAATTCCAGGTTAAAAAACTACACAAAATTATTTTAATTAGTCTTCTTTGGACCAGAGTGAATTAGGCACTTGGTAGTTTGGTTGGAGGAAGAGGAGGAAACCACGTGGGGATGAGATAGCGCAAATTGCTATAACTGAGACTGTAAAGCATCCAGGGTTGGTACGTTCAGACGTCGTTCCTGCTGCATAAGGTGGTGAGCCGCGCGGTCCATTTCCTCCTGTGTCATGTCCAACGCCTCTTGCATTTCCTTCGAGGTGTACCGTACGAAGTCGGGGTCGCAGTATTTCCCTAAGCCCTGTTCTGCTAACACTCTACCTACCAGGCTCTCAGCAGAGCCCACCACCTCAAAAGGCGTTGGTCTCCGATCCGCGGGGCTTCCGGGTAAGGAATGTGAAAGACGTTCGGAGCCCGCATGACCGTTGGGTTCGCTGTGTGGCGCTGAAACCGAACACACGTCGTGCAGAGGCATCGTATAGCAGGACGTAAAGCTAAAGCTACGCTAGAACCAATGCGTTTGGCACATGCAGGGTGGGTTAGTAACGTGCGGGATAGCTATGAGCGTTAAGGGCTAACCTCTGCCGTGGAAGGAAGCCCTGTGATTAAGAAGAGAGCAACGCGCATGCCGGGCATTTCCATCCGCTTCCGAGGATTGCAGCGAGCCAGGCCAGTCGTGCGGCTCCGGCAAGAAGCCTGCAACTGCCATAGCTTGTGCTTGTGCGAGCTTCAGGCCACTTGCTATACGACTAAAGCTGGATGCGTGTTGCACAGGCGATGGCGAGGCCGTCATGCAACCGCCTCCCAGGCCCAGCCGTACACGGCGCGGCGGTGGCGTCGGCGGTAACAGCTCAGTGTGGTCATCCTGCAGACTGGCACAAACACAACAATCACCACATGACCGGTTAATTAAAATCAAAACCATCATCAGGCAAACGCACACTCCCACTTACGCTTACCATTGTAGTGGGGGTGTAGGAAGCCAGATTTACTGAAAGTCAAATTTATGTATTACTATCCTATCTTTTCAGTAATGTTATCTCTTTTTAGATCCTTTTACCTTAGATATTCACTGTCCAATTAACTTAATAGCAAATAAAGTTAATAAAGTATTATTTATATCAGAAATGATCAGCTGCGTGCTTAGATAAGCATTCTGCTTACGTAGCTCGTATCCAAATTTAACTAATAAAAGGCAATTTTAATACAAGTTTAAACGCAAAGTTAGCTTAACCCAACTTAAATCGACTCGCGCATTACTTAAGTCCTACTTTAAGCCTGATTAAGCTAATCTTGGGGCGTAAACCTATTCAGAAACATCGCCCTTAAAATTTATTGCTCAAAAATGAGATGGTAAACAGATTGCTTTGTTTCTGAACACTTTCTCCTAGCTATAATGACAGTGGCTGACGAACAACAGTGGTCATATCACCCTACTCAATTTGATATTACTTATTACTTTACTCTGCAATGCTAAACAATCTTGCTTTAATACGTATCAGAGATTGGACCTATATTTGTTTGATAGCTGCACAAAAGTGCATAAATTCGAATATTAAAGGCCATTCAAGCAGCTGCTGATAATATAAAAGGTGCAAATAACTTTTGGTGTTAGTGTTTTAAAAAGTTTCTCTTAATATTACTTTCGCACATAAATCCAATTCCTTTCTTGTATTAAAATTCGAATATTTTCTGTAAAAGCATGTTCAATTGATGATGATGATGATGAAAAGCATTGGCATTGAGTAGGGTGCTACAAAAGTAAATAAATTTCCCTCTGACCAATTTTATGCTTAGTGGCAAACTGATGAAACCGTATTTTGAAGTAAATTTTCTTTACTTATTTCATAAAATAAGAACGGCAAAAACCAAACAAAAGATCTGGTTTCATTTTTTGGACCAAAATTTTGCAAGTATACTTATTAGAAAATTAAAAATTATTCACCTTTTGGTAGTGTTTGCAGCTTGATCATTTCTGTCGCAGTATAGAATTAGTATACGGAGTACCTGTGAAAAACTCTTTGGTAAATACTGTAATAATTCTTTTTGTCAGTTTAATAATTTGAATATTTCTACGTATCGTTATAAAACTGGTTAACATAAATAAAAAGGAATACTCCGTAAGGTTCCTTTTTCGTTATACAGTTTAAATTACATAGTGGATTTAAAACTAAATTGGGTACTCATGAGAAGTTGGGACAAACTCACCCAATTACTTCGAAATTCTTTTTCTCGGCGTCACCACTGAAAACATTATTAAGGGATCGCAAGGGGATCGATTCTTCTTCTTTCAATCCTTCTTGGTTATGCAGGGAAGTGATGCTGGCTCTGTTTTGTAACATGGCATTTTTAACCATAGGTGTAATATGATTCATGCCCTCTGTAAGTCCCCTTTGTATTGAATTATATGGAAGAAAATCTCCACTTGACGCGGGAGATATTTTGATTTGGGTAGAATTGACTTTTAAAGACTTTGTTCGGTTGAAACTGTGCCCTCTTCGCATAGAAGACCAAACGCTGCCAAATAAGGAATGGTTTCTCTGAAAATAAAAAATATGAAATGCATTGTCGAAGAGTACAATATACGTGTTGATGTTGGAAAGCGTACTCTGTGCATTGGTTCAGGGTTGTCATCGACTAATTCATCCAAGTTACCAGATATAGCACGCTTGAGCTCTGGTCCGGCCTCGTGTAGTGTTCGTAAACCAGCTTGGAGAGTAACTGTGTTGTGCGATTCTTTATCTCCTTGATCTTTTAATTCTTGTTCTTTACGTTTTTTGAATCTTCTAAAGTAATCTTGAATAAGGAAAGTAGCATAGAATTTTCCTACAGTTACTTCGTCTTCCACGCCTGGTGGCGGAACAACTTGATCTAAAAGTTTTGGACTTGTACGCTTCCAAATTTTTTTGATAACCGCTCGCAACTCGGCATTAGCGTCATCTATATTTCCTTCAGTCTTTATTCGAAGAGAAGTGCGTACCACAGCAAACAGAGTAGCGTTAAACAACACCGTTCCATCGCTGTTTAGAGGCATATTCATGGATACTAAACGCTTGCAAGCTACACGATGAGGACACAATTTCCCAAATCCAAGAGGAGGGGATATTTTACGTAAAAGTGTTACGACGTCTAAATGTTTTATTCTACCCTTAGCATCGGGATCATATTCACTCCACAGCCTTATAAATTCTTCCAAGTGATGCGGACCCAAAATGGACCAATCTCTTGTTAAGTAATCGAAATTGTCCATAATTACAGCCACAAACAAGTTTATGATCTGAAATACGAATACTTTTGTTTATGTTTACCTAAAACGTTTTTAACGAGTACTTACCAAGAAAGAACATAGAACGTAGAACGATATAAAATAGGGATAAGCAATATCCGATCCGCAAGAAGCATTTGTTTCATTCGCTTTTATTACGATAGGATCGCATTTAACCTTGTCGGTAGCTGCGCAAGCCATCATTATATCCTGCCAAGCTTCACCTACAAAATGCCGAGGTAGTAAACTCGATATCAATTTACCGTAATTACTAACCCGTTGCGGATCGAAATAAAACTAGTAAAGCTTGAAAAAACGTAGAAAAATTATTGTTTCTATTGATGGGAGATTCGGGATCACTCCGGTCTATTTTGCCATACATCTGAAACGCATATTAGTAAGAAACATGCAATACTATGTGATAGTAAAATAAATACCTGCATTCCTATGACAGCGTAGATGAAAAACAGCATTACAATTAGCAGCGCTACATAGGGCAGTGCTTGAAAAGACTTAAGAAAGGTCCACAGTAACGTTCTGATGCCTTCTCCTCTGCTAAGAAGCTTAACAAGTCTCATAACACGGAAAAGACGAAAAAAGTTTATAGAAATCAAACCCGACCCAGGCTGCAAATTTTAGTGATTTTATGGTCTTAGTAAATTGCTGTACTCGGTAAACTTACCTTGACTTCAGAATATATTATATCTATAAAACTTCCAAGTACTATAATGAAATCGAAGACATTCCAAGCATCCCCGAAGTAATTCTAAAATTAAGACAAATGAGCATTACACGTCTTGTTTCCGGATTGAAGTTTTTACCTTAAATCGAAATGCTGCTAATTTAAACACAAATTCCAAAGCAAACGCGGAAGTAAATATCATATTAAGTATATCTAAGGCGTTGGAGTAAAATTCTGGTTGTCTATGAAATTTCATGGCTAGCGTGATCGTATTAATTAAAATTAACACAAATATAGTATACTCAAAGGGTCTTGATGTTACAAACCACCAAACTTTGTATTGTATGCGGTGCTTAGGAATGTATCTTCTCACCGGTTTCGCCTTTAACGCAAACTCTATGCAGTTTCGTTGATTTTTTTCGAGATAACATTTATATTCTTGCTCTCCTTCATTTTGGAATGTAACGATAACAAAGCCAACGAAAATATTAACCATAAAAAAAGCAATAATAATGATGTAGATTATATAATATATAGCAACAATAGGGCGATAGTTATGAATTCTGCCGTAGTTTTCTTCTTTGGAATCAATGGATATATACAAGAGCGCTGGCCACCCTTCAAATGTAGACACAGTAAACAACGTAAGCATTGCTTTTGCGACGTTATCAAAATGAAACTGTTCGGCCTCCCATTCACGCTCTTTTATCTCCGGGTCATCGATATTACCCTCCTCGTAAGTCAAGTACGTTCCACTAGAAAATTTCACATGTAGAACAACGAACAACAAATGAGTTAGATTAGACTATACTCACTTGCATTCTGCAGCAGTTAGCTTTGATTCATCACTGCATTTATAAAACTTTCCCTAAACCCACATAAAATAATTATTAAATGTTGTTTCAAAAAGTAGCTTAAAAAGGTAAACTTGCAGTAAAAACATGCAAAAATAAAAATAAGTACGTCAAACCAATTTTTAAATATTTAGTAAATAATCGTGCATGTCTACAATCACTCCATCACGTGCAATGTACCATTACTCATTTATATTCCAAAAATGTTGAATTCACTTGTAGTCATAACTAGTATAAAAGTCAAATAACAAAAATAGATGAAGAAATAAATCTGCAAGTTCGGCATTGTTAGAACTCTTGCATAGAAATGGTTAACAACCGCCTGCATAACTACAACAAGCAGCAGTCGCCGACTCCCCTAATGCAAAGGCAATAGCAAATTCACAAGAATTGCGAGACTGAAAGTTGTACAAGTTGACATAAGCTTACCAGCGTCTACAGTGCCGACAGACAGGCAGGCAGACAGATACGGTGTTCTGCGCGTGAGGACTAAGAAAGGGTGCCGCCGAGAAACGAAAGAAGACGCTCCTCGACGGCTCCCAGCTACGGCCAGAACATGCAATCTACCGTCAGGTGCAGCAATAAGCTTGGACTATTACCTTAAACAGCTGCACTCCAATCACAGCAAACATGAACTGCAGGAGGTAGGTAACCAGCATGATATTTCCGATCGTCTTAATGGCTACTATCACGCATTTCACTACATACTAGCCATGAGCAGAATTGGCATGAGAGGATGGAACAAACGAAACACAGTGTCAGTAAAATATGAAATTGAAGAAGAAGAAGAAGTAGAGTGGTATGTAGTAGAAGAGCGAGGCTTCAGTTGGGGCATCGCGCAGCCAGCCGGGAACGGTCAAATGCACCCAGGGTCGGGTCGCGTCTGCTGAGGAAGGGAGCCAGCAGCCAAAGCGGCCGCGGCGGTGCCCTAGCCTAGATATGACTACAAGTGCGGAAAGAGCGCCGCTCGGCATACTGCACTGCATACTGCACACAGCACTTCAGCACTGCACAGACACAGCGTGACATGCGGGTTAATAGGCCGGGACTCCCAACCTCAAGCCTGGCCGCCGCGGGTCCCAGCGCATACAGGGGTTAATACTGTGAGAGGGCATCTGTAGTAGGAAAACCCATAGGTGCATTTGCTCATGAACAACAACGGACTGCTGGTGCCTACCTTAAATAACTGGACTCCTATTACCGCAAACATGAACTCAAGGAGGCAGGTGACCAAAACAATGTTGCCGATGGTCTTTACCGCGACTATCACGCACTGGACTACACGCTAGAGACAAATATAAGTCAGAGAGCGAATAAATGGCCCCTGCCTCCACTCCTGTTACCTATTTATTTTACTTGGCTAGGCCTAGAAAGGCCTACCCCGTAGAACTTGACATTACCTTCAGTCCTTTGGCTCGGTTAATTGCTCGAAGCGGTCGCAGTACACGCAACACCCGAAGAATCTTGACTACAGAGAACCCCTCTCTGCAACATCAAAAAATTGGTAAAACAAGCCATTAATCGACAAGCATCCCTTACCTGTTAAATATCGACACCAAAGACACGCACACCACCACCAAATCTAAAACGTTGAAAGCGGATCGTAAGAAGGCACCGTCATGTAAAATACATCCGTAAGAGATGGTTTTTAGCAAGAGTTCTAGTGAAAATATGGTTGTGAAGAGGTAGTCGGAATAGAGAAGCGTCTGAAAAGTACTTAAGTTGCTTAGAGTGTAAAGTTAGTAGTAGCATTTTACCTTCGCTAAAGGTGTATCTGGATTAGTGGAAAGTGGATCTTCCAGTACTAGAAGCGCAGAAGAGATCAGAATACAGGCCAAGATGATGTTGCTAAACCAACCGTGGTTGCAGAACCAGTGACAAAACACCCGAAACCTTCAATTCGAAAAAGAAACGGTAAATAAAAATACAAAGCGCTGCTACAATATAAGTATGTAAAAACACTCATGGGCTGTCCACATCAACATCCACCGGAGCTGAAAAAAGGCTACTAAAAATGCTTAGGTGGGTTCGGTTTGAAGATAGGCAACTACTAGTGCGTTAAGTCCACTACTTAGGGTCGTACTACTACAAATGGTCGGTGCGGGGCTTGAACAGTGTCGAAGGAATAAGCGGGGCACACTTCAACAACAACCTACGGCATCAATGCCTATCACCTGTTCGTAGGAGAGAAAATGAAGAAAGATGACGCCGGAGGAATTGGTTCTTTCTTTGAGCTGGATTTTATTTCGGACATACGGCGAGGTCGCGCAGAGACGCCACCCCCATCGATATCCAAATCTGTAACGACATGCACACCACACACATTACTCTATGTTTAAGATCGACATAGCTGCTGGAAGTTATTGGGGAAAGGTCACTCTTCTGAAAATTATTTTGGCACCCACTTCTGCAGCTATGTCCCGTTTCAATGGAGCGTACCTGTTTTTATAAGAAAAGATAAAGAATGCGCTGCCCTTTGGAATTGGTCGAGGTTTGTTTTTGAGATTTATCTCTGACAGCCGACGAGGTCGAGCAGTTTGTCTAGGTTCATCTACTTGGTCGTCTGAAAATTATCGCCATTTCGTTTTGTCCTAGCTATGCATTTATCCCTACTAATGCAAACCGCTACTACTTTTTGTTAACCTTATAAATCGAAAAAAGAAAATACACTCGAACGTTACAAATTAACCTACCCTGATCGTTGACTTGTTCTTCTTCTTCCAACTCTTCTTCTTCGTCACCTTCGTTATTTATATTCATTTTAGCTTGGGATTCCGTTTCCTCGTCGCGTTCTGATCTAAAGTTTAGTGGTTGGAATGAGATCTAAGTATTTGAATGGCTTTAAAAATCTACCTTTCCGAATCATACATTTGCCCTTCCTCTATTTCCTCTTCATCCATACTGTGCTCTTCCATGTCCATTTCTTCCTGAGCGGGCGTGGGGCTTTTAGATTTATTCTTTTCCGCCTAAAACAAGCTTATTGTATATAAAGTAAAATATAAATACAGATAGGTACTTCTTCTTCTTCTTCTTTTTCAATAGCCGTTAACGATTCAGCGTCTGCCAAATTATCTACAGCGATAGCCAAGAATACGTTCAGTAAAATATCTAATTATTATAGGAAAGGTATCTTTGGCTATAACAGAAACATAATTAATGTACGTATTAAAGGATACAATTACCACAAATGAAAAGAATTATGAAGTATATGCATGCCAAAGCACCAACAGTTTTAATACCGCCGTAGGCTTGAATACCATCATACATAACTACATTCCAGTCTTCTCCAGTTAGTATCTAAAATGAATATGTAGTGAACACGAGCGGTACTTTTAAGAAATTTAATTTGTTACTTACTTGAAACACTGTAAGCAAACTTTGCCAAAAACTATCGAAATTATGCCGTGGTTTATCTTTAGTAACATTGAAATTAAATCTACCACCAAATACTTGCATTCCTAACAGGGCAAATATAACGATAAAAAGAAACAGTAGGAGTAAAAGTGACGCAATGGACTGAATGGAATTCAAAAGAGACGCTACTAAGTTCGAAAGGGATCGCCAATATCTAAAAATATATTTAAAGTTTATTATTTAATAGCACCTGATAATGTAATTACAAAAACTCACTTTGTAACTTTGAAAACCCGAAGTAATCGAACGCAACGCAACACAGAAATACCAAGGGGTGGCATAATTTCAGTCGTAGTCAGAATCATTTCAGTGATACTGCCAATTACAACAAAGCAATCAAAACGATTGAATAAGGAAACAAAATAACCCTGAAAAAGAATAAAATCGTTGCCGAAAAAACCGACGCTATTGTTTTATATTGCTTACTTGAAAACCAAGACTATACATTTTTATCAACATTTCCAGGGTAAACAGCGTAATGAAAAACATATTTGTTTTTTCTGAAAAAAGACGAATATTTTTTAGCGATTTTGAATAGATTTATTTTGGTAATGTAATACCTTGAAATTCGTCTAACCAATCCGGTTGTTGATAATGTTCTGTAGCCAAAACACCAGTATTTAAAAAAACTAACACTATAATTAGCCAATAAAATGCCTGAGACTTCACCGCTTTTCTACAGGCTCGTCTCAATCTACGATTTATCCGTTCGAAATCTTTTTTGCGTTTCTTAAAACGCGACTCTAGCTGAACTTCAGTTTCTTCTCCTAATTGGTCTGTAGATTCCATTTCATTATTAACCTTTGTTTTAGTATCCTGATTAATTTGATCTTCTCCTTCAGGCTCAATATCTTCAGCTTGCGTTATCCAATCTAGATAACCTCGAACGTCTTCATCGAACTGTTGTTTTTCTCTTAGTTTGTGAAAATCTCCTCTAGCTTTGGCTTTTTCTCTTTCTTTAGAGAATTCTCTGGAAAATAATATTATTGCTCGTGACACATATTTGTCTATAATATTAATAAACATACCCGCTTAAGACACCCAGAATTAAATTCATTACAAAAAATGCCCCTAATATTACCATAGATACAAAATATATCCACTGCCACGTTCTTCCCGAAGCATCTTGAATCTAAAAAATAAAAGACATCGGTAAAAAATGCGCTTTTTTATTTCTGCGTTTGTCTGATTACGTAATAAAGCACTTCGGTCCAGCCTTCTAGGGTTATACACTGAAACACAGTCAACATGGACAGACCAAAGTTATCGAAGATTGTAATTCCGTGATGTGGACCATCAAAATAGTAGTCGCACCTCCATCCAGGCCTATCTGAGCAATTGTACCCCACTCCACAGGGAGACGGTTCATCCATCATTTTATCTAAGATAACAAGGAAACGTTAGCGAAAAAATAATACCGCGAGAGGAACAACTTTTCGATATAACGCTTGTTTACCTGTATCGTTACTAAAACATGTTTTATGCATTTCTCCCGAGAATAGTTCTAACCCAATTATCGCATATATAATTATAACGAACAATACCAACAAAGCAATGTGTAGTAAAGGCACCATGGCACGAAGAATCGAATTTAACACAACTTGTAGACCTGAAACAGCGCACTTCTGTTATGCAGTTCGCTACAATAAATACGAGTTAACGTACTTGGAACACCTGAAACGAGCCTTAACGGTCGTAAAACTCTAAAAGCTCTGAGAGCTTTCACATCAAAACTGTCTTTCGTTAGCCACTGTAACACTGTACTGATCATTCTGTAAAAGAGTCATTTTGTTTTATAAACCGCAACGAATTGTTTTTTTCTTCCGATAACTTACCCTATAACTACGATTGTAAAATCTAGTAAGTTCCATCCATTTCTTAAATAAGCACCCGCATGCATAATAAATCCATACGCTATTACTTTCATTATACATTCAATTGTGAAAATTACTAAAAATACGTATTCGATCTTTTCCTGTAAATTATAACCAAAGATGGATCGTGAAATTCTAAAAATACGTGAATATTTACCAAATACATGTTTGTAGCATTAGAATCGCTACAGGGAAAAGGAGTGTACACAGCTAAGGCAACACAGTTGGCGAAAATTGTGAGTAAAATTAGGTATTCAAATGGTCTGAAGAAACATTAAGGAAAATATTTTTACAATAATAAATAAACAATTATTTTGATTAATAACATTTTTAGGTCCTTTAACATGTCGAGAATTCAGTGAATTCGTCGAACTATGAAGATATCACACAGTTATTATCATTATGGAAATATCCACTGAAGCTTTACATGGAATAGTGAAAATTTCACCGAATTCATTAGTACTAATAATAGCAACTACAGTATTTTGAAACGCACTTACAGATTCACTGTCAGCTCCCCTATTTCAATAGACGCAAAAGAATCAGTATCCACGTATAAAGATTCGATGAAAAGAAACCGGTAATCTCTCTACACTTAAATTTATTAGATAGCTTTTCCTTAAATCGATTTTGTTCAATCACTTCATTGTTAAAAATTTGTTGCAAGAGAGGTATACTTTTACTTAATATACTTATTTTATTCTAATTGGCATACAAAGCGCATATAAAAATGATTAAATTTCACAAAGCATCAAATAGCAATCGATAGATATCAATATCGGTCTCGATTTTTTCTATATTGGTTGCTAAAACAGTCTCTTGAGAATTTAATAAAATCTTGGGTCTTTATTCATATAAAATGTTGCAAAATATGTCTGCAAATCAAGCTAGAAATGTGCTCTGTATCGGTATATACTTTAACATCATAAAAAGCGATTTTAAGTTATAACTTTTTGCAATGTGGTACTATTTCGAACAAAAATTGAAAAATAGGAAGGTCATATTCCATATTAACTTCAGAAAGAAGTACATCTCCATTTTAGTTTACGATTTTATGGTATTCTGTAAGCTTTATGTTGAAGTGTTTGTATATCCTGGAGGCGGTTAAGTAAACACAAAAGCCAGGGTGTCATACAGTTGCTGTAGATTATTACCCAGCTTTGTGAAAATAAGTAACAGTAAAACTAGCTGCTGAAATATTAAGACTCATAGAAAGGATACTTCCACTCAACAACGTCAATGCAGAGCTTCCTGACGGGGTTCTTGAGCGGCAGGCAGAAGAGGGCACGTTGCGGCCTATCCGGGGGCGGTTTTCCGCGCCGCGGCCGCTTGGGGGCAGTCGGCGTACGGGCCCCCGCTTGTCCCGAGCTCGTCACGCCCGCCCCCACGGTGCTCATCGCGGTCGCTGTCGCACTAATCGGACCTTGCCATGCGCATCCCGCGTACGCCGGTTGCACAGACCACAAATGATTTTTGTCGGACTCTGAAACCTCATACTGCAGACCTAGAAAAAAAGATAAATTAATGCTTCTAAATACCAAATAAGACGAGGCAAATTCCAGAGCATATAAACGTTCCATTTAGAAAGCAATTTTCGAATACTTTGACCGAACAAGGTCGCAATATCCTTTTACCCTTTTTGCATAAAAGGATCTACTATTCAAAGCTTCCTCTGACGCTTTCATTCAAAAACTACAAATCATCGTATAAGGCGGATAGTTTTAGGTCATTAAGTAATTCAATAGCCCTTTATTTCTAACAGGCACAAGCTTGAAAACGACGAATACTAAAATTCATGCCAAATCATGCACAAAATTCAGGGATAACGTTAATTACGGAAGAGGAGTAAGTAGGTATTAGGCGTTCCAGTTAAGTTCGTTCAGATTAAAGTTGAGGACTGATTTCTACTTTTAAAATCTTGATATAAATGGCATTAATTAAGTATTTGTGTTCGTTCGAGTTTAAATTTCACTTAACATATTTATTTAGAACATCGAGCCTGTTGAACTTTCTGCAACTCATTGTATATGCGTAGTACTAATTTGAATTGTGCCTTATTTATTTGGAGGTTTGCAAAGTGAATGTCTACGAGAGTCATGCTAAATTAAGGAAATGTAAACTGTTTTAAGAATCCCGAGAATCATTTTGCAAAAGTTGAACGTCTACTGCAGGACCAACATGCATCTTCGGTTCCTTCCAGTAACATTAGCTGGTATCGTATACTTCAATAAATGTCAGTTCAAAAGAGCTTCCAATTAATAAAATGCAGTAAAATCAACAGGTGCAGTGTTCTAATTAATTCATTTGATATAAAAACATGGAAGGCGTATTCATTATGTAAATAATGATTATATACAGTTCGGAGATATTACACAACGAAATTACAAATATAGAACAAAAATACGTCTAACCTTGGATTTTTATTAATATTGACAAAGTACAAGACGTACACAACTTTACTTTCATCAGAGTAAACTGTATTATTTGCAGAGACAAATACTGTCAAGGAGAAAGTATATAAACCAATATACCGTGTTTTTAATTTTTCAAAGAAAGTTATATTTGAGAAACGAGAGCTGATCAAAATCAACATTTTCATTAGTTTCGTTTTCTAGCATCAGTTACACGCGTGCTTTTTATATAAGATCATACTAATAAAGTACACGAAGTACCTAAACAAACCACTTGAGTAATTGTTTTAAATTTTAGGAAAAGGCAAGACGAGCATTCTTATTACTAAGTTAAATCTTTGGCCTTTTCATTCAAGACTAAGCTACTACAAAGCACAATTCAAAACAAAATCTGAAGTGTAATATTTAACCATTCGAATGATTGTGTAGTAATCGTTACAAAGCAACCTTTTAACGCCTTTTATCCCGATAAAGAAAAGCGTCTGGTTCATCAGCCTCTCTACCCTCGAAAACCTATTTTCGTCGTTAATATTTTATCCCAATATAGATAAAATACGATACCCTAACACACTTTTCTGCGTACCTCATCATATTGAATTTTAACAAATCAGACCGTAATTTTTGGTTTACGAACGTAACCTACGCAAACTGTATTTGAAAGGTAGGTTAAATATGTAACATGTTTGGTTGGAGCAACAAACAACTTTAATATAATATGTTTTCAATCCGCGTTAATATTTTAGTATTATTTAACGTTTCGAAGGGAAAATGTGTTTGTGAAAATTTGGCCCATCACCTTTTAATTAACCCAGAGTTCGATTTTTTTCTTATTAGTAGGACTAAAATTGCTGAAGACATAAAGCAAAGTGTATGACTCCAAAGCTCAAGTCTAATTATTAAGATTGAAGTACGAATTCATCGACAAATCGTTACTTTATATACTGATACAGATAGATTGCTCTACAACGAACCGTGTACCGATACAGGAATAGGGACTTTACCTTAGTTAGTATAAGTCTTATATAACTGCATATCGATGTCTTCGTAAATATTTCGTGGTTTAAACTAGAATTGAAATCTCATTTTACGGCGAGTAAACCAGTAATGCACAAGACTCACAAGAGGATACCACTAGTTTGACATCGCTTCGCTTAACTAGCAGCGCTAACAACCCGGAGCTGTATATTCGCTAGACGTAGTTTAATTCCAAATTTCAAGTCTTATCATTAAAGTTGAAGTACAAATCCCTACGATTCACAGTTAAACCGTTCTCTACATTGTGATACAGATAAATTATTCTATTACAAAACGTGCACCGATGCAGGAATAGGGACTTTACCTTACTTAGCATAACTGTATATCGATGCCTCTGTAAATATTTCGTGGTTTAAGTTAGAATTTACATCTCGAATTCGTCTGATTAAATTCCCTTCATAATATTGCGTCAGTTGAATATAATTCTAGAGTTCAGGTTTAGTTGGAACTGTGGAAGTACGAATCCCTACGATTCATAATCAAACCGTTACGTTACATACCAATACAGATAGATTATTACAAAACTTGTTCAGGTACAAGAGTAAGAACTTTACCTTAATTAACATTAAGTCTTAAGCTACAGTAAGTCGATGTCCTTCTATGCATTTCATAGATCAAGCTAGAAATGGCTCACGTATAAATTTCAAGTTCTTTACATTACATTAAAATTTTTGTATAGTTAATGAAAATCCCAAAATTGTGGTGCTTTAGCCTTCTTTGATATTATACCAAAGTTTAAAAAAATTTGAACCACAAAAACCCTATTTCATCTTTGCTTGTTTAAATATGTATTAAACATTTGAAATACTGTTATAATCTTATGAGTTTTCAATATGTTTCAGATCAGTTTTAATCTATAAACCCATTGATTTACGTTACCTTTTAGGACAAATATTCTGCCCTAGAAATTAAGTATTTCATTAAATTTTAATTATTCCGAACGAATGAAAGCACTGTCAAGGTTTTTACGAAATTATGAAGATTATTTCCGGGTTCTTTCATTAATTTAATTTCGTTATAGGTTTCATCATTGTCCCTTCTGACCTAAAGATTTAATTCCACTACCGTGAATTTGATAAAAGTGATTATACGAACAGTGATCTGGTAACGCAGAAGCAATCGTTTTAATGGACTGTTAACTCGTTACAGGTAAACGCAATAATGCGATTTAAATTAATACAATTGTGTTTTTTAAAATAGGTAGCTATCAAATAATTAGCAGCAGGAGTTAAAACTGCGCAGGTTAGAAAAAATCATATCGATTTTTAAATTACCGTTTGGAAAAGCATCTTTTGAGCTGATTTGGGAAAAGTGTTCTAAATTAATGTTACGGGATTTTAGTTAATAGTAATGTTTGAGTAGTTTTTTAAAATTTTTCATTATGATTTATCATTTCACTTTCAAAATATGTAGCTTTATTATTTCCCGTTAAAGAAGAAAGGGCGTAACAACTGGATATTTCGTGAAAGCCCACTTGTAAGTCTTTAAACCTCTGTTAAGGCGAGCAAATATTTAAACGGTTATTCTGTTATTTGGCGTCATAACTATTACTTCGGTGTTAATTTAAACGCTTTCGTTTTACGCTTTCATTTCGTCAGCAAATTGCATTAGAATTTAATTTCTTGCTTTGTTAAGTGTTTTACTCTTCTCACTTATCTTCAAAGAACTCCGAAATAATATAACAGCTTAAATCCAAACGTTTACTTAAATATTCTTTTGGATGGTAGTAAACACGTTTTTCTGCAATATTTGTAAGAATTAAAAATCAAGGAATTAGGTTGCACAAACGTTTCCACCCAATTTATGAATGAAATTCGATTCATAAGTCTTTTGATGTTATACGATAAAAACATGAAAGTATCCGATACCTTTCTACAAATTAAATTTACGAAGGAAACAGTCGTCAGGGTTTTACTCAAATAAATTTCGAGAGTTTTTAGGAAACGGCAAAGCATAAATTTGATTAAAATTAGAACGCCGTGTATCTTCCAACGTTTCTGAAACGGATATGGATAAATTTATATTGATAACAAGATATCATGGATAAGTGAATTTCCGTATTTGAGATATATTGTAGTATGCACCGAAATTTAGCATGAAGTTCGTAGAGACATTGATTGCATTATCCACCCTCATCTTTATTGACTGACGTTATGGAAAATAAAATATCACTCGCTTAGCAGTTTCTTCCTCATCTTGGAAAATTAATAGGCGAGATACAAGCTTCAGCTATTAATACTCTCTAACCTAGTTTATTATTAATTTTACAAAAATTCACTCGTGTACTTCACGAAATGCATTATTATTCATCATATAATTGTGCTTAAATTACTTTAATTTCCTTGATGATCGTTGCAAATAAATTGAAAGCCTAATTTTGTTGAATTCGCCCTACAAATAATTCATTGATCGACAAATACAATTTCAATTACGTAAATTTGCCTAGTTCAACAGCGATTAAATCACATAGTTTTTTAACATCCGAACCTGTATAAATTGGACTTCATCGTTTTTGTTCATTATTGAACCATCAAAATATGAACCGTCAATGGCGGGGCTTTTCCATAATTAGGAAAGCTTTTGTACAGAACGAGAATGTATTGGAAGTGGCCATTAAATTTCTATTTAATAACCACGAATGACGTAGTTATTCAAATAATGAGCACGCAATTTTTAACTGGGATTTATAACACGAGCCAAAAAATTGTGAAGTGGTAACACCCAACGTAATTAATTGATCGACAAGGCTTATTTTGCGCTTAATTATACTTGCTTTGAAAGCGAAAATTGAACATTTTTAGCTTCGGCAAAAATTAAATCATAACAAACAAAGCCTGTCAAAAATGGCATTGGTTTCCAACGATCTTAAAAGGATGTTAATTTAATACGTTTCTTGTAGATTTGAGAACTTATTGAAATATAAACGTGATTATTTTATAAATTAACAATAAGCTTAGGTGTTCGGAAAGGCGAAGGGCATTATTTTAAACTAGGCTAAGGCGCTGGGTTAACAATTTTAATTTTCCCGCATTCCTAGGCGTGGTATTATTAAAATCTAATTTTCAGCAGAGTTTATATATGTTGAGCTCTTAGATAAATGGGTATATTATAGCAAGTGAGAATTTATAATAACGCGAGTTCCAAATATTACGTAGATATGGTTTCATCTCTCTGAATCTTGTTCCCTTTAATAACTTTCATATCAAGGTTTTCCATCAAGTAAAGTCAAACGTTTTCAAAGACTCTCTAAATTACTTTTCTTCCCTTTTCTTATTAGTATAGAATTTCGCAGATTGCAGATGTACTAAAAATAGAAATAATTGTAATTACTTTAAGAAAATAAACTAAGCCATAATATAATATTTTCCACAAATACTTTGAATACAACGTAATTACGTAAGGATTTATTTTGGTAAACTTTAAGTACTAATTTTTAAATGATTGCCTACGTTTATGAAAACCCACGATTTAATTAGTCTAGATAACCAAAAAAAAATTTAATTAACAAAATAAAGCCCGTTTGCCATTAGGTAAACGATTTGTAGAAATTTGTTTTCGAATCAAAATCGGCGCACTCAATTAGATCTACTGGAATTTAAGTAAAATCGAGTCATTCGTGTGATAGATTTAAATAATTGATTTCGAGGGACTATTATTTGTTTGACTTTTACGATGTTTGCCGTATTTGTTCAATAAACACAAATGTTGATTTTAAAATAGAACTCCACAGAAGCATTCTTCCAATACAACAGCCACATGTTAGTTGAAAATTCATATCGAAAAAATTGCCCCAGATAAAAACAACAACATCGAAATTTACAGTAAACTCTGATGGTTTTTTAGGGACAAAAAAGAATTAACGTTCAATATTTGGACTTTTCCTGTTCTAGAACCAATAAAGAATTTGTTCTAAAATTTTTAAGTAAACTTGTCGCCGAGAAAAGCATATAATCAACAAAACAAAATTAAAAGGAATTTATAGAGATTCGAGTCTCAAAACGTACGGTTTGTTTTTCTACATGGATGAAGATTCAATTATTTCTAAACCTTTGACATTTCGAAAGTAAATTACAAATATATTGGAAGGAAAAAGGAGGAATTTTCAAGAATGTATGGAAAAAAATATTTTAAGCGCTCAAGTGGCAAAGTACAAAAAAAACTGGAACTTAACAAAGGACGATAAGCTCCTGGAAACCAATTTAGGTGAACACGCAAAAGTTGATTACCACAATTCAGGGAACAAAGAAATACAATCTTTGAACTTGGTAATCTCAATCATATTGTACAGTAATGATAACAAATGCGCGTAGGGCGTAAATGGAAATTTGTATTTCCACAGCGGTTTATAATTATTATTTCAGGATTTCTAAGGGATGTGAACACGTATGCAGTCTTATTTTAAAAATAAAAACCAACTTATTTTCATTTTGCCATTACTTGGATTTTAAAAATCAGGCAGATTAAGTTATCTGGCCTTTTGAGACAACGATTACTTAAACACAGTTGTGATAAATACGTCGGACAGGTCCGCAGCCAATTGCCTTCAGACACCCTCATTAACTGAGACTTTACATTTCCACAGAATGATTTTCAGTGTTTAATCCTTAATATTTATGTTGCAAAGTTAAGAAACAAAAAGTTTACATTGTCCTCAAAAATAAATTAGAAATCGCGGACTTTGTTTTCCCGTTTCACATATTAGATAACCAAACAAAATTACAAAATTGCGCAAGCTTTTTAAAAAAGTACCTCTCAACGTTAAAAGGTTTTTAAGAACAATATTTCATTCTATGAGCATGAATGAAGACCTGAAAAGTAGAACAAAAAAAAAATAAAAAAATTTTCAGGGCTAAGAGTATTAAATTAGTTTTGTAACCTAAATACCTCGTAATTTTTTTAAATAAAAGTAGGTAATTTGGCTTTGAGAACATAAATTTTGTGTGTTTTTCTCAAGTACAATTTTTCGCGCGAGTTAACTTTAATCAAAGTTTTATTTTTTTGAAATTATTTTTAGTAAAAGCTTTATACTTGGATAAACTGGCAAATAGGATTTTTTTATTCGACGAAAAATATTGTCAAGAAATTGCTTTGATGTTTCATCTTTTTTATCTTTTGAAAAACTGAAACGCCTATAAAAAAAGGGGAAACAAAATCGAAGTCTATTTAAAATACAAATTCGGTTTACCGTTACTCTTATTTCAAAGGCATTTTTATTCAAAAAAAAAAAGGTATCGCTTTATAATAAAGTCATTTAGATGTTATAATAATACTGAGGAATATTCACATTTTCTAACAACAACGTAAAAGGGTTTCCACTAAACGGAATTAAATAATAAAACCAAAACTCGAAAATGCACTTCGCATTTTACATTTGGTCACGATTTTCCTTTTTCATTACAACAAACGAATGTTAAAAACACCCGCGTTTTTCGTTCACTTTTAAGTTTTTCAAACTTCTCCCGCAACAGAAACATACATTTCAGGTGACTACTTTAATTTCAACCTCTCCGTTAAGATATAATTTTAATTTACGCTAAGCTTTCTTAAATGTAAAAGCTTTACGTGAATATTAATTAAATTAGATTGTAAATTTAAATTCCATTTTGATTGGTTTACCCCACATGCGGTTCTACCTGCTGTTAAAAAGCCTCTTGTTGAATTACGTTGAAACCGAGCAACATAATACCTCTAATTTCTGAAATCAACACTTTAATTGATGTTTACATTTTGAACGTTATAAGCAAGAAAATGACCTATTTAACAACGTTACTCCATATACAACTGTCTACAATAAGTATGATGGATTTACTTTGACCCACAGGATTTAAACACAAACTCGTAAAAGTTAATGCAAATAAACTTACGCTCAATTTTTCCATTTTTTAATAAGGTTTTACGACTAAAATTCTGGGAATTAACTTCCCAGGATGTTTTCACCCAAACAAATTAATTAATTTTAGTGTAAACACAAATTAAGAGATGGCAATTTTAGGCGTATAACAGGATTCAATTATTTACCAAAGAAAATCTATATGCTCCAAGCATCCGATGCCATTGCTTGTTAGATTGATGCGTTTTATGTTTTCGTTTGTATATTGACACTGATTGCCTCTTGCTATTTCAAACGAACATCGAATTTCCAGAAATGATCAATAATTTTCTGTTTTTCACTAACACAATTTTCTGCATATTTCAGAAACAAATCCTAATTACAAGTTAAATTACTACGACGTTCGTCAAGGAGCATAATTAAAGTTCATATTTTTGACTGAGTTTCAAAGATGACGAACCATCCTTTTTTGTTTATATTTCTGTAAATCTGAATGACTTTTACTTAAATATAAGTTAGCCGTGAGCACTCGATGAACTTCAAACCATGTAGAACGTTCCAGAAAACAAGAATAAAATGGCCCTCTTAATTTAGCCCAGGAGTATATATTTTCAAGTTTTTAAAATAAATCGAAGGTTCGGCAGTGTTAGATAATTGCTCATTAGGCAGAGTAACCCAGGAATATGAATTTAGTTCAGGTCATGGGTCAATCACGACGAAAACGAGTTAGTAGAAGCTGGGTTCAAGTTCAAACGAACCGGTGCAACAGTGGCATAACTAGTGAGGCATGTGAGCATCAGCGACTGAGGCATTTCCTCTTACAAGTTCAAAGTGAAGGACGAGTAAGTTAGTTAACTAATAATGTAGCTTTACTCTAGTTATTAAACGTTTAATATTTTGCTGACCTTTAGCAAATATTTTGAAAGGTAATAACTGGTTATCTGCTCCACAGCACTGAAAAGCTTGAGCGGGCGATTTTCGCCCTAATTATTTTTTAATAATTAAGGGCTTTGTTTACTTGAATGTGAAGTTTTATTGGTACCATATTGTAACTAAGCATGTAACGTCAACTTTTAAGCTTATTTTAACACGTCAGCATAAAAAGCGAACAAATAGCTTCAATTTTATAAAAAATTTTGTATAAAAAGGCGAACATTTTACTCGCGAACGATAAAAATCGGAGATTACATGGTTATATACGGATGCTTTTATTTATGAATATAGAGCGGTGAAGAATTTGGGGTGCACTGGTAGAAATTATGTGAAGGCATTTTCCAAAATAGATTTTAATCCAATTTAAAACAATTAAATTTTGCATAAAAAGGCAAAAACGTTATCAACGAACAAAAGAGATAGGAGTCTTGATATGGATACCGATGCTCTTACAGAATTTGGGGTGCACCGGTGGAAATTAGGTGAAGATAAATTCCAATGGAGCCAATAAAATAGTTTTAATTCTAATTTTATAAATAGTTAAAACGTTTGTTGCAAGTGATAAATTTAAATTTTCTAACAAAGGACGAGAACGTTAATCACGAGCGAAAAAGATCGGAGTCTTTATATGGATACGGACACCCTTATTTATGAATATAGGACGGTGAAGAATTTGGGGTGCACCGGCGGAAATTGGGTGAAGAGAGATTCCAAGGGGTATTCACAGATTTTCTCAAATATATCTAGAATACGGCTACGAATATGAGAGAAAAATCTTTTTCCATTTTTTATACATTGATAATGACGGACCTTTACGTAATTGATGACAATACTTTCGAAATATTCTGAAATAATTTAGAATAAGATTTAAAGCCCTTACAAACCAAATTTTACGTGTGAATACTCGAAAATCAATTTTTATAACGTGTAATGATGATGGATTATGAGTTTATGTATTAAACTAATTTATTCTGGAATTTAATTTGGGATTTGTTGTAGATTTCAACAAACAAATTTATGATCATACTTTTCCTATCTGTATGCGGAAGCAAATATGCGCAAATTACATCAAAAAGGGGAAATTTTTACGTTAATCAATCTCGAATGATGTTTTAGAACTCGACGGGATGTTAAGCATAAATTTCAATACATACGAGCCCATTCAGACGTGAACAAGTACCGCAAATTCCATGTATAACATAATGAAGTATGATAATGTAACGTTCAACGAAATTGTGATAACGATGTTATTGTACTTTATGCAAATTCTCACTGTTTAGATTCTCCACAAAGTGACTATCATTGTAACTAGGGACCGTTTTCGATTAAATGCTAAATTTTGTTAGCATAGTTGTAACTGAAATCTATGTGTTCACTAAAAGTTCTTTGACGCGCGTTAATAAAAAGCAGCATTTGTTTACAGTAAATACGTATACAAATAGTCTGGTTTTATGTTAAGGGTTGTTAGAAAAATAACACCGCCCGAAATTTTTGGGATGTGGGCATGCTGGGGATTAAGCTTACCGCACCCTGACGAGCTTTATGATTGCAATCGACTCAGTGTGTTGCTCAAAATGCGGGTATAATGGTCAGTTAATAGACTTAATATTACACAGGTGCTGCAAATGTTGGGCACAACGTTCAAAATGCGTTTGCTTAGATTGTTCCTTTGCTGCGTAGATAATGCAAAGTTGAATATCAGGGATATTTGTCATTTTGCACTAATGTTGGGTTATGTACTGGGCGAGTGTTTTTTACTGGATAGGATATTAATAATAATTCAACCTTAACAGAACGTCTTCCGGGTTGGAACCGTGTCATTATTGAGACAAGAGAAGAGTTCTTCTTCCTAACATTAGTGCAAAATGAAGAAGAAGAAAAAAAGAAGAGTTCTTCTGTCTCAACAATGACACGGTTCCAACCCGGACGACATTCTGTTAATACCGACACTGACCGTGGAAGTCTTCGAATTAAATAATTAAAGACAAAGATACGGCTGCACAATATTCTGATTTGACTGTTTAATTTATTGTTCATATTCGTATTGATCATTTCGGCATTTTTACTAATAAAATTGCATGGGTTGCGTGAAATAAGTTTTACAGTTAACTCTGTTAACTTTTTGTAGAAGATCTGATAAATTCAAAGACATTCTTGATATGTAATACAATAATTTTGAAAAGAAAAATAAATTCGTTTTTTGTGCTGAAATAATTAATTCGATCTAGTAGAGTTGTGTCATTTTTGATATTACTGTCACTCATTATTTTCCTCGTTGTTTAAAAATTTAAAAAGCTTATCTAGTGAAAATGCCACGCCATAATAATTTTTCAAATCTTAAAATGCGGGATCTGTGTTTATGTACAAGAAAACTATTCCAATCGTGCGGCTACTCGAAGATAAATCTCCAAATGTATCCGAACAGAGTCCAATCCAATCACCAGACCTTCAAAAATATTTTTAATCGATTAGGAGAAACTGGACAATTCAAACCCAAACGTGATATGGGATGGCCAAAAAATATTTCTGTTGATCAAGAGGACGACATTTTAGTGCGAATTGCTGATAATCCCCAACTAAGCACTCGACGTTTATCAGCAATTACTGGGGTAAGCAATGCTTCAGTATTTAGAACACTTGAAAAAGAAAATCTGCGACCTTACCATTTTACACCAGTACAAAACTTATTGCCAAGGAATCTTCCTGTAAGAGTGGAATTTGCACAGTTTATAAGAGATAGAAAAAATGAAAATCCTAATTTTGTTAAGAATATTCTCTTCACAGATGAAGCCACTTTTACTCGTAGAGGAGTTTTTAACTGGAGGAATAGCCACAGTTGGGATACTGAAAATCCTCATGTATTCAGAGAGACACATTTCCAACATGAGTTTAAATTAAATGTATGGTGCGGTATTTTCGGAGAGCTTGTTGGCCCCTTATGAAATACCCGGAAATTTGAATGGTAACTCGTATTTGCAGTTCCTTCAAACTACAGTTTTGGACGAGTTAGAGCGATTGCCACTTAATTGACTTAATCGAAGATGAGATATGTGGTTCATGCAGGACGGCGCCTCGTCTCATTTTCATTTACTAGTGCGCAACTACCTAAATGATCAATTTCCACATCGTTGAATTGGTTTTGGAAGCGAATTTCTGTGGCCACCTCGAAGTCCGGATTATAATCCCTTTTTAGACTTCCACTGCTGGGGACACATGAAACCTTTGGTATATTCTCAAGAAATAAATACTCGCCAAGAGTTATGGCAACAAATAGTCAATTCTGCCAATTTTATTAAAAATCAGCCGAACATATTTTTTAAAGTTAGGAGATCCTTTAACAAAAGAATTGAAAAATGTTTTGAAGTAAATGGGCACATTGAACATTTGTTATAAATTATGTTAAATTTGTGTACAATACCGGGTATTCCAGCGAAAACGTGAGAAAAACTTTTTGCATTCTAAAAGTGACTGGTGAGAGCCGCATATCTCTAATTTTACTTCGTTTAGTGAACATTCGTTGTCAAAATGACTCACTTTTCGCTGGGATACCCGATATTATTATATAGTATTTATTTCAAATTGTTACCTTACATAGTATCTGCTTTCGTATTAAATAAAAAATGACTTTAAAAATTTGAAATAAAACACCCTGTATCTCAGTAAGG
Source organism: Melanotus villosus (assembly GCA_963082815.1). Lineage (NCBI taxonomy): Eukaryota > Metazoa > Arthropoda > Insecta > Coleoptera > Elateridae > Melanotus > Melanotus villosus. The sequence continues at coordinate 40,721,384 of OY720427.1, forward strand.
AGGCACATTTTATCTAAGGGTTACGGGTTAAATCTTCATATTTTGGGTCAGGTATTCTCCAGTTAGCGTATGTACAATTATTAATGAAAGGCCCTGTATTGTATATCTAGAGGTGGTACTAGCCAACTGGAAACGACACTGTGCAGTAATGGGAATTCCGATATATGATAGCCCATTAGAGCGAGCCTTAATTTCGCAGATGCTGGCTCAGGACTCCTATGACCTGGAATTCACGAACAGGAGACTATATACAGCTTATAAAGACTAGGTACTTCAGATGAATATGACAAAAACCGAATACTTAGTGGTTAACTCAGATTTGAAATAATTATAGACGACGATGTGAGGATTCATCAAGTTGATCAATTTAAATAAAAACTTGGGGGCAGAAATAGATAAGAATGGCCTGGGAGATAGAGAAATTAGAAACAGAATTCAACAGAGCAGGGAGATAATTGTATGCTTAAATAATGCATGGTGGGATTAGAACATCTCCATCAAAAATAAAAAGCGAATAGGTCGAACATTAGTGGAATCAGTGTTGTGTTACGGCTGCGAAGTATGGACCATGAAAGAAGCAATGAAGAAAAAATTAACAGCAGTGGAGTGGGATTACTTACGACGAAGTGCTAGAGTTTCAAGACTTCAAAGAATTCCCAATACAGAAGTTAGACGACGAATGGAAGCTACTAATACAGTTATAGACAGAATAGAACGCAAAAGTCTAAAATGGTTTGGACACCTATTGAGGATACCAGACGAGAGATGGCCGAAGAATCTTCAAATGGAAACCAGAAGGGAAGAATAAACCACGAAGGCCACGAAAATCATGGAACGAAGCAATGAGAAGAAGAAACAGGGACGCTTGACGAAGGGGAATGGATACACAGTTTTTAACTGTAGCATAATGACTTGTAATTATACAATAAGTTGTACAATCCAAATATTTATACATATATATGATTTGGTCCTTTGAAAGACCGTCCGCATTTATCAGCCTTTAAAGTAACTCGTTCGGAGCTGTTGCTAGTATGTGCTCGGTCTAATTTTCCTTCAGGTCCTTTGAAAGACCTTCCGCGTTTCTCAGCCTTTAAAGTAACTCGTTCGGAGCTTTTTCTAGTATGTATTCCGTCTAATTTTCCTTGACATTTTCAATTAAAGCATATGGGTTTTGGTCTTTAAAGTAACTCGTTCGAAGTTGTTTGTAGGTCTAATTTTCCTTCATATGGTTTTGTCCTTTAAAGATCGAGTTTTTTGGTTTGTATAAAATTGACAGTTAAATAATTCAGAGATAAAAATTTCTAGGTTAACGATTGATATTGTTCCAGTATACATTTTAGATGAAAGTTTCACAAACTTAATCCAACAAAGAGGTTTGACCTGACAGGTGTGACACACACGCACACTCAAATAGACAATAAGAATGTTATTGATCTGGACAGTAATTTACAACTTTTTTATTCCTTATCTGTGGCTAACTAAATTGTAACAACGTACAAAAGTTGTGATTTATTAAGGGTGCCCCAGAAAGCATTAAGAACTGATTTGTTGGGGTATATTTTAAGACATTACATAATCCTGCTTTGCTAGTTTATATTTCCATGTTTTGAGAGAAACTGCAGCACCAAACAAATGGTACTCGTATTTTGAAATAGTTAGGGGCTCGAAGAAAGCATAAAGGGCGCGGGTTTCATAGATATAATAAAGGTGTATTAATTAAAGTGTTAAGGATAAAGTTCAAATTCATAATTTATTCTTTTGCGCAGAAAACACCGTTCTATCGATCTACACGAGCTTAGATTGTGAACACTCCTGTTTCACTGATACGTCCTTAGATATAAATTTCGTATCAACGAAACGGCGCGAGAAAGTTGCGAATCTCGTTCTCCTCCGCTAATCCCATTCTCATTCATGGTTTCTGAATTGTATACTTAATACGCTAATTGCTCCATTACTTAAATTGCATGAACATAAATCGTTTCCTGCAATGAAATGAATATTCTCTTGCTGACGTTTGCTGTTTACTTGGCGTCGGTGGCGGCGCCGCGACGCTACGCGCTATGCGTACTCATGCCCTCATGAATCGAGTTCAAGGTGGTGTACTAAAACCGCATTAATATAGCGTTATCGCAACCTTGTGCAATATCAAATATTTTTAATTAATATCCTAGGTAACTAGAATATCGCCCCGACTAACACGATTTCCGAATTTATTTTTTATTTGGCCCCGTTGGAACGTGAACCCCAATAAATTTATTAATAGCTATTAGAGAAGGAAAGCGCTGCGGGCTGTTAAGCTCGATGGTTCATTTTCTCGATTTTTCAAACCCCTTTTCTTCATTTTACATTCGGGTTCTTTGCAATATATTGCAGCACGGAAATCCCTTTAGCAGTTGATGGTTCTCTGGGTTTGCTTTATTAATGGTGAGAAATGAAGCGCTACCTACAACCAAGATCTTAAGGTGCGCAAATTCACCAAAATTTATTAAAAAGCCGAGTTATTAACGACAACATCTCCCGAATTTTTCTCAATTTACAACTAAAAATAGGGCCTAAAATAACTCCAAATAAAGAAACGAGTCACGGAAAATAGCGTCACATTTCAAGCCTCAAATAGCTTTTAAACAAATAATCGTTTAGATGCAAAGCAGTTTATGATAATGATGACGCAAATGACGTAATGTAATGTTCTTAACTGCTTAAACTTTCAGGGAAACTCAAATAAAGAGAACCGCCCAAATATAATCCCTGCCAATTTTTAAAATTTTATTTCTAAATTAGCAGATTAGTAAAATTTCCACATGGCTACTTGCGATTATTTAAATGTTTTGGTTGGGCTAAAATTTTTCAAAAAAAGATTGGTTCAGAAGGATTATTTTTCTCAATTTTCCACGCTTTCAGTGGGAGATATTCAGACTTAAAGTGGGTACAAATTATTGGTATTTTTGTGTATTTCGTCTCGCCTTTCGCATTTTCTCCGAATTTTATGAACGGTCTTTGTATACTTTTGCGGAAAATATTTCCCCTTTTCTTCTGAAATTGGTAAATTTACGAGTATCGAAATTTCGGGTATTTTTCCTGATTGCGCGAATTTTCCCCAAATACATTGGTCTAAGTTACGTGTGGCACAAAAACCATTTTATCAGATTTATTTAAAATCTTCATTAGAAAGTTAGGCGTGTGGGTTTTTGCATTTTCCTTGTTGTGGTACATAAGTACACAGAAGAGTTCATTAAAGTTAAACATCAAACACTAAACATTTATTAAAGCAGCTTTCTACAACAAAGCACAAAGGGGTACGCTAATAACATTAAAAGAAAAACTAAAACATCACATGCAAGGCAAAAGTGCAACAGGACTCAGCACTTAGGTACTCAAAGGTATCAAAGAGGAATTCACGAAATCAAAGGAGTATGTTTTTAATTACGAGCTTTTTTTAGTTTTAAAATTTATTGGCAGTTTATGAATACAAAGCAAGCGCTTTGTTCAGAAAAAAATGCCTCCATACTTAGTTTTATGCTCTTTAGATTGCAAAATGTTACTTTGACGTGGTTAGATCATCGGCCACAAAATCAACAAACATTCAGCTTTACGGCTTTAGTGACCAGATTTTCATATTTTTTTGGAAATTTCTTCGACTCAAAATAAAATCCGTACGAATTAATATTTCGTGTACTCTGCATGCGACGAAGAAACGCTAGTAGAATTATACAATTTAATCACAGGTTATGAATAAACAAAAATGTTTTCAAAGCATAAATCGTAGGCCAACGCATGTTTCATAATCGCATAATTCCAGTTAAAAGCGTTAATTTTTTAATAATGCACGAATGCTGCTGTAATATTAAGATTGTTTGCGCAGATTATTTACAGAATGTGATTTGTATTTCATTTAAATTTGTGAGTTTTTTTAAATCTTTTGAATGTATGGACGGTGTTTACGTTTAAACTCAGCGGTTATAAAATAAATGTTCCTAGAATTGCATTTCCAATATTTATATAAGTTTAAACCTGTAATCCTCTTGCTCAGGGTACAGGATTTCTACTTTTGTGAAATAAACAATCGACCAGCTGTGATATTCCCGAATAATTCATCCATTTGATTATTAGATTTTGATATTGCGCACAAAGCAAAGCTTTTTAAAATCCAGGGCATTGATTAAAATTTTTGCGACAAATGGAATTATTTACAACCTGAAAAGTAAAAAGCTTTTATAAATTTAATAGTGAAAATTTTGCTTTTTTAATTATTTTTAAATGTGGTTTAAAATGCATTTATAAAGAAATTAGAGTGATTTTTGCTACGACAAATGGAATTATTAACAACCTGAAAACTGAAAAACTTTTATAAATTTAATAATGGAAATTTTGCTTTTTTAATTATTTTTACATGTGATTTAAAATGCATTTATAAAGAAATTAGAGTGATGAAAAACCCAGTGGATATGTTATCAATATTAATATATGTACATTTAGTCCTAATTAAAGTTCTTTATCCATATTTTCGTTAAATGGTTCTTTAGAACAGACACTTCCTTAATTAAAATTTCGCAAAAATCAACCTTTTTTAGTTTATTAATAAAAGATTTTTCAGTCCAAGTTACGAATTTCCTTTAGAAAGCAATTACAAATTGAAAACGTTTGCTTTATAAAAGCATTTGTTTGTAAGCAAGGCATTTTCAAAAGTAAAAGGGAATTTTGTCTTTCATCTGCATTGATTTACTTCAACGAAATAGTCTTTTGTATAAAAATAAGGTAGAAAGCTTATTGTTTTCTAAACAAAAAGGTACAAAAAGTTCGAGCATAAATTGCAACTTTTAGGGATTAATATAATCGGTAATCTGAATATTTCTCTTTACAGTAGGGATTCACATAGAGAGAAAACACAACGCTGAACGTTTTTCAGTTTGTAGCGTTCACAACACATGAAGCTTCACTGAATTAAACGAAACATTTGAGTTTTCAATACTGAGATCTGAATTAATTTTTGGAGTGCTGATTAAATAGGTTTCGGGACTGAAATTTAGATTAATATTTTGTAGGAAATTTTGGTTTTATGGCCGGAATTTTCAGTATAAATTCCAAAGTTTGATTTTAGAATCTGAACTTTCCTCAAATTAATTGAGCTTCAAAAACTGACTTTTCGAAAGCAAGCTGTAAATTAATTTACAAATGGTAATTAATTATCGAACCAGGAAGACTAAGTTCAAAATTGAAACCTCATCTAATATTTCGTTAGAAAATTTTTAACTTCCAATTAATTTTTTGAGTGCTGATGAAATTGAACTAATTGATTTTATGGTCGGAATTTTCAAAATAAATTCCCAAAGTTTGATTTAACAATTTTTACGATTTTTCAAAAGCAAATTATAAATTAATTTTGGAATGCCAATTAAATATCGATACAGAAAACCTCATTTCGCAGTTAGATTCCAGAAAAGAAATCTCATCCAATATTTTGTTGGAAAATTTTTGGCATAAATTCAAAAATTTATTTTGTCACACTGATTGAGACTTAAAAACTGACTAGGATTTTCAAAAATGAGAGAATTAATTTTTAAAAATCTAATTAAATATCGAATCAAGAAAACTAATTTCGAAGTGAAATTTTGGAATTAAAATCTCAGTCCCATATATCTGGACAAAAATTGAATTTTTAAAATAAATTCCCAAATTTTGTTTCCTGAAATTGAGCGAATGTTAAAAACTGACTCTCAAAAGCAAGCTGAGAATTAATTTCTGCAATGTTAATTACATATCAAATAAAGAAAAACTAAATTTGAAGTTAGATTTCAAAATTGAAATTTCAAACCTACATTTCGATAGAAAATAATGAAAATTTGATTCTATAATCTGAATTTTCTAAATAATTCCCTCAAATTTATTAAGCTTTAAGAGTGTATTTGGGTTTTCCAAAAGAGATATGAATTAATTTTTGAAAATTAGTGAAATAAATTCCGAAATTGCAACTTTAGTCCCATTCTGTATTGGAAAATTTGAGTTTATGATCTGAGCTTTCACAATAAATTCTCAAAGTTTGCTTATATAACATAAATTTTCAAAATTTGATTTTATACTCGTAATCTGAACTGATTTTGAGTTTTCAAAAATGAGACACGAATTAATTTTTTGAATGCTGATGAAATAGAGTTCGGAACTGCAATTTTAGTACCATATTTTATTATAACATTTAATGTGATCTGAATTTTCAAAATAAATTCGCAAAGTTTGATTGTAACCATAATCTGAACTTTAAAAATAAATTTTCAGTTTTTGTCTCCCCAAATCGACTGAACGTTAAAAACTGACTACTATAAATTAATTTTGGAATGCTCATTAAATATCAAATCAGTAAAAATAATTCCAAAATTTGATTTCGAAATTGAAGCCTATTTTGTTAAATTAAGTGTGGAGTTTAGAAATTAGATTTGGACATCTACATGTATTTTTCAAAACGCAGAAATTTAAACAAAATCACACTTAAATCGAAATTTGTTAAACTAGCAAAAGTTATGTCAGAATTAATCCAGTTTCATGTATACCTCGCGTGATCAATAAAAAAAATTAGTTCTTTTTATATTTTTAGTTTATCAATAAGGGTTTTCTAAGCCTAAGTTACAAAATCCTTTAGAAAGCAATTGCAAACAGGAAAGGTTTGCTTTATACAAGCATTTATTGTGAAGGATATAAGGTACTTTCAAAAGTAAACGGGAATTTTCTCTTTCATCTGCATTGATTTACTTCATGGGAATAAAATCTTTTGTATAAAAATATAAGAAATAAACGTACATCGGTATTTTCTTCGAAGCTTTGTTTCTTAAATAAAAAGGGACAAAAAGTTCGAGGATAAACAGTAATTAATATTACTTTTCCGTAACAAATCTAAATTAAAAGGAACTGCTATATTAATAAAAGAAGCTCTCACAGTCACACGAGTTGAGATTATGAAAAGGTCATCAGAAAAATATGGTCTAAGGAATGTTTGGTCAAATAATGGAATAATATTCGTAAAAGTTGCAGACGTCGTACACAAAGTGATAAGCATTGAAGACCTGAATAAAATAAAATAAATTCGTAAAATTTCAATTCAAATTTTTGAACCTTGGTTTCGTGCAAAGTTGTACAAGAGATATTCTCTCTAAATTATCGTTTTGTTTATTTTTGATTTCATAGGCTAGCATCATTATTATTTTTGTTTATAAATTTTGGTGTTCCTAGTTATAGTTTAAGTAAACTTAGCGTAGTTTTCTATTCTAAGTATTTCCTTTTTATAATTGATTCGATAAGTTTTGCGCATATTAATGCCCAATCACTTACGAAAAATTTCAGCACTTTTAAGGATCACGTTGTATCCAGCAATTATGATTTAGTTTTTGTTTCTGAAACCTTTCTTAACGGTAACATAGCAGATGATATTCTGTATACAGAAAACTATAATTTAATTCGCAAGGATCGCCCCACATTTGGTGGTGGTATTGCCTTGTACGTAAAAACCTACTTAAGATTTCACTTGATTTCTACCACAATTAACCCCGTTTTTGAGCAGTTATGGATTTATATTAATATTAATAATCAAAAAATTGCTTTCGGTGGATTATTTGCTCCATAGAAAAAACTATCGCAGTTTTATTGATACCATGGAGGAAAATTTTCGTAATTTACTAATAAATCATGATGAAATTGTTGCTGTGGGAGATTTCAATATCAACATGTTCAGAACCGACATTCATAACTTGAATCTGCGACATAGAGGTTTAATAGATTATTATCCGCTGCAGCGCTTCGAGATCTTCAAACGTTCATTTTCGTATAGTATGCCTAAACTTTATAATTCTATTCCTTCTGAATTTAAATCTTTTTCACACTTTACATTTAAGAACCGTATTAAAGATTGGTTGTTTAAACTTAAAAACTAGTTTTTGTGACTTTCTTTTCTTTTTCATCTTTTTTAGATATTGTATATTCGTGAGTGGTTGGGTATTATATTATATTATATTAGTTATATTGGTATCATATTATATTGTGGTATTGCTTATTCGTATTTTTTTCGTTATTGCTTATTTGGGACTTTATATTTTACTTGTTATTTTTTTATTTTTTTTATATATTATATGCCGGTGGTAAGGTAGAGCAGGGACCCCTTTTGTAGGTGGTCATCTGATTGCCATCGATTTCTGGCTTCAAATTACTGTTAGCATTTAGCTATTATTGTTGTTATTATTATTTTTTATTATTATTATTAGTTTTTTTTTGTGGTTTTGCACGCTATGCTGTTTATGTTTTGTAGGTGAAGCTGGAATAAACATTATTATTATATCAATGAGGATTTAAAATAATCGGTAATCTGAATATTTTTCTCTTCACAATAGTTTGTAGCTTTCGCAAGATATGAAGCTTCACGGAGTTTCAGAACAATGAATTAAATGAAACAACGCGATTTGGGATTTTCTGGCAAAGGGAAGGAAGTAACAAGTTCCTTTGAAAAGATTTAAGAAAGTCTAAGGAAAAAGATAATTATGACTCATTAAAACGAAGGGTAAAAGGATATCGGCTCAAATTCGTTTGGTTTTTAGAAAACAACAAAGACGACGGATGCATGGATTATATCCTTTAATTTGATGTAAAACGTTAAAAGGGCCGTTCTTTGAAACTATGTTGTTTCTGACGTTTAGCGCGTAATAAAGCACAAAAGCTTCGCTGTGCCTTTAATTAATTTAGCGCTGACAATCCAATAACGACCGCCTATATTTTATTTCTGGGTTTTAAATTTACAGCTGGGGTTAAGGATTACTTAATTTCGCATTAATATTCATATTATCTATATATTTTAATTTGGTTAGTGAAGTAAAATGGGATTTACTCGAAAAAGAGCAAAAAGATTAAATTTTAACGCTCTTCTAACAGACATTTATTGAACTTTACGTCGAAAACACTTCAGGATTGCCTCAAATACGAATATCGTGGCTGTGATAATTAGACAGTTCTCCATTTCAAATTGCTCTTTTGCTTTAATCAAAACGCAAGATTTGAATTACAAATATTTAAGCATCTAATTTATACAAAATCAGATTGACTTCTGGTTTTTCCTCTTCCATTTTTTTATTCCGCAAACTTTCTTTGACTAAGCCATTACAATTTGGTCAAGGGGCGCTTCTAAACATAATCAAAAAATCATCTTCTAAGGCTAATGAATTCGCGAATGCAATAATTATTAATATTTTCTGCATACACAACCTTCGTAGTACCTATTGATCAGTCTTTGTAACTTTACTTATTGGTTAGTATTTACGTAAATACACTGTCGTTTTAAACGACGTGCTTCAGATTTATTTATTATTTATTAAACGAGTGTCTTTGTCAAATGTTGGTATTTGCCAAATTGATTACCGTTGCAGATAAACGAACATGATTCGTTTACATTTTATTAGAACAAATTAAAAGTACACCACGTAAAGTTCCCTCATTAAAAGCGTTTGTAAATAATTCCCGTAGTGCTGAAATCCGCAGAGAATTCTCAAAATACACGTCGATCAATGGATAAGCGTGACCTTTGAAATAAAGAAAGAAAGAAAGGTAAAAACGAATTCTAATGTACTTCCAAATCTTTTAACGAGTTCGGTGTGTATAGATTTCTTAAGACTTTTTAAAATTCAAAAAGAAAGTTCAACGTTCTTGTAGAAAGGAAAATATTTTGTAACTAAAATTTAATTAGAAATTTACCGATTAAAAATTCAGTTTACTACAGATTAACGTTTTAAATACGGTACGATTACACTCAGTTGTAAAATCTGACGAGTTTTTTAATTAAGCAACTTTTTTCAAACAAATTCAAAGGAATCACGGAAACGTACCCGGAGTTTTATTGTCATATTGTATATTAAAAGTAGCGAAAACTCTTGTTAAGGAAATCTTCACAACCGTTGAACTGTAATTGTAATGAATACAAAACTTCATTTATATTGCTTCGTAAATAAGGGGCGGGGACTTCCCGAAGTTTTTGAATTTCAACGACGTGATTACGTTTCAATGCTTTTGAATGCTTGGCGATTTTTTGAAGCTTTGGATATTTTTCCCTAATTAAAATCCGAGTATTGGGCATTTCTTAAGAAACCATAAAATACTCCAAGGCTTGGATAAATATGATTTTTACGTATTATTTTGCTATTGCTAGGCACAGAAATTGTAATAATATTAATAACCTCAGAAACTAACAGCTTTTGGACATTTTTGCCATTAATTTGAAATAATAGTAACAAGCAAAGGTAGTTACTTAATCGCCTTTAACGATTATAGCCAACTATAAATTGTAACAACAGTTTAATCACGCAAGGTATACATGAAACAGGTTTAATTTAGTATGACGTAAATGCCTAGTTTAACAAATTTCCATTATTTATATTTCAGTGTAATTTTGTTTAAATTACTACGTTTTGAAAAATACATATCGCTGTCAAATGTTATGTTTTCAATTATTTTAGAATTATTATTGTTTGGTAACAAATTAAAAGAGAATTCTGTTTAAATACGTCATATTTGGAGAATGGCTTGCTGAAATGTACTGCTTTATGAGTTATTAAATATGTATCAAAATTCACTTCTGATTTTTAAATTATCTTTAATGTTTGTAAAAAACAGCAGCAACAACGAAGTGAAGATTAAACATCGTATTATTTAAAAAAATTAAATTCTGAAAATTTTCTTTGCCGTGCTTGATGTTTTTATTTTTCAAGAATTCTTACAGGCTGCATTTTTAATTATTTTATTGCCAAAATAAAAATTACATTCTGTAATTCCACATACCTAAAAGAATTTTAATTTGTTTTTAAAAATAAAGGAATTCGTCTTTTTCTTAAATGCAGGTTTTGCATTGTCTTTTAAAAACGAGAGCTTTTCCCCATTTTAAAAAAAAACCACTTTGTTCGAAAAATTCCAATTCAGGACTTTAATTCCTAAGTTGATATTACAAAATGACTTTTTTGTGGAAATATAGGTCCCAGGTTTTACATTAAGTGTTTGATATTCTGTTTCCGAATCCTGCTTAGGAATGAAGGTTTGATTCTAAAATTGATTTAAACTTGGTAATCAAAAGTTGAATGTTTCATATTCGAGACTTCAAAATATTTTTAAAAATCACCTTTATTTATGTATTCAAATCGAAAATTGGAATTAGGATTTTCTAAATTCCAAACTTCACACTTAATTTAACAAAAGAAATGAGTCTTCAATTTCGAAATCTAATTTTGGAATAATTTTTGCTGATTTGATATTTAATCAGCATTCCAAAATTAATTTATAGCTTAATTTTTAAAACTCAAAATCGCTCAGTCAACTTGATGAAACACAATTTGGAGACTTATTTTGAAAATGTAGATTTTTAATGAATTGTTCGGCTCAGACTTTAAAATGTAACCAGAATTAGTTTTCCTGATTCGATAATTAATCAGAATTAAAAAAATTACTTTGTAGTTTTTGAAAATTGAGTTAAATTGAAGAGACAAAATTTGGGAATTTATTCCGAAAGTTTTTGACGAAATTGGATTGAAATTTTAATTCAACATTCTAACTTGGAAATTAGTCGTTTTAATTCGATATTTAACTAGTTTTTCAAAAATTTATTCATATCTCATTTTTAAAAACCCACAGCTAGTTTTTAATATCTACTCAATTGGTTTGAGAAAACAAACTTCGAGAATAATTTTGAAAATTCAGATTATAAAATCAAATTTTCTAACGAAATATTGGGTGAGGTTTCAAATTTGAAATCTGACTTTGAAATTAGTTTTTGTTTTTGTTGGATATTAATTAGCATTCTAAAAGTTAATTTATGACCTGCTACTGAAAACTCAGAGTCAGTTTTCTACGCTCGGACATTTGAGGAAACAAAATTTGGAAATTTATTTTAAAAATTCAAATTAGAAAATCAAATTTGCTGACCAATTATGGTCAATTACAAAATTGAACGTGAAATTAGTTTTCTTGATTCGAAATTTAATTAATTTTCCAAAAATTAATTCCTATCTCATTTTGGAAAACCCAAAGTCAGTTGTTAAATCTCAATCAGTGTGAGAAGATAAACTTGGGAATTTATTCTGAAAGTTCAGCGCGTAAAATCAAATTTAACTTAACAAAGAAAATTCTAAAACGCTCAATCAATTTGAGAAAACAAAATTTGGGCATTTATTTTGGAAATTCAGGAATTTTCTAACGAGATTTCAATTTGGAACATTTGTAGCTTGTTTTTAAAAATCCACCTAAGTTTTTAATGCTCAATCGATTTAAGGAAATAATTTATTTTAAAAATTTGGATTAGAAAGTCAAAAACTATCGGACTATAGGATTGAGATTTCAAATGCAAATTTAGGTTTCCTGGTTCGGTAGTTTTCAGGTTGTTTATAACGCCTCAAATTGATTTTTAAAAGCGAAATATCGTCCCATTTTTGAATACAGAAAGGTTCTTAGTTTTTATTTTTTAAGCAGATCAAAATAGAAGAAATTTTTACTCAAAGAACATAAATAAAATTGAATCGAAATTTTAGAAATATGCCCCGCAAAAATTCTTATTTAAATTAATTTTTAAACTCTGTATTTTGTGCAATTTCCCATCTATTACGTAAAGCTGGCGAATATTTAAACTTAGTTTCGAATGTTAAACACTTTAACCAAGACGTATATTTTAAGATTGTAAGCAGCAGAACTAAATAGATAAGTAGCCCGTATTTATCTAACTCAATTCGAAGGGATTTTAAAAATGCGAGAAAGTTGTAACTTGCTGGCGCAATTCAATTACAATAAGTAAACAGAATTTCCGTGTTAAATAAAACACCGATTCAAAAGAATTAATAGTACCCTAGTAAGGATAAAACGAAGCTATAAATCAGTACGGAAAATTATTTCTCAGCAAATCTGAAAAATTATAGAGCTAACAGAATAACTAGCGTACTTTATATTTCAGATAGTAGATGCGCGCATTCAGATGATGTATTTAGTTCTGCATTTTATTTTCAGTGTCATTTTTTCCAAGCGAGTGATGAAGCTGGCTAATAAATAGGTTTAATTAAAGTGTTTGCCTTCTGCTTAGAAAGAATGCGCGAAGATTGAAAGTTTTCAGCAGAAGTACAGGAAAAACACAATTTTAAATGGTTGTAGTGAATCATTTATTCTCAGTAAAACTGTTGTTATATTTATTTTTGTCTTACTTGGATTGTCGTGTTTGCTTGAATTTATTCATTTTTTTACGGTAAACAACCTTTTTTAAAGGCACTGCTTGATACGTTTCGATATTGTTACTGGCAGGTAGTTTAGAATTTTTTAAACCTATGTACATTTAAAAATAAGGCAAAAAATGTGTAAGATTATTGCTGCTTATTTTAAAATGGACGTTTACATTGGCAGGAATAAAAAGGAAATAAGAAATCACCTATCACTAATATATTGGAATCGACATATGCCAATAAAATAAGAAAAATAAAAATAAAAGGGAAGGAATGGTGCGTTACCAAATCGACTACATAACAGCATTTCTATTAATAACACGACTTTTATGGCTTATTTTTATATTCGTGTATTTATAAACACGTATCAGCAAATTCTGTGTTTTTTATTTTATTTTTTAAGTTGACGCAAGTTTGACATTTGCTTTAATTCATAAATTAAACCTAATTTTGTTAATGTTATAATATTTCCAATTTGAAACTGTAGAAATTGGCTAAAAAATTATTTTTAAACGCCGTAAAACTTTCTAAAATTTTATTTTCGAGCTAGATTTGAAACACAGCCAAAAGAGCTTGCACTTAGCAATGCCTAATTTTTTATCCTGTAAAATCCACCAAACCAGTGAATATCCAAGAAAAACAACAAAAATACCAAAAACCCGCAAATTTAATTCTTTATCCAACTTAGAAATTTCCATTTTTTAATTAATTCCCTTTTTTATTCGACAAATGCCGTTCTCAAAATAAAAAAAAAAGTATAGCGGGTTACTTTAATTATACCGGTATTTAGTAAACCGTAAAACCTTACAAATGCCGCCAAACACAAAATTAATTTACTCCGATTTTTAATTACAGCCCTAAATTAAAACCATTCTTTTAAACGAATTTTTCTACCAAACTGATGAAAACGAATTTCCTTTGTACCTTTTAAACTCGGTGCAGTTCGACGAATATTCTATCGTATTCATGACAAAAGTTTGTCTGAAAAACAGACGGATTTTCATTGTTTCAATGGTGAGCTTTCGAACTATTCAGCAGTTTTTAACATGTTCATTGAAAGATACCTTTTAGTGCGCTACATTCCATTTTTACACCGATTCACAAGAGAAATGAACAAATTCTATTGATGCTCTGATGTCTGAAATCTGAAATGAAAAAACCTACGAATAAGACACGCGACCTTAATTAAAGACGTCTACTTGACCTAATAGAAGCACATACTTGAAGGTTTTATCGCCTTTCGTCCTTGTCACTTAACCGAAATTATATTGATCTGCTCGTCATATTGTTGTAATTGGATTCATCGTCGAGACACTGAATAAATTTACTTAAAGCATATTAAAATTGTCTTCAATTCTGAAGACGTAACCGACATTCAATTATTATCCCAAACAGTCAACGTTCCACTTCCTCGGTTACGGTTTTTTTTGTTCGTATTATTAGTACATATATAAAAATGACTTGGACAAGACTTTCGTACCTATTTTAAACAAGTCAAGTGATTCTCAAACTTTTCCCATCTCCAGTCATTTTTATTACTTATTCAGTCGTTTGCAAACAACTCCCAAACTCCCAACGTTTCGTTTTACCCGATAATGAATTTATTTTCTTTTAGAAACGTATCTGGCAAACTCAAATATTTAAATTGCTTAAACATAAAAAAACAATTTGAATACCACTGTAATAAAGCGTGTGTCCACGAAATAAACAAAATTTTTCTGAATTTATCGCAAATACTTTTACATTCAGAGCCGATCTAGAACCAAATAACATGTAATTCAATATTTAGAGGTAAATGGCTTCGCGCGTAAAATTTAATTAAATCCAATCTCTTTTAGATATTCGATAAATGTACAACGGTATTGTATTTCATATTCTATTTACCGCTTTGAAATGAACGTGGTTTCGTGTTTGATATCTGTCGTGTTTAACACGTCCACGAGTGTTCTACACAGGTTAATGAGCAAGAACAAGACAACAGTATAGACTGAAGCAACTCAAAGCATTTTGCTTTACGAATGGTTTATTTTACACATTCGGATTTAGCACTTTGTGTAACTGCATGATTTGTTAATTTAAATGCCTTTGCCCTAGAAATGTGATTAAACTATGTTTTTGATAAGGACGACTTTTGAAATTTAGGCAAAAATAATTTTGGGCTTTTAAATATTTTCAAAAATGTTTGGTTTATCAAAGTAAATACTAAAATAGTTTCCACTTAAAAAATTCAAAAGAATTTTTTTCTTTTCGATACTAATTACCAAAGCAGCATTCAAAACAACAAGAAAATATTTTAGAAAATGAAGGATTCTAAAAGGCCGTTTGAAACATAAATCTCAAGCAAATTTCTGCATTTAAGTTTCTTTCGCCTTTTTACAAAATTAATAAAATAACGTTCAAAAAGAATAACAACAATATAAATATTTCGATTTGTGAATCATAAATACATGTCTCAGGCTTTAAGAAAATTACAAATTCCTTTACTTAAGCTCCTTTAACCTTCTTATAAAATCATTAAAACAACATTCAAAAACAACAAGAAAAGTTTCAGAAAATTACGCATTCGATGAAGCCTTTTGAAACATGAAAGCCTGAAGTATTAAAGTATTTTTCAAAAATTGCAAATTTCTAGTGTTTTAAGCTTTTAATCCAATTAGTAAAACGGCATTTGAAAATAGCAACAAGAAACTACATATTTCATAAAACTTAGGATTGATTCTAAAAGGCCTTTTGAAACATAAAAGGTTCAGATTTTAAGAAAATGGACAAATTCTGGACTTAAACTGCTTTAAGCTTTGTATACAACTGGTAAAACAGCATTCCAAAATACCAACAATATTTTACAAAATTAAAGATTCCATAAAGCCCTTTGAAACCCAAGAGGCCCAAATTTAGAAAAACTTACAAAAAGTCCAAATTTCGTTCAAAAACAACGACATGAAAATATCTCAGAAAATTAGGATTCCAAGGCCCTTTAAAAGCTAAAAAGCTCAAACTCTGTACTTAAATTGGTTTAAGCGTTTTATAAAATTAATAACAGCATTCAATATTTCATAAAATTAAGGATTCCAAGAATGCGTTTGAAACATAATAGTTTCAGACTTTCAGAAAATTAAAAAAGTACTAATTTTTGAAATTTTGAACTTAACCTGCTTTAAACTTTTATAAAATTGGCACAACAGTATTCACAAACAACAACAATATTTCAGAAAATTAAGGATTCGATAAGGCCTTTTGGAACATAAAAGATTCGAGCTTTACACAAATTTTCAAAAAGTACTAATTTCTGTACTTCAACTCAACTGCTTTAACGGTTTTACAAAATTAATAAAACAGCATTCAAAAAATATTTCATTAAATTAAGGATTCCAAAAGGGCATTTGAAACATAAAATGCTCAAGCTTTAAGAAAGCTTACAAAAAGTATTACTTTCTGTATTTCAAAACAAATTATCAAAACAGGATTCAAAAACAATAACAAAAAATTAAGGATTGTAAAAAGCCGTTTGAAACATAAACGAAGACTTTAAGAAAAGTAAAAACAGTAAAAATTTCTAAAATCTAAATGTAAACTGTTTTAAGGTTTTTATAAAATTAGCAAACCAGCATTCAAAAACACCAACAATATTTCAGAAAATTAAGAATTCGATGAGGCATTTCGAAAGAGCTTAAGCTTTAAGAAAAAATTTTCTAAAAGTAAAATTTCTGAAGCTTAACAGTTTTAAGCTTTTTATAAAATTAGTAAAACAATAACAAGAAAATATTTCAGAAAATAAAGATTCTAAAAGGACTTTTGAAAGCTAAAAGGTTCAAATTTTAAGGAAATCTGTACTTCTTGCAGCTATTTATAAAATTAGTAAAACAGCCAGAAATAACTACAAGAAAATACATTTTAAAAGGCATCTTAAAACAGAAAGGAAAATTTCCAAAAAGTATACATTTTTGTTCTTAAACTCCTTTAAGCTTTTTATAAAGCTTCGAATTATGAGCTCTAAATTAGATATTCGAATCGTAACGATTTGATTCCTTTAAAAATCTGTTTTATACATACATAAATCTGGAATTGAAATCGAAAATAGGAAATTTGAAACCCGAACTGGAGATTCAGGATTAAATACGACAACTTGATTCCCATCTAGAATACAGTTTAATCAATCGAATCTCGAATTTGATACTTCGAATTTGAAATATGAGTTTGAGCATCGAGTTCAAATTTACAGATGCAAATCTTAAGGATTTGATGTTTGCTCGAACTCAGGATTTACGATAATTGTTGGCATGTTTGAATCTTGATAGCCGTAGTAACAATTTTGTATAATAAGGAAAGCTTTATACTTATGATATCTGGGATTGAAAAATGTTTGATCCAAAAAACTGAAATTTTTAAATTTGTATTTGATATTGACAGCTTGATGCTATTCGAATCAGACCAGAACTCCAGATTCGTTCTTTAAATTCGAATCTACTTTTCCTGCACCCATAAGTACTTAATTACCGTTCCACACATTAAATTTATAGCTTGTTTTTTAATACTCTGGGGTGCTTAATTAATTATTAAAATTCCAGAAATACAAATTTAGGAATTTATTTTGAAGGTTAAGGTTACATGATGAAAATGAAAGTTCCTGTCTAAGTCTAATGTTTTAAAATAACCTGAGATTCAGTTCTGAAAGCTTGTTTCGAAATCACAGAATCAAAATGTGGTTCTAAATCGAATATTTCAAAGTAATTTCAGACTCAACAAAATCGTGTTATAAGAAACCAAAATATTTTCAAAAATAGTATTTTAGTTGTAAATAACAATAACTTTAATAAAAATGCAAGTCGCACAAGCTTAAATCTGGAATTAAGATTGATTGTTCGAAATTCGAACTTCAGAGTAGCTCCTAAATTCCTAAACCTTCACTTCTAAAATGTATCTTCGAAATTACTTTTCCTAGTTTGAAATAGAATTTACAATTTCATAAATTAAAGCTAGCTTTAACAAATCAATTTTTAAGGCTTAATCCATTAATTAGTCCGAGGAATCAAAAATTGGGAATTTATTTTGAAAATCTATCGAAATGTGCTGGTTTATAAAACGCAATTCTAAATTTGTATTTCAAATGACTTCAAATTCGATTATAAAACATAATGTTGGTGTTATATTCGAAATTCGTAACCTATTTTAACGAAAATTCAGGTTTAGTTGTAAATGCTTGAATTTTAGCTACGACTTACTATAAGCTTCTACTAAAAACTTCCCTTTTAACTTTTTTACTTCTAAGAGTTGCTGTGAATTAATAGTCGTTTCGAAACGGTTTTTATACATTATTTTTTTCTGGAAAAGCTGGAATTAGCGAATCTATAAAATAATATTGAATTGCGACACACAAAATTTCCACTTTCGTCTTTTAAATTACACATTTTTGGGCATTAAAGTATTCATATTAGGCGTTAAAAATATACTAAAGGCTTTCTTGGAAAAAACATTCCTGAAAGTATATTAAAAATTGTCAAAATTATTTCAAATTAATTAGTTGAAAAATTCAAAGATTTGGAAACTTAAAGGTTGTTCTTAGAAATATTATAAAAGCGAATTAATATCCACTAAACTATACCGATTCTTTTCTACTAAAAAATCGGAAAATTTTGCTTTGGAAATTTACATGTTTTTCTTCTAGAAACTGCCAAAAAATGTCAAATTTTTTTAATAAAAATGTAGGAGTTTTCTTTGAAAATTTAAAGGTTTTTCGTAGAAATAAAAAATATCCTAAAAGCAAATTAAAAACCGAAAAATAATTCCAAACTTTTTTAATTAAAATCGGACGTTTGTTTTTGAAATGTAAAGGTTTTTCATAGAAAAATGAAAGGTTTTCTTACATTTCTTTTTTGTATGAGGCCCATTAATAAGTGGTTTCCGTAGAAAAAGGGTTTCCATGTGCATAAAACCTTTATTGACGAAACGCAAAAGCACTTTTCTGTACTCTCAGCTTTCAAAAGCATGTAAAATAAAAAAAAACTGTTTTCCTAATTATCCTTCCGGGAGTTTATATAGCCTTTAGACGGTAACCTGTTGAAATGCGGAATAACAGAAGTTGATGATATGCGTTACTTGACCGCAGGCTTAGAAAAGCAAATATTGCTCACCTAAGGTAACCATCATACTCTTTTCTTCGTTATTTCAACACATTTCCATGTTTAAAGGGCGTATTTAACACCTGCGAGTAAGGTCTTAGCAAGTGAAAAACTCTGAAATCTTTGTTGTGGAAATTTTAAATAACAAACTCTAACAATGTAAACAGTCTGTTTCTTAACAATATCTGCGAAAAGTATTTTCATTTCACTGGGCCTGGACTTACAGACAACTGAAATTCCTGGACAAAAAGGACCGAAAAGGGAATTTCCACACAATTTTTTTACTTCTCAAAAAGCACTTTTCAAAATCCGGTGTCTCTTGATTTGGTTTGAGTGGCTTTCATTACTGGGGCTCATTACAAATCTAACTTGAATATTCAGCTCATAAATTAAGTACGTTACAAGTGTTTAGGGAGAGGTAAAATCTCAAGCAAAACTTAGGATTGCGTGACGGTTTTCCGAATTCTGAGGTAGTTTAACACTAATGTTCTCGTTTAGTTAGACAGTTTTCTTTTCCGCATGAAACTTAGCTACCTTTAGTTTTATGTTTGTTCCACGTTTGATATTCTAACCTTAACAATTCACTGAAAAACTAACTTGTGCCATTTATACGTACGTCAGTGTTAAAACTTGCGGTTCATAAATTGGGGAGCTTCTGTAAAATATTCATCTAATTCGGTTTCCGTCAATCACAGAACTCCTCACTTCTAATTACGTAAATCTTTTATTGGAAGTTAACTGAATAAAATTCAAAGGTTCGGATTTATAATTTTAGAAACAATTTGATGTCATTATTTTCAGCAGAAACATTTAAGGTTAAGTTTATAATTAAAAATTTAATTAAATAAAATAGAACTTCTAATTGTGGATTATTATGTTATGAAATGTGAAGCAAACAAGGCGTTCTTAATTTAATCGGTTAAACCACAATTAATACAGTTTCGCACTGATATTTAGGTTTGATTTAAACCTTTGTTTTTTAAACTTTTCGCTGATTTTTTTATTATAAAGAAAATGTATGACCCAATATTCTTCCAAATTATTAAATAACAACGTTAAATGTTTAAACATAATGTTAAATCTCACAAAGCTTTTTCCAGAAACGTTTTAAAAAATGAATAAACACTAAACACCAAACGATTTATTTTCAAAATCTGAGAGGCTATATTTCAAAATTAAAATGGGCAGTCAACAGGAAATTAAATTTTTAAATCCTCTGAGAAATTTTATTCTCGGGCGAAAATCAAGAATCAGCAAGAACCCAAAATAATCAAATGCCACTGTTGGGAATCTTTTATTTTCAAAGGGCAAGTTGACCAAAATTCAACTCAAAGTTTTCCCTAAAAATTGCCAACCCACAGTTAAAATAAATCTAATGGATATGTGCTTGGTAAAATTGATTTTTCATAAATTTTGCTGGAAGATTTTATTCTATTAAAATGACAATTGAAAGCTAATGACGAAAAACAACCCAATCAAAATTCAAAATATAACTGGAAAACGAAAATAAACAGCGAAATTTTCTGAAATTTAATTTTTATCGAAAGTTAACATTCGACGAATCAAACTTTCCGCTGAAAAAATTTGACAAAAAACTTCTGCATTTTCTGAATTTTTCTGAAAATTTTTATTCCAAAACGAACGATCAACAAGAAACTGAATCAAAACCAGTGTTTCTAGGAAAACAAATCTTTAAAAACGAAGAGAAACATCAACAAAAAAGGATTAATCAAAATTCAGTTTTTCCTGAAAATTTTCCATTCTAAAACTAACGATCGAGGAGAGTTTCAGTTAATCAAAGCCAATTTTCCCGAGAAGATTTTATTTGAAAAATTGAAGAAACATCAACAAAAATGAATGTAATTATTAAAGGCGGGTTTTCCTTAAAAATTTTCACGCTAAAATAAATGATCGGTAGGATATTGAATTAATGAACTGCTATCGGAAAATGAATCAACCAAAATTCAGTTTTTCCTGAACGTTTTTTGTTCTAAAATGAACGATCGATAAGAAACTGAATTAATCCAAATCATTTTTTTGAGTTTTCGTGGCGAAATTGTATTTTAACATTTAAAGCAGACGAGATTAACCAAACTTTAAATTATCCTAATTTTTTATATTTTAAAACAAAGAATTTCCGGAAGAAATCGAAATGATTGTTAAATCATTTTTCGAGTTTTCATGGGAAAATTTTATTAAAAACAAAAATAAACGATCTGCAAAAAATAAAATTAACCAAATTCAGTTTTTCCTAAAAAACTTTCAGTCTAAAACGAACAAACAACTGAAAATCAAGAAATAAAAAAGAATTTTCGAGTTTTCCTTGAGAAATTTTATTTGAAAATGCAACCAAACTAAACTCATCAAAATTCAGTTTTCTCTAAACATTTTTTCTGAAAGTATTTCTTTTAAAATCTATCCATAAGAAGCTGAAATAATCAAACCTATTCTAGTTTTTCTGGGAAAATTTCATTTGTAAATGAAAATAACCATTTAAAAAGGCGAAATTAATTCAGTTTTTCCTGGATTTGTTTGTTCTAAAACAAGAGACTTCCATAGGAAATCGGGTTGATTAAAACCATGGAATAATGTATTTGAAAAGGAAAGTAAATATCAACGAGGGCGAAATTCATCAAATTCAGTTTCCCCTTAAATTTTTCGTTCATAGATATTTCCTGAATAAATCTCACGTGAAAACTAAAACAAACGTTCATAAAAACGACTTAAAATTCAGTTCTTTCCTTTCAAAAAAAAAAAAAATTAACTAATTAAAACAAGTTTTCCTGGGAAATTTATTGGAAAACGAAGATAAACGCCCAGCAAAAATGAAATTAAACAAAATTCAGTTTTGCCTGAAAATTTTTCATTCTGAAACGAATGCTCGATACGAATCACAATTAATCAAAATTATTTTCCAAGATTTTCTGAAAAATATGGTAAAAGAACAACAAAAAACAAAATTAGTTCAGTTTTTTCTAAAACTAATGATTAGGAAGGAACTGAATTGCAACTATTATCGAGTATTCCTATGAAAATGTTGTTGGTAAAACAGCAACAAGAAACGAAATTAATAAAACTTAATTAAAATTCAATTTTTCCTGAAGTTTTCCATTCTACAAACCAACTTTGGGGCTTTCCTGGGGAAATTTGATTGGATAACTAAGATTAACGATTGAGAAAAAATGAAATTAATCAAAATTCAGTTTGTCCTGAAAAATTTTCGTTTTAAACTGAATTAACCAAACCCATTTTTCAAAATTCGGTACCTGTAAAATATTCCAAAAGAACAATAAAAAACAAAAATAATAAAAATTCAGAGTTTTCTGAAAAAATTTCATTCGGAGACGAAATTAATCAAAACCATTTTTTAAAATTTCCTGAAAAATATTGTAAAAGGAGAACAAAAATCAAATTAGTCAAAATTCAGTTTTTTTCTGAAAACTAGCAGGAACCTGAATTAATCACAACAGATTTTCGAGTTTTTCTATGAAAACGTTACTTGTAAAACATCAACAAGGAACGAAATTAATAAAAATTGTTCGTCCTGGTTTGTATTCCAAAATAAACGGTCGATAAGAAACCGAATTGGACAAAATTTTTGAATTTTCCTGTGGAAATGTTACTATAAAACATCAGTAAAAAATTCAGTTTTACCCGAAATTGTTTATTCTAAAAACCCAATTTTGGAGTTTTTCTGGGGAAAGTTTATTGGAAAACGTAGATCAACGATCAGGAAAATGAAGTAAATCAAAATTCGGTTTTCCTGAACAAGTTTTATTCTAAAATGAACGATCGACGAAAAACTGAATCAATCACTTTCTGTTTCTGTGAAAATGTTATAGTGAAACGTCAATAAAAGTCTTTCGTTCTAAAACTAACGAGTGACAAAAAGACGAATAAATCTGAGTTTCCTTGGGAAAATCGTATTGGAAAATACTAACAAAAAATTACTTTAACTAAAACTTAACTTTTCCTGAATTTTTAACTCTAAAACAAATGATCTGAATCAGATTAATAATAAGATAAGATTAATCAAATGTTTTGTACAAAAATTTTAAAATATAGTAAATTATCGTTATCTAAGCTTTGCAGTGTTCAGCAAAACTTTGTTCTCTCACGCTTGGAAAAATAAATAAAATAGTGGTGGCTAGCGAGCTTGGACCAAACTGTTACATGTACGGGCAACTTTTAAGTGGCTTCGGATAAACTGCATTATTCTTTACTCTCGTATGTCAGGATTAAATGGATTAAAAAAAGCTTTCGGAATTAGGATTAATTTAAAAAGCTTACGGTGAGTTGAAAATTTAAAGTTATAAAAATCCGAGATTAGTCTGTGCGGAGATGTTTTATAAAAGTGCGAAGCAATATTTTATAAAATTGAAAAATGTTTAGGCTCAGGCTCGGTGTAGGAATTTTCGCAAAGCAATTACTAAACTATGTTATTAATATAAAAAGCTTGAAAAACAGTTGAATCAGAGGTCAACTTTTTTTAAACACCTGTTTAAAATACATCGCAAATTTGGGCACTCACCTGAATTTTGCTAAAGGGTATTTTAGGTTTTTGAACCTTTATTTTCTACCTGTAAATACTTAAAAAGGCCGTACTAATTTACGAACGAATTAATTACGCTCGGTGATTTTATAAAGAATGTGTTGTTTATAAACTGGTACGTTTGCAAACTTCAGTGTACATCTCGGCCGTTATTTAAACGAAAGAAACAACACAAGTGTACCAATGTTATACCAGCCATAAATTTACTGCCACTGTCTTACTCAATAGGTGCTATTAATAGGTGGTTTACTCCGCTACTTTACACTATGTTACAGTTTTTATGTTTCATACTACCGCATTTTAGAAAGCTAGGAATAGTCTTTTTTAAAAAGAGTTTTTAGATTTATTTTCACGAATTAAGAAATGATTGACAGCAAAGTAGAGCGAGCTCATAATAGTCGTTGTAGTTCCAAAAAGCCAGTTATCAAAATCTGATCCATAAACAACAGCCCGGTTTGTTATACTTGAGTATTGTTTTAGAAACAACTATATATAAGGGGGATTTTATCTAAAATTCCTAAACGTAACTTGAAAACGTGCGTAAAAGATAAGTTATGAATAATAGAACTACGAACAAAACAGCAAGCTCGTCCTAATTTTCTGCGGTTTCTCCTCGTTCGAAAACGCGCAAAAAATGGCAAATGAATAATAGGAAGCTGAAATAATCACGGTGATGACATGACCGCTCGTTTCTTCTCAAAATAAAATTAATAAGCAAGAATTTAGGCCAGATAATAGAGAAGTGTGGCGTTAAATGTGATTCTGATTAAATTTGGTTAGAGTTTAATCGTACGCAGATTACAAGATAATTCCTTCTAGATTTTCTCGGAAGACAGAACCAATTTAATTACGCCGGGAGTTTTCCGTTTTATATTTCCCATCTAAAACGATCCGGTCGCGTGTCATAAATTTCTGCTGAGTTAATTTTTATATATAGATATTCGAAAACATCTTCGAGTGTGTAAGTGACTAATTCTACACTGGAGAGCATAACTATAGCCCCACTACCATTTTCGAAGAATTTGATAGTTTTATTTAAAATAAGTTAATGTTGGTTAAGGAAATGTTAGGGCACGGTAGATGGGGAGTAATGAACGATTTTTAAGTTAGTCGTAAGTAATGTATTCAAATAATTAACAAAAAACAACAAAACATTGGTGCATAACAATAGCACCAGTTTATTAACGCCAAATAAAAACATAAACCACCAGCAATTAATAATGAGTTGGTCCTCAATTTGTTCTAATTAGCCCAAAAATTCTTGAATCCATGCTGCCAAACAAGTTGTTTAAGATTTCTGGCTCTAAATTGATCCAAGCATCTTGCAAAGCACGTTTTAGTTCATTTATTGTCGGGTACTGCTTATTATCTGGATATACTCGTCGAACCAATATTCCCCAGAGATTTTCAATGGAGTTTATATCCGGGGAACAGGACGGCTACTCCAGTAATTCGATATTTTGGGTTTCAAACCATGCCCTAGATTCCCTGCTAACATGTATAGTGGCGTTATCTTGTTGGAATATCCATTGTCTGTCGTCATTGTCGTTTAAAAATTGTATCAGATGCGCTTCGAGAACGTCAAGGTACTCTCTGCTGTTCATTCGCGTTGATGGGAAATCCAAAGTTAAAATTCTTTCCTTGGAAAAAGCACCCCATACCATTAAAGTACCACCTCCAAAATTGCGTTTCGGAAAGTATTGAGGCTCTTTCCTCAGATCTCACCAATAACAATTGAATCCGTCCGGTCCGTTTAATTTAAACTTTTTTTCATCGGAAAAAATAAACTAAAACATTTTTTTAACTACAATTTTAAAATAAATAATAAAATGATAAATTACATGTTCCCAATTTTTGTTCATATTCGCACGAGCAAATTCTAATCGACTTGCTTTATGACGAGGAAGGAGTCTTGGAGCTGTTTTTAATTTCTGACGTACGATATTTTCGTTTTTATTTAAAATCCTTCAAATTGTCCATCGTGAGACATTTGCTTCACATTCTTGAGCTATTCTTTTGCAACTCTTTAAACTGTTGCTTGCCGAAGAAATTATTCTAGGTGAAATTCTCCTTTTTGGGCCTCCTTTCTTATTAGTTCCGTACTGAACTGGGCTTCTTAAGTAATTTGTCACAACTTTACGCGACCGATTAATTCTTCTGGCAATTTCTCGAAGCCTTAAGTTTTCATCCCGCAAAGCCAAAATTTTACCTTTTTCGAGATCAGAGAGGTAACTTCCTCGATGCATTTTTTTGTAAAGCGTTACAAATTAATGGCAGTGGGTAATTGTTTTTGTGTCGCGTACCGGTCATGGCTAACTGTGTTTTAAAATTGTCGTTTTTTTTCGGTGGTGCTATAGTTACGCACCAACAAATTTCTAAATTATTGTAATAAATCGATCACATGTTCTCGTAATTGACTTTTCTTTGTCTATTGCATTTTCTAGAGTTTGTTTAAATAGTCTCTAAAGCCAACTTTGAGTTATTTTAACTTTAATTAATTAAATCTGAAAAAAATACTTGTGGGGCTATAGTTATGCTCTCCAGTTTATTATATCCCCCTGTATCGATCGTTCCTCAAAGATTTCTACTAAATTAATCGAGGTAAAAATATAACACGGTTCATAACCTGAAGATGACGTATCCTACCGTTTTCTAAATCAAGCTGTTCCCCTTCCGTTTACGTTTTAGAGGAACATTACCACGCTAAGACTATTACTGAACATTAACTCCCCCGAGATTACATCTATAAGCTAAAAGCATGAGCCATTCGCTATTCCCAAATAGCTTCTTACAAGAAATTTCTCCTAAGGGGTTGATGTTCGACGTTATTGAGGACTTAACAATAAACGAGGGCATTTAGATTCGAAAATAGAGCTTTTTATTAAAAGACATTAGCCTAAACGCTCAAAAATTAAGCATTTTTTAAAACAGTACAAACCTTCTATGCTGGACGCCATATTCGGAATTATAAATATTTTAAGTACATACAATCACAGAACTTCTAATGTATTTTCTTGGCAAAGTATCAACTTTTTAATTTGTTCTAAAAGGCCCTATTTTAAAACGAAAACTAAAACATAGTAAAACTAGTAAAAACTCTCACAAACACTCCAGCATACTAAGCATTTCAATGTAAATGAATGTCATCAGTCATCCAGTAACAAATAACCATTACTAACCATTTATACAAATTTTTCTCTATTTATACCTAGTTGAAATCGGTCGTTTTTCTAAGAAAAACAAATTCAAATGATTCATGCTTTACAATTGAAAACATTTTAAAAATTTGTTTGAAAAGCAAGTGTTAGCTGTATTCTTAACAATATTTACGACTGATATCCTACAAATGAATGCTGATGTTTGGTATTTTCACATATAAAATTCCGATAAAATTCCTGGGATTCACAAGTTCTTTCTGGAAATATTTTCAAGTACATATTTATGATAGCTGCACTGATTTTCCTTGTATTAGAAAATATTTCTGCTTGCGAAGTTTTCTCAGTTATAATGCAAAATTTGTTTTTGTAACGTTTTAGTTCTTTTTTCAAGTGTATCTTAGTTAATAAACATAGTTAATAATTATTGTTATTAAATCAAAAACACCTTACAAAGAACGCTTCTTTTAGTACTAAAATATTTTAGGTATACATTTTCTGGTTGGGTACTTTAAGATTTAATCAAAAATCATTATTCGGTGCTCTTTGATTTAACTAACATTAACAGAACGTTTTCCGGGTTGGAACCGCGTCGTTGTTGAGACAGAAGAATGCTTTTTTAAGGGGCTTCTTCAGGTGGAAAAGAGGGCACTAAAAGAGCACGGTAACTCAACGTGCCAACCACGCCAGAGACGAAATTCTTTTAGCAAGAGGAAGAAGAAAACGGTAACTCACCTGGTCAACCAACCCAGAGGCGAATCCTCTTTCCCTCCTGAAGAAGTCCCTTAAAAAAGTGGGCGAAACGTTGAGCTCTTCTGTCCGAACCATGACACGATTCCAACCTGGATTATATAATATTGACACTGACCGTAGAAGTTTTCGAATTCATTAACTAACATTGTTTAAATAAAAATTCCTAATTTTCTTGGAGCAATATTGCGCTGAAGATGTTTTTAAATTGAAATATTTGTTAGAAGTTATATTCTGAGAGAGAGTTTAAGCACACACGAGTCAAAACATGCTGGAAGGGATAGGAAAAGAAAGGAAACGAAATAAAAAGAAACGAACGGAAAGGTAGGAAACAGAAATGAGGCGAAAAAAATTGAAGGAGAAGAACGAAACGAAAGGAGAAAAATGAACTGGAAAAGAAATTAAGCAAAAAATCAGAAGACGAAGTAATAGAAAAAGAAAGGGAACGGTAGCGAAATGGGACAAAGAAAACCAAGCAAATGGAAATGAAAAGGAAACGAAAGTAAAAATTGAGGGTAAGAAAAATAAAGGAAAGGAAACAATGGATAAAGAAACAAAATATAAAGGAATGGAAAGAAAGGGAGATGGGATATAAAAAAGAAAGGACGGGAAAGGCAGAAAAAATAAATAGAGAAAGAAGGAGGAAACTGGAGAAAGAAAAAAAAGGAGCGAAGCCAAACAAAAATGGAGACAAAGTCAAAAGAAAAGAGGCGAAGCCGAAGAAAAAAGGGCGAAGCCCAAGAAAAACGGGGGGAATCCAAAGAAAAAGGAGCGGAGCCAAAGGAAAATGAGCAAAGCGAAAAGAAGACAACCCTTTCTATCATTACGGTACTTAGTTTAAACTGTAATCATGATAAAGGCCCTAAACTTAAATATATTACTTCAAGCAGCAAAATATGCTTTGTAATTTTGACGGAAATTGCACAGTTAATAATTATTGTTATTAAATCAAAAACACGATAAAAAATGCTTCTTTCAGTCCTAAAATATTTTAGTTATGAAACTTGCGTTTGAATACTTTAAAACTCAATCAAAGAATGCTCAATCATCATTCGGTACCTACTCTTTGATATAACTAACATTGCTTAAATAAAAACTAGCCGAAGAGAAAATATTTTGCTAAAAGTTATGTTCTGAGATTAACTTAAGCACTGACACAAAGAGAAGAAGTGAACACGCATAGCGAAACATAATGGTAAAAATACAGAAAACGATCCAGAAATAGGGTCGAAGGGAAACGAAAAGAAAGGGGGCAAACGAAGAGAAAAGGGTTTAAAGGAAAAACAGGCAAAAGCAGAGGACAAGAAATAAATGTAAAAAGGAAACAAAGAGAAATAAAATGGAAACAAGTGAAAGACGCAAACCAAGGACAAGAGAATTAAAGGAAACTAAGAAAGGGGGGACAAGAGAAAGGAAAATGAATGACTGTAAATAAAATGAGACAAAAGGTAATGAAAATGAAAATAAGTGAAAGAAACAGACGAAGGACATGCCCTCCACAGGGCGTGGCCGGTCTTCTCTACATACATATGTCTGTGGTATGCAGTGTAACCTACAGACAGGGGACCTACAGCTTTACGTGGGGTTCGAACCACGGAAATGCTTGCACTTCTACTGCAGAGAAGACTTACTAGGCAGAGTTTATCAGTGGTTTGCCCCTGCCTTCCGAGGGAAGCGGTCGGGTGTTTTCAGTGTATGTGTGGCCCTGGGAATCGAACCCGGATCAAGCTCAGTGGCCAGACACACGCTGAACCAACTGAGCCACGACGAATTTGTCGATTTTAATATTTTAAATTTTCTTTAAAAAATAATAAGAATTAAAGTATTTTATTTAACAACAACTTTTTTGTTTTGTTAGACAAACTGAACTCTTCTGAAATTTTCCTGAAAGCCTACGAAGATATTAAAACAAAATTCATATTGTTTGCATACGTAGTTTGTCATTTATAATGAAGTTTATGCACTTCAAAGGAAACAATTTCCTGCTTGTTCTACAGGCTATACTGGTTATTTTTTGTTTTTAAATAGTGCCAACGCAGTATGGTAAATAACTCTATTAATAACTGGCGCACATGAATATTGCAGTAAATTAACTAATTCCAATATTTGCTATAAATTCAAATTACTATCAAATTCAATACTGGAAAGCCCTTTGTTTGCAAGTATAAATCAACATTTTAGACAAATACGTGTCACCCAAATACTGATTTTGTACTTCATGCAGTTTGGGATTCAAGCCATGGTTTAATATATAATTGGTCCAATTAATTTCCAATTATTAAATACTTTTATGAATCAGTGCTCGATACTGATTTTAACTTCGGTAATTATATTTTAATATTACATATATGAACAAATGCCCGTAGTTATTGGCTTTCATTAAATAGATTAAAAGTTTAATTCATTTCAATTAGTGTACTTTGGACTTTTATTTTATAGATTCAGCTTTGATATACAAACAGAGTTTGGGGTTTTTAAAATTTTTCCAAATTTTCACTTATAATCTCACAAGAGCATTAATTCTTTCCGGAAATTTTTAGCTGTGCATTTCAACAACGTATTAATCGGCCCGAGTGGAACACGAGGACCCAATTACGTTGTTGAAATGCACTACTAAAAATTTCCCGGACATGAATTAATGCTCGAGTGCAGATTCGGTAAGAAAATCGTAACGACATCCCCACTAAAAGCAATAATAATTCAGTACACATTTAAATTTTAGAAATGTATCCATAAGAACTTGTATGTCAACTGTCATATTTGACATAAAAATTTTCACTTATTAATTTCGCCTAGGTTGATCTAGCTAGAGACAAAAAATTTCCAGGTTCCGTGGTTTCTATTGGCCGTTAACTAGTGTCGCACGATTTTCTGTCAAATTATTGGAAGAATCTTCAAGATTTTAAATTAATTTTAATTAAGCCAAAGACTTTTTATTTAATAAGTAATTTCAGGAAATACTGCCCATCAAAAGCTCACCAAATCTGTATTTGAATTGCAAGTAATTAATTTATTACTTCCTCCCGAACGTATTAAAAGAAATTCAGGTACCAATTTATGTAATTCCGGAATCACGACTTTAAAACTCACCCAGCAGGAAAGAAATATCTTGAAAGTATTAGTTTTTCCTAAAAAAGGTCCAAATCCTTAGAATATCCTGCTTTAATACAGCTAATAAATACTGAAAGCAACACAAGGAATTTGTGAAAAGAACCCTTAAAAGCGCTGCGGCATCGATGAGTAAAATGTAAATTTAAAAGATAACTTATAAAAGCTTACTCAGGCATCACTACCGAGCAAACAAGATTAATTTCCTAATTAGAGATAAATAAAACGGCGACTAAGTCGTGCTGATATTGATTAACTTATTTTTTTTTGCTTAATTATTTTACACTGACTTGTCATAATAAGCTATAAGTATATTCGCATATTATATTTTATATATGCTGGTATTAGAATTAGAATGCCAAAAAATAGCATACAAAAATAATGAATTTACAAATGAAAGGGGTCCTAAAGTTTCGTGTGAAGTGTTTATAATAAAATAAAACCACAAAAGATATTTTAGCCCAACTACAAACTTCGGTGTAGGTACTTCTTTTCAGTGGAGTATTAACTGAAAATGCAAACCAGCAGTTTATCTATCTAACGGTACACGATCTGAGTAATCAAAGTGTTTGTAGTAGCATACCAATTAGAACAAATAATTAAACACTCTAACGATCGTGGGATAATGTTGCTGCTAAATTATAACGGTGCTTTTGAGCAACATTTCAAGTTTCTGGAAATTTTAATAAATGTAGCGTTGAAGCGTGTTCTGGATAATGAATTTGTGAGAAATTTTAGTACAAAACGCAACTACAAAGCGGAAAATAAGGTAAGGAGCGTCTCCGCCCACATAAAGAGCTTTACAAGTTTAGCTATGCTTTCAAAGCTAAAGAGGTCTTGTATTTGGATACCAAAACAAGCCGTGCAATAAACTTGCCTGCAACTACCTCGCAATAATTAAATACTATTTTCTTAAGGGTAAAAGGTTAAAAGGTATTTTTTATAGGTTTGCCTCCGAACAAAAGGTTGCCCTAAAATTGACTTTTTTCTTATTGATAGAATTTAGTAGGTGACACAGATGGCATATACTGAAGGGTAGCCGAATTATTTATCAAGTCATCGCTTATTTGGGTCAGCTATGGGTGATAAGGTTGGAAACTGATTCAAGATTGCTTTCGATGTTATTTCAAGACGACTGAACAGAACAGAACACGGCGCGTATAAAATAATCTACACGAAGAAAACCACACAAATAAATCGGACTTTCTTAAAGGTTAACTTAATTTAGATTATACAAATTTATATAAAACTTATTAAAACTTACAACAATAGAGCTAATTTAAACCGCAAGTTTTAAATGTCACCAAGTTTAAAACGGTAGCACATCATTTATTGAAAGAATTTTAGATAAAGCTGGAAGTAGGTCAAGAGTTAATGAGTTTTCTTTATATAATGTAGGTGTAATAACTTTGAATTCTGAAGACGGTTGACTGCTGTTTAAATTGCAATCTGCGGGAATGAAAAGGAAAATCTTAAACAAGAGTTTTGCATCATTTTCATATTAAATACGCCTGTTTGGACGTATTAATTGAGACCCAGTAAGTCTGGTCAAAAATTAAACAGAAAACCTTGTACATTCTCAATAAGCATCTTAAAATCTCACTATCTCTAAGTATTTTACAAACTTAAATTCTGTAATATAGACTCGAGACCTCGACCTTTAAACTTCTGAGATTTGAAAGGCACGATCGTGAGGCTGCAATCAGGATCCTAGGCTTAAAATTGCAGTTCTTGAGTTTGAAAAGCGGAATTCTGACAAAAACAAGATTGTCTTGGGAACCTTCTGGGCGTAGTCAGTTAAATAATAGAATCGAAAATTGAAAGACTCCTTTCACATTTTTAATATATACGGACACAGACGCCATTATACTTGGATACCGACTCACACATATCAGAAGTGCATACGTTAATATTGAATTATTAACATATAAGGACACTGACAGTAATGTGCACTGGTTACGATTCGCACAACTAGAAATGCATATGCTAATCTTGAATTATTAATATACAAATTGTCCGAAATCCAATCTAAACATACAAAAATTAATGAGTGCAACAAGGAAGACATAAACAATATGAGTATCGCAACAAAGATAGAATGAAATCATGGCTAGGTAAATTTTTAAACTAAAGATCTCTCGCCAATAACAAGCAATATCTATGACAGATGTTTTTGCTTGCTTGCTTGTTATTGGCGAGAGATCTTAAGTTTAAAAATTTACCTAGCCATGATTTCATTCTTTGTTGTGCTACCCATATTATTTATGTCTTCCTTGTCGCACTCATTAATTTT
This sequence comes from Melanotus villosus, assembly GCA_963082815.1. Lineage (NCBI taxonomy): Eukaryota > Metazoa > Arthropoda > Insecta > Coleoptera > Elateridae > Melanotus > Melanotus villosus. The sequence continues at coordinate 40,754,569 of OY720427.1, forward strand.
TGTATGTTTAGTTTGGATTTCGGACAATCTGTATACGGAGATACTATTATACACGTATACCGACTCACCCATACGAGACTTTACTGTTAATTGATTTGTTAATGTTTTTATTCCTCGATTATAAAATAGTTCATTAATTTTAATACGAATTAAATAACACGTAGAACAAGCCTTTGAATAATTGATTAAATCAATGTGTACACATTACATTCAATAAAGCTGAAATACGATAAAAATGAAAAGGATGAACCTCAATTCAATTTCAGAAAAGTCGACAGAAGTTTGATTAAATGTCACACTACACAAAACTGATTTAGATTTCGATGGCTTAATAAACATATGATGTAGCAGGAAATGAAGTATCCCAAAGCGATCAAAGCAACTTATTCGAGAACCTTCTTGGGATTATTGGTAAATTCTGTATCTCTCGTAAGCTTACCCTGCAGTTCGTAGAATACGTTATATTTGCCCTTTGCTTTTGAATTTATAAATTATTTTTTCTGAAAATTTTTGTAAATAATTTTTCTAAATATGGTTTTCAAAGAGTCTCGTCTTGTCTTAATAAATAATAACTTGAAACAATTCTTGGGTGAAGTAGCGCGTTAACAGAACAATCGAGAACAATAGATAATTCTAGAAGATTTCTAGTTCATTCCAGGAAAACGTTGTGTAATAGTTTATCGACCTCATCTCCTCTGCGGAGGTTTTCCTCAATTTTCGCGAATGCGGTAGTAGCGAAATATACGAAAGTATTACTGTTATTCGAGTTGGATCAGGTACACTTTGGGTATAAAGAAAAGTACAATACTGCATTTGAAATCTACATCCGATTTCATTAAATGGAAATGTATAGGACCAGCCTCGATTCGGTATCATTCGATGGCATTGATTGCCTAGCAATCTCCCAGTAATCTTACTTTATCCATTTTAAATATTCTGTTTCGTTCGCTTTCCTCTCGAGTTGAAGATGAAAATAGAGGATAGAGATACTCGATGTATCTAAATATTGATTTCTGGCTATAAGAGACTACAGTCCTTTGAAAATGGCCACCATTCCAACCAGAGTAATTTTAATTTTACGATAATCTGTTTTTAAAGTAAGCAAAAAAGGGCCGCGGTTTTAAAAATGGACGCAAATTGATGATATTAATTTTCGGGTGTTAAACACGAAATATGTTTTTCAAAAGATCAAACTGTTATACAATTTCAGAAATGTTTTGCTTCTGGCACAATTAACCCATTTTTAGAACGTTATTCATGAAATTTACCGCGTTTTCCCTGATAATTTTGAGAGACCCTCCGGCACTTCCCCTACGCAGCTTTGATCATTGCATAAATCAAATTCCAAACAACAGTGGTTGCACGAAAATTTTGAAGAGAAAAGGGTTCCTGTGTAATTCACAGTTTTCCACGTTATTTGAATAAATTTTCAAATTTAGACACCCAGTTTTAAAAATAACATAATTTAAATTCATTGTTTTATTGTGTTCTATTGTTATGTTATGTTATGTGTATTTTATGTTCTATTCTTAAATGTATTTGACATATCCAATCTACAAATTTTGTAGCAAAAGGAGACTATTAAAATTATTATTATTATTATTCCGATTGCTCCTGAATCAGAGTTAAATCGATAAAACTGAAATTCCTCATTTATTAATAATGGAAAATAACATTACATTGAGCATTTTGAATGACATAATTTTCGTTCGATAAAAAAACTCCCTTCAACTACTTTTCAGTTTTAAGTTGGTATTTTAAAAAAACTTCGGAGAATCCCTTACTAAAATCAATTGTTTCTGTAAAAAGCCCGATAAAATAATCACTTCAAAATTATTTCTGCAACAATTAGTAATCAATTCCTTAAAAATATGTCCGAAATCAGTGTTTGATTCACTTTATGATAATGAAGTAAGATTCTGAACTTTTTCTAAAGAAAAATTACCTTAGGGATTCAAGATAACGCTAAAACCTTCATTTTAAATACGCTTTAAAATGTTTAATCTTTCATAATAACGACTGCAGAAATAATATTTCTTTCTACATCACCCACAAGGGAACGGAATAATTTTTTATATTTATAAAACGTCAAGGGAAACATGTCAGAAATGCCAGGTACTAAAATCTTGTGGTTTCGTTTAAAAGTTCTATAACTTTCGAATTTTTATTCTTTGCGTGAAACTGGTAATCAACACCAACTTTTTATGCGTTTAGTGTACCTTTAATGCTGTTAGCTGATGGACTGCTATCTGTGATGGACGAGATGTCAAAGCATTTTTTAACGTTAAAGAAGTTGTTAAGTAATTTTCGATTTAATAGGTTTGAAGTTTCCGGGCGAAATATGTTTCAATTTTAAAAAAAGTTTTAATACAATTTTTGAGATAATTTTTAATATAATTCATAACTTCAAAAGCCTTCCTCCTTTTGAAATTTAATTCCTTACATTAATGAGATACAAATTGTATTGAATTTCATTATAGCTTCGATTTGAGAAAAAGAGGACAACTCTTGATTTAACCTACCTACAGGTTTTAGTTTTATCACTGTTTCGTATTAGTGTTAGACGTTTAGGTTCTCTTTTCTGTTTAGGTCTTAAAACAACTATTGTTTTTCATAATTTAAACCTTTACATTTCCCACTTTTAGCCTAATTTGTTGGTAGCTCGTTCGACTTTCTATAGATTTTTGCTGTTTGTAGATCAAAAAAATCAGTAGATTTTTTGAGTTACAAACAACAGTAAATGTATACGTGAGTCTGTATCCATATAGATATACATATGTATATCGGTGTCAGTGTTCATGTATATTAAAGCGCCAAATGAGTCTATTATTTAACTGGCATATCGGTATGGATTAATAAAGAACGAAATGGTCACAAGTTAATCTTGTTTTCATATAAATACTGACTTTCAAGCTCGTGATTTCGACCTCAAACTCGGGACTCTGCATTTTAAAACTTACTTATTTAAATACGAGAACAATTGTATGGTGGCCCTTCTGCACTTTGGCAGTACAAGAACATATTTCTAAAATAAATATTACCAGTATCTGTGGTTTGTGTATTAATTAACAAACATTTTAGCTATAACTAATTTAAAGTTTAGTAACTGAGGTCGAGTGATTTAATTAGTGAATTTATATTGCACACGACTGAAAATGAGAATATAAAACAACCTTTATTAAAAAGTTAAAGAAATAAAAGATGGTGTTTGGTATAGAAAAAATTCGTATTTCTAAGAAACTTAAATGATGTGTAATGAATGAACTTCATTAAATTGCACCTCTACGAATGAAAACTCCTTTTAATAAACGAAAACTCTCAGGATGCTCGTATTGAATTACGTGAAGTATAATTATGACCTCGGTAACTTATTTACCTTTTAATACGGCAGTAAAGAAGAGTTCTGAAGTTATACACGGCATTTCAATTACTTGAAATCTCTTTATAGCTGACTGAACAAATTTACTCGTTTACACAATAGCAAAAGTTATTTATCGAATATCTATTGTCAGGTAAATCGTAAAATGAGCTTAAAGCAAGCTATTTACGGTAAGCGGCTTTTCTATAACTCAAAGTTGAGTGAAAAAGCTAAATTTGGAATATCTAATTTATAAAATATACCAGTATTAATTACTACCAAACTAAACAGAAAAACCATCATCCGTTTAAATTAAACGAACTTCGGAATACTAATTACTAATTATTATTTAAAACAGAAACGAAACGATTCTGTCCGTACTTTAGAATTTAAACGAAAGTTTGTTTTTTCCTTTGAAGTCAAATGAAATTTCACTCTAAATAAAACAATTACGCTAACTTCGTTTGAAAAGGTAGACGCTGTTTAAATAGGAACTGCGTTAAATTAAACTTTTCAAGCGAACGTCATCTACGTTGCCCTCAGAAAACGATCTAGCAGGGTCAATTAATAATAAAATTATCGAGATCAACTGAAATAACTTACTCCCTTCGGTTCGGACGCATTAATATCGCGATTTTATTAAATCCTCCCCGTTAATTTGTGAATAAATCTAAATTTGTCCAGCTCACGACCGAGAGTGTTTTACACCCAATTAAATTCTAGCAGGAAGCCCTACAAAAATGGCTACGTTTTCTAGCTGATGGATTATTTATTGGAAATGCGCATTGGAGTATACAACGGACAGCTACCCTTTAAAAATTAAATTCCGAATATTGAACTGTACAATGTACGTTTTTAGGTGCGGGAGATGTGTTTGGAGGTTTAAAGGGGGAACGGTTTTTTCTTTCATGTAAAATTTTGCAACGAAAACCTGGAAGAGATGCAAATCTGATTAACTTCACAGATTTATCCCTGTGTTTCCGGCCAATAACCCAAATCCACGTCAATGTTGTCAACGGCCGGACACCGCTCATTTCCCAAAACACGGGGATATTGACGATTTTCCAGTCATTGATAACAAGCCTTCCCAATATAGTCAATGTGTATGTGTGTCCAATCTATAGCAACACTGACCGATCACGTTCATTAGCCGAAACACAAACAGTTCGGAAATTAGGGATAGAGCTGCAATGCCTTTGATAAACGTCTATTTGCATAAAATACGTGTATAGACAAGCTACACAGGCGCGTACACTTTTATTTTGTTATCGATCACCGTTACGGATTCAACTTAAATTAATCATACTCCACAGGTTAATTAAACCAACCCCTCTATTCATATAAACCAATGTTGCGAACGGTGTACTATTTATACTAATCATAATCACACTAATGGATTTGATGGATGAACTTCACTACATAACGTAATCTCCAGCTACAGTTAATTCGTTTCATATTTCCTTTTTTTCACTATGAAATACCTGTTATTATAACTTCAACATTTGAGACAAATACGAACGTTCGTTGTGATTTAAAACTCCCTAGCACCACCATTATATTGTGTTCATTAAAGTTTTAACTGCATCAAAGCAAATTGCAATTATTTAAGGAGCGCATAGTTGTTGGAAGGACGCCGATTTTGATTTGTAAGTGCCTTTATAAAGAGCACTCGTTGCCTTTGATAAAAAATATGTTCCAGTTTTTAACTAAGGACTGAACCGAAAAAAATGTCATTTTAACAAAGTCGCCTGGTTGAACAACTGCAATTATATTGTTTTAAATGAACTATCAAGTGAAAGTGTATAGTTTGCCTTTTAATTTAAGTGTAGTCTCCAGTTCATTCTATAAGTTTTTTCGTTATGGGTGGTGATAAAGAGAATTTGGCTACAAGTTGCTGATGTCTTTAGAAAGAGTCGCACGACGTAGCATAGCGAAAATGGTGGGCGTATCTCTTCGACTGTCCAAAGAATTATTAAAAAAGTTTATAAATTTGAAACGTTACATAATAAAAAGCGAGCTGGTCGTTCAAAAGATGCTTCCAGTAAGAAAGTTGAAGCCAGAGTGGTGTCTAAATTTCATAAGGACATACCAAAGTCGACACGAGATACTGCAAAGAAGGTGGGTACATTTCAGTCAATGGTGCAAACTGTTAAAAAAAGAAATAATTAAAAAAACATGCAAAGAGCAAAAAAGACCAAAACGAAGTGCAATGCAACTAGATAAAGCAGCATTGCATGCACGGTAATTGTTCAACCAAGTTCTTAAGGACTCTGCAATTTGTATCGTCATGGATGACGAAACAGATGTGAAAATGGATTTTTCTTCCCTCTTGGACCTCAGTATTATACTGTTGAGAGTAGAACAAGCGCTAGCGCTGCAGAACTGAAAAATTCGGTGCCAAAATTTTAGTCTGCCATTTTTGAATAAGCATGAAACATCTGCATTCTTTTGGCCGGACTTGGCCACCTCTCATTATGCAAAATCAACGATCGAGTGGTACGCTACCAAAACTGTGAATTTCATCCCCAAAGAACTTAATCCTCCAAATATTCCAGAACTTCGCCCAGAAAAAATACTGGGCTCTCGTGAAACAAAAGCTTCGAAACAGCCGTGAGGAAGTAAAAGACATCGAAGAATTTAAATCCAAGTGGAATAAATACTCGAAGCAAGTGACTTAAGAGCTATTAATAACCTTAATGGCTGGTGTCCCGGAAAAAGCTAAGAATTCCGGAAAACAGAATAAAAACTAAAAATGTGTTGATATTAATTCTTTTGTTAAACTTGCAGCTTTCAAAATATATTTTCAATACATTGTTTCATTTTTAAACTATCAATTTATTTAGAATTAAAAAGCGACAATATTTTTCAGTTCAGTCCTTATTCAAAATGTTATAGTCTGTCACCAAATTTTAAATTCGTTTTAAGAAAATATTTATAAAAAATCCGAAGATTAACCTAAAGTAAATATCGAAATTTGATCTTTGAAAATAAATTGCAATCTTAAACCTTTACCACATCTTCCTAAATTTTTGGAGCGAAATATGAAAAAGTCGCTTAGAATTTTGTAATCTAACGAATCACAATGGTAATTTATGTTAAATAAATGAAAAACACGGTTTCTCAGAGTCCTAAATTTCGTATATAAAATTCAAATTTCCGCAATTCCAAATTCGAATAAGTTGTTTGAAGGACTTGAATCTTCGATTCGAATTTAAAACTTAAATTATGAATCACAAACTTAGGATTTTCACCAATAATTTTCATTTTTAGATTTGGAATTCTACTCCGGATTCAATATTTATATAATTTATTAAAAACTTTGAAAAAAGTGAAAATTTGATTCTAAAAGCAATGGTTCGTGTTCAGTCTTTAAAGCTTAATTTGTCATACATATTACAGAACGGAAAACTTTGAAAATCGAAGGTTTATTTAAAATCTATGAATTTTCTGTCGAAATAAAAAGCATATCCATATATGTTGAAACACTTATCGGTGAATTTTGGTATTTTGCATATCGAAAGGTCGATAGTGAGAAATCTTAATCAACATTTGAATTTTAATAGAAATTCCAAGGCTTACAAAGTTAATTATCACCGTTTAGGGGCATCTTTAAACAAAATTAACAGCATTCATAACACTAAAAAATATAAAACAAAAATGTCTACATTTCCTAATTTAGATCATTTTAAATTTACATACAAATACTATGGGGATTCTAAAATTTATCTAAAATACTCAACAATTCTTCCTGTTGCAAACGATTATTGTTCCGTATAAGAACTTTCCCAACTCGTACGTGCAAATTCTAAATACGCTGGCGTGCAAGGTAATGTATCGATTATCTGTCACTGCAGCTAACTCCGTAAAAAAATTAAAGCATATTAATTTTGAAAGTACAGGAAGTCTCGCCGTAGCAACTCTAAATGCAGTACTAACTGTTATAAATTATACTCGTTTAGGAAACGTGGAATATTTGCACGATGATAAATTAGATTTCGTGGCAGCAAGGTAAAAATGACCATACTGAAATTTCTACTTTAGAACCCATCCATTTAAAATATCTAACGTATAACAATGCTTAACGATGTTTAAGATTAATTAATAGGAAAGTAAGATTAACCTGCCGAGTTTTTTTTAATGTCCAAAACGTCTAGGTACCCAGTGTTAATTAAGAGAGGTTATAAAACGAACAATGAAATTGCTATAAATGATATATTTGGTACAAGCAAAGAATATTAGAAATGTACAGACAAATATACATTTGGTGGACTAGGAAGAACAGGAAAACCACGGGGAGCCCGATGAAGAGGAGGATGTAGATAAGGAAGCTAGGGAAGGTGAGAATGTAGGTCAGGAGGAGGGGGACCGGGAAGAGGTCGTCGAGGTCTACAAGCAGAACAGGAGAAGGAAGGCACAGCTGGAAGAGCTCAGAAGGAAGAACGGAAGAAATTTGGAGGAATAAAACAAGAGAAGGATGGACAGAAAGGAGAGAACGAGGAAGACCAAAAGGAAGTGGGAGCAGAGGGCAAGGAGAACAAGAAGGAAGACGAGAAGGGGATTGTAGCAGGACGTAAAGCAGAATTAGGAGTAAGATGAAGAGAACTAGTAACAGAAGAACAACGTGGACGGCGAGTGAGAGGGGCAAGAGGGTGAGAAGGAAGAGGACAAGAAGGGGAACAAGGAGCAGGAGAAGGCTGGAAAAGAGGTTGATGAGAACGAGGGGGACGAGGAGGGAGATGAGAAGGAAAATAAGGGCAAAAAGGTGGAGGAGAAAATCCAGGAGGTAGGGGACGAGTACGATGACGAGGAGGAAAACAAGATGGTGCTTAGCAGGAGGGGAGGAACACATTTTGTGTATGCATATATTTAATTAATTTTAATTTAATTTTATTTAATTAATTCTTTAAAAACTGACATGTTTTCAGCTCAAAGTTAAACCAGAAATGTTTGAAAGCTAAACTTAAAAATATAACGAGGAATTTAATTTTTTTTACTGGAAACGTCAAAAACAAATCGTAGCCATTTAATAAATATTTCATCAGTACTTTTCCCAGCTTCATACTGATGTTATTCCGGAAAATATAAAAGCATTTTATTTAATGTTCGAGGCAATTAAATGAATGACTCGAGTTTAATCAACTTTAACTGAAAAGCTGAATTCACCTGGATAAGATTAAAATGAAATTGAACGTACGTACGGTTTTCATTCAGTCTGGTGCATTTACGCTACCGTTTTGGACACCTATTTCCAGATACTCTAATTCGGATGAGTAAACACCGTTCGCAATTAAATTTTTCCTTTTACTTTCATCCAGCCACGTGTTGGCTTTTGATTGGAGAATGTTCATGACAGAGCGTAAAATTTAATATCTTCCGCTTTTATTTCGTAATTTTATTTATAACGCTCTTTGTTGTAATACATATTCAGGTTCAGTAACCTTTGGAAAAAATTATCAAATTAAAATTCGCCCAAGTTTCTCAATTCCTTTAAATGCACAAGAAAAAGAAAATTCAAACGAATCCAGGATAATCCACGTAGGATTCGCATAAAAGTGAGACGAAAGAAAGTCGATATTATTTCCATTGAAAGCTTCCATCTTTTATAGAAAGGTTAGGAATAAGGGCTTATATTTAGAAATTTAGAATAAAGCATTTGTATAATTATGGGGATGGTAATGGATTTAAGCTTAATTTACTTTGTTTCCTGTGTAATTTATGCACGTATTAAAGGTTCATTTTTGCTCTTTCCCAGACATAAGCCACTTAACAATTTAAGCAATTTAATGATTTGAAAATTACTTCTTCTTCCTCTTGTGGCCGAAGCCTAGGCCAATGGCGTGTTATTAACTCATAGATAAGTGCCATGAGCCCTCTTTGCATGTATGCCGGACAGGGGGCTAACCTTACCCGTAGAAAGAGGTGAAGAAGATCGACCCGCAGTTTTACGAGGTTAACGGTCATCAAAGGTATCAGTATCATAATCGGGATCGCCGGTTTAACGTGCCCTCCGAAGCACGGAGAAGCGGGGCTATCACCGGTCTTTGGAATCGAACCTGAGAGGCCTGAAAGACGGGGCCGTCTACAAGTGGTTATCTGCTCTTCTTGAAAATTGCTTCAATTATTTAGCATTATCAACAAATATGTTGCGTTTTAATGATTTTAGGAAATAAATGTTTAACAGCTGTAGCCAGTCATTAAGTTTCACTGCTAGCTAACAGGATGTGCTTGGAATTCAAATATCCTGATAACGCTCACACCTAAATTATAAGGAAATCGCTTTATCCGGTAAAATATTGTCGCTAAAGCTTTTAGCTTTTTATTAGGTATGAATCAAACATTTTAAATTAAATATTGCTCTTAAACACTAACTAACTAAAACTAAAAAATCGATTTTTAAGTTAGTTAAATTAAAAATTAAATTCAAATTAAAAAAAATTGAAAACAACCGCTACATTGTGTTCAAACCGTATTTGTTTATTTTTCCGTGCCTGTTTTGCCAGTGAAGCAACGAAATGAAAAGATAACATTCCTTCTTGTTTCGCAAAACAATTAGCAAAAAAGAATAAAGACAAGAAAAATGAGTTTTAAGTCCCGGTATTAATAATCTTAAATAGTTCAGACTTATTTTTAAATATTCGTTTGTCTCGTGGGCGAGTATCAATCAATCTTGCTCTAGTGCAGATTTATTCTGCGAGAAATATCGAAGTTACTATGGTAACATCCCCGACATAAAACGCTTTTATTCAGATTTGAAATAGAAATTAAATCCTTGGGCTGAACACGTTACGAAACAAAGCTGGAAGCTCTTTCCAGACTTCAGGCTTACCGGTTGGTAATTGCCGTGAAACTTTGCTTGTCCTAAATGTGTCTTCTCTCCATTATACATTATTGAACTTCGGTAACTATTTCGTATAAACTGGGATACTATTATAGAGCAATTTCAGCAATTTCGGACTCCCATTAGCACAATAATTAAGTAACCGCTACCTTGGTTCGTAAGTTCACCCTTAACAATCTGCAAGTCAGATTATTACGCTTCAGGGCTGGCTTTTTTCGGTTTTATAAGAGCTTATTAATTTTCTACTGCTGTAAATTAGGGGGTAAAAGGCGCTTTTATTGCTTGAAACGGAAATAGTAACGTAATCAATAAAGTGATACCAAAGCAAACAATTTACACCGATATGTATAATCCATTTTAGGAGATGAAAAACCAGCACGAAAAAATAAAAAGCTTTTCCCGAATTCTTAGAAAATATTTATTAAGGTTAGTTAAAATTGAGATTTCCGCTTTAAGTCTAAAAATACTCACTTTTAAGAGTTTCTGCTTTAAACTGATTAATTGAAATAAAATACGATTTCCTATTCATAACTGATTCTGTTGATAAGAATCGAGCCTTATTGATCAATCTGCACCCCTGGTTGTTATAATAACAAATAATGCAACAGCAGGTGTCTTTTAATTTTTAAATCTGCCTAGCTCTGTAGTTATTAACAAGCTTAAAATTTGAATTATTTTTCATTTTAAAAATTTTAAATTTTACGATTATTCTGTTTTATTATTACAATTTCAAAAACCAATCACTGAAATTCTGAAATCGGAAAAGACGCTTTATACAAAGGTCAAAATATCACCGAAAATCGTCAATTCCGGAATTCCATATTTCGTATTAAACTTGTCTTTCTACTTTGACGCAGATTACATTTCATGTAGTGTATCTCTGCCATTTCTGTCAGTTTCTCATTATATCAGATTATTCGGTATGTTGAACCAGGCGTAAGATATGCCGGTAATTTGTTATCGAGATAAATCTTACATACTGTCATCTACAAACTAATTTCTCCTAAATTTCAGATTCTAAATTGAAACCCCTAAAACTGGAGGACTTCTATGCGTGTATTTATTTATCTGATCAATTAGTCCTTAACCAATTAAAAACGAGTGCGGACTGGAAATGATTAGTCCAGAAATTATAATGATAGTGCTGCATGGTAATAAATTATAACAGAATTTCCGATGGCCAATTAAGCCTGAAATGCTGCCTGGTTCAGCTATGAATTGCCATATTAATGCATTGTTCCTGAAGTGCAGATCGATAATAGATTGTCTATTGTATGCGTTCGACAAGCCCGACATTATAAACCCACTTTCAAACAAACCCAAATAATCTAGTTAGATTGAAGGATGATCCTGGGCAAAATAAACCCTTCACGTTTATCAGTTGCAATCTTAATAACAATAAAAATAGCCCTCGATAGTTACATATGTTATCGAATCAGACACATTCAAGCTTTAAATTTTCGAATTTAAAATTGAGGTAAAATCCCTGACGTTACAAAAAACTCAAGTTAAAGGCTGTCAAAAAGTCGAATCTCAAAGTTAAAAAGATGCGCATCTCCAGATTACTGACTTAAATTTGAAATTCATTACCATTATGTTCTTGACTTAAAGTTTCGAATCCTAAATCGAGGTTTAGTTTGACACTGCACAAAGAACGAATTTTCGGTTATCTAATCTATTATGCATAGGTACTGTCAAATTTGAATTTTAAAACCAAAAAAATTAGAATCTCCAAGTTTGCGATCCGAAATTTCGAATTCAAGTTTGAAATTTCAGGACATCACTTCCAGGTTTAAACTTTCAAATTTTAAATCAAAATACATACTTAATTCCAAACTTCGTAATAAAACATTTTCGATTATTTTCTTCTTTCTTTCTTAATCTATTTCTTCTTTTTACCGCAATGCAGTGTCGAGGTTCATTTTACACTTGCTGGTGTGCAGTAGAGGTGGTGGGTCCATTTTTGGCCTTGCATAACATTCCAACCAGCTTTCATCCACAACACATTCCTACACCTTTAACCTAATCCTTTGACAGCCCTTAAAACTAGTTGTTTAAATAACTGAAAATTAAGTTTCTTGTAAAAAAAAATCAGCACAAAAACGAACTTTTCAGTAATTTAAATAAGTAGTGTGGTTGTCAAAATTCGAAGTGCAAAGCAAAAATGATTAGAATCTCCACTATTCAAATTTAGAACTCAGATTTCAGATACGCTTATAACTACAAACGGGCGTAATCTCTTCCGAGCTATTCAGAACTTAAATCTTAATTATATTTCAACCAATTCGCCTACATATTGGCCCACTGACCCCAATAAAATTCCGGATCTGTTCGATTTCGTAATATCTAAAGGAATATCTAATACCTACTTGGAAATAGAATCAAATGAAGAGCTAGCATTTGACCACTCTTCCGTTATCCTAACACTAAGCTTGACAGTAATAACTAAAGAAAATCCGCCGAGACTCTGCTCCCAACACACGAATTGAGAACTATTTAACCAACTGCTAGACGAACGCAACAATCTAAGGATCAGAATCAAGAAACCACAGGAACTTGATGCGGCAACTCAATATCTTACTCAACTCCTTCAGAATGCAGCTTGGGAAGCCACTCCCAATTCACCCACTAACACTGCAACCCTGAAAATCGGACGTCACATCAAAGACCTCATACAAAAGAAGAGAAGAGCACGTAAATTATGGCAGAGAACACGTAATAGACAGGATAGGACGTGTTATAACAGGCTCACGCATCAAGTACACGCGGCCTTAAACGATGCAAGAAACGAAACCTTCAAGAACTACCTCACAAACTTATCGACGGACGATCATTCCGTATGGCAAGCTACTAAAAAGTTCAAACGACCAAATACCCCAATATCTCCAAATAAAAAAGGCGATGGAACATGGGCTAGGGCAGATGTTGATAGGATAAACGCTTTCGCTGAACATCTGCAAATGCTTTCACATCAACTCAGCCAAATGATAACACAAATAATGAAGATGTAATCGATTTTCTCAATGCACCATGTCAACTTTCCTTACCTTTGAGACCTATCTCCCCTGCCGAAGTAAGACAAGAAATACTACAAACAAATTTACATAAAGCTACTGGTTACGACCTCGTAACTGGACAACTCCTACGCTACATACCAAGGAAAACTCTTGTGCTTCTCACTACAATCTATAATAGTATTCCCATTGCAGTAGAAATTCGCACAAATTGTAGTGATACCCAAGCCTGGTAAACCACTCACCGAAACATCATTGTATAGGCCAATAAGCCTTCTTCCAATTTTGTCCAAAATCTTTGAAAGGCTGCTTCTGCGTAGAATTGAAGATACGATCGACTTAAGCCGTATAATCCCATTAGATTAATTTGGCTTCCATAAAAACCATCCGACGACACAGTAGGGACATAGAATTGTCACCAAAATATTGGAGACACTAGAAACATGTAAATACTGTATATCGGTCTTCTTGGACATTAAACAGGCCTTCGACAAGGTCTGGCACAATGGTTTATTATTTAAAATAAAGGAATGCCTTCCCAGCCCTATATACCTGCTGCTGAAATCATACCTCTACGATAGAACTTTCCAGGTCAAGATCAGTAATATCCTGACTAACTACCATCCAATTAAGGCCGGAGTACCTCAAGGCAGCGTCCCTGGGCCTCTCCTGTACCTGATCTATACGGCAGATATCCCAACAACAGACACAACTGAAACTCCAACATTCGCTGACGATACGGCCGTTTTGTCTATCCATAGTAGTACTGAAATAGCATCAGAAAACCTTCAACATCATCTTAACCTTCTCCAAGAATGGTTTGACAAGTGGAAAATTAATATAAATAACGCCAAATTGCACAAATCACATTCACAAACAAGCGCAGTGTATGTCCACCTGTTACGATTAACTGCTATCCCAGTAAAGTCAGAGGTTAAATACCTGTGACTGCACCTGGATCAAAAATTGACTTGGACACCCCACATAAAAGCAAAGCGTAAACATCTTAACCTAAAACTAAAACAAATGTACCGGTTGATAGGCCGACGATCCCAGCTCTCATTAATAACAAGGTGCTTCTCTATAAAGCCATCCGCAGACCAATTTGGACATATGGAGTTCAACTGTGGGGCTGCAGAAAACCATCCAATACCAAAAATCCTGCAACGATTCCAATCCAAAACGCTCCGTATAATTGCTGATACGCCATGATATTCATCCAACCAGACACTTCATACAGATCTGGGAATGCCGTTTGTGACCGATGTCATCCATCAACTAGCAACTACCTATCATTTCACTCTCGTGGGGCATGACAACAACTTGATAGAAGATCTGTACGCTGACTACATTACAACGAACGTGGCCAAAAGACTTAATGCTCCGCGCCAACCAGGAATAATAAAGTATCCAATGAGAATAACATCACTGGATGGATTTCCCCCAAGTTTAAATGCATACAATATTATATTATTAACTCATTACTTCCTTTTGTTAAGCAGATTGTAAATATCACAATTAAAATTTAAAAATTTGAGTTCGAAATCAAAATTCAACCTCAGACTTTACAAAAACGAATTTTTAATTATTTAATATAAGTAGTTCGGTCCATCTAAATTCAAACCTCAGGGCTAAAAAGATTAGAATCTTCCAGTTTGAAATTCAAATTTAGATTTGAGAATGCCTGACGTCACAGTCAAAATATAAATTTTGGTGAAATCGAGAGAAGTTTGTAGAATCTCAAAATTAAAAAATTAAAATTTCTAGATTCATGAATGGAATTTTCAAAAATGAAATTGAAGACCTGTCCCACACTCTACACGAAATATTAATTTTCAGTAACTTAAAAGATTGATGAAAATCCGAATCTTACAACCGAAAAGATTCCCTAGTATAAAGTGGATATAACAAAGTTCACGACGCCGAGTCGTTTAAAAAATGTGGCTTTGACCTCCTCGTCAACGTCCTTAAAAGGACATGACACTGAAGAGAGAGACGTCATAGCTAAAATAACTGTAAATTTTAGCGAAATCGAGATTCAGTTTCAAATTTCAAAGCATATAGGGCTGTCAAAATTCGAATCTCAAAACCAATAATCCCTAGATTGTTAACTTGAAATTTTTAATTCAAATTTGGATATTACTGAAATCATATTCAAGATTTGTGACTGGAGGTGATTAGTCCAGAAATTATAATGATTTCGACAAGCCCAGCGTTATAAATCCACCATTAAACAAATCCAAATCATTTATTTTGATTGAAGGGCAAAAATCCCTTCAGGTTTATCAGTTGCAATCCTAATAACAACAAGAATGGCCCACAATAGTTACGTATGTTATCGAATCATACACATTTCCAAGATTGGTTTTTATCAAGAAATACAGAGCAAGGATATAATAGGATTGGCAAACCAATATTGACGGTGTGGAATATCCTTATACAATTCCTCTGTACACCGCGTAAAGCGCAACGTGTCCTTAGGAAAGGCAGGATTTATCGGTTGTCAAGCTGATAACACAGAAAAAAAAACTAGCCTAAAGCAAACGAGGGTTTATTTGGACTCACGAGGGTCAACCGATTGCTATTATTAATCCTTAGAAAATAGAAAATCTTCCTTGACATTTCGCATCATCACGGAGCTAAATAAATGCGGCATTGTTTCGACTTACTGGATTGTACGGTTAATCTCGGAGAAAACTGAAAGGCAAGTCTAAAATTTCAACAAGAGTGATATGGGTAGCCTGGAAAATTAGCTCAGAACATACAATACCTACTTATTTGATATATTCTAAGGAGAAATTGTGACTATTGTGTAAGATATTCCTGTTTAAACAGGCAAACAATAGCCCAAAACGACAACCCAGCGATCGCTAAGACATATTATTAAACTTTCTGTAAGTTTAATTTTGCAACAAGTGAGGAATTCGTGTGGAGACAACCTCACCTTGTTATCACAATATAACAGACATGTAGATTCGAAGCGAAGTTTAAACTGTACTGCAATTTGAATCACGATAAAATCGTGTCAGAATCTTGAAACTCACGTGCCATTTAACAAGGCGGAAATGTTGGTTGGTTTCGTACAATTTAATTTGTTTCCCTTTTACGCTAAAGACCGAGAATAACGAATTTATGTAGGAATATAAATCAAGCTTTTCGTGTATAAATTTTCATATACATAATAAATTATTTTACTTAACTAAATCGATCGATAAAATACAGGACTGAATATTAATTTGTTCTGATATTTTATTCAGCTTCCCTGAAACACAAATTAACGGAATATTTCTCAGCTATTCGTATCTTCCAGTTTTTTTTTAGATGAGTAATTTATGGAACTATCTATATTCAAATCTTAAAACTAAAAAGATTAAAATCTCCAGATTTGGGATTTTAAACTTTGCATGGGCATCTGAAATTTACATCCAAAATTTAATTTTAAAAATCAAAATTCAGATTCAAGTCCATACTTCATACAAAATCTGAATTTTCGGTTATTTATGAGTAAAAATGTTTGCCAAAACTCGAATCAAAAAGATTAAAAATCTCCAAATTGATCGAATAGGTAACTAAGTAGTTTGAACGGCTGTCAAAATTCGAATCTCAAAGCCGGCAAGAAGAAAAGAATCTCCAAAATTGGGATTTAAATTTTCGAATTTAAAACAGAGTTTCAACCCCTAACTTTATAGAATAACTTAATTTTCAGTTATTTAAACAATTAGTTTCAAGGGCTGTCGGAACTTGAACATCAAGCCCAAAAAGAAGAATAGAATCTCCAAAGATTGGAATTTTCAAATTCAAAATTGAGATTCACTGCGATCAAATTCAAGATTTAAATTTTTGAATTTGAAACCAAGTTTCTCTACGAAAAAACTTAACTTTTAGTTATTTAAGTGACTGGTTTTAAAGGCTATCAAAACTCGAATCTCAGAGCCAAAAATAGGAAAATATCCTCCAAATTTAAAATTTCAAATGCTGAAATCAAATTCGCTAATATCACATGTTAACGAAAGATTTAAACTTTCAAATTTGAAATCGAGTTTAAATCCCTAACGTGAGAAAAAACTACCTTTAAAGACTCTTAAAATTCGAAGTTAAAGGTTAAGAAGATGTGCATTTTCAGATTACTAACTTAAAATTCCAAATTCACGTTTGAGATTATCATTTACATTCATGACTTATAGTTTCGAATTCTAAATCGAGATTTAACTCCGCACTTCGCACAAAAATGAATTTTCAGTTATTTAAATGACTGATTTTAAGGGCTGCCAAATTCGAATTTCAAAGTCAAATACTTTAAATCGCCAAGTTTGGTATTTGAAATTTATCGACGCCACCTTCAGAATTATAAATCGAAACTTTTCAAAAATACATTTTCGGCTATTTAAATAAGCAGTTTATATGCGACTGAAACCTAATTTGAAGCCCAAAACAGTGGCGTAGCCAGGTAAGGGTTAGGGGGGGTTCAAATCTCCCCCATGAGAACCTGGAAAGGCCTTTATTTTATTACAAATTCTAATAAAGTTATTATATTATCAAAATATATTGATATTATATCTTCCCTTTAGTTAACCCCCCCCCCCCCCATGAAAACATCCTGGCTACGCCACTGGCCCAAAACACTAACAAATAAAAATCTTCCAAATATTGGATTTGAAATTTCGAATTTAGATTTGAGAATAACTCCACATTCAAGATTCAAGTCGAGTTTCAATCCCAAAATTAGCACAACTTTATTTAAATAAAAGTATCACGAATGGCTGTCAAAATTCGGTATTTTCAAATAAAGGATTAGCATCCCAGATTTCAGAATTCTTCTTCTTCTTCTTCAACAAGTCAAATTTAATATTTCGTATTTGAAATTGAAATTAGGACGCGTGAATCTCAGAGCAAAAGGGATTTCAACCTCTAAATTTGCGATTTGAAATTTAGAAATCAGACTTAAGATTTACTGACGTTCTATTTAAGATTTCAATTTTTGAGTTCGAAATCAAAATTCAGTCTCAAACTTTGCCAAAAGCCAATTTTCAAGAATTTAATATAAGTAGTTCTCAATTCAAATCCGAGAGCCAAAAAAGGTTAGAATCCCCCAGTTTGAAATTCACATTTGAAATTCAGATTTGAAAATGACTGACGCCAAAACCAAAATGCAAATTTTGCTGAAATCAATATTCAATTCCAAACTTCACATAAATTTCACTTATTTCGCCAAAAACCTTATACAGCTGTCAAAATTCGAATCTCAAAACCTAAAAGTTGAAAAATTCCGGATTATTGATTTAAAATTTTGAATTCAGATTTGGGATTTACTAAAGTCAAATTCAAGGTTTGAAATCAAATCTTGAATCTGACGTCAGTGAATCTTATTTCTGAATTTGAAAATTCAGATCCCAAATTTGGAAATTAGCTTTAAGGTTCCAGTAGTGATAGCCCTTAAGACTGGTTATTTAAATAACTGAAAAATAAGTTTTTATAAAGGGATTGAAAGTTGCTTTGGGATTCGGAAGCTTCCACCTTAAACTTACCACAAGAAATAAATGTTTTCCAAGTTTGAGGTTTGAAATTTTAAATTCGGAGTTGAAATTCACTGGCATTATATGCATAAATTTTTCAGTTTGAAATTGAGACACAAATAATTCTCAGTTATAAAATCGTCAGTTTTTGGATTTGATTCTCGAAAATTCAAACCCAAAATCTAGAGATTTTCTTTAGGTTCGAGCTTCTACTTTTTCTACTTACAAACTGGAGACTGCACACATTCAACATTCGAAATTGAGCTTCAACCTTAAACTTTGCTAAAGAAATAAATTTTCAGTTAATTTGTAGGTTCCTCGAAATCTAAATCCTAAAATCAAAAAACTCAGTCTCTCCAAGTTTTCGTTTTAACATTTTGCATTCAAATTTGAAATTCATTAACATTATGTCAAAGGTTTAATTCGTGGAATTAGAAACCGATATGCTACATATGCTGTATTTTGATTCCTAATTGAAATTTCAAAGTTATTTTCGCCGACATCACAATTATTAACATCAACGTCAGTCTACAGCTTTTTAGCTTTGCAATTTGGTGAGTTTGGATCAATTGTAATTATTTTTAACGACAAAATGGAAAATTCGTTAAAATAAAAACTCTTATCAATCAATCACAGAGTGGATTAGGAAAATTTCTGCATTTATATAAAAATTCAGTTCAATGCTAAAGTTATTTCAACGTCAATGTCGAGCTTAAATAAAATATCCGATCGATGCATATCAATTATATTTCAATTCGCGCCACTCGCTCTATTTATTTCCTATTGTTCCATTTACTTCCAAATCTAACATCTCAATATTTCCCCTGTTATTTAAAAAACTTTATTTCAATGTCACTTCACATTCCTAACATTACAACCAACTTGGTCGTCCTTTCTCTTAAGTCAACCGTATTCTTTCCGTGTCTTATATATTTCGTGCAATATTGTCAAGCTTGTTTAACAAATTTGTCAACCTCCCCATTTCACTCGACGACCTACTTCTGAGATTTTAAGAATTTCGGTCTTATTTCCGTAATCTTCGAAATACACGAAACGCTTCTTACAAATTTCCATAATCGGGATTTCTGTATTTAGGTAAAGTTCTTCGGTAGATTCGAGTGTTACGTTTGGTGTTTAATATTAATTAATATTAATGAACGATTTAATACGTTTGTATCGCTGTTATTGTGGAAACATGAACCACATTAAAGCTTCATTAATAAACCACAGAGATAAATCAGTTTAATTTAGTAAATTCCTGACACTGATATTTGCCGTACAAACAGAGATATATGTGCTTTCATAATTGGGTGGAATTAATTCGATTAATGATTTTTGGAATTTTCATTACCAAACAAACTAACGCAAACAGATCTGCACAGAAAACACTTGCAATTAAAATTATGTCCTGATACAAAAATAAAAGCTATTAACACTGCTTTCTTCTTAAAAGTTTAACCGAATTCCTGACAAATTAAACTTAATTCAGGACAAGTCAAATATTTGGACCTTCTTTTATAAGGTATAAAGTACGAGAACATCGTTCGGTTTAAGTAAACCGAAGATGTAATTTTCTTTGGTCAATTAAAATTAGAAAAATTTGTCAGCTGAAACAGATCCAAATTTAATTTGCCAAGCTCGATTCGATTTTGGCAACTTAATTTTGTATCGACGTGCAAATCCAAGCTTGGATTTAAATCTCCAATCTAATAAAAACAAAAATTAATCTTTTTTCGCAAAATCTTAATTGTGAACTTCAGACAACACAGCACGTACAGAATCGATTAAGCGATTATTTGGATATCTGTGATTAACGTCCAAACCAACAGATTAATCAACAGTTTAAATAACGGCTTAGTTGTGATTAATGAATTATTGGCATGTTGGTGATTAATTGACTGTGCGATTACATTTCTGTTTAAATTAATAGTTTAATTTATCTTTAATTGCACTCAATTATCTTTAACAGCGTCGGGTTTCACTGATCTAATTAAATGCAACCTTTGTGTAATCGATTGATTCGATATCTTAATTAATTTTAAAAATTTTGAGGGGAATTTTAAAGCTGATTGCTTCAAAAATATGTCAACTTAAATTGAACGCCATTTTATCAGCGGAATTAATTAAGAAGTAAGCATTTCAATAATGAGCTTTATTAGTCTTCAAATCATTTCTAAAAACTGCATATTTAACACCAGGAAATAACCCAAAAAGGTTCCTGAGAATACAATAAAACTTCTAAACTAAAAAACTAAAATAAAAACAAAACATATCAAATATAACGAAATGAGAAAACAATCACATTATAAAAGTTCTGGAAATCAGAATAGAAACGTTACTGAAGCGCAGTGCTCGCAAGCGGCTTATAACAAGCTTGGAAAAGCCAACCTTTGAAACATGAACGGAAAGCGAGGGATTTTAACTTTGGGCAAGTCAACTAAAAGCTCCCATAATTTCGTTACCTAAGCGAATTAACATAATGTACGAAAACAAGGAACTAAATATTATTTTTGTATTTTAAAAATTTGGTTCTTAAGTAAATCGGAAAAATTTACAAAATTATGAAAAAAATGACTTTCAAAAATACGACTAATATTAAAAGCAAATTATTTGATATTTGTACAAAATAATATTCTCAAAAATGGGTTTGTTAAAAACTAAACTCTTGAAAAACAAAGAAGGATCAGACAGAGACTAAACATCAAAATACTCCGATAAGTTGAAACGAAACAACTCCTCTGGAAATATAAACAGAAGTATATAAGAGAAAGCTTTGGAAGGATGTTCAGTCAAATACACATAAACAAAGTTCACATGAAAAAAATACAGCTTTCAAGTTAAAATTTGAGAGGCAGAACGAGAACAACCAAAAGGAAGCGTAACACCGCTTCAATTATAAATAAATAATACGCAACTAAAAAAGAAGAATAACATATGGGGTGTCTCCTAGAAATCTGGACTAAAATAAAAATAAGATATAAAAGCTACTCAGACATTTAAAAAACTTTAGTTAGTTTCAGGGGATGAAGTATTCTTAATTCTTAGAACTATTAGACAATCACTGTTTAACTGTCATTGTGGTCATGTTTAGTTTAAAAATCCCTTCGGAGGTCGATCTGAAAAAGCGCGTGTATAGGTTTTATGAAGAAAATAGAGAAACGGGAAAGTTATGCACGTACAAACATTTTGTTGCTAAAAATAAACCAAAATCAACTATATACAGTATTCTCCAACGTTTCGAGAAGGATTGACAGCTGAAAGAAAAAGTGGATCTAGCCGACAGGCTGTGAATATTAGGTCCAAAAAACTTCAGCAAATTAAAATTCTGTTCGAAAACAATGTGGTTTACTACGTTCACTGACAAGAAGATATGACGTAACTTCTGGCTATTTGTGTAAATATCTTAAAAAAAGACGAACTTAAGGTATCGTAAAACAAATTATTCCGAAACTCCCAAACAATCAAATTTGTGTTGCAAAGTCAAAGCGTATTCCTCTGATGCGAAAGTTTGCAAATCGAGCATTCATTTCAGACGACGAGTCATATTTCATTCTTTTTTATTCTACTATCGATGGAGATGATGGATTTTGTACAAGTAACGTTTGCTAGACTCCAGCCAATATAAAATTTGCTACAAAAGCAAAGTTTGAAGGAAAGGTGTTGCTATAGATAGCCATCGGCCGAAAAGCTTTGAGCCGTCCTTTAATACCAACGTCCGGTTTTGCAATCAACTCAAAAGTGTACTTAGATTAATGTATTCGACGTCGGTTGATCCCCTATATTCGAGCAACTACGAAAGTAACGAATATGTCTTCTGGCACGATCAAAAATCGTGGCAGATCACCTGAGGTATGAAAACGTAGAATTTGTTGAGAAGGATGACAATCCCACAAACTACCCCGGTGTTCGTCCAATTGGAGACTTTTGGTTTTTATAAAAAGAAAACGTTTATGCTAAGAATTGAAGAGCAGCAAATGCCGATCGGTTAATTACTGTTTGCATAAAATTGACAATGACATTATACAGCAAACAACTAAGAAAATAATAGATCTTATTCAACGAAATGAACTCTTAGAAGTTCGTTAATTTTCTATAATCGACTGTTGTTATTTTATATTTTATTATTAAATTCATATTCACTTATCTCAGATATTCTATTTCTAAGATGTCTTCTCTGTCCAGATTTCTAGGAGACACGCCTTAATAGAAACGGTAGTTAACTTTACATTTAGAAAACCCTATTACAACTTCCACAGATAAATATTTGTTCAAACGAAACCGGCTGACGGTTCATATTAAATTCACGTCATTACCATTAAAATAACATTCAGGCATCAACCTCAACGTTTACTAACTCCTTTCTAATACGGGAATAGAAGTAAAATGTGCCAGGTTTATGATCTGCTAAACTGATGGTGTGCATTTAAGGATTTTTTTTTAATGCTTTGCTTTAAAATCAACCAACAAGGGATTCGCATTATTTTTGTATAGCGATACGGATGCCTGAATGTACGAAGAATTAGAAGTGCGAATGACTTTCAGCTTAACTCACCAAAATCTGCACATTATTTTTATATACTGAGATGGATTCCTTACTGGCCTGCACATTATTTCTATATACTGAGACGGACGCCTTATTAATCTGCGCGGTATTTTTTATGCCGAATTGGATAGCTCATTATAAGAAATGATACGAAATGACATAATAAGGGCGAAAAACCCTAGAATACTTTAGGTACACTACGAATAGTACGTTATGCACTATTTTCAGTTTAATCCACCAAAATCTGCACCTTATTTTTATATACTGAGACGGGCGCCTTACTTATCGGGGCAGTGTTTTTATGATAAAAAATATTTTAGTTATGATTCTTATATTTATTGATTGGTTCAATGTGATTTGATTATTAAATTTAGGTTTTGAAATTATTCTTTATTTTATTAATTTTTTTACCGAGTTAGATACATTATTATAAGACAAGATAAGAAGTTATACAATCAGAATGCTGTGGAATGGTGTGTTATGCACTGGTTTTAGTTTGACGCGCCAAAATCTCCAGATTATTTTTATATACTGACGCCAATAACTTACTGATAATATACGAAAAACTTAGAAGTCACAGAATGAGGATGAAACCCTAAATTTCCTCATGTGTTATATACTTGTTCCAATTGGATACAAACGAAGAACATAAAAATATTGGTGACTGTAACAAAACAAAACTAAAGCAAATCTTATATGTAATTGCTAGACACAACAAAAATATCAGCCAACCGTCGAATTAGAGACAACAAACTAGAATAAAATAGTGATAGAAGCCTTTAAAAAGGATACCGCAGAAAGTAAACTTGAAACAACAACAATGTTATAAACAATGACGATGAAAATACTACAAAATTACGCCGAAATACGAAAACTCTTCACATCGTCAAATAAATCAGCTAAAATGGAATGTCTGGAAGTAATACACATCCAAAATATCGATGAAATAGTTACAAAAAGCATAAACAGGAAACTGACGCCAACAACCTAGTTTAAAAACATCATTTAAAAATCGTTTTTAAGCACGGTCGTTAAGAATATCAAGCATTGCAATATCTTAGATATTTAACTGCTGAAAAGGCAAAATCAAAAATCGCCGACACAGCGGCATAAAAAATCGCTGAACTGCCGAAAGATGAGAGTTTCTAATTTCATATGCCGCTGAAAATTCAGAAGTTATCCCACGTTGTCATTAAACTGGGTGTAATTCCTTCGCCTTAAACAAAAAATTCGTTATTTTCGATTTCTTAATGATGGTTGATTTTTAGCATTGTATATCCTACGTCACTAAATAAATGCATTTGCAACATGCGACCCAAAAAACTTAATTGGTCTACATAGCACAAAGGCAAGAACAGAACACAGGACAACAGTAAAATTGTGAAAGTAGTTTGAAATGTACACAATGAAGAACCATTGGAAAAGCAATGGAAATATTTTTGAAGGACATGGTAACAGATTGTTCATTCACCAAAAGAAGAAAAAATAATAGGAGATGATAACGATGAAGAAAAAGAGGAAGGAGAAAACAATGTGCCCAACTTTATGCCTACGACTTCGGGGTTGCCTTTTTTTGATCGTATGTTACTTTCCCATTTTTTCATTTATATCAAACATTTTGTTCTAATGTTCTTTCTGTAAAAATTAAATTTCGTGGTCATTTTCGTCCGTATTTATCTGTGAAACATTCAAGCATCGTAGAAACGTTAACATTTTTCGTATATTTATAGATAATATCCGTTGGTCATAATATAGCAAGAGTTTCCGCCAAGAAATCGTTATAAATAAAACAATTCTATAGACTTCTCATAAATCATTCAATCAGAACAAGTCAGATAATTGCTTTGTGAAGTGAAAAGTTAGTTTCATCGATTGAGTCTGCTAACCTACATTTTAATTACCCAACTAATTAGTCCTTCCTTCTTTCCTGCTAATATTGATTTATGGCAAAGCTGATATGCGAACTTTAAATTGAATATAACGAAGCACTGAAAAATGACTTGCCAATATCGGTTCTGTTATTTTTACAAACCGCAAGAGACTTATAAATAATGTATTCGAGACTTAAATACGGACACAAAAGCAAGAAAAAATGGAATGATAAAGAATTCTTTGCAAAACTTCCAGAACGGCATTTATTATAGTCAAAAAAGTCAGTGATGCTTCTGATTACGGCTTAATGTCCTCGTCATTTTTTATTTAAAATGTAAAATTCTGGGAGGTCCTTATCGGTAGACTTTAAAAACCATTTAATGAGCCGCAAAAATACGTTAAATGCACCGAACTCCTAAGCTTTGCGTTTCATTTACTTAAATGTAACTAATATTTCTAAGTTAATTGTGTAGTAAACGCATTTGTTCGAGTGGAATTTTTAATTAGAACTAGAGCAGGATCGATAATTGGAGTGCGATCACCGTATATGAAAACGGAAACAATATTGGTTATTCTCCACGTCAGTGCCTAGGTATATTAAACAGCGGTGACATTTTGATATCCAGGATATTAAAACGAGTAACTAACCGAGGAAACCATCACTTATTAACTTGATTATTTGTCTACGTATAGATTTAATGAACACGAAATGAACTAGCGGGCAATAATTCCAAAAAGGCTTGCCCCGAAGCCGTCAAGAGCTATCCAGACGAATTGCGGATGACGGGATTAACGAATATTTTTGTCAATTTTTAGGGCGCTCTCCCAAACTAAATTCGTTATATATCCATTTTCGGTTTCATCAAAACCACGTTCGTCAGGATTTAACACCGTTCACGTTCAGTTCAGAACGTTCATCACACCAAGTAATTTGCGCATAAATTTTAGCCGATTTAAATCTCGAAATTGCCTCTTATCTAACCCCAATTTGAATCGGCAATAAAATAAAAACTACGCAGTTATTAACACTGCTGCTGAAAATGCGCATTTTCTTTAAGATTTAAAAATTTCTTATTTTGTATACCAGTTTTAGAAATGCGTCTTCTAAAACAAACCTTAATTTTAGCTTTCCCAAGTTTAAATTTACTCAAATAAAAATACACAGAAACACGTATAAAGATCCCCTCGCTTACAAATAAACAAGAATATGGAAGCAGCATAAAACCTAATTACTGTCAAACACAACTGACTAAAAATGTCACGCAAGAAAACGAACGGGGGTTTTACAGTTACATTATTAAGTAATTTCAGCGATACTGCTGTAGGGTGCATAGAATTTCCTTAGATATTTTCCTGAGTTTACAAAAATCCCTCGATTTGATCATGAAACGTAAAAACCTGCTCTAAACAGATTGTTTTTATTTAGCCGGTTTATTTAAGTAATTTGTCGGATATTTCCTTCACAATCAAGCCCCACAGGGTAGTTTTATATTTATGCAGTAACTTACATTAATGATTTTTGATATTAAAAATATCGTTCAAACTTTGTTCTCTTAATGTGACGTAGGTAATTGCCACAACTGACGTACATTGCTTAAATTTTTGGGGTAGTTAACCTAAAACAAAGTTTGTTCCTCGGTAGGTTTTAGTCTTTTTAAATATTAACAACTAAGTAATAATCTGTAGGGAATAGCAAAATTGATTTTTTATTTTAACTTGTTTATCTTTAGAAATCTCTGGGAGGATTCTGAATTTTTTTGTATATGTTACCGTTAAAACCCGAAATCAGTGAAAACTACTTTTAACTAGACAAAACTAGCAGTAACCAGTAGCGATTGTGGAATCTAGTTTTGACTAGCCAAAACGCGAAATAACTGAAGGTATTTGTAAATACCCGAATAAATTGCATCTTCTATATTAATTCGGGTTTTAACTTGAAATTTCAGTTAAAGCTAGTTTCATCAACACATTTATGTGATAGAACTAGTTTTAACGTATATGTATATCCAGTGAAAACCCGAAACATATTAAGAACCAAAATAAATACAAATTAATTTTTACTGTTTATTGATTGAAATATAAAAAATAAAAAACTTAATAATATTATACAGTGTTTCCCGAAAGTAACGGATAAATTCTATAAAATGGTTGAGAAACATTTTTCTGAAAAATTCTCGGACATGTCGATTTTTATTTTTAAATCGTCATTGAAAGATGTAATTTTCAACCCCCCAACCCTCAACCCCTAAGCGCTAGCAACCCCAACTTTAAAAATTCAAATAGGAAAGTACTCCTTGTGATACCTCATTAATAGCATTTTTTGTGCTAAATACAATAAATAAAACTTTTTCAAAATCGGTTGATAAATAACTGAGATATTCAACAAAATGTATTTAAATGAAAGTGCCAATATTCGAGCAGGCGTTGATACGGTTCTAGCAATAAGGGGTAAAAACAATTGCAAATTGTTTGTAGTTAAATGTCAAATACAATTTATTTTACTTTTCAGCTTTTCTAGTTTGTGTATTTCAAATAGTTTTAAATAAATGTTTTGAATAAATTATATAACGCGAGTTTCCAACATTTTTGAAAACGAATAAAAACAGATTTTGCTTTCAATGGCCCATTTAAAAGGATTTTCTGTACAGCAATTAAAATTCCGTATATAAAACTTTAGGATATTTTCTAAATGCCAATAGTAACAGAAGCTTAAGTGTGAAAGATAGCTCCTAGGCATAAAGCTAATTTCAAAGTTTAAATCTTAAAGGTTAATCCTTAGCTTGAGTCTTAAAAATTACCTTTCACATAAAGTTTGCTATTAAGTTTATGTAAATTTAACTTTTAAGAGTGACTTTTCAGCATTAATTTTACTCCCAAACTCCAAGCTTAAATTCCAAAGATTTCCAACATAAAGTTTACGTCTAAACGTAAGTCTTAAAAGCTACTCCCAACTATAAAGTTTACTCCTGAGCTTAAGTCTTTATATAAAGCTTGCTCGTAAATTTAAGCCTGAAAGATTACTTCGAAGCTTTAAACTTTCTTTTAAAGGAATAATACTCCTAACGTAAACCTTGATTTTAAGCTTGAGTCTTAAAGACCACTGCTCACTATAAAGCTTACTCAAAAGCTTGAGTCTTAACATAAGGTTTTCTCGTAAACTTTAGCCTGAAAGATTAGTCCTAAGCGTTAAGCTTAATCTGATATAAAGCCCGATTTTAAGCTTACGTCTTCTCACTAGAAACCTTACTCATAAGCTTTAAACTTAACATAAAGCTTGCTCGAAAGCTGAGATCTGAAAGATAACTCCTAAGCTTTAAACTTACTCTTAAACGAGTAGTCCTAACATAAAGCTTGATTATAAGCTTAAATTTTAAATTTTGAATCATAATATAAGGGCTACTCGTAACTTCAAGTCTGAAAGATTATTCCCAAACATTAAGCTTACTCTTAATTGAGTATTAACATAAAGCTTGATTTCAAACTTAAATCTTAGAGGCTACTCCTAAGAATGAAAGTCAAGTCTGAAAGATCACTCCTAACATAAATTTTTAATTTAAACCTGAACGATTACTCCTAAGCATTAAGCCTTCTCCTAAATACGTACTCCTAACATAAAGCTTGATTTTGAACTTAAGTCTTAAGGACTACTCCCTAGTGTAAAGCTTATTTATAAAGCTGTCCCGTAAGCTTAAGCCTGAAGTATTACGGTTAACCATTAAGTTTACTTCTAAATATGTACTCTTAACATAAGCTTGATTTTAAGCTTAAGTCTTAAAGGCTATTTCCAACTGTAAAGCTTACTTATAAGTTTTGGTTTTAACATAAAGCTTATTCGTAAGCTTAAACCTGAAAGACTACTCCTACGCACAAAGCCTGAGTTTTAAAAATCACTCCTAATATAAAGTTTGCTCTTAAGATTTATCCTGAAAAATTACTCCAAAGCATTAGGGTTACTCCTAAAAGTTTATCTTATGCTCAATCCTTTAAAATTACTACTAACATCAAGCTTATTCTTAAGATAAGTCTACCCTTAGCATAAAGCTTACTCCTAACTTTAAAGTTTACTTTTCTTTCCTTACAAATACAAAAATCTGAACTCAACGTTTTTAAAAATGCAGGAACGTCAGAGCTGTACGGTTTTCCAAGTTGATAGAAATCTGAAAAATTTATTATATTTCCTAATCCGAATACAATAGCTTGCTATATATAATTTAATGAGTAAAATTATCAAACTTGCAATATCTATAAAGGATAATAAGGATTGTTAAAACAAACGATGTAATCTAAACCTTACTTCCGCATCTTCTAAAATTTCATTTGTTAGTTTGTATCTCTGCACAATAAATTTCAGTGAAACACAATATTGCAGCTATAACTCAAGCTCTTGTGTGTGCATCAATGTTATATTGACTCCAGGTGTGGAATAGAAACCACAAAGGACTAGCCAGGTGAAAGCAACATAATAACATTTCAAACAATAGATCCCGAATGTTTATTCTATTCCGGAATTCCTCGGGAATTGTTTTTATCTTGAAACACCATTTTCTTGTTATGGATTTATAGGAATGGCTTTTGTTCGGGATTTCAGGATTTTCTTGGTAATTTTGTTAAGTTAATTAAAATCGCTGCTAAAAGCTTGTAGAAATTATTTATTCCATGTAAAACAATTGATTGCCAAATTTAAAAAAAAACTCTAGAGAAAAGCCAAAAATATTGTCTTTCTGGAAACAATTTCTCGGTATATTTCATAATAGAAATAAATCCTCTCTTTATATTTCAAAATAGAGGTAAATCCGGGTTCATTTAATGTCTGCGTTAATAAATACAACCTACATACAAACCATTGCCATCAGCTTCGATATTACAGAGGTGAACTGTTAATATTATCAAATATGCGTAGATTAGATTATCATCTGAATTAAGTTAAAAGGCTTTGTTTCACGAACGTGGTTTCTGATAATATCGCCTCTTTAAGCTTCTATATTTAGAGAAATCCCCGAAACTTTCTTTGACAAGTTAATAGTAAGTTTCGCATAGGTATTGTTTATAAATAAATAACTAATTATAGGGTTTGTACTGGGGTTCAACGTTCAATATTATCTTTAGAACTGATTTAATACTTTAATACTTACGTTACTTTAGACTTTCATGAAATTTACTTAGTATTTAACGTCTCCGTCGTTATTATCTTCAGAAAACAACCTCAAAGTTATTTTTAACTCAAAATAATTTTAGGGTGGTTTTCTTTAAATTCCTCAAGAGGATTTTCACCTTTTAGATAATTGTTAAAAGAATATTCAAGCTGGGTTGCTCAGGCTAAAAATATCAAGGGCTTAAACTGCCCAAAATAAAGCTTTTAATTGCTTTGTTATACGTTTAGAAAAAGTAAAACTAACAAAGTTTTTAAGGTTCATTTTGTCAGCTGGTGTTTAACAGGTAAATTTAGTGTGCGTTTTCTAAATCTGTCCCTGAATTAGCTTTCAGTTAGTTGATTTCCAGTTCTGGACTTCGAAATGGTGCGCATTTTATTCTGGAAAAAGTTGCTTTTGTTGAAAATGTTCAGTACGGATTCCAAAGAAACGCACTGTAAAACAAATAGAATTGAGAGAATCTTTGGACTTCTCGTTCACTTAGCCTTTTTTAAGCCTCACTTAAACTGTGTTTGGCAAAAGCGCAGCAATTTTAATTTGCAAAAATTTTTAGAAATATCAAAGTCTTGAATTATTTTTCCCATTTTATTTAATTAATTTAATTAAATAGCAAAAGAATTCTGGCGTGAATAAAAGAAGGTTTTGCATACTTTTTTTACTTGATTAATAGCTTAAAATGACTTAAATATTTTTCAGCCAAACAAATTTAAAATAAATGCTTGAAATTTCCTCGAAAAAGTAATTTGAAAAAGTCCTCAGCAAAAGATAAAAATCTCTAAAATCGAACTTTCTGAATGCTGTTTAAGAAAGCTGCGACTTTTTAGTTGAAAATTAAAAGGGGCTTTAATTCATTTCGTACTCTTGTACGCCTAAAAATTGACATGGCGGATTACGCAGGATTTTCTCCTAAAAATATTAAAACCTGGGCGGTAATACGAAAAAAAACTTAAGCTTACGCAGTGTTCCTTTTAAAATACACAAGAAAATCCACGTTATTACAAAAATGTATTTGAAATCCTCTTTTAATTAGTTTAGATCAAAGTAAAGACTCGGTTAAAAATACTTATGCAATCTGTTCCAACTTAAAACCATAATTTGCTTCGAAATGACTCCAGTTAAATAAAATTTCAAAGTTAATTTTCTCCCAACGTTTTCCTCCCCACAAAGTACGCCCTACGTTTTCATAATGAATCGTAATTTTCATTTAACGCGTTTTATATAAAAAACAAACACATTATTATGAAAGCTTGAAAATAAACAGAACTGTAACAAACAACATAACTAGGGCATAATTTCGAGCTTGTGTTGTAATTTCTAGGTCAACATTCACTAAAATCGGCCTTGACCAACCCATTTGATTACCCTATGCACAGGAGGAAAATTATTTATGAGGACAGCTTGAACTCATTTATAACTTCGCAGTTTGATCAAACATAACAACAAAATATGAAAACCGAAGATTTAGTTTATTCCCGAACATCTCCGGTTTATTTACAGAAAAAGAGCTTTATATGTATATGTAAATTACGTCGAATGGAGCTTTTAAATATCTCCCCTTTGTGTCCATAAAGATTAGATAAATTTACTCGTTTAAGTGCAAGTACTTCAGATAATAATAGCCCGGAATTAAATTACAAAGCGATGCGCATTGTGAATTTGTTAAATGAAATCAATTGCGAAATGCTAATGTTGAACTATCGGAATAAAACACGTACGTTAATATTTAGTAATAAGAGTTGACATTAATGACGTATTTTTGGGCATAAAATTCATTTTTAATCAGATCAAATACTCGGACGTTTTCACTAATATTGAAATACGATTTATTTTCAAGATAAATGTGCCTTGTTTTTGTCGAATGTACGAATAACTGTAGTTTGATTATTACAAATTATTGACTTTATCATTTCTTTTAGGTAATAAACGGACACTATACTCGAATTATTTCACGTTGAAATTCATTTCGTGATAGAACCGACATCAAAATGAAGTAATCGAAAATCTTTTTCCAATTATTTCCATAGATAATGCAAATAAATAAATTAATTAATTAATAACTAAATATATGAAACAACCCAGAATAATAAGAAAAAAGGTGACAAGTCAGGTTTTTAAATTACGAATCTCATGAAAATAACTCTATATCAAAATGCGAAAAAAGCGGGAATGACATAAAAAAGAAATGTTGATTTTATGACACTCTGAACCCTTGTCAGATGGAAAGCTATTTTAGGTCAAATATATTCAATACAGTATTGAAGCGGTAAAGAAGGGAAAAAGGGCATTTGTATCTGGTTTAATACATGCAAAAAATACTATAAATATTCGAACATTTTTTTATAAATCGAAAAAACGGATTTTTGTAGATAAATGCTTTCAAGCTTACACTTCTTAGGTTAAAGCGTTAAAGAATCCACTACAAAAGTTAATAAACCCTAACCATAACTAATTTTAATTTGTGTATATCAAGTTGCAAACACGTTTACACGTAAAACAACGTGTATAAATATCAAACTGTGTTTCTGCTAAATTTAGTGAAAAGCTCTAAAAATGAAATAAATACAGACAAAAACATATTG
The DNA here is from genome assembly GCA_963082815.1 of Melanotus villosus. Classification (NCBI taxonomy): domain Eukaryota; kingdom Metazoa; phylum Arthropoda; class Insecta; order Coleoptera; family Elateridae; genus Melanotus; species Melanotus villosus. The sequence goes on from OY720427.1 coordinate 40,787,436, forward strand.
ATAAACAAGAGCTCTTCGAGTTTTTTTGTCACTGGAATTCATTTATTTAATGTGATTTATATGACATATTTTTTCTAAAGCAAATATGAGTATGATAAAAAAATTTTAGCTTTGTATTTTATTTACAAGTGTGAGCATTCTTCGGTTAAACGTTATTTTTTAACCATCTTCGAAAATATAAATCAGGGAGAATTTACTTAAATATATTTGATAAGAAAATTTCGGGTTAATTTTTTTAAATAAATTGCTGGTTAGCTTGAAACGCCCTTAAACTAACTTTTTCAACTTTGAATTAAATGATTATTATAATAATTATTATTATTATATTTAAGTAAAGCAGAGGGCAAAACTCTATTATGCCCTAAGAATCCAGAGAAGGTAATTACAATTAGAAAAATAAATCATTTACATATCGAAAATTCTAAAAGAGACAACCTCACAAACCAAAAACAAAAACACAAAGCTGTAAAAATGCAGGTTGTTTTCCGTCAGAATTACAACAAAAATCAGTCAAAATTAGTTTAGCTTAATTTAGCGTGTTTTGTAAAAGCCGGATTTATGAAGTTTAAATGTATTTTAATCAATTCAATGAAACTTGTTTTACGTAAGCTTTGATACATACAAAATCATTGCAATATTCAAAAACTTTAGTTAATAGTTCTTACTATCCTGAATAATTCAATAAACTTGAATGGAAATATGGTTCGGCTGTTCAGTTCAGGTTTTCAACTTTGAACGTCATTCTTTCTAATAATTTAAGAAAACTTTGCTTGGCCAAATTTTCCTTGGAAATTTTCACATGAAAATATACAATTCTGTTCTTGGAAATTTTCTTAGGAAATTCTGAATCTAGATTGTGTTTTCTTGCACATTTGACAGAAAACGAATGTCAGTGAGAAAGCCCAAATCAATTAATTTTCAATGATAATTTGAAAACAAACTTCTACAACTGAAACTACTTTCAAAATTAGTTAGAAGGTTAACAGTGATCCAGAAAAATAAATGTTAAAATACAAATTCAGCTAGCGTCTCAATTAACAATATATTGCTCTAAACATGTATTAAACAACTGACCCAACGTTGGAAGGGTTTAGCTACGTTTTGATTTTATAAAAAAAATTTATAAAAATATTTTCATTTTTAGTTACCAAGTTTTCATCTTTACCAGCTTGAAATAAATTTAATAAATCTGAAAAAATGGAAAATACTGAATACTCATACATTTCTGTTTAAATATGGTTCAGCTGTTCAGTTCAGGTTTTCTCAAGTTTAAACTTTGCGTAGCCAAATTTCCCTTGGAAATTTTCACATGAAAATGTGCAATTCTATTTTGCTTGGAAATTTTCTTAAGAAATTCTGAATTTGGATTGTGTTTTTTTTATATATTTCTGAAAACCTGTATGCAACAACTGACTCAATGTTGCACAGGTGTAGCTGGGGTTTCATTATATAAAAAATTTATTTTCATTTTCAGTTAGTAGATTTTCGTTTTTACCGACCTGAAATAAATTTAATAAATTTGAAAAATGGAAAATACTCACGCTTCATATAATAATTAATTAAAATAAGAATGATTCAGTTTAGGTTTCCAGCTTTAAACATTCTTTCTAATAATTTAAACAAATTTTGTTTGACCAAATTTTTCTTGCAAATTTGTACATGAAAATGTGCAAGTCTGTTCTTCTTCGAAATAATCTGTAAAATATACTCTGAAAAAAAATTCGGTAATATTTAAAATAATCGAGTTAAAAAAATACAGACCGATGGACCACCCTGTATATTTGACAGAAAAAAAAAACAAAATTCATTGATTCAAAGATAATTTGAAAACGAACTAAATTTTTCTAAGAATAAAAAATTCTGTTACAACTGATATGAGTGATATGCAATATGCAAATATGTCAATTGAGCTAACCTTTTATTATATTTATACAGGGTGTCTCAATTATAAATATACTGCTGAAAGCCTGTACCAAACAATTAACCCAACGTAGCAAAGATTTAGCTGGGTTTCCATTTATACAAAAATTATTTTCATTTTTAGTTACGTGGTTTCCATCCTGAAATAAATCTGAAGAAATGGAAAATACTGAAGCCTCATAAATTTCTATTTAAAAGATGAATTAGCTTTCAGTTCATATTTTCAACTTTAAACATCATTCACTATATTGAGATATAAACAAATCTTAAAAAGACGAGATTGGATTTTATTTTGAAAATAACTCAATATTTAAAAAATGAGATTGGATTTTATTTTGAAAACAACTCAAATTCTTTTTGTCATAAAAAGATCAAAAAATTTGTATTTAATGTAGCCAGGTTTGTATTTACTAACTATTTCAAATATCTAAGCTATATTTAAATAGGTTTAATCTATGGCTTCGCCCATAAGAGGCAAAAGAAAAAGAAACTTTAATATAAATGTTTATTTTGGTACAAATACTAATGCTTCTGAAAAACCAGGTCATTAGGAAAATATGCAAATAATAAACATATTTTCGCAAGCTACCAGGAAACAAATAATTGAAAATATGCCAATTTTTCATTCATTAATTTTATGCTCAATAACACATTTAAAATAATTAAAAGTCCTTTTACAAAGTTAAAGACGGAAATTCGTGAGTTTACTTTCTGGTGTCGTTTCTAAGAGCTTTTATTTTTCTTTTAGAGTTCGGCTGGTTATTTTAAGAGCCGTGTATATTCCAAAAATAAACATCCTTTTAATAACTTGGGGAATAAAATAATTTAAAAACGAGGGAAATTAAACAATAGGATACAAAGAGGAACGGGTTTACTCGGACGCTTTAAATATCGGAGTTATTTTTAATATAGCTTTACCTGACACTATTTTTATATTGCGAATGTTACGATCACCAAATACTTGCTTTTATTAAAATATAACTTCAGGGAGCATCCACAATTCAATTATTCCTGTAAAATGAGTCACACGAAAAATGAAAAAATATAGAGTTATTCGATCATGTATAATTTAATAAATGGAATAACGAATCTGCTGAAATAAGACAATTTTGCATTTCTATTTGATGTATCCAGTTAAAAATGGCCTTCAATCGAAAGCATAAAATAAGCAAAATGAAGCGTAAAATTTGCTCTGATTGGATTATTTCGGTTCATTTCGACAGATCAGTAGATTGGCAGTATGCGGCTCATCCGGAATAACAGCGGTGCATTTTTTAAAAATTACTCCTAATTAAATTCCAACAATGAGTGAAATCGAAGCGGTGCTAAGAGTTTAAACAATCCCCCACATTCACGATTACTGAAGCTTAACTGAAACGCCCGAGGTCAAAATCGATATTGCCTAATATCGCTCGCTACACCTGAGTTTCTTCGAAGCGCCACGAAATTCCTTTAAAATTCCGGCATAAATTAATTATGGCAATCGACTACTCGGCCATTTCTTTCCAATGCATAAAAATATGATCGACGCTTTCAGTGTTACTTCAAAGTGCTCGCGGTTGTTACAAAAGAATTTTACATAAATCGAACACAGAAAATTTAATAAAATAACTCGAAACACAAATTTTGTTGTAGTGGAAATGGAGCGGTTAGTAAGATATTCAACGAATTTTAGCGGTCGCAAAGAAAATTGGCTAGATACATAGTAATTTAGTCAGAAATGATTTATTTTCGGTTGCTCCGCTTAAAATAATTTTTATATGTACTTGAACTACATTTTCAAAATGTCTTAATAACATTTCAGCGATTACAACTTACAACAGCTAATTTGATATTTTAAGTGTACCAATGTCAATGCCGTTTCATTTTCAACCAAAAATTAGCTACTTCAATCCGGTGTTTTATTGTTCTTCGTCACTTACGCAAAACGCCTTTCAATTCAAGTATTAGAAATCCCTTTTTAATAGCTGCGAAAGCATATAATACAGCTTAGTTCTGCGAGCTGATACGAACATACTTAACTTGGCCCTTAGTTTTAACTTCGACTTAATTACCTTTCCATTTTCTTTTCGATTACTTAACACTTCTCAATTAATAATAACAATAATAAAAATCTATCACAAGATTTCAGCAAAAGAATTTAGACGAAAATAGAATTTCTTTCATGTGCAGAAATTTTCAGTACTGAACTGAAATCTATTTTGTACAGCTGAAAACCATAAAAAACTTTAAAAGCTTAATTTAATTTAATTACATATTTTAAATTTGGTCCTTATTCCTCAAGAAGTGGGCCTTTAATGATCTTTAATTTCAAAAAAGAAGTTTTTTCAGGAGCAGTTTTCAAATGTTGATTTATTTTTGATTCTATCCTGGTTTTGGTTGAAGCCTTTAGGTTTTTACTGTGCGGCTAATTTTTTAGAAAATCATTATTATAGAATATTTGTTTAAATATATTCGTAACGAGATTAAAGCTAGAAATATACCCAAATAAAGAAAAAGCTCTGATAGGTTAAACTTTTTTAAAGAGTAGCCCCTGAAACAGGGAACTTCTTAGATTCCGTAATACTATATGTTTTAATTAATTCGCGAGGGATTTTTATTTTAATTTTATTTCGAATATTTATTTTTACAACTTCATATTTTATAACGAATTTGTTTTGGCAATAATTTTGATAAAAATTAGGTTTTACGTCAAACATGTTAATACGTAAAAAATCTTTACACCGGATATAATTTTAACGATAAAGGTATTTAACCATAAATGGCTATGCTGGTGAATTATTCATAGGAAAAACATATCGTTGATTGATTAACACATGTTTACAGCAGCAAACTGTTAAGTAAAACTGCATGAGTAAACGTAAAGTTTGTCAAGGTGTTTGGGCAACTATAACGTTTTCTTTGACCTGGTATGAAAAGCAAAAGCTGCCCAATTTAGAAGCAAAAATGTGTTAATTTCTTTAGACTAATGGTAATGAATGGTTATTTTGGGCACATCCTAGAAAATTTGACAATTCCTTGCTTTATAAATTAGATCAATTTCGGTTGCTAGTCTAAAGTTAGACGTTGAAACATTGATGTTCAATAAATCCCATATTAATCCAGAAAAATTCTAAATAAAGCAAATTTTGTGTTTACGGAACTGCTTAATTTATTAATTATTTGGGCGAAGATTCATGATTTAATGCAATAAAGGCATGAAGGAACTATATAAGGAACTATAATCAAGCTATATAAATTTCGAAATACACATAAAATCCCTGATTAAATAATGGAATAACGCTGTAAGGAAAGCGAAATCAACGTCGAAAAAGGCTAAACGAACATCGAAAAAGGTGAAACAGAAGTCTAAAAAGCTGAAACAAATATCGAAAAATGCGAAACGAACATCGACAAAGGCAAAACGAGCGTTGAAAAAAGTGAAACGAACATCGAAAAGGCTAAACGAACATCAAAAAAGGTGAAATCAACACGAAAAAGGTGAAACAAACATCGAAAAAGGCGAAACAAACGTCGAAATAGTCAAACCGAACGTCGAAAAGGTCGAGGCGAATGTCAACAAAGGTGAAACAAACATCGAAAAAGGTAAAACGAACGTCTAAAAAGCTGAAACAAATATTGAAAAAAGCGAAACGAACATCGATAAAGGCGAAACGAATATCGAACCAAAACGTAGTTGCATATTAAGGTACTTTTTAAAAAGACTAAGGGAGAAACTGTAAACTCATTCGAGAGGTAACATTAAGAAATTTAAAACCATTTGGAGCTCCAGGTGATGGGTGTCTATCCAGCCGTACTACCACACAAGTATATATACAAGTATATAACGTTGAAGGCTAATTTAGCTCTTAGTTATACACCTAATTGCTGGAAGACGATAAAAGTGTTTTTTTGATTAACTCTTTCGAACCATGTAAGGTTCCATGTGGAAATGGGGGTCTAGCCAACACTACTACCACAAGATTGGTAAGAAATATACAACGTTAAAAGCTAATTTAGTTAGTGGTTATATACCGCACCACTGTGGATCGATCTTCTTTTCCTTATTGAGTGGGTAAACTTAGCGTCGTGCCCAGGATACGTGCTAAGAGGACCCACAGAACTCGTTATTACGGGTTACTAACAGGCCATTAGCTTAGGCTTCGGCCATAAGAAGAAAAAGAAGGTTATATATCCAATTATCGAAAGAAGATAAGTCTGGTTTTTAGAACAAGGCCAGGGACCAATCAAATTCCAATCCAATCTTGCATCTTTCTGTACATCTTAGTATTTGTAACGAATCAGAGCATTTATCTAGGTTCTATTAAGAGAAGAGTAAGCTCCCATTCAATAGCTATAATGCTGTGAGGAACCAACATCCAACAGAGAAGGACATTTTTGGGCAAATAGAATTTGAATCCAAAATGCTCATCTCCATGGCAGACAAGACAGAATTGGAGGGTCTACGTAAAGTGATCGAAGTTCTTCTTCCTTTTCCTTTTGTGGCGGAAGCCTAAAGCTCATGACAAGTTGTAACTCATACGTACGAGTTTTTACAAATATGCTGGGCAGGAAACTAACTTTACCAATCAAAGAAGGAGGATGAAGAGTATCAACGGTGTTAGTAAGTAGTGAAAAACCAAGGCCTTTTTCACACGGATGCCCATTTCTCAAAAAAGTCAGCAACTCGAAGTTACTTATTAGCCATAAATTAACGAAATGGACGGCTAATAAATCCATGGTTCCAGACCACGTACTCTTCACTTTATAGTTAATCAACTAATGCCTTTAAATTAAATTCTCTTTGTATACTGTTTACATCAAAAAAACAACAGCATGTACCTACGTCATCTTACATAAGTTAGTAGCACTGAAAAATTAATTTTGAAAAGTCTACAAACGGTATTGCACGTTTCTATACATTTATTCGTGCAATTGTACTTACGTTGTTGCTATTGCCGTACATGTCAATAAATGATAATGGATCATAATGCAGATGTTTAGTGATATAAATAATGCATAACTTAATGAGTATAATGTATCGAATAGCTTTTATTGTAAGATTAATGTTACAAGTAAAAGCTGAAAAATTCGATCCTTTTTCGCTGAATGCATTTAACAATTTACATAAATTCCAAGGTAATTCTTGTTGTTTCAAAAACTTATTATATTATAACTACAGTTGAAAGTATCGCAAACACAACTGAAACCCATAAAATTCAAACAACCAACTTGCCGAACATAAAAGTTTGAAGAACATATTAAAAAAATAAGCCAAATTTTCAAAAAAAAATCAAAGACCACTGCAGAAATTTAGAATTCGAGGGTAAAAGCAAAAATATATCAAACTTCCTCTTTTATAAATTACGATTATTTTTGTGGAAAAAGACGAGAGTAATTAAGCACAAAATTAAATAAAATAAATAATTACGTAAATTTTTTCAAAAAATTATAAAAGAAAAACAAAAGGAATAAAGCTATTCACAGGGGTTAAATTGCAAAAAACAGTAATTAAAGACAAAATTAAAAACAAAGAGAATTAAATGTGCTTCCTTTAAAGCTCGCAGACTTAAGCCATTAGAGCTGTGATAAGCTTCACAGTTGTTAGAAAACGGTCTCTAGGAATTTCAAGGGGAAGAATTCCATGCCTGATCTTTGTGCAAAACACCAATTTCGTTTGAATTCTAAAATTTCCAATCTAATATTGTTGTTTCTTTGTATTCAATTAATTAATTCAGTAAAATAAGTTCGGAATTTACGAGTTGCTTAACACATCGATAAAACAAGCTTTCAGTTTTGAGACCTTAAAACAAGCTGAATTCAGCTTTCGCAACTAAATTTTTTAAGAATTTTTTGTGAGGACACCTAAGGAAGCAAACCTTTTTTTTCTGAATTTTTAACTGGGTCAAGTTTCCTTGACACCTCGAAACAGCTTCTGACTTTCGTTTAAATTATTTAAGAATATTCTCCCAACACCGATTTGTGTTATTCTTTATTTTAAGTATGTATCTTGAAAGTGAAACTCCCTAAATTAAGTTTCAAATGTGGTTAAAATAGGACCATCACACGTCAAGCGTTTAACCGTATTGTTCCTTTATTTTCTGAACCATTATTGTCAAATGAGTAAATCGATGAAATTTACATTGCATTAGGAAATGAAGTGGAGCTGCTCGCCTATTGTTAACGAGCGCTTTGAATGGAATAACATGACTAATTAGAAACCAAGTACGTGGTTTGTTACAAACTGCAAACTCTTGGAAATGCGTTTTAATATAAAAGCACAACAAGGTTTCACTGTAACACATTTCCCGTATTTATTTTTAATTAACATTGCGAATTTTTTGCTAAGCTATTGAAGGGTTGCTTTTTATTTTGTGCAACGAGCATTTTAAGTTTGTAATACAAAGGTTTGTTGCTCGTAAATAACAATAAGTAAACCAATCTAAAACTAGGAACTGGCCAAAAGTAGATATCTTTATAAAAATGTAAAACACTCCTTGCATTCCTAAATGTACAACAACCCTGCACTTTGGATACTCTAAAAGCCCTTAAATATTCATACTATTGACTTTGACAGAATAACCGGCTAGGATAATAAAGGCATTACTAAGTAATGTCTGTGGAAGCCTTAATCAAACATCTAAAAAACCTGAAATGTGCTAAATAATCGAATTGACAGAAAACCTCTTTATTTACTAATCGGAATTTGGAAAGTTATTAATGCAGAAATCTAAGCTGAGTAGATAAATGCGTTAAATACACAATCGACACCAAACAGAGAGAGTAAGATAAAATTTTATAAACACAGCCTCAACATGTGCCAGATGAACGCCAATAACTAACCCTATCACTTAACAGTCGAAAAAATTCAGCACCAAGGTAACTGGCATAGTTTCAACTCGACATTATAACAACTGAACGCCAGATTTTAACATAGCTTTATAATCTTAGCAATAAAAGATCGAAATTTCAGGCATGTGCATTTTTCCCTGTTTTTACCAAACTGTAAACGATATTATTTTCTATTTTTGAATTTCTACGCCGCATTTCAACTCTGCCGATAATTTCAGCTCAAATGTAACAAATATGCGTGAACTGAGCGTACAATTTTAAATATCTGCCACATGTAAAAAATTTAATATCACTTTTACGCAATAAGTTATGGAATGTTTTTTATTACCTCGTGTTTGGAGGAAACCAATTCAAACAACGCAACATATTTTCTCCGGCATTTAAAAACTCATTTTTTTCTATTTGTAATTTTAACACATTCCTTTAACTGTAGATTAAACAAAAATTTTGCAAGTTTTGACCTAAAACCAACACCTTCCAGTACAGAATAAATTCTTATACACGAATTCAGGAATACAGATGATTTCAGTAAATATCACGTGTTTTATATCTCCTTCTAAGGATGAAGGCATGCCTTTGGTAAAATAACAATAAAGGGAGAATCACGATTTGAAAATCTCGGCAGCTTTGGATTAGACACGTCTCTCGAAACTACGTTTCTTTTAATGCATTATTAAATTTTCAAGCCAAATCGCATTAAAATGAAGCTTTGTAAAATGAAATAAAATTACTTTCAGAACCCGAAAGCTCGTTGCAAAAATTTGAGATGTGAACTACTTTTAACTAATAGCTTTTATAGTTACAGCACAGAAACCTGCCTTTGATTTCTTAAGGAAAAGGTTTTTCGTTCAGATCGTTGACCTCTACTAACGACCGAAGAAGTAATTTATGAAAAAATTTAATCAACAAATGGCTTAGCGTGGGACGCAAATTTAAAATAACTGTGTACTTAATTTATTAAAACTGTAACTTTTTTAAAAAATAAAATGAAAAAGTTTTGGCTGAAACTGAACATCACTCGAGTTTTAGACTTTCTGTACGTTCGTTAACACCCACACATATCGTTGTAATTACAGCTCAATAAATGCGGAAAAGGCAAAAAATTGAATTGGCGTATTATTTTGCTTTCTAAAATAACCCTGAAATAAACATAATGGGACTTTATTTATATAAACGCCAATAAATTTCCTTTTTTGCTTTTTATAAATCAATAAAATTTCAGGGCTTAACTACTACTGAAAAGTTTAAAGTTTAACAAAGAAAGCCTGTGAAGTTATTTCAACGTAAAGTAATCAAACTCTTATTAGGCAGAAAAATAACCTAATGCGTTCAGTCCATATATTGGAAATCAATCTTCTTAATTCTTTCAATGTTCTCAAGCTACTGAAAGTAAAACGTTTCAAGTGCCTTTATCTACAGAACAGCAGAAATCGATAAAAAGCTAAAGCCATGGAAACGTCTGAATAAGAACACTTAAAGCGCTCTAGAACTTTCACGGAAATTTTATACTTGTATTGAAAATCTACTATATACAATAAAAAAGCTTTTTGTTAAAACTGGCGATACAGGCTTGCCTTTCTTTACTGTTTTCCTTTTTACTTTTTTCCGGAAAGCTTAAGAAATTACGTTCTCAAAAACAAATTTTGGATTTCAGCGACATCAAACTTAAAAAAAAAAATACTAATTAAAACTTCTGTTTATACTTAATTTCCGTAAAGTTGAGAACTTTTTTTAGGCACAATATTCGGTTCTTTTATAATTAGATTTCTGAATAAAGCTACTCTTTTAAGTGAATTAAATTTTGGCCGTAGGCTTCAACTTAACGAGCCTTCGTCGTTGCGCAAAGATTATTTTTACATTTTTTTCTACCTGTATAATACTGACATAGTTAAGGTAGTCTTTGAGTGTAGTTAACCCCGAGGCAGAGCGCTGAAATAAGAATTTTCAGCAACCTTCGTGGAACCGTGGCCCTATTTTCACTTTGAACTACATATTCCGCTATATGAAACAAATCGATACCACAAAATAGCTGTTTATTCACGCAATTTCCTACAATAATTGAGTCTTACTAACATCGGTAAATTATGTTTGATGACAAAGTGCTGCGTTTATGAAGTGCAGGCGCCTTTAGACAAAGATTCGATGTACAAATAATCGTATAAGTGCTTTTGATGGCGAAACTAGAACGGCGAAGTTTTAAGAGGTTTACTGAGCATTACAGAGTTTACAGTTCTCGTTATCAAAGCTTTAATAGAAACGAATTTCAATTTTACGCTCTTGTAATCTTTTACATAACCGCGATTATTCTGTGCATTAGTTGCGGAGATTGCGAAGCGAAGGATAAACGAGAATTGCAGGAAGGCTGAGGATTTCTGATAACTTGACCGGGTCTTATCCGGTTTGATTAGATTTTCAAGCTTAATTGGATTATGTTTATTACCCTTATTACAGAATGCTCCCAAAGGATTTTGGAGCTTCCCTAGGAAACCGTTTTCATTTTAAATAATTATTTCGAGATTATTTAACAGGACACTTTCATACTGATGAAAAATAAACAGCACGAATACGTAATTCTACTTTATTCGAACAAACTCAAAATTTAAATCACCTTCGTTATATTAATTTTAAATGTCTCCCTCTAATGAACAATGACGTGAATGAAATTTATTAACTCAATTATAGCGTACTTTTAATAAAATCTTTAATCCGCAAAGACATCAAATAAAAACACATTTTCTTGGTAAATTCGATCAATAACTTAGGACAAAAGTTAATAAGTAAATAGCATAAGGAAAATGTAATACAGAAATTTACCAATAAACTAAAAGATAAGAATATAATAAATAAATAATAAAGAAAACCAAAAAATTTTTAAATATTTTAAAATTAAATTCTTTAAAACCTTTTCAGGAAACTTCAAGGAAAAATTAAATAAACACCATAAGGAAACTGTAACATCGAAATTTCTTTAAAACACATTATATTAGACACTAATTAGCACCACAAAGGAAAATTTTATCAATAAACTAAAAGATAAACGATAATAAATAAATAATAATGAAAAGTTAACCAATAATCAATAAAATCGACATTTAATATCTTGAAATTAAGCTCACAACTTTAAACCCCTTTCAGGAGACTTCAATGAAAACGAGTAAGCGGCTTTAGCTTGCCAACTTGGTATGGTATGTAAGGAACCTTGTACTATTTGAGTAAATAACTGAATTACTTAAGGAAAAAGCTTGTTACTAGGAAGTACCTCTTTCATAATACGTTCATTCAACTTGAACTGGAAACTTTTTAACAAAACAGGTTATATAAAGGTAAAATGTAAAAGTGAGGTTATTGACAGTATTACTTGTATTACTCGCAGTAAAATTTGTATTTCTAGCTGTTACAACTTCATCGCTTCTAAAAGCTTTCTATTACTGGATTTTTTTTTTACTATTTTGTAGTAAACTACTTCAACATGATGAATTTTTGAAGTAACAAACCATAGCAAAAGTAAAAGGTTTGTATTACTTGCATAAACAATTCATATTACTAACGCCTGCCAAATGTATAGCTGTTCAATTACTGCAACAACCCAAATTGCAGCTTCCTTTTTTAAAAAGCAAAACTTCAATATAACAAGGTAAAAAAGCAGTATATCAAAGCTCATATTACTTGCAACAAATGTTGTGTTACTTGTAATGCACTTGTATTACTACAAACATTTTCATTACCGCATAAATTGTGATTATTTTACAGTTATACGTAAGCACTTACAGGACTACAAACTCAATATTTTATATATTATACAATTATACAAGTACTTCAACAATCCAAATTGTAATTGCAGTCTTTAAAAAGCAGAACTTCTCCATTACAAAGTAAAAAAAGTATAATATCAATGTTCATATTACTTACAAAAAATCGTGTGGTACTTGAAATGTAATTATATTACTACAAGAATTTATATTACTACAAGAATTTATATTACTACAAGAATTTATATTACTACAAGAATTTATATTACTACAGAAGTTGAGATTATTTCATGGTTATCAATACAAAACTTTCAAAGTTCTTGTACAAGTACTGCAACAACCCAATTATAACTGCATCCTTAAAAAAGCAGAACTTTGACCCAACACGGTAAAAAAGCAGGTCATATTATTTGCAACAAATCTTGTATTACTTGACGTGTAATTATATTATTACTACAAAAAAATTTATTACTGCAGAAGTTGTGATTACTCCACAGTTATAAGTAAAAACTTTAATCCAAGGACTACAACAGTAAAGCAATGCAATATTAAGTAATACATTTAAGAACAGTGATACTAACTAATAAACGTTACTTACAAAAGGTTTAAGTTATTATACAAGTCCTTCTAATATAGACGTCCAAAGCAACAAAGTTCTAGAAGAAAAGTAACTGTTACCTGCAGTAATTATTGTATTACTTACGGATAGTATAACTACTACAAAAACCCAAATTGCAGCTACATTTTTTAAATATCAAAACTTGAACTACGCACGGTAATACATAATAATATCAAAAGCTCATATTTGTTGCAAAAATGTTATATTACTTGAATTAGAATTGTATTACTGCAATCATATTTATTACTGCAGAAATTATTTCACAGTTGTAAGTAAGAACTTTGATTAGCTGAACTGTAAAAGTCGGGCAACTTATATTAAGTAATACATTTCAGAACATTTCACAAACTAGTAAAATTTTACTTACAATATTACTTGCAAGGAGCTTAATTTATTATACAATTATACATTTTGAAATACTTTCAAAGTTCCTGTACAAGTACTGCAACAACCCAAATTGTAAATGCATTCTTTAAAAAGCAGAATTTTGACACAACAGCTGAATATCTTACAACAAATCTTGTATTATTTGAAACATAATTGTATTACTACAAGAATTTCTTCTACTGCAGAAATTTTGATTACTTCAGAGTTATCTTTTATAAACGGACTGCAAGCGTAAGATTGAGAATAATGATGCAAACTAACGAATTACGTTACATACAAGTAACGCTTAAATTATTACACAAGTCCTTCACACATTCTAATACAAACTTCCAATGCAAGAAAATTTAAAGTTACAACATATAAAAGAAGAAACTACCTTAACGTAGCGAAAATTATACTACTCGCAGTAATTATTGTATTACTTACGGATTGTATTATTTGTATAACCTAAATTTCAGCTACATTTTTTAAATACTAAAACATGAGCCACGCAAGATAATACAGAAGAATATGAAACGGTCGTATTTGTTGTAACAAATGTTGTATTAGTTAAGTTACTAAAATCATATTTATTACTGGATTACTGCAGAAATTGCAAATATTTCAGTTGTAACTAAGAACTTGGATTAAATGAAATGTAAAAGCTGGGTAACTGATATTAAGTAATACATTTCAAAACAGTAACACAAACTAACAAAGTGCTTTACTTACAAGTAACTTGATTACTTATAAGCTTCATTTGTGCTACAATTACTTTATACGTTTTAAGGTACTTTCAAAGTTCTTGCTTTAAATAAAATAATAAACAATACAAAAATAATAAAATAAAGAAAATCGAAAGATATTCCGAACGAAATTTGTGTTACTTGGTAATATTTGTATTACTAATTAAACTTTTGCAAAAATCAGTTTGCAGTTTTGATGTAAGAACTGTATTACTTACTTACAGAAAATTATGTTATCTAACTATTTTGTGAACTGTATTGTTTTTGATTGTATTGTATTAAATTGTAGTGTATTGAATTGTATTGAATTGAATTGCATTGCATTGCATCGAATTGTATTGCGTAAGTTTAAAGTCAATTCACAGGTTATAAAAAGAGAATTTTTATTAGGGAAATTTATTAATTGCACAGAAAATTGTATTAATAATTGCATTACCTTCAGCAATAACAAAGCCACTTCAAGGAAGCTTTCGTTACTGAAAAGTTAACTTTATAATTAACTGTTAAACAGTGTGAAGTTAGTTGTTCCAAAAAAAGGGAAGATTTTAATGCACTTGTATAAAAACCCTCATTACTTTCTAACAAAAGAACTTGGTTACACATACTGCGCTGTTATTAAAGTTGTCACACGAACTTTGATCCAAATCCCAGGTTCGAATAGTTAGAGCCATAATACACGTAACAAGCAGGATTCAAATCTGGATTTAAAATCGAATTCCGAATGAAGGTTCACAATTTCACAATCTGAATTCGAATATTCAAATTTAAGGTCGCTTTTAAAATGCAATTCTTTTCATGAAACTCTCCGAACTTCAGTAATATTACTGACGTTCGGAATTAAAGTTTAAAGTTTGAAATCTTTAAACAAAAAGTATGAGTCTTCTTATTTTAACTTTTTTACCAATCAGTGATTAATTCCTTTAACTACGACAATTACTTAAACATTACAAATGATTGAGAAACTATTTAAATATCGATCTGACAAATATGGTGTTGAGCTTAATATTTGGTTGTGCTAAGAAGCAAACTTGAAAATTCAGTCTTTAGACTGACTCAAATCGAAAATTCGAGTTTAAATCCTAATTCAAATGTTCGAATTTAGGAATTAAATCCTTTCAGGATCGAATTCTAATTTTTCATTTATAACAACTTTACTCAGATAACAAAAACCACCACAAAAGGAATGGGATTCGATTTAATATGCGGTAATGACCGAATAATTTAGGTACGACTTTAACCCTATTTCCAAAGTATTGGCAATCGTCAACATTAATATTATAAATATTTTCCATTAAGCATTTCGTAAAAAACTGAACGGCGTTAATAATAACCTAGTTTCTGTAATGTACAGAAAGTGTAGGTACTATTTTGGGGAGGCTGTTACATGAAACTAACTTCTGGCTTCTGGTTTAACAGCTGCAGAGGCTAATTATTTATCACTGAAAAACGAATATCGATTTAAACAATAACAGAAGAGTAACAAAAAATCTTTTGAATTTTAATTTTTGTGTTAAATCGGCGATTAATACGTTGACTTCATCAGTTTTGGTTTTAAAAGCGATGTTTTACAATAAAACGAAAGTTCAAATTTCAAATTGAATCAGGCATATCGAAGATGCGACGTATACCAACAGCTTAACTTAAATACATAGGTACTCAAACGCCCACTCACTCTACCCACGTGCAGACATTTTCTGAAAATTGTATTTTCAGGTTTCTGAACTTCGAAATTTAGTTATTATTGATTAATCATTTATGAGAATTACCTTGAATTATGTTGTTTTAAATTATGGATGGCCAAAATCACCCAAAAAGCAAAGAAACTTTTGTTTACAATTGTCGCCATTTCATTAAAACATTAAATACTCTAGAATTCTGTTCTTGAAGACAAGAGCATAACTAAAGTAAAATAAAATTGATTTCTTTTTTGAAGAATATCGTCCACGTGTAATAATCTGCCATTATTCTTCTCTAAACTGTTATGTGTTACGATTGTTTAAAAAAATATCCTTCCACGTTCATGACAAACCAAAAATAAATTGCAGAGTGTGAAGTTTCTCAGGAATCTAAACAACATATCCTTTCAGATGACATCCTCCAACTATTTTGAAAGATTTGCTGGTTGCAGAAGCATCCTACTGTAAAGTATTTTTACAGACACATTTTTCTAGAGCTCTGGTTCCCTAATGTATCCTTCAGCTCCATTAGAAACCACTTGGGAAGACAGATTCTAAGAATTTTGTACTATTCTAGTGCTACATTTTCACAAGTATGACAACCTTTCTCAATAGCCGTGATATGTTGCAATGACAAATGTTATATATTTTCTAAAAATTTGTCTTTAGAGTGCACAAAAATTTCAGTTAGTAAACCCGTATAATTATTTACAAGGGTTTCCTTGTACTTTCAATTTATTTGCATCATTGCGAATGCTTACTGAAATGCTGAAATAATATGTAAATTTCCTTCCAAAATATTTTTAGATGTGTAGCAAAATTTTTAAAAGCAATGCAAAAGAAGTACTCGCATTTATTTAGTTCAAAGTAAAAGCAAAAAGAACATTTTTAAAGCTCCAACAAAAATACGGATGAACATTCAAAACACGTTCCTAATATTTAAAAATTCATAAAGGCCACTGGTTGTATCACGAATGCGTTCCTAACGATATAATAAATTGTGCTTATGAAATTCATTCAACCGAGCTAAAGGCACCAAGCATATTTCAGAAATTTCTGTTAATCGTCGTATCAGATTTTTGAATATTCATTCATTTTTAAGCGTTATTTTGCTTGTACACGAAATAACGTTTATCGTATTAATATTTAAAAATAAAATTAACACAAATCGCCCTCGGCCTCCCTAAAAATAAATCTGTAGCTTTTTACACGAAATTCACGGTGTAATGTAAGGCTTCTTTCATTTCGTATATTTTGGTAATATAAATACAAAGCAGGGTTAACATCCTGCCAATGACCCTTGTTGCAAATTTATTACGAACTTATTATATATTAACTTGTTGTAAAAGTTACAGCAAGAGTCTCGAAAGATACTTTTGTTAAAAATTCATGAGTGCTTCTGTAATTTTTGGGTCTTTTCTACAAAGAACAGGTGGCCTTTTTTAGTCCATTTATGACAAAGAAAACCGAGTAGTAAGGCAGTTTCTTTTACCAAACAGAACAAATCTGATCAATTACATACACTTCCGGAATTCGCCGTACGTAGAAATGCCGAATTATTTACTGAGAAATGAAATGTCAAGAAACTGATCTGATTTTAAAGTAACAGGAAGTAAAGCGAGGGTGTGACAAAAGCCAACACGAAAAATTCGCAGTTTTCTTGCATCTTCTCTTCGTCAAAGGAAATATTTGCGGTTACTGACTCTTTAAATAGATTTGGTCCCTACTGCCACCGTGTTTCCTGAGTACTTTAGAATTGCAAAAATGATATTAAAAAGGTTTACTTTTACAAATAAAATTACAAATTCGAAATTTGATCCCGGCGTATTTAACCAAAAATTTTAAGATGTAATTAAACCAATTTATAAATTTTAGTAATTCGATCTTCTTTTACGTTTGCTCGGGGAAGTAAATTTACGAAAAGTTCGATCTTTTTTATTCTGAAAAATATGTGCGTACAGGCTTATCCTGTAGCGGAAATTCTATTACAATCATAGGCGTCCACGGAAAATTTCCCAAGGGATGTTGATAACAATAATTGAATAGAAATGAAATCCGCACTGAAAACCACAAAACTTGCTTTGCGAGCTCATTCGTTAATAATACAAACATGGAAACGAAACGTAAATTTCCCGAAAAATACTTTTAGTAATTTTCTTTAAAAAGGGCTTATCAATAATTTTATTTTGATCGAAGGGCAATTTTCTAAAAAAGGCAAATATTTATCCCAATTACATTAGCGAAGTTATTTACTAAATATTGACTAACCAAATGAATATACGCATTGAGATAGGGTTCATAACGGAAAGTAATAGAGTAGGCATAAATCTATTTGATATAAAAGCGGGTCAGTTTATCACGAAGTAAACGTGCCGACCGGCTTTTAGTTCGATAGTCAACAAATACTGTCGCACCGCATTATTAAAAATATTGTTTGAAGCCGATGAAATGTCCTCAAATTCTAATAAATTACTGCGGATTACGGTAGAATTTCGATCGAAAGGCAAATTGCGATATTAATTTAGCTTTCAATTAAAGTTCCCAGGTTTGCTTCTAATAAAATATTCCGAATTTTTATTAAATTTCCGGCGCTTCTTGAAAATATGAATAACTGAAACATCAAAAGCTGCGAGATATATTGCAATTTAAGAGCGCCGGGAGGTCCATAAAGTTTAACAATGCTGGATAAGATCTACTCGTAAGATCACCTCGTTGTCTTAAGAAACCGTTTTCGTTTATAGAGGAGAATCTAGCAAAAAAATATTTTTGGATAAAGGATGTAATGCTTTGTACATTAACTGGTAATTCCTTTGTGATCAAAGGAAGATGGGATAAAGTACGGCTGAATAGTTAGGCAGGACCTTCAAAGGATGTATAGTAACCTACATGCCGCTTATATCGATCGCCGTAGGGCGTGGTATGGTCCTGTGTTATTGTCCTATATATTTAAATCAATCAAAATTGAAAGATGGCCAATGACTCTTACAGAGTCCGTAAACACCGTTCCATAAATTTCAAAAATTTCTGAATAAAAATTTTCAACCCTTTCCGCAGCGCTACGCGCAAACCACACACACTCGGTTTCGCCGGGTTTATCAATCGCGCTAACACGCGGAAAAGGAATTTCGATTTTAACTTTTTTTTAATAGTTTATAAATAAAGCGACGTTTAACTTTTTCTGTGTGAAACGTGGCATAAAAGCTACTAAACTAATAAAACTAGCGCAAAAAATAAATAACCGAGCAAAATTTGAAAAAATTCTAAACTAGCAAAAAAGTTTCTTACCGGAACATACTACAGACTGATCCATAATAAAGAATTATTTGGTTATGTGGTAGAGAAGTTAAAGCAGAGTCGATCTCCATAGCTGGACCACTGACATTACAATAGACACTTATATTAGAATGTTATGAACACAGGCGATCGGCCAATCACTTATGCATATTGTATTTAATATCGGAGTGTCGTGTATTTTGAAGCCTCACCCCGCATAATATTTTGCGAGATCGGCGGCTAACAAACTCGGAGGCGCGATAGCGAGCGTCCCGGCGCTCACTCTACAACGCCCTCAATCGACTTCAGTAAGAACTAAAATCGTCCACCGTCCTGCACTGCAGAATTAGATTTTGTTTTTCGTTCTGCCGCTGGGCCATACAAGTTAAACAAAACATCCGTTTTACGTCTTATGGATGGGATGACACTATCTAAGCTTACTAAAAATAAGTGTTTCGTGATCGCTTCACCTTAGCGCTGTTAGGCAAACTTCAAACATATTTTAAATCTTATTCGTTTTAGTCAGGTTATTTATACACACAATTGTTTGCCGCAATTAAAACTGATCTCGCGATTTCGCACACCGACCGATAATTCCTGAGGATATCCCGATTTATTATTTAAAGGGCCACACGCGTAACGACATTTTCCAAATGAATTTTTAGAACCACGCTTTTCGGTACATCAGTACTCGCTGTTTATTTTTAAAAAATTATCGCTTAAGTACATAAACACCTTGCGTTCGAATGGTACCGTAATATTTTGGAAAAACACCGAACACGCGGATGCGGCCCAAAGGGTCGCGTAGAAAATTTAATTTTCCACTCTGATACCTCTTAACTAAAAACAACAATTAAAAGGAAGATAAAAGTTGGCGCATATTTTTTTTTAAAGGAACAAAAAGCCGTTATTTCAGCCCAAAAAGGGAAAGGTAATGTGGAACACACATCTTACCAAACTAGAAGAAGCGGCATGGTGGAAGTACCAAACTTTCAAACTTTTTTAACAATCCAATCGCGTACACGGATTTTATTTATAACAACCACGGAAAATTTAATAAATCAACGAATTTCTCCTATAATTAGAGAAAAATTGCCAAAACGTGTGACTCAGTTTCGAATTGCGTGCTCCGGATAAGCAAAGAAATGACCTGCTGCGCTGAGCAGACCCAAATATAAATGGAAGGTTCCAACTACGAACAGGGTAGTGTATGATGCTCGCACTGAAACCGTTTCAGCTCTTTTCAGAATTGTGACAGCTTTTCGAGCCTGCTCTGTGTGTTGTCTAACTTTATCAAACCAGCATGCCCCCGCGGAAACCGAACTTGCACGGACGACTCATCGGCGACAAATTCGTATTTTATGCTCTATAAAATACCCTTTAATATTAAAAACGTTCTAGTTAGTGATATGTCCTATATTAAAACATAAAAAATTATTTATTGCGTTAATACGAAGGAAAATTTTACATGCAAATATTGAAAAACATTTTCATTAAACAAAAGGGCGTCCATGATTAATCTTTTAGTTTCTTTTTTTATATTAGTAACTACATTCACGAATGTTGGATTTATTATTTATAATTTTAATTTCAATTAGTTATATTTACGACTATAATTTCAAATTACAACATTTATTACCAAATAATCAGACTTTTACATACAAAACATTTTCATTAAATAAAAGGGCTCCCATCATTGATGTTTTGCGTTCTCCTTTTTTATTATTAATTGCATTTACGAATGTTGGATTTATTATTTTGCAGTAACTATATCTACAAGTATAGTTTGCAACTACAGCATTTATTGCCAAATAATATAGTTTAAGCGCAAGCATTTATCATGAGCCAAATTCGGACCTGCTAATGTGGGTCTAAAAATGCCCAAATTTTTATCGTAACGACAAGAAACGAAACCGTTTCTCCGAAATTGTAATAAATAAGTTGTGTCGATGCTACAAAGTAAAGAAGTGTCAAAGGCCATTTGTCTGATTCCTTTATTTGCTCGCCCAAACGACGGAAGGCGTTGGCAGTTTTACAATTCGTAAAATGTGCATTTAATAACTCTAAAAGTTGGTTTTAAAACAAATCAACTTTAAATTTCGTAGCTGATGAAACGAACTTACAAATTCTAAAGCTTTCGTCGTATTTTTGTAAATAGAAACGCAATGCAAGTGTGTGAAAACCCAGAATTGAGAAGAAATACGCGGATTATCGGCTGATAAAATATTTACTTCATCACAGTCAATAAACGTAGTCCTGTCTTAGAGTTACAAAATATACCCTGGAGAATACCTCACAAGAGTCTTGCAATTGTCTTGCTCTTGTCTTGCTTTGGCATAAAATGGAAGGCAAGGATAATGCTAAAGGTATATATTTTATAGAAAGACAAGACAAGCAACCGGCTTGCAACAAGTATTTTATAATTGCGTTGGTAATAAACAGGGAATCCCCGAGTCGAATATAAACAAGAGCTTTGCAAGAGTACAAAAACCTTTTGAGAGTTCAAGAGATTTAGGAAAGTGCAACACTTTTCTAAGAATACAAGAGTTTTCCGAGAGTGAAAGATTGAAAAAGCTTGGCAAAAGTACAAGAGCTTTTCTTCGAGAGTTCTGCGAAAATGCAGGGGATTTGCAAGCATATAAAAACCTTTTGAGAGTTGAAGAGGTTTGGGAAAGTGCAACAGTCTACGAGTGCAAAAGTTATCCGAAAGTGTAAGAGCCTTCCAAGGGTGCAGGGCCTTTACAACAGTGTAGAATCTTTACGAAAGTTCAAGAGTTTTGGGAGGATGCAAATTCAAGAGTTTTCCGAGAGTGCAACTGCTTTGCGAGAGTGTAGAAGTTTGAATAAACCCTAACAGCTTTCGGAGAAGGCAAGAATATTGTGAAAATGTAAGAGTTTTCCGAAAATGTGACAGCTTTGCGAGAGTGAAAGAGAGTTTTGGAAGAACGTAACAACTTTCTGAGAACGTAAAAGTTTCCCGAGAGTCAAAAAGCTTTGCGAAAGTGCAAAAGCGTTTCGAAAATGCAAGAGTTTTGGAAGAATGGAACAGTTTTCTTAGAATGCAAGAGTTGTCCAAGAGTGCAACCGTTTTGCAAAAGTACAAAATGTTGAAAGAGTGTAACAGCTTTCTGAAAAGGCAGAAATATTCCAAAACATTTTCTGAGAGTGCCACAACTTTGAGATTCTGAAAGAGCTTTGCAAGAGGGCAAAAATTCGAGAGTTTTGGAAGAATGTAACAACTTTCTAAGAATGCGATAGCTTACTGAGAATGTAAACGCTCCGCAGTGGTTTTGGAATTTTGGAAGACTGTAACATGGAGTATTATGGAATAAAAACATAAGAAAATAAACCAAAATGAATATATTCAATGGCACAATAGGAAGTATTGTTTTGTATGGCGGAGAAGCCTGACCAATCACAGATAGATTAAGAGATAAATTAAGAAGAGTAGAACTGGGCTTTTGTGGACGATCTTTACAAATAACGAAAAGAGATAGATGGAGAACAGAAGATATATGAAGAGGAATGGGAATAACTTTGTCCTTTACCAGAAAGCTAGAAAACAGAACACTACGGAAACACCGGGAAAGAATGCAGGAACATAGATGGCCAAAAACTATATTCCAGTGGTCACCAAGAGGGAAAAGAAGAAGAGGTCGCCCAGCATATAAATGGAAAACACATATTAAGAAGATCATGGTTGAAAGAGATGGCAGGATCGGGAAAAATGGAGGCTGAAGCGACAAACCCGTAAAAGGAAAAAGTCATAAAGAAGAAATAGTAAGACTGTAACAGCTTCCTGAGAATGCAAGAGTGTCCCGAGAATGCAAGCGTTTTTCTAAAAGTGCAAAAGCTTCACGAGTTTAAAAAGTTTTGGAAGAGCGTAACAGCTTTCTAAGAATACCAGAGATTTTCAAGAATGTAAGAGTTGTCCAAACGTGCAAAAGCTTTGCGAGAATTCAAGAGTTTTGAAAGAGTTTTTGAGAATGCAAAAATTTTCCAAGGACGTAAGAGTTTACAACTCTGCGAGGGTGAAAGAGCTTTGCTATAATTCAAGAGTTTTACAAGAGTGCAACAGCTTTGCGGGAGTGAAAGAACTTTTTGAAACTAAAAGCACAAAAGGTTTACAAGAGTACAAAAGCTTTGTGAGAATTCAAAAGTTTTACCAAGGTTCAAGAAGTTTGAGAAAACGCAACGGTTTTCTGGAAATGCAAGAGTTTTCCGAGAATGTACAAGTTCAACGCTTTGCAAGAGTGACAGAACTTTGAGAGAATGTAAAAGCTTTACGAAGGTTCAAGAGTTTCGGAACAAGTCTTTTGAGAATGCAAGAGTTTTCCAAGAATGTAAGAGTTTTCCGAGAATGTAACAATTTTACGAAGAATGAAAAACTTTTTGGATAGTTCAAGAGTTTTGGAAGAGTGTAACAGAATTTTCTGAGAGTGTAAGAATTTATAAGAGTAGAAGTTTTCTTCTCAAAGCAGGGCATTGCCAGGGAGTTGCAACAGCTTTACGAGAGTATAAAAGATTTGCGAGAATTCATGGGCTTTACGTAAATTCAAGAGCTTTAAGAAAGTGCAACAGCTCTCTGAGAATATAAGAGTTTTCCAAAAATTGTGAAAATGCAAGAACTTTCCAAAACTTCAAGAGATTTGCTAGAGCGCAAGTATCTTGCGCGAATACAAGAGTCTTGGTAGAAAGCAAGAAATGGGGGGGGGGGAGTCTTTACGTTACAATAACTGAAAATATACAGGACTAGAAGTATTAGAAGCAAGATACGATTGTTAAGCTGCAAGAGTAAAGCAGAATAAGACCTCCTGAAATACGTATTTGATGTTACTAACGTTGTAGTTTGAAGATTCAAGTTTTTCGCAATTAACAGTGGAACTACGAAATTAAAACCATCTACAAGACAAACGAGTAAATAACTGATACGAAGATAAATTTAGTGCTCAAAATCAGTACTTAAATTCGATAAACCAATTTTATTGCAACTGAAATAATACTGTAAACATTGAAACATTCGGTATACCAGGTATACCTACATTTTTGGTATTATTAGCACTGGTTGATTCTCTTAGACGATGGTTGTAAAGAGCTTTTCTTCAGCTTGAAGAAAAAACAAAAGACAGTAAGAGGCAAACTAAGAAAAATAACAGGGATTTGTGCCTTTCTGTTATATTAACAAATTTTTGCCTCCCCCAGATTCCGTGGGGCTGACCTGATTGTAGATGTAGGATTTGGAATAACTCTTCCTATCCAGCTGATGGGGACTATTTCCGTTATGTTATAAACTCGTCATATCTTGGATGATGGTTAGCGTTAATCTTGTTAAAAAACGCCTTCTGGGTTGGGATCGTGTCATTGTTGAGAAAGGAGAACTCAACGTTTCGCCCACTTTCTTAAGGGGCTTCATCAGAAGGAAAAAGGGAACACTAAAAGCGTTAATCTTCCACACTGGCTTAAGACGGCTTGGAAAATGGATAGGATAATAAGAAGGGATAAAATTTGTTGTAGATGGGATTAAGGATGAGGACATGGTTCCTTTCGGTAGTAGGGAATGAGAGAAAACCAAGGCTCGTGTGGACAGGCTCGCATCCCTGAAGCAGACCTATCTTCCACCGAGATCGTAGAAGAGTGTCTACCCGCTACTCTAAACTTCATAAATTTATAAAATAAAAATCTACAGGTTTTGTTCTCCTCACAACAGAAGGGAGTTGTTGAAAAAATAAATACTAACCACCTTCAATCTAAAGAAAAATAGGAAAAATTAAAACAGGAAAGAATAATTGGTAGAAGCATTAGCAGTTCACAAAAACCGCCCAAAAAGTTGTATTAGAAATTCATATTATTAAGTCTTGGTTACCCTACAGAAGTTGGGCAAGCTGGTAGTTTAATGGTGGCCATCTTCAACTTGAAGGAAAAAGCAGAAAAGATAAAAGCAATGGATGGGCAGAAATACAGTGAAAAATACGCTTTCGGCATTCGCAATTGAGGAAAATCCCCACAAAATTGATGACAAGATGAACAGAACTACTTCTTCTTCAGCTTAAAGGTCAGAAAACAAAAAAGGTAAAAGGGAGAAAAGGCCTTTCAAACGGCTTGCAAAATAAAACCAACTGAAAACACTCACAAGCTGAACGTAAGTAAAGAAAAACTGAATCCTTAAGAGGTTTTTAATACATAACTCAAAGAAACATTAATTCAGACTTGTCGAATTTCCAGAAATGTTTCTTAGTTCCAAGTTACGCAAGGAATGACGTTATTAATTTGATTTGAGTTATACAAGCATGAATTACGAATATTTCCTACCTGTAACGTGTGATTAGATAATGCAGACGTAGATATTTATCGCGAAGAGGCAAGAGGCGTCCTATTGTGTTTTAGTATTAATTGGAAGCAATTCGAGTAAGTTTCATATTTTGTGTATAAGTTACTAAATTGAAAAGTGGTAGGTAGCAAATCAATAATAACTTGCAGTTTCAATTATTAAACAACCAGTGCCTTTTAAACTAATAAAAATATACAAACGGCTAAAAATCGGTCGTACCTGCGACGTGAAAATGTTATCAAAATAAATTAAATGGATTATCTAAAGTATCAAACATAAGCTCGAATTAACTAACATTCAAAGCTTGAAGTAAACTGACATTCAATTTGAAGTGGAACTGGTATCCAATTTTGAGTTTTTGAAAGGAAAAAGGGCGAAGATCAAAACCTAAATGTGTAACACTAAACCTTTTTGGCAGATTCCTTTAAATGATTTTAGATGAAAATCGAAAGTACAAAATATGAAAATCGATGTTTAGATTGATTGAAGTGTATTTAACCCTGCAAACAGCTTTTATCTTCACTATATAACCATTCGATTTCGATTCGATTACTTAAAATTGTAAAACCTAACCGGAATATTGATAAATAATTTATTACGATGCGATCGAAGATGGGTAAATTTGAAAAGGACTTTTCAGTTGTAGAAATCATTTCTCTAATGCAAGTCCGGACTAATATACGAAAAATGAAATTTTCTGCCGGGTATTTTTCTTTTTAAGAAATTTAATATCCTAATTGATCATTTCAAGTTTGGTCACTGAACTCTCGCTGCTGTATTTAAAGAAATTAAATTAAATTTCCCATTCTAAAATTCTTTTCAAACTTCGTATAAAAATCATCCGAAATTAAGAGTATTTATGCGTAAACACGAACGTTTTAATTTATTTTCTCATCTTTGTTTACTCTCATAATTGCCGTTTAATCCTCCAGAACAAATAAATGAATAAAATAAATAACGAATTAATTAATTAACTTCTTGTCAGAATTTTAATAAACTGTGAAGAACTCAAAGCCTAATATTATACAGCTTGGCTATATTTTAGAATGTATTTTGAAAGGAAACCAAGTATGACATTTTAATTTTAAAATAATTAAGCACGTTGTTCCCACTTTATTAAGGGGAAAATAAAAAGTAATTTTGATATTTTTCGTTAATATTCAGTACTTTTTTCTAGAAACATGAATACTACATAGCTGATAAGAACACATAGGTACCTACCTACCTACTTACTGAAAACTGTTGTTCCTTACTAATTTGATTTGATTGATTCGACTTTTGAGTTTAAGCGCAAACGCTGTGATTTTTTAAATTACGATATTTACCAGTATCATAAACTAGCTAATCTTACTAAACTGAAAAAATACACTCGAATGGAATTTTTTTAAAAATTTGAGGGAAATATGAGCCGGACATATGATTTTCCTAAACTAATAACGAAGACGTAAAAGGCAAAAAATATAAAAATATTTCAACAAGTCGCTGTTCTCAAATTTTCTGTCTAAATCTGAAATCCAAACAAAACTGCTAATATAAAACGACAGTTAACAGGTTTCTAATTTACTTAAAAATAGTAAATTACTCAAAATTGACTGAATAAAGAATGTATGTAAGCGTTTTCCAAGAATTCAAACGTTTTTTGAGAGCGAAAAAGGTTTGCGAGTTCAAAAATAATGGAAGAGCGTAGGTAACACCCTTCTGAGAATGCAAGAGTTTTCCGAGAATATAAGGGTTTTGAAAGAGTGTAACAGCTTTCTGAGAATGTAAGTTTTCCAAGAGTGTGCGAGAGTTCAAACGTTTTGGAAGAGATTCTGAAAATACAAGAATTTTCCAAGAATGATAGATTTTCCGAAAAGTGCAACAACTTGACGAGAATTAAAGATTTTTGCGATGATAGTTCAAGAGTTTCGGAATAGCATAACAGCTTTCTGAGATGCCATAATTTTCCCAGAATGTAAGAGTTTTCCAAGAATACAACAGCTTTGTGGAAGTGCAAGAGGAGCTCTGTGAAAGTCCAAGAGCTTTTCGAAAGTTCAATAGATATGCAAGAGCTTTACAACAGTTCAATTCAAGAGCTTTGAGAAACTGCAACAAATTTTCTGGAAATACAAGAGTTTTCTGAGACTAAAAGTTTTCCAAAAATGCGAAAATGCAAGACTTCAAGGAATTTGCGAGAGCGCAAGTGTCTTGCACGAATACAAGTCTTGAAAGAAAGCATGAAATGGGGTGATTTTAACGTTACAATAACTGAAAATATGCCAGCCAAGAAATATTAAAAGCAAGACAAGATTGTTAAGACACAAAGAATGATGCAAATATACTTTAATGTTTTACAAATTTGGTGAAAAGAATGGGCTTGCTCCCGCCAACTTTGTCAAGAAGACCCTTTCAACTTGATTGCTGAAATATGTATTTCTACAGAATTAAAACAGTCTACAAGACAAACAAGTAAAATTTAAAAA
Organism: Melanotus villosus; assembly: GCA_963082815.1. Classification (NCBI taxonomy): domain Eukaryota; kingdom Metazoa; phylum Arthropoda; class Insecta; order Coleoptera; family Elateridae; genus Melanotus; species Melanotus villosus. The sequence continues at coordinate 40,815,406 of OY720427.1, forward strand.
TTAACTGATACAAAATTAATTTAGTGCTCAAAATCAGTACTTAAATTCAATAAACCTGTTTTACTGCAACTGAAATAATAAACATTGAAACATTCAGTTAAGTACACCGTTTTTGTTAATGTTAGGACTGGTTGATTCTCCCAGAGGACAGTTGTAAAGAGCTTTTCTTTAGCTTGAAGAAAAAATCGGGGGAAAAACAAAAGACAGTAAGAGGTACTCCTTTTCAAACTAAGAAAAATAACAGGGATTTGTAGCTTAGTTATTTGTGCCTTTCTGTTATATTTCGTGAATATTAACAAGTTTTTGCCTCCGCGTGGGGCTGACCTGGTTGTAGATGGGGACTATTTCCGTTATGTTTTAAACTAGTCATATTTTGAGGGATGGTTAGCGTTAATCTTGTTAAAAAAACGTCTTCCGGGTTGGGATCGTGTCATTATTGAGAAAGGAGAACTCAACGTTTCGTCCACTTTCTTAAGGGGCTTCATCAGAAGGATAAAAGCTTTAACCTTCCACGCTGGCTTAAGACGGCTTGGAAAGTGGATAGGATAATAAGGGATAAAATTTGTTGTAGATGGGATTAAGGGTGGGGACATGGTTCCTTTCGGTAGTAGGGAATGAGAGAAAATCAAGGCTCGTGTGGACAGGCTCGCATCCCTGAAGCAGACCTATCTTCCACCGGGATCGTAGAAGAGTGTCTATCCGCTACTCTAAACTTCATAAATTTATAAAATAAAATTCGACAGATTTTGTTCTCCTCACAACAGAAAGGAGATGTTGGAAAGATAAATACTATCCACCTTTAATCTAAAGAAAAATAAGAAAAATTAAAAGCGTTACAAAGTGGAAGAAACAGGAAAGAATAATTGGTAGAAGCATTGGCAGTTCACAGATCCTTAGATGACTGTTGTAAAGGGCTTTTCTTCAGCTTGAAGAAAAAAATCAGGAAAAACAAAACAATTTTACTACAACTGAAATAATACATCAAACATTGAAACATTCAATTAAGGATACGATTGCACTAGTTGATTCCCTTAGAGGACTGTTGTAAAGGGCTTTTCTTCAGCCTAAAGAAAAAAAGCAGAGACAAAACAAAACAGAAAGAAGTAAAAACAATAAATGAAGGGATTGGTGGAAAATATAGTTTTGGTATTTCAGTTCAGCAAAACTGTAAGAGGGTACTCCTTTTAACTGAATAATAAACTGAAAAAGAGTTTAAAAGCAAAATTAATTTAAAAATCCACATCAGTTGCAGAAGAAAGAGCTTAGCGAGTCTATCAAAAATTGGGGAAAAGAACCCCACCATTGGGGACAATAAAACAATTCAATTATGCAATTAAAATTAAAGGAAAAAATAAACCATTTACTCTATGACAAAAAAACAGTACCCAGAACTTGACAGATTATTTATTATTCATTTCAAATGAAGAATATTATAAAATGCTACATCACATTTAATTTTAATTCGTCGCTTTAAATACTGTTTTAACAAAACAACAGTATCAAAATAAATTTACTTACGCATACAGACTAAATTAGTTACATATAAAACAGGAACATAAAATACTTGAGATTCTTAAACAATACTTTAAAATTGAGCTAAAGTGATTATTACTAAAATAAACACTTTGCTACACAGCTCATTGTAATCACAGAAATTCAATCTATTTCTTTTTGTGTGCTTATACTTATTGCTAGTAAAAGAAATTCAAATCGTCGAAAACAACAGAAATTTACTGGTTTATTAATTTTTTAGTTCCGAAACCGATCAGATTCTTTATTAGTTAGTTAAGGTTTTTTAAAGTCCAATAAGTTTCCCTTAGTTAATGGCACATATATACATGGATACTATTCTAACTGTTACGTTAAATAAAACATTATTGTTAAATTCCCGGAAAAATTGAGAATGTTCCAATCTGTACAAAATGGTCCTCTAAATTTCACCAAAAAGCTCTAAATACCACAATCGTCATACTTTCACCCATTAATTTTTTATATATGTAATTAGAATGATATTTGAAATTGGGAAAGTTAAACAACTCAATCAAAATTTCCCCAAACATTTTTTACTGCAAAGAAATTGCGATCAAGTTACTTTAACCTTTCATTTTTATATTTTACATCAAAGATTATAGAATGGATGGAAACATTATGTAAATATGCATTTATAACACTGCACACAACTTTCATACAAGCAAACATACAAAATTGATTAAATATTAACTGTAATACTTGTGAAGATCCCTCGATTGGTAAAACTGAGATTAAACAAACTGCAACTAGCTTAAAATGCTTTGTTTAAATTCGTTTAAGAAATAATTATTTGATAAAACGCTAGCTTTGAATTGTGCGAATCGTAGAGTCAGAGACAGAATTTTGGAGGAATTTCTGGTCGGCGAAGTCGGAGTCTGAAAAAATCTACCATCTCTATCTTTAAATTTTATAGCAATTAAAAATTTGCAAGGTGGTCCATTGTCTGTAGTATTTCTGTTTTAGTAGAGTACAAATTTTGACTCATTTGACTTTGAATTTTAACTTAAAAATCATTTCTTTATATGCTTCCTCCCTTTTTTTATTAGACACACCATAAAATGTTTTAGTATTTAATTTTATCAGAGTCAGAATCGAACTACTATGTTTTTACTGACTCCGCAATATTTTTGCCGTAACATTCTTCGTGAAGTAGTTCAAACTTAGGTTCATCAGATCAGTGCAGTAAGAGGAAGACAATTCTTTTTAACCATATAAACATTCGTGTAACCAAGGGTTTCATCGACATCGAAGTTTTTGTATGTTTTTCAACTATGTTTATATATTATTTACAATTTCCCTAAACACACTACTTAAAAATACAAAGGAAAACATTCGACTTTGCGGGTATAATCCTTAAAATTCTACATTAATCGTTAAAAACCAGCCGATTATAGAATTAAAACACTAATTTTCAGGCACTTATTTTATTACAAAATAATAAGTTTCCTTTGTATTTTTAGCACATTTAATACTAGCCTAACTCAAACGAGTTCTTAGTTTTAATTAGTCCAAAGGTTTCCTAGTCGAAATGAATCAACTTTATAAATATTCTTTAAAACAAAGTTACATTTAAATACCTGGTTCAAATACCTATCATTTTCTACTATAATATTTGTTTAAAACTTGCCTGTATGTACACTAACATAGCTATAAATAACTTTCTAAGAGCCCACTTTTCACTTTAATAATTAAATAAGGGAAGAAAACTATAAACGGCTTATTAAGTCGGTGGACGAGATCACTCACCGAGTGTAATTTATCTAAATCTAATACTGATCGTTAAAAGCGTACAGCTTACTTAGTCTGTGTAAATACAAGAATGACATTTTGCTTTATTAAATCTCGACCCTTACACTGATTACCAAACGAAAAAATCTCAGTGAAGTGGAAATCAGTCGAAAGACCGTGCTGTAATTACAAATAGAGGCTTCTACTATGCATCCCATAGAATTACAAAAACCTCAAATAAGATTTGAATATCCCCACGGTAAAATATTAAATAATAGTAAAAATATGAACGGCAAGCATCACCCAATGACTAAGAAAATCTAAATTTTCCCATTTCGAGTATACACTTGGAGAATCAGGATAGCCTACGGAATCCATCAAAACCCCTAAATAAATTAAATTAAAAATTGTAAGAAGTGAAAATAATACATGACCGAATTTAACGAGAATACGCGACCTGTTATATTTATGGGTGCATGATTTACATGGACGAACCCGTAAACAGGCGTTAAATTCTGAAGATAGTTTATCTTGAAATTTAAGTTGAATGTAGGAATATAATCCGATTGTAAGTAAAACGGCTGCTATTTCTATATTAAAACCGTGTAATAAAGATGATACTAGATATGTGGCTAGTATTGCCTTGAAAGATCCAAATTGTAAAAATGATTTATATACATCTGAAACAAAAAAGTTTTATTTATAAATGTGAAAAATAAAAGTCTGAAACTTACACTTTTTTAAGAACCTGTGCATAGGAATATTCCAACTAATAACGACACTAACTAACGAAGTGGGTATTTCGATATCAATCGGATTAGTTATTTGATATCCCCATGCGTTTAAATATTTATGTTTTTCATCGCTGTATCCGGCTGCAATCATAGCAGCCTCCGATAAATAAGATATAAAATAATGGCTTGTTCTGAACGACTGCGCTTGTCGATAACCCACCAACCACCTGCAACACGTTAATTTGCAATAAAAGCAAAATAAAGCCAACAGTTAATTACTTATAACCATCATCTGGAATGAAATAGGTTCCCCAACAATTCGATACGGTTAAATAAAAAAGGGAAACAACTAACGTAGTAATGATTCGTTGCACCCATTTTAAATTCTGAAACATTATACATATGTATTAAACAAATATAAATATTTCATTCTAGTTTTTACCTTCTTTTTTGGTTGTTCTCGTATTGAAACATATTCTTTATAAGGAATCCATGGCCCAAATAGTGAATTTGCTGGAGAGCATGTATAGCCAAAAAATGCGATTAACGACGGAATTTCCATACCATGCTGTAGATCAAAGGAAAGAGATATTATTTTCATAGCAGCTATCATAAATAAACCTCTTGATTGCATCCAATCGTCTTGATTCGGATAAAAAAATTCACTAAAACATGTAAATTTACAACAGTTAGTATATACAAATTTAATTACTGAGCTATTTATCTATTACAACAATGCTTAAAAGTTACATAAACAACATAATTTATTCAGTTTTTATTTGTGTATATAATTTTTTTAAACAACTTGGGTGATTTAATGTTATTCGGATAAAGTTTGTGTAATTCTTAAAAAATTACCGATAGTTAACCTAAGTGGAGTTCACTACTCCTAAATAGAACTCATGAACAATGCTACACATTTTAGAAAGTAAAAAAAAGGTAGATATCGGCACTAATGCCAGCAACATGGAGAGGCTCATACACTATGTTTGCACCACGCCTTCGACAACCGACTACCTTCCCTACTCCACACTGTGTTTCGGTTCCCAATTATTTTCAGTGGTTCGGTAGGCCACCCGCCGAGCATCTGACCCGGGACTGCCTTAACCACTTGGCCACTTCGGTAATATTTTAGGAAGTACAACATAATTATGTTTATTAAAAACTGAATAAACGGTACAATTACTGTTTTACTGATTGATCGAAGTAAGCAGCAATTTATTAAAGTCATAAAAACAAAACAATTTATTGGACATATACAGCTTTCCCTTTTTTTAAGTACCAACTTGACCATCGATATAATCACCAGATGTTTAAGTGCCGTGTCAATTTCACCAACACAGTTTTTCCAGAGACATTTAAATATTAGTATTTTAAAACCTCTCGAATAACTGGATTGGATAAAACTGGAAGCTGGTTCAAGAGAAGAAAATTGTAACAACTGGGTATATGTAAACTCGATTAAAAATGCTAAAAATTTTTATCCCTTAGCCAGAAATAAATGTCACATTCGGCAAATAAACTTATAGACAGGGCACAGAGGTTTTAGTATTAACTTTAAGTATATCAGTCGCAATTGTTTTTGTATATGTACTTTGTATAAAGCATTAAAACTGCATTAAGTGCTATTAAAATATAAATTTAACACTACGGTCTGTCTCAACTTTAGAAGAAGTATCTACAGATTCTTATGAAGTAGATTTGTCATTGTTCATTCAATAATACCATCCTCTCTTAACAAAACGACAGTTTTATTATACGTTGTGTACAATATTGCAATGCTGTTCTCCATAATCCCTGTACTTCTTTTCAAGCTTGAGTTGGACCATAAAATTAAATCTTACTTGAAACATGCAATAATAGTTTACCTAACATTAAATACTAAATGAAAATTATGACAAAATAGCTGACCTAATGCGTTCCCCTGAATTATAATCAGGAAATGTAGACAGCATAATAATTAAGATTTTCTTTTGATATTTATGTAATGGAGTTGTCAATAAAAAATAAAAATAAGTGTACTTATATGAAATGAAAGATGAGTGTTTTTTCCTGTATTATTTGACAATTTCTAACTCATTAAAAAATAATTTCGGTAAAAAATTTATGAAGTCTAGACAAACTGATTTTTTTCTGCAAGCTGCAAGTTAGAATAAATGATGCTGCAAAATGGATAAACAGAGAGAGAGAGAGTGAGACTATGTTCCAGGACTAACTGACTGAAACCTACTGTACGACCCAGCTTGCAATTTCTCAAGTTGTCTCAATTTATAAAAGTTATAACATATTAAGTTAATAAAAGTTACTGCAACAAAATAATGAAGTGTTATTTTTAATATGTAGGTATTAATTTTTAATGCATATGGAGCAATCATTAAAGCCTGGCAATTTTTTACAATTTTGAGGTACCCAAAGCACATTTTTCTATATGTTCTATAACACAATTACCTCGCAACACATGATATTATTACATAAATTCGCTTATGATCACCATTCCAGTTTATAATATTTATGGTGTTTACCATAATAGTAAGTATGCAATGCAGGTAACTCCTGTTACATATTCGATATTTAACTGCTTTGCTATGTGAATTCGGTGGATAACGTATATAAATACGTATGTACAAAACAGGAAACCTAGGAAATGCCAAATATTTGCTTCGATAATTGTCGAGAATAAGAGAAGAAATCCCCAAGTAAATGATATGGCATGGAATGCAATACTTGGAAGAACAACTAAAATATAAGAAATTGCTAGCTTGTTTAGTTTTTCTAATTCTAATTACTTACTAATTTGTGTCATAATATTAAATAGTATATTGTAAACCAACAGATCGGTGATTTTCGTGGATATGTATTTAATCGATGGTAATACACAATTTTCCCAAACTTCTGATATTGTAACTTCTTCATATTCAAAAAATTCCGCCATACTAGAATATATACAAATACTGATTAAATAAATATAATTAAGTAAGCATTGATTGCAAACACTGAGGTTGCTCTATGTGGTTTACCTTTTAAGATTTACTGAATGGTGGAAATCACACTAAAATGAATATCTTGAATAATATCTTCTGTTACATTGGGTATGTAAATTACGATTGGTGATTGTCTTTGTTACTTCTTAAAAACCTCACTTTTGTGTTATTATGTTGTAACCACACGTTGAACGACTTATTCTCTACTTAGGGATATATAGTTTACACTGTGGCTATCGTCACAGTAGTAATCTGCAAACAACCGTCGTGACAATAGACACAGCCATATTAAAATAGCATCTACCAATGCGTCTATTACTTGAATCGTAACGGTAACGTAAACCTCGCCCAGCGAAGCTACGCCTACGTCAACGGTGGGAATTCTGCCGCATAGTCGATGCTCAAACGGAAGAGTGTTTTAAACCATTGCGTAGTATTTACGATCGCGGTATCGTAGTAACGCCGGGAATAATTTGTTTTGGCATTTACTAAAAACTCGTTTTGTTGTTATTTCTAACTGCAGCAGCACAGCGGACCGTTGACGTCGGCCATGAGTACACCAGTAAAAAAAGTTCCCATTCACTTGCAGGTAGGGGGTAACAGGTGCATATGTGTTGCATATTGCATAACGCGGTACCAAATTAGGATATTTTAACCCTATAAAGTCAAAGGATGAGCTCATTTCCGGCCTTAAATTGTTAAATGTGATCTTATATGGGTCCATGATCGCGTTGCTTGTATGACTAAGAAATATATTGATTTTAGAAAGACATGCATGCTTCTATAATATTGCAGGTTTTAAACTAAAACGTGTTGGTGTATCATAAATTAGTTTTCTTCAAAATTTGTGAGTGCAGCTTATTTTTGATGAACTAAACCCAAGTTTTTTATTGCTTATGAAACTAGTATTTCAACGACCAGTGTGATTTAAATTTTAAATTTCGTAAAATTCAAGTTTCTAATACAACGTTAATGAATGAATGAACCTCAAAACATTTCATTCAAAACACTCCTCGACATGAAACTGTAGATTAAAAGTGAAACAATATATTTTTTATAAATTTCAAAAAACAGATGAAGAGAGTATGTGGTTAAATGACCGGTTACTTAACACCACCTTGTTTTTTAACGGTCCGTAGCTTACTAGTGCTTACTAGATACCCGAAAATATAATTTCCAATTAAGTATTTAATTCGTAGTTTTAACCATGTAACCATATTTATTTAAAAACTAAATTTGTTAAAACGTTGAATAAATTCATTAGTAATTACAAAAACGGTTTATACCACAACGTATAAATGAAAAACGCAGGTGTGATTCTAAAACGGTCAGTTTTTCCTGTGTATAATACGTACATTTAAAACTCCTAATTTGCATAAACCCTCTTTTATCTGTGAATGTATTGGGGTTTATTAAACACGTGATTCGTCCTTTGCAAACGTGTTCGGGGGTTCAGAACTCATAAAAGGGTTCATGTATATCGATAATGAATGATTGTAACCAACCCTTTGTACTAAATTATGCAGTATTTGCTCACTAAAAAGCGACGTAAAATAAAAGTTTTATTTCAGGCATGGTTGAATGTGCTTGCCAAATTCAGAAATTGACTTTTCCTGCTTAGGCCGTTAGCATGTAAAATAATTTTTTACATGACCGAAATGAACAGGCAGAACAAAATCCTGTTTAATAAAGAATTTTAACCAAATATGTTAAATATTGTGTTTTAGCATGGTGTGAAGTTAGTTTTTAATTTGACTTACAAATTGATTCGTGGTAATTCTTGTAACTTTACCGGGAATATAAGAAAAATTAGATTATCAAAAAGGCACGAAAATGAGCTCAGTTCTAATTATTTAATTATGTAATTTATTTAAAGGCAATTTAAGTCTTCCTAGTTATCCAGCAATATGCAATTCATCCAGATGACCATTAATTTAAATATGTAACTGCATTTTATTTCATAAGAACGAACATCTTGGGCTTTGAAAGAGTCCAGGTTTGACACAAAATTATCTTCACGTGTAAATCAATATCTAATATAATTAAAACGTACGTATTAAAATAAACAATCAATGCACATTAATGTTTGATTATGTTAAATGTGAATTATATTTAGACTCGTATACTTTGTTCAGGCTTAAATTTGGTTGTGCACTAAAACAGGGTGATACTTAAGTCTAGACTAAAAATATTGATCTAAGGGTGAAGGAGAATGTGATGTGAATATTTCAATTTGATTTTCTTTTAAAACCGACACTATGGAAAGTAAAGAAATATTTTGAATTTTTCCTTTTTAATTTTTTAAAGCAGCAGTGTATTACTTAAAATTAATTAAAAACTGAAGAATCTGCCAACTCACCAACTATAGCAAAAAAATTAGAGTAAATTGTAATAAAAAAGTGCTTTCATAAATTGAGGATATAAATTTTATTGTACTTCGGTAGTTTCTTTGTGTTTTATTTTATAACTGATATTCAGATCTGTTTGTGAAGCACCACAGGGCTGAGTTATTAAATGTACGAGTATTAATAATCCTCTTTATAATGGCAATTAAGCCAGTTAGGATCATCATTTAAAATGAACTGAAATTAAATTCCATAAAAGTTCAACCTGAAATGTTCGTTCATTTTTCAAATGTTTTACTGTTCTCATTTGCTTGTATTTTAATTTATTCTTGTATTATAATTTAAAAAACCAGAAATTATTTTTTTATAAAACTTGCAGATTAGTTATTTATTTAGTATAAATTCGGCCTGAAACAGGAGAACCCAGCAAGATTCAACGATTATTGTTTTGGTTCTCAATTTTTCATAAAAGATTCTATTCCTTTTATTAATCAATATCTGCAGAGTTTAACTTAATGCCTAATTTTTATTAGTTAGGATCGGAATCTAAAAGGAACTGAAATTTCATGAAAGTTCAACCTGAAATTTCTTTCCATTTTTCTAATAAGTTTTGCTGTTTTCATTCTGCTTGTATTACATGCATAAAACTTCATTATTTTAATTTTTTCTTGCATCATTTACAATTCAAATAATTGTATTTTACAACCAAAAATCAGTTTGTGTAAAACTTGCGAATTAAGTATTCAGTCTGAAACGGGGAAATCAAGCAACATTCAACGATTATTACTTTCCTGCCTAATTTTTGTTATAAAATTTCATTCAAAGTGTTTGGTTCAAAATTATTAAAGACGAGTCGTACGGTGATTGAGTGAACGGTATTATAACAAAAAAATCTGTATCTTCATAAAGTAGGTGCTAATAAATGTAGCATTACTGTAGGTCAGCAGTACAGTTAGGGTCTTGTACACATCCGGTGTTGATTACTCCATTACTGAATAATTAAAATTTTTAGAGTAACGGATGTTTCATTCAAGGGGACCTCTGGTCCCCCTATCTTTTTAAATAAGACTAATTGCATTTTTAAAGACCGTAACTATTTCAAAAATACTCGGTTCGAAAAGCACAGATGGCGTTACTTAAAGAATTTGAGGTATTTTTAAAACATGACAATTTTGTTTATGTAGGTATTTTAAGATTTAAAAATGAACCCTGAATCATCCCGAATATTTTGTCTAAGGTTTTGCAGACTCATTTAAAAGGAATAATATAGAGAAAGTGAAAAATACCTCTGTAAAAAACGAAATAAACCTGACGTAACGTGTAAATTGTTGTAAATAAAATCTATTTAAAGCTTTGCCTTCATGGCTTACGATAACTTGATGCAAGGACGTTTTATGATAGGCCTGTTAAATTATTGAACTTCATTGTTGGGTGTAGAAAATAGATTATGTGTGACTAATTTAATTAAAAATTCTAACTTGAATGTAACTCCTAACAAATGAACTTGGCATAACATTATTTAATACTGAGTTGTTTTAAATTTTGTAAAATTACATACTGCCTATTTTGTGTAGAATCGGCCACTAATTTTGAAATCAATTTATATCGATTTTAAGAATTTAAAAATTAAAAAACCCTTGGAATTTTCGTTTTCTCCCAGCCAAAAAGGTAGAATATTAATATTTATACAGCTATTTTGCTGGCACTTCTACCAAATTAATTAAAGTACCCGAGAATTTCCGCTAGATTTATGTTACATCAGTTAGATTGCATTATTTAACCTGTTAACCAAACTGTTCCTGCAAAGTACAAAGTGGAATTAATTACATTTGGAAAATTGCTGTGATATTTAGCAACACAAGTATTTAATTAAGCAAACTGTTAATCACTTAACAAGTCGTTGTCACGCCAAAATGTATTCCAACAAGTTAGTTTCTACTGCATTTTCTTTGAATAGGTTTAGGGATTTAATTCACGTCCATTATTAAATTACCTCATTTTTAAGAGGTTTTTCTATCCATTTTACGATTGTTAAAAAATACTCTTTTATTTGTTTGCTATTGATTTTGTTTCACTTATTAAAAAGAAAACTGGGCAATTAATTAAATTAATGTTGCTGGCTGTGCCTAACAGACCGTCACCGGTTGCCAACACAAACGCAGTATCATTTGTGCCTACTTCATTTTAATTTTTACAAAGTAATTTACAATTTTTCAGAGTAATGGACTTAAAATGGCTTATTTCCCGAGCTATAAAGTGAAGCATTACTTATCTTTCTATTACAAATTTATGAATCGTAAGTCGTCGCGGCGCCGGTACTTCGCGTCGTCTGGTTTTAAAACAAGGGGCGATTTCGTGATATACTTATTTTCTGAACCTTTATACTATATTTATCCAACAATCAACGTTATCAATTCGTTTGGTATTTCCAGAATTATTGGGAATAAAATAAATAATTTATAGAATTTTTTAATTTAATTTTTGACCAATTATTTTATTTTCGACTAAGTAATAAAGGAGCAAGGAAAACGAATTAGGAATTATAATTGTTTAGAGGGTTTATGTGTAATAAACATTTGTATGTATCATAAATAAAAAATAAGTGAGTTTGTTGCCTGGTACACATGCATCCGGAGTTAAATCTTGTGGTGCATTATGGCCACATAAAATTTATACATAAAAGTTTTAAAGCAAACATTGTACTAGGTACAAAACTATGTACTTTTAATGGATTATAACAAAGTAAGTAATGAACCTGGATTTTTCTTGTAAAACAATACCCATTAAAACTCAAACCCATAACTTCGAAGAATCATAAAATTTATTTACTTTTAAAATTCCAATAAGGCCGGCAGTATGGCAGAGTGGGAGCGCAATATTGAAAGTTAAGCAAAGACTAGCTTGGCCCGAACTTGAATGGGTGACCACTCTGCGGCTCGGTGTATTCGGCCACCTTGACACTGTAAAGGTATAAGAGGGTAAAGGGAAAAAAAGACAAAAAATTCCAATAAAACGTTTCAAATTTCTTCAGGTTAATCAAAAAATTGATGAGGAAGTGCTTACTCTAGCCGACATTTTTTACTACGATTATCCTTGCTGGTAGATAATACTATAATAATATCAATTTTATTTTGGTAAATATATGTATTACGTCGCCATCAACTTTAAACTCTTACATAATGAGAGGTTAACATTCTATAATAACTGTGATTGTAGAATTTGTAATAACCGTATTTTATAAGTACGCCTGTTTTGTATAAAATAAATATTCAGTTTATTTAACTCCGTAATTTTGCTCGTTGGAAGTATAGGTTTAAAGAGGAAACCTAGAATTATGGGTCGTGCTAAATGATTATAGATTTTTTCCTGAATCTTAACCAAATTAAATTATAACAATAATAATAATAATTTTTATTTCCGCTAAGATTTCTTTAACAAATGTTGGGAATTGCACAGGAAAATAATAAAATATGATTAGAACATAATTGCGACTTGGTTTTAATTTGGATTTGTGAAAATTGTATTTCCTGTCTTGAGCATATTTGCAGTTTAACTGCTGATTTAGCAAACAAAATGTGTAACCGCAGATAATAAATAAGCAATTAGTTGATTGGCCAATGTTTTGTTTGCACCTTTCGAAACGTTTGTGTTTTAACAAGAAGAAAACCAACTTTTCATCAAGTTTTTCTGTCTTTGTTCAGAATTTTAATTTCAAAAATCGTCCTTGGTGTGCAATTTTTTATGGAATTTGTAAATTTAAAATAACTTATTTATGCGAAATGCTGATTTTTTAATCCTTTTTTCTGACTTTTTTGTTACTTTATCCCGGCGGCTAAGAAAATAAAATATTCTTTGCTCTTCGCAATTTTTTAAATTAGAAAATCCGAATTTTATATAAAAAGCAACTTCAAATAAAAAACCAACATTTCTTTGTTTTTCCAAAGTTACACAGCAGAATTTCCTTTTGAAAATGATTACTTCGCCGTGTCCACAGCCTGAGTTTTATGTACGTAAACAAAATTTTATAAGGATTAATGACATCATTTTTAGTAAATTTATGCAACTGCGAAATGCGCATTTAACTAATTTATAACATGCAGTATAAACTATAATAAAACCCTGCTTAAAATGTATACATTAAAAAGGAAGTACGAGTTTGGTATTTTAGTATCAGCCACATACATTTTCATAGGAGTGCCCGAAGGATTATGTTTATTTTATTTACGGAGTTGCCATTTTGAATTGCAAATTCGCTAAAGAACATTCCAAAATATTCTCACGATTTTACATTTCGTAGGTGTGTAAGATATTATCTTTTCATTTTACGCGTGGTGTATTTTTGTCAGTGAATTTTTACAAATTCCTTCACACTAAAAAGTGTTTGAGAAGTAAAAATCTAGGTAATTTCGAATCCCCAAACCTGATACTAAATCTAAATTTAGTACTTTCGTGGATGTAAATTTATGGTTTAAACTTTTGACAGCAGGGAAATGTTGTGGGTTACAGTTCTTTTAAATTATCCTTTCGTATCCATATTTCACTTCTAATAACATTTACCTGCCTTTTGTTGTCAGGTTTTCACTCCCTCGATTTTTACATTCGTGATTCTTTGCCAGAAAATAAATCGTTCTTTTTGACAGTTAAACACTACAGGTATTATTTAGGGAGATTGATTTTGAAAGTGCAACTCACGCTTTAATTTTCTCATAAATGAAATTTGACTGGTCTTTAGATTTAAATAATACTAAGTTATTTTGTGGCTAATGTCTAACTAATTTAATTCCGCCATTATGTTAAGCTGGGTATAACATTTTTTAAAACAAATAAGCACCTTTTGATTGCCCTCACAAACCCTGAGAAAAACAGAATTAATTTTTGCAACCAAATGATTATTACAAATAATGGGTTTATATTTATAAAAATGTTTTCCACAGAAATAAAATAATAAATAAGTGCGTGCCAGACTTCAAAAAGCAAGGAAATAGATTTGAAAAAACTGTAAAATATATATTTTAATATCTTTTTCTTTTCCTCAAACAATTCCTACAATTAATGCCTGTAAACAAAATATTTAAAAAACTTGTATACTGCAATGTTAACCCTGGAGTAGTGGCGCTCATGTTACGGTAAAGAGGGGTGGCGCCGAGTCTGTCAGACTCGAAACTTTGAAAATTTTTATTTCATTAACTATTATCAATATGTTTTTTTTTTTTTTATTTTTGGGATTCGTATGTATGCTTTCTATAACTAAATCGATTTTCAGGGCTGTCATGTTTTCTCAACATCAATAACACCTCAAAATACTAATATGGTATAAAATATACGAAAATTTTTAGAGGTAAATTGAAAAAAAAACTTTATTGCCTGAAAGCGATACAAAACAAAAAAAAACATTTTCTGAAAGAACAAATAATAAACAATATTACAAAGGCATGTCTGGTAGTGTCTCGCACACAGGGCAGCGAAATTCGCTGCATGTTTTAAACATAGAAATTTTGCAGAAATAACGAGTGGTGCTGTTATCTTTGTAAAAAAAAAGAATCAATAGTGTTTTCACTGCACTAGCCGACAGCGTACTATACAGGGTTATTGGTAATTCGATACATTCCTTTGGAGATGTGATGGGACAGGAGCTAAGAAACAAATTTAACCCTAACATACATTATGCAAAACTCAATAGCTTTTGAGATATTTCATTTTTTGTGTTTTTCTCAAAAAAGTAGATCTTAATGTCTTTAAAGTTAATTTTTAAAAAATCTACTTGACATTTTCTGAACTTTTTGACTGGGTTACTTGTCCCACTCTATGGTCATCCGTTTCGAATGGAAAATATCCGGAAACATTTCGATCATGTGAAAATTTTAAATAAAAACTTATTAAAAATGATTTCTAAAAATCAGCTACGAAAATTACCTATTCGTTTTTATCAGAAATTATTTTTTTATTTTTGCATAATGTATGTTAGGTTTAATTTGTTTCTTAGCTCCTGTCCCATCATATCTCCAAAGGAATGTATCGAATTACCAATAACCCTGTATATAATGAAGGTACTAAAAGGCACAAATTCCTAGCTCCCCCCCCCTCCCTTTTCACATAAGATTTTGTAAGGCTCGAGTCTCAGAGACTCGGCGCCACTACTCCAGGGTTAAATAACCCTAAACCACAACGTTCCACTGGATCAGACCACAGGTTCTGTTTTATGTATTTTACCTTCCTGTTGCATTTAAATTCACATCTCACATAGGACTTAAATCCATTCCCAGATTAGTCACATCGCGTTTATATTACTTAATATTAATTAATATTCCAGGCGTTATTCTTATGCCCATTACTATGTAAGTACTAATATAGGTAAATGTACAACAACTGCAAGCATATAATTTCCTTTCTATGTAGCTCATTTAAACTTCCTGAAATTTACTGAACTTTCGTGACCTTTCAGGAAGTTCATTGACATTTCGAAACTACCTTTTAAGGGAAACCGTTTCTAACTCGCAAGTTTAGGTTTGGTGTGGTGTAACATGTTATGTTTATGTATGATATTGATTTTTCTTTTCTTTCACTTTTACTTTTATTTTCGTTTTATTAACTGCAGACTGCAGATAATATTTAAAATATTTTGAGAATATTTTCCATGATATGTTTTACCATAAATATTAGTCCGTTACTTTCATTTTATTATATTTACATAAAATTAAAAAGCTTTAGTTATGATTTTAGCCTTAATTTGTAAACTTATTTATTGTCAAAGGACCTCTCCATACATTTATCAAAATTTGCCTAAGGCTTCATGCGTATTTATTAATCCCATCTAATTTTAACCATTTAATCAGGGGTGACTCGTATCCAATATTGTTGGGTGTTCTGCATTAAAAATAAGTAGTAATAATAACACACAGGGAAAACAAACTAAAACATTTTTTCGATTACAATGACAGTCAATCCTTAAATATGAAAGTGACTACTAGCTAACACTTTCAATATTTAATTCCGGTTGTAGGGCAATTTTGATCCTTTATTATTAATTATTTTTGATAATTAACTGTAGGGGACTGGTTTTCCTTTGATTAAAATATAGCCATTTTAGGAATGTTTGTAAGCATAGTCGTACAAAAAAGTAAATTCACGAATTAATCAGTCAAAATACTACAACACCCCATTTAAAACACAGCTTTAATTTTGACTTCGGGTCCCATCGTAACGCAGCGTTGTTTATCGAACAAGCAGATTTTCGAGCGCAGCACGAGCACTACAAAATAAAACAGGGGTGGCCAACCTTTTATAGTTCGTGCGTCAATTTTTTCATTTTTTAGTTAAGATGCGCCATACAATCTTATACCCCTTTTCAGCCCTTTTAAATATGGTAATATTATATTTAACAGTTAACACTTTTAGCCATTTTAAATAAAAGGATTTCAT
Organism: Melanotus villosus; assembly: GCA_963082815.1. Lineage (NCBI taxonomy): Eukaryota > Metazoa > Arthropoda > Insecta > Coleoptera > Elateridae > Melanotus > Melanotus villosus. The sequence goes on from OY720427.1 coordinate 40,832,143, forward strand.
ATAAAGACAAGATAAACATTAATTACCTTAATGGGACTTTTGAAATTGCTTTGCTTTTTTGCTTTTGCTAAGTTTGTAATGTTTGGAGTTAAATCAGTTACAGAACGCATCAGTTTTTCAAATTTGAATTGGGTTCAATGCGCCACTTCTAATCATGCAGTGCGCCATAGGTTGGCCATCCCTGTATTAACATATTCATTCGGTTGACTGTCCCAACAATTTCCATAGGTTTAAGTTTAACAATAAAAAACGCGAGGGCTGTGAGCTGTGAATTAATTATTATGTTTTATTAATAATAATCATATTTTTGGTGATTCTGCAGCTCTTAAAAACGGCTCGCCCTTGTACCTATTTAACATTTCAACATTTGTCACTTTAATGATAATAACGATAAATAAAACAAGATCAGCAATAAACTTTTAATTACTATCATTTTTTCATATACTTTGTGATTAACGATTCTGTTTATACAAGAAATGCCCAATAAACACATGAAACAAGATACTTCACATGGTTTACTGAAAGGTCGGCGAAGAGTATCTGTCCATGGTGACTCAGATGTGCAAACACTTAATAAAGTAAATAACTTAGAGTTAGATGAACAACATGGTATCATACAAAAGATTTGGTAACAAGTTCCAAGGTTAAAGCACCACTGTTGAGGACCATTTATTCAATTCATTGCATGGGTTATATGTATTATGTCATTCCAGATAAAGGTGTCACACCTTCAGGATAGGACTACAATATTATATACTCAATAGTTTTATAATTAAAAACAAAGCACTATCTATTAATGTTCTTAATCAGCATTGTGTATCTTAAGATAAACAATAATATATAAAGGGTCAAGAATTTTTGAGTTGCCCGGATGTATAAAGATAGGCATGTGTAAATAACAACAGTCAAACACTGATTATTATTGTCCATAACATTTTTATCACCAAAGATATTCTGGCTTTTTGGTATAAATAAATGAAGCTTGGTAATTTATTCAGTAGCATAGTTAAACTCGTACTAGAAAAAAGCATCACCGTTTTAAAACTCTTACAGTATGGCATCTGATGTATGTATTTTTAAATTTATATTTTACTAGATTAAAGGTTCTATACGTGTTACAACATTAAATTAATTTTCGGCTGCAAATAAGTTGGGCTATTTTGTGTTATTGAGCAATTTAATTCATAAGTAGAAAGCCGCCGTACGGTTTGTTTTTAACAAATAATCATATCAAACCATAATTTCTTGTAGATTTATTTATGTCTTATTTTAATATCTTATATTAATAAATATTCTGAAGAATTAAAAGCTTGTACTAACCTACTTGCTGAATTCAAGTAACAAGTAGTGAAATAGAAATTTGTTGTTAGAGTGCTCAAAATCGTTTACTCATCAAAAATGGTAAAATAGTCAACGAGGAGGAAATCATAGAACAGGATGTTTACATAGAGGATGGAATTATCAAACAATTGGGTCGCAATTTGATCATCCCGGGAGGAACACGTGTTATCGATGCTCGAGGAAAATTAGTTATGCCCGGTGGAATTGATCCGCATACTCATTTTGAATTTGAGTTTATGGGAACAACAACTGTAGATAACTTTTATCAAGGAACAAAGGCTGCAATTGCTGGAGGCACTACCATGATAAGTATGTAGCACTTATTAGTGTTAAACAATCCGATGCGTAAAAATTTGTTAATATTAAGGGTAGTTCTTCCTTTGCAATTGAAAAGCTGTAGAAACAATGAAGCACAAATAGTTATTGTATTTCACGTCATAAAAATTTGTATGTAAAAACAATCGTTTCAGTTGACTTCGCTTTCCCAAGAAAAGGAGAATCATTAATCGATTGCTACTATACGTACAGACAGAAAGCGGATGAGAAAGTATGTTGCGATTATGGTCTTCATATGTGTGTACCGCAATGGAATGAACGAACTAAACAAGAAATGGCAATACTTTGTGCCGAACATGGAGTTAACTCATTCAAAATGTTCATGGCATATACATTCATGCTTAATGATTCGGATTTATATTCAATATTCGAAAACTGTAAAAAAATAGGTGCACTTGCTATGGTGCATGCTGAGAACGGAGCTGTTATAAGTAAGAACACCGAAAGATTATTGGCAAAAGGAATAACAGGCCCTGAAGGTCATGAATTATCCAGACCGGAGGATGTTGAAGCTGAAGCTGTTAATCGTGCTTGTATGATTGCTAACCAGGTAAACCTTGTAACATTAATTTATTAGAATGCATGGATGTTTGTAATGTTATGGAATATATAAAACACAACACTGTTTATATAAAGTATCCACCAAACGAACAAGGACTTTGCAGAGAGTTGCAGAAATTTATTAAAAATTTGAAATCCGAATAATTCTTGCTCTCTTTTAAGAAACTGCTGTTCTGTAAATATGTACCCAAACCAAATATTTTTTATTCTTTACACAGATCCTTTGCACTACTTTGAAATGTATATAAATCGACGCTTTTTATTTATTTGATTTGCTATTACGTAGACTTCTATGGCAGAGTTGGTATCAAGGGCAGTTAAATTTTAAAATATTCAAATATTACATTAAAAGAATACTCTCAAAAAACCTACTGCACATATATAACAATCAAATGACTTTCCAGTTTTGATAATTAATTTTTTTATTTCGCATAACAAATTTTTCAAGGTGAAACCACTTTTTTCTATATATTAATATAAAGAACCAGTAATCCAGTGAAAAAACTTGTTATAAAACTCATCTAAAATTGTAATATTGAGTTGAATTTAAACCAAAAATTTAATTTCGAATGAGTAATTTATAACATTTCATACTATGGGATTCTAATTTTCAATCAACCGCTTTGTTACTACTAAAAGAATTTGCATTTCCTAACAATCCATAGCTTAGAAATAGGGTTCACTTGCACCTTACAGTAACGCGAAAGGAAGTAAAATATTATTAACTGCAAATAAGGTTGTCAAAATATAAAAAATATTTAAGTTTCAGTTTGATATCTAGAAAGACTCGATTTAACGTTTGAAAATGAGACTCACTCGAAATTCATAGAACTTGAAGCTCGAGCTCAGCTCGATTCCAGCTTTGAGTGAGAGCAAGCCTGAGCCGAGCCAACCTTTTTTTCTAAATTGCTTTTAAAGCTCGTCGCAAGTTTGAAGCTCAATAAAGTCTCAAAACTCAGTTAGGGCTTGAAGTTCAGTAAATGCTCGACATTCTATTAAATTCAAGGAATTGGCGAATGTGCGCTTCTGTTTTATCTTTCTTCAGCAAAGGCTCAAAGTTCAAAGCTTGTTAAAAGCTTCAGGCTCGGCAAAGGCTTGTAACCTAATAAAATGCTGAAGCTCTGGCAAGTAAAAGTTTGAAGTTAATATATGTAAGCTTAAATGTCGGCAAACACTGGCAACCCAACAAAAACTCAAAGGTTTGGCAAAGCCGGATGCTTTGTAAAAGTTTGAAGCTAAGTAACTGAGCCGAGCTGAGAATTTTTGCGAAGCCAAACCGAACCGACCTTAAAAAAAATTTCAAAATTCCCACCTTTAATTTATATCATCTAAGCAGTTTCGGATTTTGATTTGAAACCATAGTTCAGCTTTCAAAGACTGTAAAAACTCGTGTACAAACTCTGCCATAAATTTAAAAGTATTTTTTTTTTTAATCGAGATACAGCACTGAGTCAATGTTAATGCCACGTATGAATGTTCAAGTATGTTGTGGATATGAAAACAAAGATGATAAAGTAGATCAGTTAGTAAAATTATCTCCTTTTCTTCAATTTTTATAAATAGAACTTCTAATATTTAATAATTTTAATTCTTTCACATTTTGTAGCTGTATTGCATTATTTTTGCATTTTAGTTTAGATTATTCTTTGATCAAAGAAAATCAGCAATTCGATTAATGCCTCCAGTTTTAATAACCCAAATTCTTACTTTTTTGCTCCGGTTATTCTTGTAAAATAAATAAAATATGATATGCAAGCCGCTTTAAGTGTCCTTTAAGTAATTAACATTTTAAAAGGTTACAATATGAGTCAGAATTGACCTAATTATGCTAGTTTTTTACATAGTTTCTCAGTAGCTTTTTATTAAAACTTGGGCATTTTGACTTTATGAAATTCGATCCAAATAATTAATTTGAAAAAATTTAAAATGTTATCCAATTGCTGATTAGTATGTCTGGTATATGCAGGATATTTATTGTTATTAAAAATTGTGACAACTTCTCAGTGGCGTAGCGGAACGATCCTGATGTCCCGGGTTCCGATCTAGCCATGACTTCAGTCTGGAGCATGGTTGGCATTTGAATCCGTATAGGTCAAGTAGGATTAAGTTTGGAAGGCAAAAAAAATTAATAACAAAAATATTCCTGTGTACAAACAGAAATCGTAGTAAGGTGTTGGTGGCATGTTGTAGGTAGCTTGTCCATTGTATGTTGTGCATGTAATGTGCAAATCAGCAGTAGAAGCTTTGGTACAAGCACGTGAGCGTGGTATTCGAGTTGTTGGAGAGACTTTGGCCGCTGCATTGGGCCGTGATGGTTCTCAGTGTAGACACCCTTGCTTCCAGCACTCGGCTGGCCATTTGCTCAGTCCCCCTCTCAGATCGGATCCTACCACTCCACAAGCATTAATGAACTATTTAGCACAGTAAGTTCTTGCTTTTATTTTTCTTTTTAACCCATAATATCAACAATTTTACTGCATTAATTCATTCTACATTTTTTCTTTCAATTAATTTAACCTACATTTTTATTAGTTAACAGTTAATTGGGTAGCACTGCGGCTCAACGGGAATATTTTAAGTTAAAGGAAATATAAATTAATGCAATAATTTTATTATAATTTGTACATAATAACTTTTTGATAATTTTAATGGTTGTATTTAAGCATGAATACCTTTTTAAGTTTTCGCTGTTTACTTGCATTTCCACATACCTATTTTTTCCTTCTTTAGCATATAAATGCAAAATAATATGGTAAGTCAATATCGTACATCAAATATATGCATGAATGTGAATGTTGTGAATGTTATTGCCACATAAAAAAAATCTTCCAAAGGCGGTGTCAAGCATTTTTAAGTATAGGTGAAAACGCCTTTGTATGTGACACACCTCTCCAGTGGTCTGGCAGGGAACATCATAGCTGAAAGACAAGCGAATGGACAAATTGTATTCGGAGAAGTACTTGCTTCGGCAATAGCTCTTACAGGAGATCGTCGAAACGTCGCTACAGTCACATCTCCGCCCTTACGCTCTAATTCTGATGCCCCTTCTCAGCTTTTGGGGTTGTTAGCATCGTAAGTGTGTTATTAACAACTAACATTTGGAATGTTTCAAATTTTGCTTGCCAATAATTATGTTTATAGTAAATAATTCAAAGAAAAATTGAAACATTCCACGTAATCATTAAAACTAAAGGCTTTTGGTAACATTAACATTCATACAAAATTAACCTTATCATCGTTTAAAAAATATTAACAAAACATTTAGTTTTTGATAGAGAGTTTTATTACTGTATATCTTAGAAACGATCTTCAATTAACCGGAAGTGACAACTGTACGTTTAACAAATCACAAAAGGAAGCGGGATTGCGTGACTTTTCTAAAATACCGAACGGAGTTAACGGCGTTGAAGACAGAATGTCTGTTATTTGGGAAAAAGGAGTACATGCAGGAATCATTGACCCATGTAGATTTGTATCTATTACTAGTACTACTGCCGCTAAAGTATTCAACCTTTATCCAAGAAAAGGATGCATCGCTCTTGGATCAGACGCAGATATAGTAATTTGGAATCCCACCAAATCGCGAGTTATTTCTGCTAAAACTCATCACCAAGCGGTTGATTTTAACATATTTGAGGTATATACAGAAAAAATAATTTCCATAGAACTCTGTAACGTAAATACTATTTTTAATAGGGAATGGAATGTCATGGAGTACCCGAATATGTAGTTGTTAATGGACGTGTTTGTGTAGATGAAGAACAATTAAAGGTTGTGGAAGGTTTCGGTAATTTTGTAGAAACTCCAGTTTTTGCTCCATTTATTTACGATATTGGACCCGCTGAAACATTGAAAGCATCTAATAATGGAGTTACAAACGACTTTCTTTCTCAAAAACTTGCACAGGTAATGCAATAGTTTTTTAAATCACTCTTAACCTATGTGTTTACATAATACGATTCAATATTTTATTTCTGTTTTTCTTTTCTTTGTTAGTAATTTGTCATGCTTTGCAACTTCTTTTAAAGCAGCCTTAGTTTTCTAACTAATGTGTAGTTTTAGCAGTTAAGACAACCTTTTTTTATTTTCTGTAGTAGTTTGAAATGTTTGTAAGTGATGTAATAATCACTAACATATACTAAGCACATCTGTTTCATGAATAATCATTCATATTTGACACATGTAGTTCACGAATTTGTTAATCACCTTAAACATAAAAATGTTTATATTATTGTAATTTTCTAAATAAAATTTTTAGATAGACTATCATAACAATTGCAGATTGTAAAGTTTACGAAACATTGTTGACTCGAAAGTACATGAAAGCAAAACATACTTATCTTTGTTTCTCAAAAAAATTTTATTGCTTGATTAGCCGAATATTTTTCAGTGGATTAATCGGGGATAATCTGATGGTATTTTCAATATAAACAATTGTCTTAATTAGAACTTCCGACTTACCATCACCTTTATTATTCCAAAATATGTAGCTTTAAAAATCACGAACTTCTAATAAATTTCATTTATTGCGACTTAAACTGGTGCCATTTTCTAAGCACGCTAAATTTATTTATACATTGAAGCAGTGGTTTTGGACTTATTACATTTGTTGATCTAAAATGTTAACAAGTAAATATAAAAGGAATGTGACTGAACGGCTGTGGCTTCAAGCAAAATTTGCTATGACGAAATATAAAGTATAAGAATGGTAGGTAGGACAAATCTGAATAAAATCCCTAACTGAGAATTGTAAAAATTGCATTCGGCCCATGAAAACAATAAAAGAGACATCGAAAATTAAGAACAAGGTAAATATAGGTAATATTGCAAATGAGTAATTAAGGTAAGAAACGAATTATGGTGACACAATACAAATTTTATGATCTAGCATTTCTGGAATATGGAATAAGTATTGCTTACCAATGAAGCGCTTAAATTGCAATGAATTAAAACTAGGTCAGATTAAGAAATGGACATCTCTGAGTGATTGCTCTCGAATGGCATTTTGTTATCGTTAATGTAGTACCCTACAACGTATATCAGAAACCTATTGTTATCTTAACATTTAACACATCAGTAATCAAACGTTTGACCTTTTGACCTTAGATAAACCATTTTACTAGTTTTGTAATGTGTTGCGACTTGTGATAATTGACTGTTATTTTTTTATATTTATGTTTTTAATTAACTTGCATTACGTGTCCGAATGTCTTCATATTCCCGCTTGTTTCCATAGAAATCCACAACTAAACATGCAATTTTTACATTACTATAATTTAATTTACAACCTTTTTTAAATTCGGTAATTAATGCCATATTTCTATATAAAATATTTGCTTAAAATTAAAAAGACTTTAAATATAACCATAAATATTCTGAAACACCATAAATTTCCCCAACCAAGTTCTTCAGCGAAATATTTCTTGACGAAGTTGATTGGAACAAACCCCTGGAAATATTCTCTGCACCAAATTTTAATGATAAATTTAATGAAAAGAGTACCTCCAGAGGAAGTCCTCGACTTATTTATTTAACGAAGAGCGTATCTCCTGAAGTTCTGCTTGTAGTTGTATTATTGTAGCGGATAGAATATTTCGTTTCAAATTTTTTTTAAATTTTAGGCTGGATTAGAGGATAAAGTCCCGCCAGCCACTCCAACACTGCCAGAATCAGCTGTGAGTACTCCGTCTTGTAAGGGACCAAGGCCAGAAGGCCAGCGCAATTTACAAGATTCCACATTTTCTATTAGCGGTGAGTTGAAGAAATTTGTGGTTGTGAATTTATTTTAACTAAAAAGGTGTTGCAGAGGATGCCGATGTTGAAAGAAGAGCTTGTATTAGGGTTAAAAATCCCCCAGGTGGTAAATCATCAGGATTTTGGTAATCTCCAAATTTGCCTCGATAGTGTTCGCTTAACAACATGCTTACCTGTATCATGCAGATAAACATATACCAAAGTTTTACTTCCAACATCTCATTAGTATAGATTTTGCATGGTCATTGCGCTGTATTAATTTCATTTTGTAATGATCATTCATATTTAGCGTAAGGTTCGAACTGGAAGCAGATAGTAGTACAAAGCTATTATTTATATAAGATACGACGATTAGCTCAGGTAGCTATATATAATTGCTATCTACATCCAGTTAGGTGTTATTCTAAAATGTAAAATTAAGTTTTACTATTTTATGGTGTATGGCACTTGATGCTGTTTAAGATTTAGGTTTTTATTTTTATAAAATGGTTGTGTAAAATTAATTAATTTTATTTATACTTACATCACCGTTGTAGTAATTTTATTAACACAGTTAAATGGTGCATATTAATTTTATGTAAGTGTTTAACAGTTATATGGAGAGTTTATAAATTTGTATGATCATCTATTATTAATAAGCAATTGATGTTGTGTTGTGAATGACAATGTTTGTTAGTAAATAAACTTGCTACCACTGGCGTGTGGTCCATGAAACCGCTTCCCTCGCATTCATTCATAAGACAAAACAATATAATTTATTAATTTTAACATACTGTTGAAACAAAAATAAAATTAATAAATTATATTGTTTTGTCTTATGAATGAAGGCAAGGGAAGTGGTGCTTCCATCGCATCCATGGATCACACGGCAGTGCTTGCTGCGATTGATTATTGACATTAACTCTTATTTAAGTTTTATTTATTTTAAAATAACTATATAATCCATTTCTGTTTAACAATAGTTCATTGCAGAATAAAATTAGTATTGACATGAACCTTTATTTGTTGTTAAATACACAATTTTTTACAAGTGACAGACATGAGCGGCCTAAAATGTTACGCTACACAGAAAAATAAGGTACTACTTTTGCAAAATAAAAGTATATAAACATAAATTGTTACAAGAAAATGTAAGTTGGCACAGTTCAAATCTCACAACGACGAAATCTCTTAACCGTTACAAGTGTTAATTTATTTGATTGCAGTTAAATGTCCTTTAAAAATTAAACTTCCAATTTTTAATATGACAACATTTTTCCAAAATTCGTATCTCAAATAATCTTCTTTATTAAATTTTTAACTGTTCATTGACATTAATTTGAAATTTTGACATTGCACCATTTATCGATATATGTCTGAATCCAGTCGACTAAGTAACTATTTATTTAAAAAAGAATAACGATTTTGGAGCTGTCACTAAGGGAACACCTTCAAAGGTAATATTGACAACAGGCATCAACTATGCTGGACCACTTACACACAGTAATAAGACCAGTTGTGACATATGGAAGTGAAGTGTGGACTTTAACGGAAACTGTGCAGAAAAGTTTAGGGGTGTTGGAAAAAAAGTGCTACAAAAAATTTACGGCAGCAAGAAAGTGAACGACGGATGGGAAATAAGGGAGTAAGATGGATGGGCCATTTAATGAGAATGACAGAAGGACACCTGCCAAAGAAAATAGTAGTGAGCGAGCTGGGTGGAAAGTGAAGGAAGGGCAAGATGAAGAAACGAGGTAGAAGAGGACCTAAATCATATGGGTACCTACTACAGAATGGAGGGAAAAAGCGCTTAACAGAAAATAATGGCCAGTGATGTATGAATTAGAAGTACCTACCCGCGATACTAATCAAACTTACTATGATGACTATATGAGACACCAAAAGCAAGACCAAAATAGGTTCAAACGTGTCGGGAGAATTTGAACTCTAAAAAGGTCTTACACAGGGAGACCCATTATCTACTATCCTGTTTAACATAGTTTTGGAAAAATGCATAAGAGCCATTAACATCCAACTGAGAGGCTCTTTGTACAATAGGTCAGTGAAATACTTAGCATATGCCGATGATGTGCTGATTATGGCAAGAACAATGGAGGCACTCAGGACTGCCTTTACAGAATTAGAAAAAGAAGCAGAAGTGGCCGTATTAAAGATAAGCGAACAAAAAACCAAATATATGCTACAGATAAGGCAGGAAAGGGGAAGACAAAGCACAAGCAAGAACGTGGAGAGTAGATAGTTTCAAATATTTGGAAAGTATAATGATGGAGACAAATGATTCGAAGGCTGATATACGGGCTGGTCGTTGTAATGTTTTCAGCGAATTTAAGGAAGTAAATGCAAATATCGAAGGCACTGGTTGCGCTGAAAACAGGAACGGATCAATTGTTATTTAGTTCTTTTCAATACATGCTGTACGAAAAAAAAAAATTTAAGGAGTTCTGCGATTTTGTTGATGCTTACTGAATACCTACATAATTATCTTATCGCATTCTAAAACTAAATGATTGCCACTGTTTCCGGCTATATGAAGAGCTCTGAAGTTATTTCAAGCCTTTAAACCCCCTTTCTTATTCGAAAAAAGCTACGAAAGATATTCGAGCCATTTTCTCAAAATGCATTAAGTGCAGTTTACCTTTGGTTTATGTATAGGGACATTGGAGGAAGCCAAAAGCGTGCATAGATTTGTTCCAATTAGTGTTAAAAACATTTTAAAAAATGATGAAATTTGAAACCAAAATTTCAGGTTCAAACAACATGTGAATATCTCCTGGGAAAAGGATTCTTTGCGTTTTACTCAACTTAACTGCAAGAATATCCAAGGTCAGCATGTGCTTCAAATGAAAACTTGTTGTGTTACGAAAAGTGGGTATCTATTTATTTTTCAAAACAATATTCAGAATTACTCAAATTTTGTTAATATTTGTTTGCCATTCCATCGCATAATGGCAATGTCGACAGAATATTTTTATTGGGCACCTAACTAGCGACGCTCTCCTCCGGATGCCTAAGAGGTAGAGTGACAAGGTGCTACACACTATACACATGGTGTAGTATGTAGGTATTAAACGGCGCACCAATCACGTAACCCGTAGAGTCGGGCCGGATAGTGCATTGCACCCGTAAAGACCACATACGCTAAGGCACCAGCCTCGACTTCGAAAGGTAAAAGAGGTTATAGATAAAGATACAAGGATTATTAATTTATAGTAATTTTATGATAAATTTTGCAATATATTACGCACGCTTAAAAAGTCGTACAAATTTTTTAATTTATTAGGGATATTCAATTGTATAGGAATTTTAATTTATAGATGTTGCTTAAAATTCGCACTTTGAATTTTAGACAACTGTCAAAACTTGTGGTATTTTGATATTTGTATAACCTCAAATAAAAGTTATGAGGTATGGTTTTAAACTGGTGTTTTAGGAAGTATGCATTCTTTATACAATGTGCCAATTATTCCCCAAAATTTACGAAGAGACGAAACAATTGTACAGATAGCTGATGCTTTGAATCATTTATCCGAGGTAGCCCAGGATATATTTGATCGAGTGAATGCCAGGATAGAGATAAACAATACACAGCTTTCGAACTTATCACAAAGAATAGACACAGCACATTCTAAAGTAGCCAAGCTAACAGGAGCTAAAAAGGCAACTCAAGTATTTTCTAGCAGCAAGTATCCTGCGGTTGATGTTCATCGACAATATAAATCAATTTTTGATGATAATAACAAAGTAATTTTCAAGCGATCGAAAGTGAAGTACAAAGATATACAAGTTAAAGATGAATCTATAGAAACTTTACAATTTTATCATGTTAAAGTACGTGAATTTGATAACTCGCAAAGTACAAATGGTTTAGGTGAAGTGCCCAAAGATGTTAAGTCTATTAATGATTTGTTGCTTTACAATACTGGCAAAAATCCATATAGAAACTATGTTATGTCTGATCCTTTACAAGCTTCACTTCGTACGAAGAAAGATGATGCAATTGATAGTTCCGACATAGCAGCTGCACCTCATTCTATTTCCGATAGAACAACACTAACTAGATCAGCTACGGAATCGTACTTCTACGCTCCAGATTTAGGTGATGTTCCATCAATAGATGTGCCTCTAGATCTTCCAGATTTACCTGGAATCGCGGATGATTTACGTTATATAAATGAATTAGGACCAGGAATAGCACCTTCAGTTACCACAACACCAAATATTCCTGAACTTCCACCACTGGAAGTGTCCTTATCAGAGCCTTCTGAAGAGACTGCCATAGAAGCTTTGCTTTTACCACCGCCACCACCACCACCAGTTCAACAACAAGTTCCGATAGAATCTGTTCCTAAGATACCTGAGGAAATTGTAGATAAAAAAGTGCCCGAAATTAAAGCTGTTAAAGTAGAACCAAAGCCTGAATTAGAAACCAATACACCTCAAACAGATAATTCTGTAACAAAGTTGCCTATAGCTGTAGATGATGTGCATGCCAATCTTATGGAAGCTATTCGAAAAGCTGGAGGATCTAAAAAGGCTAACCTTCGAACGGCAGAACCGAAAAAGCCTCCGCCTAGTGGAGACTTAATGGCAGATTTACATGCGAAATTATCACTGCGAAGAAAAGGTATATCTGGTTCCAAAAATCCGGACAATCCTAATTTTGATACAGGATCTGCAATGAACAAAGTTTCTGCGATGATTCCTCCACCACCAACTAAAACGGAACAAGCTGAATCGACCAATACTGAGGATGAAGACTGGGAGGAATGAAGTCTTTGTTTTATATTGTTGAATATATATATGTATATTAAAAAACAATTTGTTAATATGATATTATGTTAAGTTTACAACCTATTTCCATATAATTTGTACGTTTTTGTATATTTGCAGTCTAAAAATATAGTATGCTGTGATATATTTTGTTAATTCTAAAATAGGTAATCTGTATTTTACTAAGCTTTGGACTATTTTTAAACTTGAAAGTATTGTAGCTTGTATCAATACATGCAGAAAAATTAAATTTGGGTTTTTATCATCTAATCTGCTCTACAGAAAATTAATCCAAATAATTCGTTAAAAAGTAAAATAATTTACGAGTAAACCTAAGTGTCAAATTTTAAAATCATTTTGGGAACATCGGACTTGTTTAGCAGTACCTAGTGCTAATCTAACGAATGTTAGTGGTACAGCGTTGTCATTGAAAATGGTTAAACAGTTTTTATCTATTTTTTCCAAGAAATTTAAATTACGCGCTCAATTTCGTATCCATGACGATCTGTTTGTTCATTTTTGTTATTTATTTGTGTTGTTTCTGTCAAACGCTTAATTTATTTAGTTAATTTAACATTTAACTGTTATATGGGAAACATCAAAAATTTTCAATCATAATGGAACTTCACTCGTGTACAAATTGTGAATTAATTGATGAAGTCATTAGGAATGAAGTGCAAAAGTTAGTATTAATATTTTAGTGAGGTTATGTTAAACATTTATTCATTAATTTCTGACTTAAATAAAGTGTGATCAATGTAATGTGTTTATGTATGGATTAGGACATTAATATTTAAGTAAGGAATAAATGTATTTACTATGAGTCAAATTAGTATACTGCCGCATGAATGATCGTTAACACTTGCCGAGGTACAGGAAGTGATGGATCTATTTTAGACTTGCGTTACTCTCCAATGTTAGTCTACATTAAGCTACTGTTTATATGACATTCAACGTCATAAACCGAAGCCAGTGGCCGTAACCGAAATTGAACTTGTAATCGAATTTACCAAGCTGCTTACTTAATTATTTTTATGCTGTTTTAGAAGGATATAATTGTGAATTGTGATTAAATTGTTTTTTATTACAGGTTTGATATATTAACAAAAGAAAACGTAACGTTACATTCAGATCTGATAAACGCAAGGAAAACCATTGCTAACTTAGAATCTGAAATTTTAAATCTACATAAAGTTGTTGCCGCTGAGCGCCAGCATAATTTACATGTATATTTGCAACAGCAATCTCCTTATGTAAGTAGTACTAATCGCTCTAATTAATTAATAATTAACAATGTGTTATTGGTAGAAGGAATCTCAACCAGCAATGAATGTTATTATAAATCCAGATATTAAAAGAACGCCCAATAGGAGTCGTCCCAATTCTGCAAGGAAAATAAACGGCAAATCTTCCGCAAGTTCAGTGCAAGAGAAGAATAAAGATGACGATCTGCTAGCTTATAATGTACTAAAAAGTTTTTGTAAACAGCAAGAGGAAATGTATGAAGAAAACTTATTATTACTTCAAATTGCCAATGATAACTGTCTTTTGAAAATAAAAGAACAGTTTAGTAACATGCAGGATCACTTAACGAAGGCTTTAGAGATGTAAGTGTATTTTTTCTTATTACCTAATTAATAACGCTGCATTTAATGTAGGTATGCAACATACAGATCGGAGCTTTTTAGACAAAAAAAGAAAAACAGTGAGGAACATCAGACATTTCTAAAAACCATCAACGTATTACGCAAATCAAATACAAAACACGTTCAAGAAGTTGTAAGAAAATTATCAACAGAGAATATTAGCATTATTAACGAGCAAATAAAGGAAATTTCAAATGCCTTCCACCATGAAATCGATAAACGTGATAAGTTGGTGAACGTTCTACGTCGTCAACAAGGCGCTTTAGAACTCCAACTGGAGGAATTCAAAAAACAAGGAACTCAAAAACAGCAACAATTGAAGGTAAAATCTGTATATCCTTAATAAATTACATAGTTGTTACCTTGAACTTATTTTAGAGAATAATTGATGAAACGAAGAAGCAGTTAAAACATTCCCAAGAAAAGTATTCGATTTTAGAAAAACGTCGAGCGTTTGATGCTGAAGGATTCCGTACAGATATTAATGATATTCGTAAAAATCTAACCAGAGTGAAAAATAACTTATTGAAAGAGGACACAGGAACTACGCCGGATTTTCTTTTTGGACATAAAAAATTAGAAAAGAAAATTGACGAACTTGATAGAAAGTTCCATTCTTGTTATATTAGATCGAAATAGGTAGTTTGATTTACCAGAAATTCTGAAGGACAATATTCGAAGTTTTAAAGTCAAAAGATTGTGCCCTTCAGACTTTCGTAGTATTATGGCTGTGTTAATATAGTTATCTATTAAGGCAATGTAAACAATCCGGAAGTATTTGTGATATGACTAGTTTTTATATCAGTTTTGGAAAAAAAGACTTGTTTATATCCAAAGTTTTTTCAAGATTTATATTATACAAAAAATAAGTAAGTAATATATAAGCAGATGAAATAATGGGTTCTTGAATTTTTTGTGTGAAGTTACATGATAGCTGCGTTTTATATTCTTACTTGCCATTGATAAGTTAGTGAGTCGCATTCTTTTGTAACTTGCAAATAAATGATTATTTTTTGATGAAGTGTTTTTGAAGTTTTATTTGTTTTGTCGGTATTTTTAAAGAGTAATGAAGGATTGAACACCGAAATTAGCTCGAATGCATTACTAAGAATTAGAAAAATCGAACATACTTATCGAGTCATAATGGTTTTGTATTTACTCTAAAAATTGTTTCAAAAAAATCAATCAGTAATTTCTTAATTAAAGAGATAGAAAGGAAAAGTGTAGCTTACATTTCAGGCCTACGAGTTTTATGTGATTAGCATTTCAAGGCCTTTTAGAACTTTACTAAAGTAAAACTATTATATTCTTCGAAGAGAATTATCAAAGATGCTAGGACAAAAAGGGCTACATCATTGTTATTACCTATTATTATATCTAGGGTAGAAATGAAATGAACATATACATTCAATGTATAATCTCACAAGAGCATTAATTCTTTCCGGTAATTTTTAGGTGTGCATTTCAACAACGTATTAATCGGCACGAACGGAACGCGGACTAATTCATGAATTAATGCTCGAGTGTAGATTTGGTAAGAAAATCGTACCGGCATCGCAATAATAATTCAGTACATATTTAAATTTTAGAAACGTAACCATAGCAACTTGTACGTCAGCTGTCACATTTGACATAAAAATTTCCACTTTTTAATTTTGCCTCGGTTGGTCTACCAATCAACAAAAAATTTCCGAGAAATATGGGCGTGGCCGTGGTAACCATGCCCGATATTAACGTTTCTATTGGTCGTTAATTAGTGTCGTACGATTTTCATTGTAATTATTCTCTCGACTATCGGTTTCCAATCTATCATTGCTTCACTTATTTTTGTTTATTTATAATTATAGTAACGCCGTTTTGGTGCTCTTCCTCTTTTTGTCCTGAGTATATAATTTAGTTGTCTTACAGAAATATTTCTCCCATTTTGCTCCATCTCGCTTCGCTTATTCCCAAGATTTTTATTTCATACCTCTTCATCTCGCTTGGTATAAAGTTCTCACATTCCAAGTACCTATTGTTATCATTTTTACGTTTTGTTTACCCGATTTCTTTTCTATTAGTTTTTTGATAAGCCATCTTCCTCATTCTTTCTTCGACCATTCATATTTGACGCCGTCTACTTCTAACTTGCGGTATCCCACTCGTACTTTCTTTCCTTTATTCTTCTCTTCTTTATTGCAAGCTAAACTTTCCGCTCTTCCATTGTAAGGTCGCTGCCTATATAAATGTTGTTTGGTAGTTTCTGCTTTAGGATTTCTATCTTGTATTCAAATTTAAGCACTTCACGAAGGTAACTTTTGGTTCAGTTTTTCCTATCTTATAAGCTTCTTCTATTTTGATTTCTACCCCATCTCTTTTTGAATGAACTCGGTAGGTACCTAACTTTTTGTTTTAAATTTTGATTTCCAAGCTGGTATTCCCCGAATTCCATCCATTTAATTACTATATTGTTCCTATACTTTTCCTTCTCTTGTTTTTCTAGTTTGCTTTCAAGGCCGTTGATCCTATCTTCCAGCTTTCCTATTTCATTTTGTCAGATTTTGTTTTTTTCATTCCATTCTGTTTTTACCTTTTGTAAACCACTGTGAATTCTGCCTTCATATCTGATAGTTTTTTGTTAAATTCTGTTTATAACTCCTCCTTTAGTACTTGCTCCAATTTTCTCAAAACTGCTGCTTCTTTCCGTTTCCGCTACTTTTTGTGGGTTTCAGCATTACTTTTATAATAATAAAAAGATTAATAATTTTTTAATATTTGGCATTGACTGTTAACAAATGAAATTCAGCTTCAAGTTCTGTGCAGAAAAGTTCATTATGCTCAGATTTTAATTATATCAAAAAGAAATGAGCTAAAGCATAAATCAAATTAAAAAATTGTTCCCGATCTTGACTCAAAATAAACCGATTATAATGATCTAAAAATTAATATTACTAAAAATTAAGAGTTCACCCTGTAAGTACATCCGAAACAGTCTACAAAGAAGTTTTACCGACATAAAAATGCAGAAGCTGTACGTCCTTTGATAAATACCTTTTGATATAAAGCAATGTTTAGGACGACATCGACATACAGTCTACGAGATTACATGCACAATGGGACAATTGGCTATGAGATCATCAATAATATCACTGAATTATGCAGTATGCATTTTTATATAACATGTGTTATGCTGGCGTGGGTTTGAGAGCAATAAATATTATGCAACTAACTTGTGGCATTAATACGGAAATATTATGTTTTCTGTTCTAAAATACTGAAAAAAATATGTTTACCTATTTTGGTAGTTTGATTAGCAAATATCAAAAGAACGACAATGCCAATAGTATGCGGATTAAAATATAAGAATGTGTAGAAGGTGCACAGGTGGAAATGAATCAACCATTCCAAACTAAAAGACAGAACTGGATGAAAGAGGAAACACTAATCATTGTGGAAAAGCGTCGCAAATTAAAGAGCACATAACGAACAAGAACGCGAGAAATTGGTAGATTCAACGTCTATGTAGACAAAATGAATACACAAACAACATCTGTGCAGAAATAGAAGAACATGCCAACATAAACCGTACCTACTAAGGATCTATTCAATAAAGTCAAAACCCTAAGTGATAAGAAGAAAATTGATGCCATCGAAATGTATGTTTGGCGAAGAATATTGAAAATACCATGGGCAGCGCACCGAACAAATCTCTCAATTTTGGAAGAATTACATATCACAGAACGGCTCTCAACTACTAGGTACATAAAAACGAATATTGACCTTCTTTGGACATATCGTACGAAGAAATCCAAACAACTTAGAAAGGCTAGTAGGAAGACACAAATGATAAAGGAAGAACAGGAAGATCACCTCAAAGATAGGCAGACCACTTTTCTCCAGGCAATACATGCTACGGAAAAAGCAACGAATGAAGAAAGAGGATCAAAGAGTAAATAGCAGCAATAATAGTTAAATGGAAATTAGCAATAATTAGCCGATTCTTTCTAGCTTCGTAGTTTACGGTACTGGAAATCGTTTTGGCCCAAAATTCAATTTAAAAATTGAATATTTAGATCAAACATGGGTTCAAGTGCTTGGTTAAATCCCATTCATTGCTTTAGAATTAATCAAACTTTGTGTTTAATTTATTAAATTTATTAGTTAAATCGTATTCTTTGGTCAAATGTAAATTAGTAATGATTCACAGAACTTTCCTAGACTTTTAGTTTATGGCATTGGAAATCTTTTTGGTCCAAATGTAATTTAAAAATTGAATATTATCAAATATAAATCAAAAATGGTTTCAAGGGTGCTTAGTTAAATTCTAGTCATTGCTTTAGAATTAATCAAACTTTGTATTTAATTCTATTAAATTTTATTCAATCGTATTCTTTGGTTAAATGCAAATTGGTAATAATTAACTCAACTTTTCTAGACTAGTTTATGGGAATGAAAATCTTTTGGTCCGAAGTTCAATTTAAAAATTGAATATTTAAACCATCATGGTTTCAAGAGCTGTTAGTTAACTTCCAGTCATTGCTGTAAATTAATCAAATTTTGTAAATTAGTAATAATTAACCGAATTTGCCTAGACTTTTAATTTAGGGTATTGAATCTAAAAATTGAATATCTAAATTACAGTGGTTAGGTGTGTTTTAGTGTTCCATCAAAATTTTTTGTGATAAATAAATGTTTGTTAGTTCCTGCACGTCGAAGTAATTGTTAAATCGACCTGGAGATAAAATTTTTCTAATTGGAAAATTTTACATAACACAATAGACTTTTTTTTTATTTTTGCAAAAAACGCACATTCCTCTACTTTGGTATTCATATTAGTTAACTTCAACAGTGATTCATCATACCCTTAGCAGGTTTCGTCCATATAAAGTGCGTAAATTTATGTACAAGTGCAAAGTAACACGAAAACTGAATATCAAACACTTGATTTTAGTCATTCATTCAGTTATACTATAAAATTCCCATAGATATATGTTTTTAGAATACCAAAAATTTAATAACCTTTGATGTTACATTGTATGTTTCGTTTCGAAGGCAATAAATTTGAATACCTAACTATTTCGTGATTCATGCTTTTACACAAAGATTTAAAAATAGCTTTTCTGATACACTTTTGGAGTTTTCGTTTGCAAAATTATATTTGACATTTTTGTGAGAACAAAGTTAAAAGTTACGTTAAAAGGTATTTCAAACAATTAGTTACTCTTGAGTTTTACACTAATTTTCTCCTTAATAAATATGATAATCACTGTGGCTGTTTGGGCTTAGCAGTGGGCGCTTTAGATCAAATAAAGTTCAAAAATAAATAAATATACAATCGAATAAAGAAAAGTATGGAGAAACATGAATATAGAAATTGAATAAAAATAAATCCATAAATAATTAAATAGTGTTATGAATATTTTAATATAAATTTGTCAGATTAATAAAAGTTCTCACTGCCTTGAAATAGAAGCTCATTGTTATTCACTCAGAATGGGACAATATTTAAGCATAATCAATGCTTTAACGTGCTTCAATTACTGGTTTTTCTAACAATTTTAGCCATTTTTCAAAAATGTTTTTACCTTTTGTGTCGAAAATTCCAACAATTTTTAATCAGATATCTTTACATTTTAATAAGTTTAGTTTTTCAAATTCCTAGCTTATCCACAAAGCAAAATTCCCCACAAATGACAAAAAAGGCCCGTAAAAAACCTGAGATTAAATTACGTAATAACTAAAGCAAGTATTTTTTTCTGAAGATTAATTTCAGTTCGATTGATTTAACAAGATTGCGACTGGTTTAGCTTCAGTTGCTATGCCGTTTTCAACTTGTTAACCGAATCGATAATTTGTAATCAAATCACGTTCTTAGCAAAAAGTAGTTAAGCTACGCAAATCACTTGTTGAATGAGACATTTAAGTGCTGGAAATGTCCCATCGGAAGATGGATGGACTGGCCAATTCTAAATGTTTCCTGTCGTGTACGAGATTAACCGTATAAGTGTGATTTTAGACGAATCCTGCATTATTATTTTATAAACCCCAAAGGCTATTTTGAATAAAGAAATAAGATTTTAAAAATATCAAACAAAATCTGAAGGTTGTTCCTTGCTAATTTTTATTTGCCCTGATAATCAATTAAAAATTAAATTTGGCAACACTTTTAAAGCTAATTAATTACAATTGCAATTTTAAAATAAGCACGGAAATTAACAATCAATGGACTTGAGCCGTAGTAAAAGTCCATCAAAATTTCTGTTTAAGCAATGCAATTAATTCCATAAATAAATTGAATGTTGTGTAAACAAATAACAAATTATGGATTGGTATGTTTTTATTGTGATATTTAAAATGCAGTGATCAACTACAAAAAGAAAGCCGCTAGTATGAATCCTTAATGAACGGATGTTAACAAACCACAACATTTTTCGTAAGTTTTTTAAATATGATTTGAACGGATCGAAGATTCATGTTTTGTTTATTATATGAGAAAAATTAAAAATTGTAATTTTTCATATTAATATTCAATTGGTTGGCTAAGTTTTAAACTCTACAGAATAAAATAACTTTGGTGAAATAAAACTAAAAATTTTAATTTGAATTTTTGGCCGAAGATATTTATTTAATTTGTACTGTTGTTCGAGTTTATCACAGATTTTTTCGATATTATATCTGCATACTAAGCTTACCTAAATGTGGTTGAATGGGTTTCAGGTTTATGCATGAATACAGTTTCTGTGTATATTATTTATGGTAATTTATGGCGATTATAGTGGCATTTTAAATTATTTTTTAATTTTACAAGTTATCAGTTAATCGTTTGAACTGTTAAAATTGTGTATTTGCAAATTTATCCTCAAAAGAAAGGTGACTAACAACCCACCAATCACCAAACTAATTAAAGATGTGTTGAATATGAATTATTCGCTTTTGCATTGATTATGGTAAGTTATGAACTGATTAATATAAACTGCTGGTTCTTACAACTAATCCAAAGGATTTGTCGAGTTTTCTTTATGAAGAATTAAGTTTTGATTATCAGAAAGGGCTTCAACGCACGTAATCGAAAGTAATAGATTAAAAGGAAAACACAATTTACCAAACAAATCTTATCAGTTTATTACACTTATTTTAAACCCAAGAGTCCTTACCACTTATTGTAGTTGCTTATTCCTCTTCTATTCTTAAATCAAAATGATTTTTAGTGCTGTTTTCTTCTACCAACTTCAAACCTCTATTAAATCATTTCCAATGGGTTTTTTACTTATTATTTTCGAACTTCTGCATTCATTTTTTAACAATTTAATCTGCAAATTAAAATCAGAAAATAAAGAAAATATGATATTTAAGTCAACGTACTCACTAAGAAGTTTTGTGTTCTTCAACTTCAGTGCTCCTTCTTACTGCAGACAGAAGTGCACCTACTATTCCTGTATTTTCCTGCAAATTAAAACATTCACTTATTTTTAGCTTTTAAAATATAAGAAGGACTTACTCTGTTTTAAGTTTCGTTTTATTTTTAATGTACGAGTTAGTTTCCCTGATAAAATTCATTTCTAAGATATAGTTTTATCTAAAAATAATTAAACTAATGATTTGTCGAATTATTTAATTTTGATACGCATAAAATTGTACTTACGTTGATTTAATGGCATCAAAAGCTTTTTTTTGATTTGGTAAACACTTCACTTTTTTAAATAATATTTAGAAACGTGCCACGAATTTTAACAGTATACCTATTTTAAAAGTATTACAACTAACTAAGGTTAGTTTTTCTTAAATTAAATACGCTTTAGAACAAGTTAAAAGTGGGAATAAACCGTGCTTGATTTATTAATCAAAGCTGTTAGCTAAAATTGAAGTTTGCTCTATCATAAGCAATAAGTAAAAATTAAAAACTCACCCCGTTTTGAGTCAAAACCTGAGGAATGTCTTCACAAATCTGGGCTGGAGGCAATCTAAAATAAAATAAAAAGTAAATGTTTTGTATTTTATTCTGGGTATTTTAAACACAAGTTGAAAATCTGAAATTAACAAGTAAAACTACTAAAATTCCCCAAGTGCAAAATTTTAAAACTTGAGCTTTCAGAAAATATTTAAAAAGTAAATGGTTTTAACCAAGAAAATAATAATAAATAACAGAATTCAAAGAAAAAATCAATATAGGATAAATAAATAAATAAAATAATAAATAACGGAATTCCAGTAAAAAGTAGACACTTACAGAATAAATAACAAAAAATAAATAAAGTCCAAATTTAATTTTAAATGGAATTTTAAACGTTGAACGGGTTTATGTGTGAATATCGAAGTTCAATTTGGCTCGCATTGTTAGACATATAAGTACGCATTTTCGGATTAAATTGTTTAAAACTAAAATCTAAAAATCAGGTTTTGAGTACATTTTCGAATAACAAATTTGAATTTTACAAGGCAAGATTTAATTAGAATGTAAATTTAAATAGTTACTAATTAATCGAGATATTTGGCATCTTAAATTAATAAACTAAATTAAATAACAAATAACAGAAATCCAATAAAAAAAATCTTTTAATTAAGACAGAATTCCTATAAAACGTCAATACAGAAAAAATAAAAAATAAATAAATAAAGTAAATAGTTGAAATAACGAACAATAGAATTCCAATAAAAAAATCGTTTAATTAAAACAGGATAATTAAATCTTAAATTTATTTACCTTCCAGTTATCCTGTTTTGTAAATCCATTTTCAGATCAAAGTTGGTAGGACTGAAACCTCCTGAAACTGAATATTTTATTAACCACAGCCGATTATTTAGTAAAACAGCAACCATTTTTATTTCCAAATTCGAAAACGTTTCATTTTCACCAAGCTTAAAATTTCACAAAATGTAACAAATTGCTTGCTTATTTACCTAAAATCTTTGCCATTTTGGGTATGAGGAATTTCAAATAAACAAAAATTATTTAAAAAGTAATACAAAAACACAAAAAATAAAAATTAGATCAAAAATAAATTACAAAATCAATGCAGAATAAATAAATTCACAAGTAAATTAATACAATAAAATACCTGTAAATAATAAATAACAGAATTCTAATAAAAAATCAATACAGGATAAATAAATATTTAGTAAAATTTAATAATAAAATCCTTGTCATTTTGGATATGAACATAAAACTTCATACGAAAACTAAATTAAATTTTGCTGCAACTGTTTTATCTATTTTTTCAGTTCTCTGCTTAATTAAAAAATATTCAAACGTTAAATAAAAAATTAAAATTAAATCAAAAATAAACTAGAAAATCAACACAGAATAAATAAATAATTGAATGGATAAAAAATAAAATAATAAATAACCGAATTCCAACAAAAAATAAATAAACATTTGGTACAATCAAATAATATAATCCTTAGACATTTTGGATAAAAACTTTGTATGAATGTAAAATTTGATAAGAAAACAAACTGTTTTATCTATTTTGTTTAATTCAGTTCTCTGTTTAATTAAAAAGGCATTAAAAAATAAATCTAAAACAAAAAGAAAAATAAAAATAGGTACATCAAAAAGTAAATTAAAAAATCAATGCATAATAAAATAAAGAAAATTATAAATAACAGAATTCCAATACAAATTCCATTAAAAGAATAATTAAATCTTATTTATTATTATTATTATTTACCTTTCAGTTATCCTGTTTTGTATATCCATTTTCAGATTCAAGTTGTTAAGACTGAAAATATTTTATTAACAAGATCCGATTTATTTAGTAAAACAGTAACCATTCTTATTTCCATATCAGAAAACGTTTCATCTTCACCAGGCTTAAAATTATCCTCCACATTCGAGTGTCGAAAAGTCCAAATGAAGACCTAAAGCCGACAAAGATATATGTTTTATTTGACCAAACAATTAAACACACTGAAAATAAAAAAACTTGTGGCTACATTTGGACCAAAAAATTATTTACAAATTAAACTGAACGTGTAAATTTGAATAGCAGTTTCTCGGCTTTGCCGTCTACTGTTTTAATAAATAAATAAAAATAAAAATAAAAATAAATAAATAAATATTTGATAAAATTTAATAATAAATTGTTCCTTGTCACGGACGTGAAAAATTTTATGTGAATGTAAAATATCATACGAAAATGAAATGAAATTAAATATTGCAACAGCTTTATCTATTTTTTTAATTCAGTTTTCTGTCTAATTAAAATATATTAAAAAATAAATGAAAAATAAATAAAACAAATAAAAATAAATTAAAAAATTAATGCACAATAAATAAATAACAGGATCCCGATAAAGACAGGGTAATTAAATCTTAAAATTATTTACCATTTACCACCCAGTTATCCTGTTTTGTAAATCCATTTTCAGATCCAAATTGGTAAGAATATTTTATTAACCACACCCAATTGTTTAGTAAAACAGCAACCATTTTTACTTTCTTATTATATAGAAACCATTTCATATTAATCAGGTTTAAAATTTGAGTATCGAAAAGTCTAAACGACGACCCAAAGCTCACAAAAAATGTTTTTAATTAAAAAGACACTGAAAATAAAAAACTTCCAACTACTTTTGGATGTGCAGATTAAACGAACCATGTTGATGGTTGTAAACAAATAAAATTGCAAGCTTTGAAATTGTGAACAATAAATAATAAGTAAGCAATGATTGCAAATAATAAAACTACAAATATACATGAAACTGCAACAGTTGAACATTAAAACAAACTGTCTGTTTACTTACCTAAGATTCTTTGAATAGGAAATTATTTATCAGCAGCTCTAAATAATCACATTTCCATAATAAAATGTTAATATTTGCTTGCGTAAGACATTAATTTAAACAGTTCACAATGCATTGTGGCGAAAACTGAAAAATAAACAAGAAAAGACGTAAAACTGAAACGCAGAAATCGACCTGAAAAAACAACAATTCGGCGTTAAATTTAATTTTAAATAAGAACTTGCGCTTTACTTACGTACTTGTTTACAATTTCCTGTAACCTCCTCTTTAATTCATTCACTACCACTAAATAGTTCCTTCCCGAATGTACATGTAATGAACAGCTCCTTGTAATTAAGTCCAAAAACGACTCAAAGTGGAAGACGCCCCGTTTCAAAATCGATTTAATTACAGCATCGTTAATAAATCAACGGATGTGGAAGAATTAAAATAATATTTAATTGTATGTAGAAAATATAAAATTCTAAAAATTTACTTTGAGGAAATATAGACTCACTCACGTCCTGCTGGTTTCATCCTGGAAACGCCATCTTTGGAAGGTGGGACCTACCTGAAACAAAAGAGAAAGGGTTTTATATTTTAATACAGATATTTTAATTTTAAAAGGCAGAGATAAGAATTTCAAATAATGAAAGTTAAATAAAGTTTGAAAATTTAATTCAAACTTAACTATTTTCAAAGAACCCTTTCCAAAGAATTTCCTCTGTATAAATTAAATACCTCAAATATCATTAAGTTTGTTTTTTGATTAAAATTTAACTCGTGTAAATTTTTCAACTAAAACTTTGCCGAAATTATAAAAGTATTTTAATTTTAGACTTAACAAAGTTTATTTTAAATGTTACATGCCGAGGTCATTTGCTTAGAAATCAAAGTTTCTACATATTTCCAGAAATTAATTTCGAAATTTATTCGCAACAATTTCCATAACATGAGTAAAATCTAATAATATTATTTGTATCTACAGGCCTGTAATAATTAGAAAATGGATGCCTTTTAGCGGCTGGAAGGGTTGAGCTTTTATAATGACATAGGTTAAAGTTTCGCCCTTTTAATTATTAAAATTAAGAAAAAATCAAAGCGGCTGTAGCTTGAAACCCTTAAGGCTAATTTAATATAAAAGTAAAATTAAATACCTACCTTTTTGAAGTAACCCTAAAGCTTCGCTCCTCTTCCCTCTTCTAACGAAAGAACCCCCATTTGCTGTAAATTAAAACCGACAAACCCGCACCATACACATTGAAACGTTCCGTAAAGAATTATTATAATTCACTCTTTCATCCACCAAATCTAACTTAAAATGTTTATAAAAACACATTTACTTAGATCAACGGAAAGTTCTTATAATTTAGAAAAATTATGTTACTGAACATTTATAAACAACCGACGAAACTGTTAATTAAACAGCGCTTAATTCAACAAAGGAGCTTTGCTTACGAACCCTAATGTCCAACTAATAACACATAAGTCTTAACTGATAACAAAAGTCAAATAAAACGAAATCTGCAAATTGCAGTACTTGAGCGTTTGAAGTTTTTCAAAATTGACCGATTGATTTACTCTTCCGAAAAAATCCAAGTAGTTATGAAAAGAACATCGCGTGGCCCAAACTGCGTTTTGATTTTAAAAAAGTTCCTAAAGATCCTAACTGTAACGCCGTTTGTGACGTAGTGACTGCATGTCTTGCACCCTTGCTGCTTATCACTGGAGGGAGGAGACGTCATCTGAAATTAAAAAAAATATGGATTTAGGCCGCACAAACCCCGTTTAAATACATAAACGTTGTAGAATTTTAGCTTAAAATATATTCACCTTAATTCTGCGAATTAAATCATTCAAAAAAGCAGCTTTCTGTTTAAACTCGCATCTTACTAAAAATAATAAATAATAAATAAAACAGTATAACTATATAAATTTTAATATGTAAAGCAAAGATAAGCTATGTTTAAATTTAAACATGCGTGAGATTAAAAAAATTAAACTTACATTTTCGTTCACTTTAACAGTCCAGGATACATTTCCTCGTTGCATTTCGCCATTAACGATTTTGAGGTTGAATGTTACGTTGATCAGAATCTGTAAAATAATACTTACTAGTCAACCCCCACTTACAAATTCTTACAAAACTGATAACTTAAGGACATGAAAGAAGTCATTTGAAGAAAGCAGTGGAAAAGTGCAAGCAGTTCGAGGGGAAAAAAGGACTTGGTAAACCAGAATTAAATAAACACTAGAAAACCGAGGAAAGCCAGCAGATTTTTCAACAATACAGGAAAAACAATAAAATTAGGGTTCCCAGAAAAATAAAGCACGGGTTTTTCGTTTGGGCACAAAATTAAGAAAATCTACAAAAAAAAAAATAAAAGAACTGAAGAAAGTTAGAAACACGTCGGGGGTTGCAAAAATTCAAGCCAACTGAGATGAATCGTACGGACTGGACGGCGCCCAAGGAAAGTCTACGAAGCAAGGGTGTATGACATAATAACAAAGGAAAATCATAGAAAAAAATGGAACGGCATTGTGGAAGAAGCAGTAATTAAAAAAGGATTAAATTGGAATTCACTAGAAAATCCTAAAAGGACAAAATGGACTGAAAAGGTTGCCCTCCAAGCTTACACTCCATGGCTGGTAAACGAGACTCTAGAATTAACTAAGTTAAGTAAGTAGCTTACTATAGTATATTGTATAAGAAGCACGGAATGATATTCATTTCCGTGCAAGTTTTACACTATACTTTTTCTACGACTATACATTTTTTTTTAAAGTGAACTAAAACTAACTTTGATAACAAGGTATTTTATTACCTAACAATATTTTAACACTTTTTGACAAAGAAAGGTTTATTTATTATTTACAGTATTAAACGTTATTATGACAAATTGTAACTACAAGTACCGTGACCTTTTTCAGGCAATTTTAGATTTTAAATTAAATATTTTTAAATACGCTACCTTTGACCTTTGACGTAACTAAGTTGCGTTTCTAGGAAAATTTGATGTGCACTTATTTCATGGTTTATATGATTTTTTAACCTGTACGGAAATGTTCACATTGTAGTTTTGTTTGTGTTTTATTTCCTACGGGTCGTATGCAACGAGCTACATTTATTAATTGATAATTAATATACAATAAACCTATTGCTTAATAGTCGTAGAAAAAGCAATATTTCAGCATTGGAAAATTTCTAAAACGATAAGAAATGCTTATAATTTATAATATTTGAAAGGTTTATTTTGGTATATTTCAGTGGTAACTGAAGTTACATATGCACACTGACGTTATTACTATGCAACCTATATTTATTTAACACATTTGATTTGAAATGACAAAAAAATCAAAAAAATCAATAAATAATAAAGTAACTTTTCGTTAGACAAAATTTGAAAATCTAAAAACTTTTTAGAGAAAATTAAATTTGTTGTCAAAATAATTATCAACTTCGTAATGTTTTAGAAGGCATAATTTATTTAAAATTTTAAAAAGCACCAATTTTCTTTTGAAAATAATTTTGAAATTTGAAAAGCTTCGAAATGAAATGACAATAACATTTTATTTAATATTTACTGTATAAATAAGATTACAATAAAATAATTTTGATGCTAGAAAAGTTTTGGAAAAAAGGCAATAAATTTTCTATTGAAAATAAATTCGAAATTCCAAAAGTTATCGAATGAAATTGCAATAAAATTTAATAAATAAATAATAGGTATGTGACTTTATGGTTTGAAAATAATCTTGAAAATCTTTAAGAGAAAATTAAACTTTGTTGTCAAAATAATTATCAACTTGGTACTGTTTTAGAAGGCTTAAATAATTTTAAATTTAAAAAAGCATAAATTTTCTTTTGAAAATAATTCTGAAATTTGAAAAGCTATGAAATGAAATTACTTTAAACATGTTATTTCATATTTGCTGCATAAAACAAATTTTTGGAGAAAAACAATATTCTTTTGAAAATAAATTCGAAATTACAGAAGCTTTGGAATAAAATTTAATAAAGTTAAATAAATAAATAATACGTAACTTTAGGTTTGAAACTCCAAAGTGCAAGTAAGTAAGAAACCTGTAAAATTTGAAAATCGCTGGAAATTTCACTTTTATAACTCTTTAGCTGTTAAAAACTAATTTAAAAGCGAGGCTAAAATATTAATTTCTCTATTTAAATATATTATTAGGTTCTTCTAAATTTTCCAGAATTCAAAACCAGTAGAACTATTGCTTTTATAAATTTTTTGTAAGCAATTAAAAATTTATCAAAATTTCACCCTCCTTGAGGAACACAAACCGATTCAAATATTTATTTCTTTCAATCAGAATCAAAAAAATAATTTTGAAATTCTAAAAGCTTTTCAGAGAAAATTAAATTTTGTTTTCAGAATAATTATAAACTTAAAGATGTTTTAATTTATTTAAAATAATTTTGAGGTTAGATAATCTTTTGAAGGACAATAAATTTTCTTTTCAAAATAATTTACAAATGGTTATGGAATAAAATTACAATAAAATTAAATAAATAAATAATACAGAACTTGGGTTTGAACTTTAGGTTTGAAAATAATCTTGAAAATCCAGAAGCTTTCAAGGATGTTGTATTCAAAATCTTTATTAATCTAGCAAATTTTAAAAAGGCACAATTCATTTAACATAATTATGAAGTTGGAGAACCTTTTGAAGGAACAATAAATTTAGTTGTGAAAATAATTGTAAAATTTTGAAAGCTTTGGAATAAAATTGCTATAAAATTAAATAAATAATACGCAGCTTTAGGTTTGAAAATAATTTTAAAGGAAAATTAAATGTTGTTTTCAAAAATTAATTATAAAGCTAGCGAGGTTTTAGAAGGCACAATCTATTGAAAATAATTTTGAAGCTAGCAAAGTTTTTGAAAGAACAACAAATTTTTGTTTTCAAAATAATTTCGAAATCTAAAAGCTTTGGAATGAAATTGCAATAAAGTTAAAAATAAATAAATTATACGCAACTTTAGGTTTGAAAATAATTTTGAAAATCTAAAAGGTTTTAAGAGAAAAGTAAAAGTTGTTTTTAAAATAATTCTCAAGCTAGCAAAGTTTTAGAAAGCACAATTTATGGAAAATAATTTTGATGTTAGAAAATTTTTTGAAAGAACAACAAATTTTTTTTTGAATAATTTCGAAATTCTAAAAGCTTTGGAATGAAATTGCAACAAAGTTAAATAAACAAATAATACACAATTTTAGGTTTGAAAATAATTTTGAAAATCTGAAAGCTTTTAAGAGAAAATTAAATATTGTTTTCAGAATAAATATCCAGCTAGCACGGCGTAATTTATTGAAAATAATTTTGAAGTTGAAAAATCTTTTGAGGAAACAATAAAATTTCCCTTGAAAATAATTGCTGTGAAATGAAATGACAAGAAACGACTTTTCTTTTGAAAATGATTTTCAAATTAAAAACCCTTTCAGAGAACGGAAAAGATTGCCCCCCTTAGGCTTACACCCCATGAGTGGTAAACGAGGCTTTTGCATTAACTAAGTTATGTAAGCAATTTCAATACCCAGAAGTTTCAAAGAATTTCCTTGTAATAAAACCAGTTTCAAAAAATACCTAATTGGCAAATAACTAAAACCATACGAAATACTTATAACATTTCAAAGTTTATTGTTTTTTCTTCTTAGAGTGGCATACCCTTTACAGGGTGTTGCCGATCCTCTCTCCATATGTTTGTGGCGTGCGTGTCAAATAGCCTACAGACATAGGGGACCTACAGCTTTACGTGGGCTCCAAACCACGGACGTGCTTGCACTTTTACTCCAGAGAGGATTTTACTAGGCAGAATACACCTCGGTGGTTTGCCATTACCTTCTGAGGGAAGCGGCTGGGTATTTTCGGTGTATATGTGATCCTGGGAATCGAACCCGGGCCATCTCAGTGGCCAGACGCACGCTGAACCAACTGAGCCACGACTGTCTTTGTTGATTTTTAGTATTAACTTATATCAATGATTATGGAAGTTACATATGCATACTGAATTTATTTTTATGTAATCTATACTTATTTAACACATTTGATTGGTTACGTTTTTAAATTTAGAAACCAGTTTACTGATGTTTCAAATTTATTTTCTTTGATTAACCTTACACAGACTAAAAAACAAAAATAATCTAAAAATATCCATTCATAAAGTTGGTTGAGCTATGTAAGGCATTTCTAGTGCTATTGTTATTTACACGCAAGCAAAGGTTAATTCTGACAACCCACATAACAGGCTAAAATAAAAATTTTATTGCAGTTTTCTGCAAAATTAATTCTAGCATATCTCAGAAAATTAAACTGAAATAGTAATTAAAATATTTTTCGTCTTATTTTCAATTTATTTCCAATTTGTATTAAAAATCCAGGCTTTTTAATAAAATGTATTCGTAAATATAAATTTTATCCACCGGTTAATTATAAAAAAATGCAATTTAAATCTTATATTCAGACCACAAATATACCTAAGTGATTTAATCAAATTCTTCAACAAAACTGCAAATTTTCAGTGCGTTAATTAATCCAACAAAAATACATGCATTTTGGAGAATGCTTTAGAAATAAACAACTATTTTGATTTTTAACTTTTTCGATTTTTACAACCGCTTTGAGTATCGAATTTCAACTAAAAAATTTTAAATTTCCAACTTTCCTAATATTCTAAAAATAAGATTCAAACTTTGATGACGAAGTCCAAATCTAATTTCAGATAGCATTTTAAATATTTAACTGATTTATGTATGAATATTGAAGTTTTATTATTTAAATTTCGAGTTGAATTGTTTAAAACTAAAATCTGAAAATGGGGTTTTGAGTTTAAAAATGAAAAAACTCGAATAACAAGGCAAAATTTAATTAGAATATAAATTTAAACACAAATTAATGTAAATATTTGGAACCAACAAGCTTATATTTATTTCCCAATAAATAAGTAAATTCAATTAAAGTAATAAAATAAATAAAATAAAATAAAATTGAATGCTGCAAGACAAGATTTACTTAGAATGTAAATTTAAATACAAATTAATGGAAATATTTGGTACCCACAAGCTTAGAATTCCCAATAAATAAAAAATGAATTAAATAAAAAATAAAATTAATAAAATAAATAAATAAGATCCAAATTTAAACAGTAATTAAACGATATACTGGGCACTCACAAGCCTGGATTTCCGGGTATGTATATAAATAAACAAAAGAATATACTAAAAAAAATCATTTTTGGGAATTTTAGTTTTGCAGAGCAAGATTTAGCTAGAACGTAAATTTAAATACTTTCTTTCGTTCTTTTCCTTTTACCCTTTTATACCTTTACAGTGTCGGGGGGCCTAACACACCGAGCCGCAGAGTGGTCACCCATTCCAAGCAGGTCTTTGCTTAACTTTCTATATTGCAGTACCAAGTGTGCTCCCACCCTGCCATACTGCCGACCAAATTTAAATACTAATAAATAAAATATATAAAATAAATACAAAATAAAATAAAATAAAAGAAGAAAATCAAACACTAAGATTTGAATTTTTATAATTCATCTTTCAAAGGTGAGATACAAATTTAATGACTAGTTAAACGATATACCTGGCACCCGCAAGCGTAGATCTCCCGATAAGCAAATAAATAAATAAAACACAATAATAATAAGAATTCTATTTTAAGCCTGAATCCGATTTTGAAAGCCGCATAGTTTTCTCAAATTCTGCACAGCTTTAAACCTTAATGGCTTTCAAAAAAATTTTCAATTTAAATAAAGTTTGGGCCGTCGCAAACGCAACAGATTTACTGGGGTGAGTCAAAATCAACGTAAAAAAGGAAAATACTTAAGAGGCGGAAGAGATTGAAAGTCTACGGCGGCGCTGCAAATTTCCATGAGCCGCCGGGTTTCAATTCTGCTAACTAGATTTACGTTTTCTCAATCGTTGTTCGAAATTATCTTGAATTAATTATGAGCCCAGGCTAATCCGACGAAACGTATTTTCACAGAACTATGGACGACTTGTTTTTCATTATAACTAGAAAGTCCTGCTTTTCACAATTCTAGCAGCCAGGATTTAATTAATTAATCTTAATTTCAGCAAATTAATAATAATAATTTACTTATAACAATTACGCATTGTTCCTGAAGAATATAAAATAACTTTTCGAACGTTAAATATTTGAAAAACCTTGGATTAGATTCAAGCGGAAATAACGAAGCGATTTTAATTATTGTAGAATTAATCTTTAAATTTTTTAAAAAATTACTTCTTACTCTTTTTTGCATTAAAGCACTGCATTTATCCGTTTAGTACACAAATCAAAGGCAATTATTAAATTTCTTTGCACTTGCATCTTGTAATAAACTAAAATAATTGTTCTGGAATTTCTTTATTGCTTTCATTAATAAAAGAAAAAAATACGCCAACTTACATTCTAATCCAACAAACGATATTTCGAAATTTTTCATATTTTTCTGAAAATTAAATTAAGCAATTGCGTCATCCAATAAACAAAAAAGGAAAAAACCGATACCAACCAACTTGTTTATTTGTTCCGATAATTGACAAGAGTCGAAGTTTCACAAATAAATAACAGAAAACCAAATGAAATTTCTCAAGTAATTGCATTAAAATTATTGCATTTCCTTGCACTTGCACTTTGTGATAAAATAAACGTTGGGCTTTTCCCGGAAACTTTTAAAGGGCTCTATGCGGAAATTAAAGAAAAACACGCTGCGCTGCGACTGTAAATTTATAAATTTAAGGACCAGGTTTTGCCGCGCAGAAATCGCAGAACAATCCCGGATTTCACCAAGTTTTATTGCGTAAAAATTCACTTTTAATTGTGCAAACCACTTTTAAAAATACATAAATAAGAATAAATTATAAGTTGAGTAAAAAAATATTTTATAATTAATGGCAAACATTTCCTGACTGTTTTCTTAAAATTTATCGTTAAAAATAATTAAAAACCCCTAAAATCGCACCCCGATTAGTCATCGAGACACCCTGAGTTCAAATTCTAAGTTCACCTAAGAATCCCTTATTTCAGAAAAAATCTTTACATATATTATTTATTTATAAGAGCTTACCATTATTTTAATCTTCTGTTAGGATTGCAGAAGAAAATCACTAAGCCAAACGCTTAGTGCTCTGAAGAACTTTTAAGGATTCAGATTAGATCCTTCCGTTAACACGATCCCTTCGATACTGAATTAATCCATCCCACAATTTCTTAGGTAAATATAATTCGTAGCCAGGTTATTATCTTCCTTGATTATTTCTTTGCGCCTGGATCTTAACGTTAAAAGTAACAACTGTAAAGGAATTTTCGGAATTCTTTTCAAGCAACCTACGAAGCTTCAACCCTACTTGGAAATACTTTTGGAATTAACTTATATTCGCTCGCGGAAAGTTTGGGCAGTTAGTACATTTTTGGTAAAGATTTTCATTTCATTTGCAGGAATTAATTTTGAATATGAGAAAAACAACCTTCGAGGAAAATATCGTGGTTTACAATAAAATTCTGTATTTTATATATTACTAATTTATATTTATTTATAAATCAATTTTTTTGGTGACCATAACGGCTTAAGTTATTATATTAGAATTATTCTGAAAAAAAAATGAGCTCAACGCTTGTTTTTAGTGCAAGTGCCGTTAGTGCAATTACGTAAAAACATAAAATTTGCGTTATTTATTGTTTTAGAAGCGTTGCAAGGTACGAGTTTTGATATTGATTGCTGACAGAAGTAGGTAGACAGGTAGTAAACACAACATATACAGGCTGGCTACAAGAAAGGTCTGTTGCATATAAACGGGATACCCCTTTCAGGAATGCACCTTTCCAAAAGGGCACTTTATTCTGTTCCAAATCCCTGATTTTAAGGAATGAAAAAATGTGATAAAACTGCTGAAAATATTTTTACGAGGATAAATTTATCAAAAAGTTATTGATTTTATCCTCTTTGGGGAATACAAATTGAGTCAATATATTTATTTTTTAAAATTAAGATTCACTTAAGTTAACAGGAGTTGCGCAAAATCAAAAATAAATGAAAATTAATCAAACTTTTCAGCAGGATTTTAAGCTTTGTAAATCATTAATGTAAAAATTACTAAACATCTTTGATTTCAGTCTCATAAAATACTCGTAATACAGGGTGTAAACTAATGTCATGCAGATATTTGAGATATTGCAAGGGGTGATAATACTCGGCAAAATAAGAGAAAAATGTTAATATACACATGATCAAAAACGCGCCATTTTCGATATACAGGGTGGCGAAGTTTCAATTTGATTTTCGTATTTTTAGTTTTTCTCCCGTATGTTTTGAGATAATTATTTGAAATTTAGTACAGCTACTGTCTTTTAGAATCTCTACAATAAAATGTCAAAATCATCAGTTGCAGTATACGGGGTGTTACATTTCTTTGGGTCACCGACCATTTAACCTTCCGGAACTTTTTATGGAGCAGCTTTTCGTTTGAAAATAATTTTAAAATTCTAAAAGCTTTTAAGAGAAAATTAAATTTTGTTTTCAGAAGAATTATCAACATAGTAATGTTTTAGAAGACATAATTAAAGTTAATTATTTTTAAAGTTAAAAAGCACAAATGTTCTTTTGAAAATAATTTGAAAATTTGAAAATAATACGCAGCTTTAGGTTTGAAAATCTGAAAGCTTTTAAGAGAAAATTAAATGTAGCTTTCAAAATAATTATCAAGCTAGTGGAAATAATTTTGGAGGAGAAATAAATTTTGCTTTGAAAATAATTTCAAAATACTGAGTGCTTTGGAATTAAATAAATAAAATATAAGAGGTTTTAAGGGAAAATTAAATGTTGTTTCCAAAATAATTATCAAGCTTTAGAAGACACAATTTATTGAAAATAATTTTGCAGTTAGAAAATCCTTGGAAAGAATAATAAAATAATTTCGAAATCCTAAAAGGTTTGAAATGAAATTGCAATACAGTGAATAAATAAATAATGCCTAACTTTAGGTTGGAAAATAATTTTGAAAATCTAAAGGCTTTTAAGAGAAAATTAAATTTTGTTTTCAAAATAATTGTCAAGTTGTAAAGCTTTGGCTACATAATTTATTAAAAATAATAAATCCCATCTGCGTTCTCTTGGTGACAAAGCAGACATGTAACCACTGAGCCGCCAAAAAAAACATAAGCTTTATTTTATTGATCCTTCCTGTTTCGGGTGATTTTTATTTTCCCATAAATATAATTCCCTGGTTTTACCTCCAATTTTTTTTCCGAGACAACATAGTGCATCTCTCGAGGAGTCATATACCTCCACACCAATCCGAAATACCTACTAAAACATGAAATATAATTTAACTTAACTCAGTCATGTATAACACTTTGTATGTTGATCTGGCTTAACTTTAATAAATTTAAAAAAAACTTCAATTTTTGGTAAATCTATCCTTAGCTCAATAAACGTTATCATTTCAAAACTTGGCGTTAAAGATGCCCGTAAGCATCATTTAGTTTATTTTATTCGCCTAATGCCGAGAGAAAAATAATTTAAAACCTGTATTTCGATTGTTTTTTTCTTAACAGTTTTGGTGTTTTAATTCAATGCCAAAAAAGTAAATTCGAATATTGATTTTTTTTTATAAAAGATTTGATAGTGTGTTTGTAAGCTTAAGATAAACTTTTCAAAATTTTGGTGTAATAATTTTCCTACCGCTCGTTCTAGGAACGTGAATTGCAATTTTCCATTTCAATGTAATTTCAAAAATCAAACATTAATCTGGAAGAATTACTAAAAGTAGTCGATTAGTCAAATCCAACCACGCCAGAGGCGAAACTCTTTTAGCAAGAGGAAGAAGGGAACGGTAAACACAACTACTTGTAAACCAAGCCAGAGGCGAAACCCTTCTGAAGGTGTGGTTGACACGTTAAGTTACCATGCTTTTAATGCCCTCTTTTCCTCCTGAAAAACCCCTTAAAAATGCGAGTGAAACGTTGAGTTCTTTTGTCTGAACAATGGCACGGTCCCAACCCGGAAGGCGTCTTTTAACACTGACACTAACCGTGGAAGTCTTCGAATTTATTAAAATAAAAATTACTTCAAACAGGAAAGTCACAGATTATAATTTTAAAAGCCACAGGAATAGGTTCGTAATTTTTTTCTAACTTGGAAATAATCGTTAGTGTGTTTGTCTGTAGCGTAATTAATCTTTTAATGATTCAACAAAAATATTAATTAGCTGGTTGCGGGAAAATACTCAATTGCCGTTAAAATATGCCCCAAGCTAAAACACAGTTAAAGCGTTCTTTCTAATTTCAATATGTTTTTCAAAAGAAAAATATTTCTTTCAAAATACTTCTGAATTACATTCTACAAAAGATTTATTAGTCTCCCAATTTCTTTAAATATCTCCAAAAGAAGATTTCTTGTGCTCATTTTCAACCTCAAAAATATTTCCAATAAAACGTTAATTATGTTTTCTAAAATTATTTTGCAAAGAAAATTAATTTTTCTCGTTAATGTTAATGTTTAAAATTATTTCCAAAAGATAATTTGATGTTCTTTAAAAACCTGTCTTCACTTCGAAATTATTTTGAGATGAGAATTTATTTATTTTTTTTTTCAGAAAAAGACACTCTAAAATGATTTGCAAATCCTCGTATTAGGGTTTTTGCTGATTTCAACAAAGCCTCTTTAAATGACATTTGTAATTTTAAATTATTTTCTAAAAAAGTTTATTCCTCTCTCAAAGGCCTTTATATGGAAAAATATTTTTCAAAACAATGAATCTTCTTGTATTTGTTCCAATGTCAAAATTAAATTGAAAAAAGTAAAATAATCCTTCATTCAGATTTTTTCCGATTTCAGGATTATCTTTCGACGAACATTTTTCTTTAAATGGCATTTCTAATTTTAAAATTATTTGCTAACAAAATGTATATTCTCAAAAGCCTGTATATGGAAAAATTATCTACGAAACAATTGTTGTTGAGTGTTATGTTACCCGTCCACTCAACTACGATTATACTTTAAAAATCTAGCGATCATTTTGTAGTCAAGCAAAACAAAACATTGTACTTATAGATATCTTTACTTAGGTACTGCCGTTGTTTATAAAATAATAAATAAAAAATATCAAGCATAATTACAACAAATAATTAACATTTATTAATATCAAAATTAATTTGATATTATTATCAAACATTGGTCCATCAAGCCAGATATCAATCATCAAACATTTAACAATTGTTCTGATTTCAAAATTAGACTGAAAAGAAAAATTATCCTTCGTCGAGATTTCAGAATTATTTTCAGAGCATTCTTCTTTATATATCTTTTCTAATTTGAAAAGTATTTTCAAAATAAAGCTAATATTCCTCTCTCAAAAGCGTTTCCAATTATCTTCCATTTTTTTACTGATTTTAAAATTACTTTCAAAAAAGAATTATTTTTCTTTCAGATTTTTCTGTAATTTTAAGATAATTTTCTAAAAATAAATTATTTTTCTCTCAACAGCCCTTTGAATTGAAAAATTATTCTTTTATTTTGTTTTGATCTCCAAATCAGATTGAAACTTAAAAGCACATTTTTCTTTACATGACTTTTCTAACTTTAAATTATTTTCAGAAGAAAAATTATTCCTTCAATTTTTTCTAATTTTCAAATTAGCTTCTCTAGGGGGCTTCTAAATTCAAAATTATTTTCAGAAAAGTTTATATTCCCGTTAAAAGCTTTTCTAATTTTAAAGTAATTTTTAGAGAGATAGTTTCGAAATAGAAGAAGCAAATTGTTTTCTCTGAAATTAGGCAAAAGTAAATTTAAAAAATTAAAAAATAAAATTGCAAAAAATCAAGTTACAGCTACTCTTTATTAACTTTGTTCTAAGGGGCTTTAAGCTTTAATCTGTAAGTATTCTGGTAATATTTGGTAATTTAAAGTGTGTTACATGCGGTACCTCTACGAGGTTTTTGCCCTTCAAAGGACACATTTTTTTATTATCTATTTTCCTCAACCACTTTAGTTCAGTGCTTTGTCCATTTTTAAAATACTCACAAATTGTTCTGAAAATTGAGTGCATACACAAGGCCATTATGAAGACTCAAAAATTCCCAAATTCTATCAATAAATTTCAGCACATCGCACCGAAATTGTGTCAATGCCTTAATTCTTTTGTCATGACATTCTAAAAGAAAGTTTAAGGTACAAGGTTACCAAGGAACAGTAATGGGCTTTTTAGAAAAAACAACAAAATTATATCAGCAAAATTTTCAGTTTATAACAATTACAAATGTTTATTAAGTAACCGGAAGTGTGCATGACTAACATGTAATTAACAAAAGGTTATCAGTTTAAATCATACAATTTTTCTTTCGATGGGTTTTTGTAATAAAATAACGCTTTCATTGCACCCACTTGTTTAAGACGCTTAAGGATAGTGACCTAACATCACTAATTGATTACCAACCTTCGTTTAACTTTAATAAAATTTTCAAGAACAGCGGGAAAATCAACTACGGTGGGGATTCTTACTTATAAAGAGAGTTAATTGTTCTTAACTTTATCGATTTTAAGTCTCGATTATTCTTCTGCAAAATGAAAAACGGAATCTGTTTTATGTTATTTGTGATTTTAGTGTTGTGTTATCGACTTTATGCTGCTCCTTTGAATGTGGAATACGGTGGTTCTGGTAATTCAGGTAGTTTTAATATTATTAACACTAAAGTTACTTATTTTATTATTTATTTAATTTTGTTTCTTTCCTTTGTATAGTAAATTTAAATATAATTTCCAATCGATGTGAAAGTAAGGAAATTTAATAGATTAAGTAACAGGAACGATTTTATCCGACTGCACAGCAACATCAACAAAACTAGTTTCCTTTCCTGAGTTTTTGCCATGTCTGATATAACATGTCAAGACAGATAAGAAAGCAAACTTGTTAAGTGTTTCTGACTACCACGCATTAAATCACAACGTTTTCAGAGAATTTCAAAACGTGTTATTTAATGTAAATCATGCAATAAAGGTATTACGAAGCTTGCTTCTATAACATATAAGGACAGCTTTGACAAATTAATTTGAACAGAAATAATTTATAAATTTTGTATATTCCTTTGTTGAATTGTGAGTTAATCTTAACTGAATTACCCAATAACCCATGTAATTGAAGATTTTGAAAGATTTAAACAGAATGAGAATAAAGGAAACTGTAAACAAACACCAGAATTGTGAAATTATTCTAAGCAGTTTTAGAAATAAAAGGATTTTGTGTTTTAAAAATGGACGAATAAGATTCTCTTACTAAAAATCGAATCCAGAGGGAATTTCTAATTTTAACTATAATTTCAGTTTGATTTTCGGAATGGCGGTTTGCAAATTCGAAATTGCTTTTATATCCCTCCAGTCTGAGCTGTTTGCAATTAATTTTATTTCCAGAATCTGGAAACTCAATTTCCACGCAAAAAATGATATTTGGAAAATAAACATTAATCTTACATGT
Organism: Melanotus villosus; assembly: GCA_963082815.1. Classification (NCBI taxonomy): domain Eukaryota; kingdom Metazoa; phylum Arthropoda; class Insecta; order Coleoptera; family Elateridae; genus Melanotus; species Melanotus villosus. The sequence continues at coordinate 40,872,752 of OY720427.1, forward strand.
CAAATTGAATCAAACGTTCAAAATAATGTTCATTCATTTGGGAATTTTCACGGGCTAAATATTAAGCATTAAATTCTAAGAAAGTTCTAAATTCGAACTTTGAGGATTAAATCTTTTATATGTATTTAAATTTATTTAATTTTTCAGATTCGACATTAAATTTTTTTTCTTATTTTACTGTTCAAAACGAATTTAGATTTTCTACCCTAAAAATGTATATTTTCATTGAGGAAATTTGGAACCACATTTTGACTTTCGAATCTTTTTGAATTTAATATAAAAGTTTTAAGATCTGACTTGTAAGATTGGCAAATTTAAGCCTCACTTCAGGGATGAACATTCAAATGCTGAATCTGCATTTTAAGAATACTATAATCGCGGAATTTAATTTTTTCAGATTCGAAATATGAATCCTAAATATTTTTAAATTATGTCAAGCCTACATTAGACTCTAATTTTGAACTGGGTATAATAAGTTAATTTTTACAGGAAACATGAAATTTTTATTGTTGTTTATTAATTGAATTTTGATTTAGGTAATGAATTTATTAAATTAATCTCGAACCGAATAGTTGGGAAAATATAGTTTTTACGTTTGATTTAGGTATCACAGCACCAAGACTGAATTGAAAATTTATAGAAATTTTAATCGAATTTCCATTTTATAATTATTCGTAATTTGAAATTTAAAGATCTGACATTTTCAGGTTTAAAACTCGAATCCTAAATATTTTGAAACCTTGAAAAGCCTCGAATGGCTTTAATTTGGGTATTTGTTTTATACAGCAAATATGAAATTCAATTGTATTGTCATTTCCTTCCAAAGCTTTTCAAACTTCTAAATTATTTTTAAAAGAAAATTTATGGTTCTTTCAAAAGCCTTTGTAACTTAAAAATTATTTTCAATACATCATGTATTCTAAAACTCGATAATTATTTTGAAAACAAAATTTAATTTTTTCTCAGAAGCCTTTCCAGTGAAACATTATCTTCAAAAGAATCATTCTTCTTTCAATTTTTTCCTTTTTCAAAACTGGTTTAAAAAAAGAGTTATTCTTATTTTAGATTTTTTCTTAATTTCACATTTATTTTCTGAAGAGAACTTTCCTTCTCAAAAGCCCATCCAATGAAAAATTATTTTCAAAAGAATCATTGTTAAATTTTCAAATTTTTGCCTGATTTATAAATTAGTTTCAAAAAAGAATTATTCTTCTTTCAGAGTTTTTTCTGATTTCAGAATTATATTCAGGCGTTTTTCTATATTCGACAATTGAAATTTTAAGCTTAATTTCTAAAAAAAAAATAATCTTCGCTCAAAAGCATTTCCAAGGAAAAATTGTTTGCAAATTGAAAATTATTCTTCTTTCAGATTATTCTGATTTCCGAATTATTTTCAGAGGAGCATTTTCCTTTTGACGACTTTTGAAATTTTAAATTATTTCCTAAAAAATGTATTCCTTTTTCCGGCAGAAAAATTATTATCAGAAGAAAATTATTCTTTCAATTTTTTCCTGAGTTCTATATTAATTTCAAATTTTCCAGATTTCAGATTTTTTCCTAAATTTAAAATTATTTACAGAACAGAATTTTCCTTGCAACAACGTTTCGAATTTAATTTTTTTTTTAAAGAAATTTTATCTAACTGTCTCAAAAGCTTTTCTAATTGGATAAATGTTTCCAAAAACAGATGTTCATTTTCTTTCCAGATTTGTTTCTGACTTAAGAAAATTTATTGATATTTACCTTTAGAAACACTTCTAACTTCAGAATTATTTTCAAAAAATGTTAGGTTTCCATCAAAATCTTTTCAAATTTCAAAGTAAGTTTTAGAAAGCATGAGATATTTTCAAAATGGAAGAGAATGGAGATTCTAATCCTGAAAGAACTTTGACAAACCTCGAATGTCTAAATTTTATTTTGAGTATTGTAAATTTGTTTTACACAGCAAATATGAAATACAATTTTATTGTAATTCTCTTTCAAAGCTTTTGAAATTTAAAAATTATTTATTTATCTTTTTTGACTTCTAAATGCAATAAATTATGCATTCTACAGCTTTCCATCTAACTTGATAATTATTTTGAAAACAAAATGTAATTAGAAGAAAAGAAAAAGTTATTTATTATTTATTTGTTGTCATTTCATTCTAAATTCAAAATTAAATGTTTTTTCTAATATTTTCATAACCTTGAAAATAATTTCAAATAAGGTTTATGTTTTAATTTATTCTCGTCGCAAAAGCTTTTCCATTTAAAACTTTATTTTCACAAGGAAAATTATTCTTTTTTTTGACTTAAAAAAAAAATTCTTTTTCAGAAAATTTCCTGAGTCACAATTATTTTCCTTTAAAGGGTCATTCTAATTTTAAAATTATTTTCTAAACGAATTTATTCCTCTTCCAGAAACCTTTATACTGCAAAATTATTTTCAAAAGAAAATTTATTCTACTTTCAGGTTTTTTCTAGTTTCAAAATTATTCTCAGAAAAGCATATTATTTCTTTAAACGATATTTCTAATTTTCAAATTATTTAAAAAAAAATGTATTTCTCTCTCAAAAGCCTACAAATTCGAAGGTTGTCAGGTTCAAAATTCAAATTGTAAATATTCTTAGATCTTGAAAAATCTCGAATGGCTTTAAATTTTAATTTAGGCATTGTAAATTTATTTTACGTACCAAATATGAAATAAATTTTGATTTACATATTTACAGTGCGAATTTCGAACAGTGCTAATTTATACACTTATTTAGGAAATTTTAGATCGAATTTCGACTTTAGAATCATTCATTATCGAAAATCTAACGTCCGAACTTGTAGGATTAGAAAATTCCAGTCTTACTTCGGAAGGTTGAAACTTCAGTTTTGGATAAGCCTGGAGTAGCTTTAAATTATGCTTTGGAAATTGTAGATTTATGTATGACGAAGTTTAGGATCGGATTTTGGTTTCAGAATTTAAACTTCGAATTTTAAGATTTCAATTACGAAATTCGAGTCTCACTTTTTGTATTTAGAATTCGAATCCAGAATATTTTTAAGTTTTGAATTATGAGTTATACATTTTTGTATACACGAAGCTTAAAATCGAATTCCTAGTTCGAATTTTGAGATGTGAATTACAAGGTTTGAGTTTCAGTTTTCGTATTCAAAATTCCTGAATATATTTTCAAATTTTGAGTTATAAATTATATATTTCTGCATACAAGAAGCTTAGAATCGAATTTGGGTGTCAGAATTACCAGTTCGAATTTTGTGATTTGAAATCTAAGATTCAGGTCTCAATTTCGTATTCGAAATTCGATTGCTGGATATTTTTTAAATCTGACAGGATAGGCCGAATTTCTGGAATTCAGAGTTGGTAATTACATACTTTTCGTAAACTAAATTTGAATTCTGCCTCTTTCCTCATTGAATTTAAATTCTGACTTAGTCATTCTAAATTTGTAAGCAAAATGTAGAATCAATGTTAGATTTCAGAATTTTGAGATTGCAGTCTAACCTTTCATATTTAGAATTCGAATCTTAAATATTTTTGAAATAAAACGGCTTATTTCAGGGCCAAATCCGAATGCAACTGCGCCTAAATTTAAATTTGCAAACGTTTTTATAAAGTTTTACGAGGTATGATTTTCATTTTTATTCTTATATTTTGGGAGGAGGGAGGATCAGTGTTTTTTTTAACAAAACCACGATCATTATGCCTTTTATAACAAAATGCAATTCATCCCTGAAATTTTCAAAAATTATTAAAGAAAATACATTTTCCCGACGTAAAAGTATTTTGGCTTTTAAAATAAAATACATTTCCGCTTCAGGATCCGTAAGGATAGCTCGTTCCCCTAAATTATTACACCATCTATTCGGTGGTGGTCACCACGGTGGTTTTGGTGGACACCACGGTGGCGGAGGTTATGGTGGTCCACCTGGTGGTTACGAAGGTCCTCATGGAGGTGGCGGAGGTTATGGTGGCCCACCTGGTGGTTACGAAGGTCCTCATGGAGGTGGTGGAAGTTATGCTGGAAGTGCCGCATTTGCTGGTGGTCATGGTGCTCACAGTCAATCACAATCGGCTAGTTTTTCGTTTGGTCCTTTTACAGCAGCGTTTTCGCAGAGCCAAGCTGGTACGAAGGGTCATGATTCAGGATTGTAAGTTCAAATCTTAATTTATCTTCTCCAATTTAATATTTAATACTTAATCATTTTCAGCTTTGACTACTGAAAATTTCCCGGAAATAGATTTTAGTTTGTTTCAGTATTTTTAATTATCCTGTTAGGTTAAGAATTTGTTGTATTAAAGCTAGTCTTTTTGTACGTAATAAATTATATCCGAGCTCAAGATTGTTCATTTCGGCGATGATTTATAGCGTCCTGCGAGATGCAGCGCTGCAGTTGATTAAATTTAGAGGGTCTTCAGGAGGTTATCGCCCGTTTGGAGAGGACCATCCACAAGAACCGGTCGTTGCAAAATCCGGTTCATTCCGATAATATTAAAATTTCGTCCGCTTTCAATGAGTAACGTTTTTTATGTACTTTGTATGCGACGAACCGCCAACGAAAAAGTCGAGGTCGGTGTAGCAAAGCAGTAATACGAGTTCATAGAGTTGTATCGAGACTGTTAGTTTTTAACAGATTCGCTTTCCTTACGTGGTAGCAGAATGCAGTTACTTAGTCTTATTGTGTTACTTTTAGCAGCAATTGCATCCGTTTGCTTTGCTGCTCCTGCTGATATTAAAGACTCCCCGAAGGAAGCCCAATGTAAGTATGATTTTTCTAATTTTTATTATAAACAAATATAAAAATTTATTTGATTATTACTAATATTGTGTTATTAAAGCATTGTAAGCAGAAGTGAAAGTAAGAAAGTTACTGGAACTGACACTTCCATATGCTTAGAAATCGTTCTAATATTCTAATTTTTCAAACTTCTGGCTTTTATTATTATTCGGAAATTATGACAGTCGAATCAAAGTATTAATTTTTGTTGAATTATTCAGATAAGTATCATTACATGAACTTGAACTTTCAGGGCCAAAACCGAGTACGTCCGCAAACTGATAAACGTCAAACGTATCATAAACTCAAAACAACAGTTATTTTAGTATAGAAAAACTAATATAAATAGTTTGAGTATTTTATAATCATATCGCAAAACATGTTTTTTTTTTAAATTTGAAAGGAAAGTGCTCCAAATTAAATGTTACAATTTGCATAAATTTAAGGCGAACAAACCTAAAAGAGAAAGTTGGTTTGCTGGTAGGCGGTGGACATTGTTCTACAATGTTTTAAGATTTGTTGCTTTTACAACTGTATACAATTAAAAAATTAATTAGGCTAAGCTTCGCACGTCACAAGGAAGGCCGCTAATTATTAGAAAAAATCAAAATTTAGTTTGTCTGCCTTTAAAGGAATATACTTTGAATATTTTTCTACTCGATTTTCTGCAATCGTTTTACAGATCGACACATAATTTCAATTGTTTCCAATTAAAATCGTAACTTTGGATCCTAAAATAAATTTCACCATTTAGTAAAAAAATGGTTTTGGAATTATTAATTCTGTGACTTTTCAAAAGCAAATGCAACTAAATTTAACTTACAAAATAATGAAGCAAATCAATTAAAACAATCATTTTATTTGTTTTAATTATGCGCTAAGATACCAGTTTTCGAAAACTGCCTTATAAAGTTAAGCATTTGTTAACCAAAATAAAGAAATACGGAAGCAGTCGAAACAAAAGTAATTCAATGAATGCAATAAAATGCGCAGATATCAGCCTTCAGAATTCTAGATATATTCAATATTTACAACTTGCCGGTACATTCCAGCTTTGTACGTTAGTTTTACCATGTGGAGTTATGTAAATTGCATACCAAGAACTTAGTGATTCATGATGTTGATTTTGTTTAGCGGCCTTCGGGCAACCGTTTGACGAAATCGTCGTAGACACATCGCTAACTGTGAAAAGGAAGAGTGGGGCAAGACAAAGCAGAAATAAAGATGTCACCAATGTAAGCGCTTCCGTTTCCGGTTCGAAAAGGGAGAAAAGGGAGTTCCTGACGGCTTAGGTTGGTATTTCCAAAAACTTGATACTAAGTTAGGGTTTAGCGCTCGAGGATTAGTTTTATATTCACTTAACGTTCCCGACAGCCGTCAAATACATAAACAATAGGTAATTGATTGCCGATTCAACTATTTATCACTCTGATAGCTATCGGGAACTTGATTAGAATGTCCAAAGATACGATCTTAGTGCTGAAAGATTCATTATCATAGAGGTAAAAATACTCCAAATGGCCTTTGTCAAATTGGGCATTTTTCTGTTTCAGTTAAGAATTTTGTGATCAACTCGTCCTCCAAACTGAATAAAAATAAAAAGCAGTAGACGCAGTGAAGCAAAGAAAACTAATTTACATTTAACGAGCTTGCCGATTTAATGCCGCCAGCTTTGGGGATCCTTTAGTTTAATTAATATTAATAAAGACTTCATTTCTATTATAGATAAATCTGGTATATTTTTTATTAATATGTACGGTTATATAAACAGTTGCCTTAGTTATAGAAAACCTGTTTTATTTTAGCATCCATGTTTTGTTAAAAGTACTGTAAATGTTTATACGACTGAAATAATAATGGTGTAATAATGTGAACTGAATAAAATAAATAAAATATTTCGGAATTCCTAATAAAACAAACTCCTCGTAAAATTCTGCCAATATGTTTCCTGTTTTTCTTTCTTTTTAAGATAGTTTTCTGAATTTTTGTGCCCTGTTGAAGGATTTGATCTGCTGCAATTAAAGGACAATGCTAATATTGACTGTATTGGAATCAATAAAAGCGATATAGTCACGCGAACTAAACGAATTCCGTCAAATCCTCGACTCAAAACCAGGCTTGTCTTCGAACCGATCATTGAAATCTCCAGCAATAATCGACATTTTCGCCATGTCTTCGGTAGTTTTTGCTCAATTTTTTAATAAAAATCAACTTACTGTTTAGTTAACGAATAAATAATGTCAGTAAAACTATGTTTAACCGATTAACTAAAGTGAAATTAAGGATTTTTCTTAGTTATTTGCTAATTTCTCCTACTTTGCCGTTTACCCGAATAAAATAAAATTGCAAACAAAACTTAATATTAATTATAGGAGTTTTATGCCTTTGAGTTTTGTAAAATGTTAAAATAAATGAATTTCGTTTTATTGAAATTTCCAAGCTGGAAGAAGGTTTGTGTTCTAATCGATCGTTGAAGTCTCCGGATTTTTAACATTTTTTTCGTATATTTCCGTTTAGTTTTCTAATAAAAATCAACTTAGTGTTTCTTTTACGCATCAATAATGATAATGAAACGATTTTTAACCGCATAACTTAATTGAAATGAAAGGGTTTTCTTAGTTATGAGAGTTAATTATGCCGCTTTTCTAACAAACTAAGGTTACAGCAATTTTTTAGTATGAATTTTCGAGGGCTAATATTAATTGTTTTGTAGTATTGTGCGTTTAGGTTACACCACAATATCAAAATAAATTTGTTTTTGTCGAAAGTTTCTAACTTGAAAAAGGTTACTTGTCTGATAGAGTGTTGAGCTAATTATGCCACTTATCTAACAAAATAAGGTTGCAGTAATTTTTTAGTATGAATTTTTGAGGGTTAATATTAACTTTTATAATATTATGCGATTATGCCTTTAGGTTATGCCACAATATTAAAATGAATTTGTTTTTGTCGAAAGTTTCAAACTGGAAGAAGTTTTTTGTCTGAGCGATCGTTGAAATTACTAAGTTAAGAATATTTTGATTATTAATTTAGGCGAATTATGTTAATATACATTGAAACATATTCAATAACAATAAAATGGTAAGTTTTAAACATGCAAAATAATTACAATAAGCGAAATTATTCGTAAATTTTAAGTTGGAGCTTCAGTAATAAACCAGTTTGTGTTCTGATCTAATATTGAAATCGCCAGGAGTTTACCGATACACCTAGCATGATTTTTGGTTATTTTACAAAAGAATCAAACATTTTTAGAAGTGTGAATTGGCTAAAATAAATGGAACATTTGGAAATCCCCGGGCGTTGGAAGTTTGTGTGCTGCAGCGTTGAATTCACCGACCTATAACGTTTGATAAATTCAACAGCTGATTCTATTTAAACGAATTATGTTGATGTTTACTTGAATGGACGTTGCTAAAACAGGGACAACAATTTTTATCATATAAACTAACCAGACCTTGTTTAACTAAGGCGTAAATATTGTTCTTTAATCACATCGAAGTTTAATTATTATTGATATACTCGAAATGGCATTGCTTTTCTTTGTTGTTTTGTAACAAATATGTAAAAGTTAAATGACAAGTCTTAATAGTTTTAAAGTCCGTAAGCTAATGCAGATAAACTAAATAATTCAAACCAAGGTTTTGTTCTTGATCTAGCATTGGAATTACCTTTGTTTCGTAGAAATTCTGGCTTTTTGCATGGGTTTACCTGTAAGGTTAACACTCTTATAATAAATTTATGAAGCCTTGTTTATTCAAACCTAAAGGTGTAACTTTATTTATCTATTTTAAAAGGTTAGTTATTAATTTCATTTTCTTTAGCTTTATTTTAACTGCCGCAATTTAAATGAGGTTAACCAGGCTCTTAGTTTCTGTTCGCTCTTTCTGAAGTTTAAATCGATTATAAACAGTATCAGGGCTTAAATGGGAGCAGTTTTGTGCTTAAGCTGCTTATGAAAATACTTAAAGCTAATTGTTAGTTTAATGAGTTTCAAGGAATTAAATGTCATTTCATCCACATAAAACTGAATCATTTAATTTTCTTACTTTACTTTAAAAAAGCTAAACTGCGTTTCGATCAATTTTAATTTTAAAAATGATTCTTCTCAAATAGAATAATATAACTGGCTTGTCCATACTGAAAAATAATTAAAACCCAAGGAATAATAATTAAAACCGTAAGGAAATCCTCAATACAATATTACAGTGTGGAAAATGTCTAAGTTTTGGCAATTAAAACACCACAAATGATTAATGGCCACAAATATTCAAATAGTACTCGGAAGAAAATTACTTCGAACCACATGATTGCATTTGCTCGTGGTCGGGTTAATTATGCCTTGTTTCTTCTAAACTATATATATTATAATATGATTTTTAGTTTATTCTATTAGATTAGCGAGATATAAAAAGTGATTTTCTTCGTTAACAATGTACTTCTGATTATTCTTTGTTTTCAGAAATTTTGCTATTTTTTTCAGCATTTCCTTGTTTTATCTTGCAGCTTGAATTGGAACTGTAACAAAATTCCTTATGCTAGAATAAAGCAAGAATAAAAAGCAGTGAACTTCGTGTTGTATTTGAGATAAGTACAAATTGAGAATTAAAGTTTTGATGAACTTTTTCAACGATTTAAATTTCATTAAATGCAACTACATTTTTTCGTTTAATATTGATATATTTAAGCTTCAGGTTTGTAATTTAATATTTTCCCCAGCAAGAAATATTTAGAAACTCGTAAAAGGGGTTTCAGGTTTTGGATATTTTAGCGCTAAACTCCGGTTCTGCAGGAACCATTTAATCAGCTCATAATCAAAATATGAGAAATGCATAAAGGCTTGTCCGTAATCATAGTGTGTTGAACCCGGTTGTCTGCTTGCAAATCATAAGTACCCTCTTCACGTACTACAATATGCTTCAGATAAAGCCTGACGTCAATATTGTGTGGGCAACGTCGTGTTCTTTTACTGTTGTGGTATGCAACCGCTTCGCAATCCATAAAAAGGTCAAAAACAAAAAATTGCCAGTGAACTTGACCCTGTTGGGAAGTGCGTTGAATATTTAATTCTAGCAAGATATTGTTTGGCAACGTGATGAATAGAAAAAAGTAATTTTGCAAAGTTACACCTTTAACAGGGACGTAGTCAGGTTTAAACGTTTGTTGATACTTATGGGGGGTCCGAATACAAAACGACCCACCACAAAGAGTCCTTCAACGTTTCCTTGTTAAGACTTCTTTGTAAATATAATGCAGGCCATCAGAATATGGAACAGGCGCCAACATTCATTTAGATACCTTTGCTGATTTCTAATTTACCTCACTTGCAACATTTATCCGCTTATTTTTGATGAAACTATTTAATGCGTTGCAACCAAAAGGAATTAAACTTTATCAAATTCTTTGAGGCATTCCTACTGAAACTTTTATTATATTTTTTATAAGCAGAGACAACCAAGCTGACTTGCTGAAACTTACTTTGATTTAACTACATTTTTGTTTGGAATCAATAGGTTTTAATTTAATGAAAATGTTGCAAAATGTCATCAGTTTTGCATGAAAAGCTCTTAGCTGTTCCATAAAATTAATTATTTTAATTTAAGCAACTAAGTTAATAACAAAATAGTCTTTATCTGTAAAGTCTTATTTTCTGGGAGTCAATATTTGTTATATCAAATTATTTAATTTAAATTAAATTATTTAACCCAAACAACTGCAAGCTAATAAAATATTTCGAATTGCATTTTAAAAAATTTTGTATTGGCCGCTGATTAATTAAATTACATTTTTTTAAATCATCGATCACGAAATACAAACCACTTTCTATACAAGTTAAAATTAGGCATCTTGTCTTCTACTTCAAACCCGATTAACGCCAACAGATATCCACTTTATGCAAGAATCTCAAATGCAGGGTGTCATAAAACTATCGAATTAACACCTCAAAAATAAATAAATCAAAAAGGCAGTGCTTAAAATAAATATTTATTTGAAACAAAAACCGTGTATGGAAATTCAGTTTCACGCACAATATTTAAATTATAATTTATGACAAGTTATTCACAAAAAAAATATTATAATTCAGTTCGTACCGAGACACGCTTTGTAAATTCGGCGGCTTTTATCGATAGACTTATCTACATTTGAGTTTTACGTACACTTAATTCATAATTCATACGCTGTACGCGAATACGTGAGAAGAACACACCTAAATTGTGCGTGTAATTACTTAATTAGTCTTCATTAATAAGTAAAGTCAAACAAAGTAGGATAATAGATTCACCCCGAAAATTATGAATATGTGATTGTGTCGCGACACGTGTGTTGCTTTCGAGAATTGTAGGTTTTAGAGCACGTGTTACTGGTTAAAACTAGATATTTATAAATTATTAATGCATAAGCCCTTGCTTTCGTTTTTGACTAAATAAATGACATAATAATAAAAACAGATATTTACAGAAAATAATTTAAAAATCTAAGCTCGAAAAGTCGCGGTCGTGGTGACCACTACGATTAAGACTGAGCCGGGTTCGATTCCCAGGGCCACACAAACACCGAAAACACCCGACTGCTTCCTTCGGAAGGCAATGGCAAGCCACCGAGGTACTTTGCCTAGTAAAGTCTTCTCTGAAGTAGGTGGTTCGGAGCCCACATAAAGCTGTAGGTCTCCTATGTCTGTAGGCTACTTGACACGCACACCACGGACATACGGAAGGAAGACTGGGGTAGAAAGGGTACGCTACTTCTAGAAGAAGCTAGAAAAAAATCCTTTAAAACTTGAAATTTGTGCTATGTCGGGGATTTCAACGCTCGATCAGCCCACAAAGTCCGATTGTCCAAACATGGAAATTTCCGAATATTCGATTTATTTCAGCCGATTTACTCGATTAAAAAGGATTAATTTTTGATTTAAAAAAATTAAAAATTATGCTAAGTTTATCATTTAATTGTTGGTGATTTTAATGCTTGATCAGAACACAAACTGCTCCACTACTGAAGGTTCAAACGTATTTATGCAACGTTTCACTTATTTTAATTACTCTGTATGCTTAAAACTTGCCTTTTTAATGTTCTTCGATCTGTTTTATATTATCATAATTCCCATAAATGAATGGTAAAAGTATGCCAAATTCAGTAAAAGGACGGCGACTTCAACGCATAATCAGACAACAAACCTTTTTGCCAGTTTAACAATTTCGACAAAACCAAATTAATTTTAATATTTGTAGGTAGTCAAAAGACATAACACGCCAGGAAAGTAATATTTAAAAAATATGGCTTATTTTTTTATTTATTTAACTAAAACAGCGTGATTATAATATAAGCCAAACAAAAATGAAACGAAATAACTAAGAGAATTCGTTAATTTTCTTAAGTGACGCGGCTATAAATCGTTCCTAAAATAAATATTAGATTGATTCTTGCAAAAATAGACGAGAACAGGACAAAAATTTCAATTATTGTTGGATACTTCAACGATCGGTTAAAACACAAACTTTTTCCAGCTTGAAAATTTTGACAAAATAAAATACATTTTAATATTTTTATATAACCAAAACCTCTAGAAATAAATATAAAAAAACAATTGGGACTACATAGTGCGAATTATTTCCGGAAGCTCGAGGCAACCAGCAGTTAGAACACAAATCTTCTCCCAGTTTAAAAACTTCAACCAAACAAATTTGTTTTCATATTTGTGCGTAGTCTAAAGGCATAACAACTCAGGAAATTAATATAAAAAAATTATTACGGCTATTCTGCTAAGTAAAGAGACAGACACTTCAAAATTTGCCCCCTTCACTAATAACAACCAAAATACCTGAAATCTCGTTAATTTCAATGAAGTTCCAAGGTTAAAAATTGTTGTGCTAACAATTATCAATCCCACAAGGAAGCATTAAGTTAATTCTTATTGAAAAACTAAGCAAAAATAAACGGAAAAATGCCAGAAATGTGGATTATTGCTGGATACCTTAACGAGCGGTTAGAACACAAATCTGCTTCCAGTTTAAAAACTTTAAACAAACAGATTTGTTTTAATATTCGCACAACCCTGACACTTAGTATAACAACAGTATTACATATACTTTGCTAATCTCCTTAATTTCAATGAAGTAACAAAGTTCAAAATTGTTGTAGGTACTATCAATATTCGTTCCTAAAACAAAAATTAAGTTATTTTTACTGTAAAACTAAGCACAAATAAACGTGAAAATAGTAAAATGCGGTTTATTGCTGAAGACTTCAACGGGCGGTTGGTACACAAACTTTCCTCTAGCGTGAAAGTTTTGACAAAACAAAAATACGCTTTAATATTTGTATGTAACCTAAATCATTGAAAATAAAAATAAATTAAAAAAATTGAATTTTTAGTGCGAATCATTGCTGGAGACTTCAACGAGCGGTTAAAATACAAATCTTCGCCCAGTTTAAAAACTTTAACCAGACAAATTTGTTTTAATATCTTGGTTTAAAGGCGTATCAAGCCAGAAAATTAATATTAAAAAATTATTGCAACTTTATAATATAACAATTTATTCTCAACCCTGGGCAATAGATTGCGTTTGCCAATTAAACTTTATTTTCTTAACTAAAAGGCTATAGTAAGCCACAATGCAAATTACTAAGAAAATTCCTTAATTTCTATGAAGTCACATGGCCAAAATTCATTAAACTATCATTATTTATTTGAAAAATAAACATTAAATTAATTTCTATTTAAAAATCAAGCAAAAGTAGGCATAAATTACTAAAAACGCGCTGGAGACTTCAACGATCGGTTAGAACACCAGCTTGGAAATTTTGACAAAATCAAATTCATTTTAACATTATTTGTAAGAAATTGCGAGTACAGGGAGATCGAGAATGATTGTCCAGAAAAAACTACCTTCACAGGAGTTATCAATATTTCACTCCGGCGTGATACTCGTATTAGCCACATACCGCAATTCCTTTGACAATTAATATTTGTTTGTTAGGTGGTGGATGTTTGTGTTTACGTTGAATTTTTCTGTTCGTATACGCTGTTATTGTTATCCAAAAGAATCTTTTTCGGGACTACAGAGCGTTAAAAGAAGTCTACAGTAAGTAAATTATTTATAATTTGTGTTTGTAAATTGTAGGTTATGTATACGCTTGAGATGTAACTAACTTCACCACCTATACCAATATCTGGTGGATGTAAGTTTTACGATCTCTCTGTACATACTCAAGAGATTTAGAAGCTTGCTGCACATTTATGTTATTCAAAGGTCACGTTTTCCAAAACAACACATACTGATAATGTCAAAAAATTAAAGAAACGTTTTATGTTATTTTTAGAAGTATTCAAACGTTTTTTAAAACTTTTGTGGTAGCAAAACGAAATTTCTTTAAGTATACTCGACACGCTTTGTCAAGTCTAACCTAACAACATTTAAAAAATGAAAATCACGCTTTAACATATTTTCAGTTTTGAAAAATTTATACTATTTAGAAGGTAAATAAATCGTTAACATTCCAACATAAAGAAAACAGTTGGCAAGAATTTAAATTATTAAAACTTAACCTTCACGTAGCTTTTATCACCGGTATCAATCTCATTCGCACAAACATTTTCTAAGAAATATACAAGTTAACGTTTTAGAAAAATACGTTACTTTATTTCCGTTGTAAATCAACTGAAATGTTTTCGTACTTTGCATTTCCTTTAGAAAACCCCAAGCCCAAAAGAGTTTTCCTTAGAAGAACCCAGCAATATATTTTGTCTTAAATTATTTAATATTGCTATTTTGTTGAGTTTAACAGAAAGGATTCTGTAGAAATATTTTGTAAAAAAAATCTAAATAATACGCGTTTGTTAATAATAATAATAATAATCGTTTATTGATTCGTTATATTTTGCAAATTTTTATCAGAATCAAACCAAAACTTTCCGTTTGACAGGCTTTAAACAAAATTTCGAATTCTAACTAAAACATAGGTGTGGTCCTTTTTAAAAAATTTTCGATCGTAAATTAAACATGAAGGCTTAAATTAAAAATGAATACTAATAAAGGTTTTTCTTCTAAGAGTAAATATAAATGAAAATAAGATGTTCAGTATGTGCATGATCAGTCTGTTGCATTTATCGTTTACTAATATTGAATCGAAAATTATCCATCACGTGTTGAGTGTGTGCTCAGAAATGGATATTGTAGAAACACATTATTCTGTCTGGAGTAAAACGTGATTCATTCGAAACTGATGGGTTGTGTTAAATATTCGGGATCATTGACATTCTGATAGTTCAGTCATTGACAGAAATCTAATTGAGGGTTACACATAAATTCCATAAATTCGAAAATTTTTAGAAGGATAAATCGGTAGAGCAATCCCAAAGGAGTTTATGTACGCTTTATTTCCAAACCTAAAAAAATATTTAGGTAATGATGAAGGAATAGGCGAAAATAGTTTGAAGTTCGGTCAGCAATCTCCACTTGCCTTTCAAGGCATTCCAAGAGAAGTTGGGGAATCCCTACAGTTTAACCAATACCAAATCGCCTTGTGTTACCAAAAGTATTTTACGAAAATATCATTCTACAGAATAACTAAACCGACCAGCTTTCCTTTGTCTGAATGTATTGTCCAGTTTTGTAATAAAAATCAATTCGATATTACTTACCTTGATTGATAAATTCCATTGTATTTGAAATTATTTAAATTTTTGGTTTTTTTTTAGAATCTAATTGGAAAATTTTGAAAAATGTCCTGATTGTATTTAAAATTAGAAAAACTAAACAATAAGGCGTTTTCATGTATTTTGGGTGAATAATTTCAGCATTTAAATCAGTAAAACAATATGAGACAAACATTCAATTTTATCGAAATTGTATGAAATTAATATTTTTTATTTGAAAATTTGCGATAATATCCTGACTGTGTTGAGGATTAGGGACACTAAACAACAAGGCATTTTAATGTTTAAAGAAAATTTTAACATTTAAGTCTTTAGAAACATGACAAAAATTTCAGTTTTTTATATAGAAAATACATCAAATTAAAATTTTTAATTTGGGATTTTTAAAAATATCCTGAAGATATTCAAGATTAGGAATACTAAACATGAAGGCTTTTTAATATATTTTTTCTCTAAAATTTTAACATTTAAATTATCAAAAAAGTTTCAGTTTCCTGCTAAATTAAATCAAATTAAAATTTTTAATTGGGGTATTTTAAAAATACCCTGACTGTATTCAAGATTAGGAAAAGTAAATAACAAGGCATTTTAATGTTCTTTGTTTCTCGAAAATTCTTGCATTTACATCATTTAAAAACATGAAAATGTTTCACCTTTTTTAGAAATTACGTGAAATTGAATCTTTTAATTTGAAATTTTTAAGAACGTGCTGAATACAGTCAAAATTAGGAATAACTACTAAACAGTAGGGCAGTTTAATGTATTTTTTGTCGAAAATGTCAACATTCAAATTAAAAGAAAATGAACAAATTTCAGCTTCTTATGTAATTAAATTAATATAGAATTTTTAATTTGAACATTACAAAAACGTTTCTACTGTATTCAAGATTAGGAATGCTAAACAATAAGGCGTTTTAATATATTTTTGTAGAAATTTTTATTATTTAAATTATTTAAAAAATATGAAAGAACTTTTAGTTTTTTTAAAAAATGAAATTAAAATTTTTAATTCGCAAACTTTTAAAAACATCGTGACTATTTTCAACAAAAGGCTTTTTAATGCATTTTCTATTGATAATTTTCACATGAGTCATTTAAAATGAAAGAGCACTTTTGTGTATCTTTTTCGAAAAGTTTCACATTTAAATCAGTAAAACAAATATGCAAAATTTTCATTTTTCTTTCAATTACCTACATGAAATTAAATTTATTTGTAAAGGCATTCTGACTGTATTCAAGTATAACACTACTAAACAATAAGGCATTTTGATGTACTTGTTTTTGTCGAAAATTTCAACATTTAAATAGTTGAAAACGTATGAAAAACCTTTTTTTGAAATTAAATCAAACCAAAATTTTTAACTTAAAAATTCTTAAAACCATCCTGACTGTATTCAAGATAAGGAAGTCTAAACAATATGGTATCTTAATATATTTTTTATCGAAATTTTAACTTTTAAATCAATAAAAAAATTTCAAAGAAATTTCAATTATTTTTAGAAATTAAATTAAATTAAAATGTTAGTTTAAAATCAAAAAAGCATCCTGACTGTAGCCAAGTTTAGGAAAACCAAGAAATATGCATTTTAGTATATTTTTTTTTCGAAAACTTTCACACTTAAATCGGTAAGAAATATAAAAAGCTTTCAGGCTTTTGTTAGAAATCAAACGGAATTTAAAAATTTTAAAAATTCCCTTAAATCATTAAAAACGTTTGAAAAACTTTCAAACTTTTTTAAAAATTAAAAATTTTGACGTTTTTGAAAAGCATCTTGACTGTGTGCATGACTAGGAAAACTAAATAACAAGGCATTTTATCGTATTCTTTTGCAGAAAATTTTGACATTTAAATCGTTAAAAAAATATGATATTAAATGAAATTAAAAATTTTATTTCCAAATTGTTAAAAACATTCTGACTGTATTCATGATTAGGAATGTTAAACAACAAGGCATTTTAATGCATTTTTTGTCTAAACATTTTAATCTTAAAAAAATATGGAAAAGCTTTTAGTTTCTTGTTTTAGAAATTAAATGAAAAAAAATTCTTATTTTGGACGTTTCAATAACATCCTAACTGTATAGAAAATTAGGAATTCTAAACAATGAGACATTTGAATAAAAAAACTTTTATTTTTATTTATCATTTATTTATTATTAAAAAGGTTAATTCGAAAAGTTTTCAAAACATCCTGACTGTATAGTATATAAGTTTAGGAATTCTGAACAATAAGGCATTTTTCACGTATTTTTTTATCGAACACTTAACACATATCATTAAAAAAATAACAAACAAACTGCAGTTTTTTTTAGAAAGTAAATTTCAATATTTTAAAAACATTTTTTTAGAAATTAAATTAACATTTTCAATTTGAAAGTTAGGAAAACTAAATAATCAAACATTTTAATGTATTTTTCTGTCGAAAATTTTAACATTAAAAAAATACAAAATATGTAGGTATTCAGTTTTTTTTTTAATTACACGAAATTAAAATGTTTAATTTGAAAATGTTTAGAAATACCCTGACTGTATTCAAGTTTAATAACACAAAACAATAAGGCATTTAATGTATTTTTGTCGAAAATCTTAATCTTAAATCATTAAAAAATATGAAAAGCTTTCAGTTTTTTTGGAAGTTACATGAATTTGAAACTTCTAATTTGGGATTTTTAAGAACATCTTGATTGTATTCAATTTTAGGAAAACTAATCAAAAAAAGCATTTTAGTGTATTTATTTATCAAAAAACATTTCTTAATTAGTAACTTTTGAAAAAAGATTCTGTACATAAATACAGAACGAGCCAGTTGTTCGTAAATATAAACTTATGACAATTTTCAGCAAGCACACTAGCACAGTCTGATGAAGTTCAAGTCAAATATTGTTAAAAAATGTGGATTTCTAGTTAAACTGCAGAATCATCGTTCGTTGTAAATGAAGGAAAGTGTTACAAAACAAACGCAGCAAATTTATGAATAATTTCGGGGTTCAGCTGGAATTAATGTGTTTAACAAAAATAAAACAGAATATGTCAAATTTAACAATCATCAAAAATTGTGAAGCTATAAACTTAAAAACCGTACATATTTTGCTTCAGCTTCAAGAAAATGTTTCAGCTTTGCTTGATTTAAAATTGAAACAATTCGTAGAATATGTTGTTTTAAGAACGAATTGCAAGTGTTTTTAATCAAAATAAAATCCCACCAAAAATGTAAATCAATACAAGTAAAATAAATCGTCGACAGATTGTTAATAACAAAATACAAAGAAGTGGCAACCGAGGATTATAAAAAATTTGCACGTAACTGCCATAATTTTAGGAAAGTTTAGAATTTAATCACGAAAAACTGTATACATCGCTGATTATGCATTTCTTATAAATTTTATTAAGAATAACAAAGGACAGTAAAGCTTAAATCGTAAATATTGCAAATCTAATCAGGTATTGCAAACGCAGATAACAATCGTAACCAGGAATAAATTTAAATTTTAATATCGCAGGTGTTTTATTGAAAAGCAATAAAAAAATAATTGTGAATCATAAGTGCAGGTATGCATAATATTTCTAAGACGTTTTCAGGCTTTTTTTATTGTTTAAACTAAAACAATAATCGGGGTTTCGTCCGGTCAAAAACGCAATTTGTTTATATTATTCTAATGAAGTTGCTTAAAAAGCGCTTAAAAGGTTTGTAATTGCTTCTGATTAATGTTTAATGTTATTTACAACGTCCTTGAAACATGTTATAATACCTACATATGTAATATTCATCGACAGGAATTTCTGATCTGTGTACCTGAAACACGTGCGCGGTATAAATCTTGATTTTGTATTTTACTTCCCGTACTGATGCTCACATAGGCTTGTTATGCAATGACGATTAAACATTTTTTAAGTAACCCGCTACCTTGTTGTTTACGTAACCATAATAAAACCTGCTTGTAAAATTTTCACGCAGGTAAACAGTATCAAAGATAACAAATATTTAATTACGACAGATCATTTTAAACGTTTTTATTGAAGCTCCAAACTTAAAAAAAAAACAAAGGAAAGACTATTAAATACGTATGTTTTGTACAATATTAATACTTCTGAATTCTAAAAGTACACATTTTTGCTGGTTACATTATTGTTAATATTCCGAAAATTTTGTTCTAAAATTCAGTAAGGTCGAAGCTGTCCTCAAAATTAAATTTTTCTTCAGAGTTTAATATTTTTCAGATAAATTTAACCCCAATAAAATTGGTTTTCAAATTAACCAAAGTCGTGGCTGTCCTCAAAACGATATCGGCGAAACTTTTTTCTCTTAAATTCAATAATTTTACAGGTTAATTATTAATATTCTGAAAGTTTCATTTAAAAATTAACCAGAGTTGAAACTGCCCTTAATAAATATAATACCCGCAAGGTAGATTGATTTGCATATTCCTTCTGAAATTCAATCATTAATATTCTGAAATCTGTTTTAAAATTAATCAGAATCGAAATTTCCATTAAAATAATATCGGCAAAGTAAGTTATTTGCATTTCCTGCTAAATTTAATCAATTTTCCGCTATAATGTCCCGATGATATTGATAATTACGAAATAATTTTATGACAGTTACCGAGAGCACGTTGCTTGATAACCGCCCGACGCCGAAGGCGGAGGGGTGTTACCTAAAATCAACGTGCTTGATAGAATTATAAGTTATTTATCAACGATCGAGGGATATTCGGTGAGAAAATTTTATTAATTGAATCGTTATTTCACTGCCATACCGTGAAAACGACGTCTTCAAATTGTAACAATTAATATTTAATTCGCTGTTAAAAGCTCTTTGTTACTTAGCAACCTAATTTTCTGATTGGTTACTTTCGCAGGTTATTGTTAATATTGACAGTTTTGTTCGAAAATTAACCAAAACCGAAACTGCCTTTAAAAAATGCCAGCGAAGTAAATTATTTGCGTTTTTCTCCTGAAATTCAATTACTTTTCAGGTTAAATTATTGTTAATATTCTGAAAGATTTTGTTTAATTAATCAAAATCGAAACTACCCTTAAACAATATCGGAGAAATATATTATTTGTATTTTCCCGCTGCAATTCAATTATTTTTCAGGTTAAATTAATGTGAATATTCTGAAAGCCCAATTTTTTGGTTTATTTTAATAACACATTTGGAAGTGTTAAATTTGGTAAGGCAAATTAGTTGCATTCTCTCCCTGAATTCGATAATTTTTCAGGTTATATTGTTGTTAATAAGAAAATGTTTTAATTAATTAAAATCGAAACTGCCCTTAAAACAATATTGGCGAAATAAATTACTGGCATTCTTTCTGCTGAAATTTTATCACTTTTCAGGTTAAATTGTTGTTAATATATGATTTTTGTAATTAATTAAAATCGAAACTGACCTTAAAATAATGCCAGAGAAGTAAATTATTCAATTAAATTTCCATTTTCTTGCTGAAGTTTAATTATTTTTTAGGTTAAAATATTGTTAATATTTGGAAAGGTAAATCGAAACTACCTTTAACACAATATCAGTGAAATAAATTATTTGCATTTTTCCTGCTGAAATTTAATCACTTTTCAGGTTAAATTATTGTTCATATTCTAAAAGATTTTTTTACAATTAAAATCGAAACTACCCTTAAAACAATATCAGGGATTGCTTTTTCTCCAGGATTTAATAATTTTTAGGTTAAATTAACATCAATAAACTGATTTTTTTTTAAATTAGCTGAAGTTGAAACTCTTCCCTTAAAATAATATTGGTGAAGTAAATTAATGCATTTTGTTCCAGAATTTCATAATTTTTCGAATTAAATTAAAGTCAATAAACTGAAAAATTGTTTGTTTTAAAATTAACCGAAGCCGAAGCTGTCCCTAAAGTAATGAAAATGACCAGGTTTAATTATTGTTATAATAATATTCTGAAAGTTTTGTTTTTGGTTTATTTAAAAACAAAATTCGGAAGCACTCTTAAAACAAATTCGGCGAAGTGAATTATTTCTATTTTCCTCCTGAAATACCTTTCAGGTTAAATTATTATTGTTAATATCCTGAAAGTTGTGTTTTGAAATTAATTAAAATTGAAATTGTCATTACAAAACAATATAGACGAAATAAATTATTTGCTTCTGAAATTTAAAATTTTTCAGGTTAAATTATTATTAATGTTCTGGAAGTTTTGTTTTTGATTTATTTTAAACCTAAATTCGGAACTACTCTTAAAATAAATTCGGCGAAGTAATTTATTTTCTTCCTGAAAATCAGCAACGTTTCAAGTGAAATTATTGTTAATATTCTAAAAGTTTCGGTTTTGGTTTATTTTAAAACCTAATTTGGAAGTACTCTTATAGTAAATTAGACCAAGTAAATTATTTGTTTTCCTCCTGAAATTTGACCATTTTTCAGGTTAAATTATTGTTAATACTTTAAAAGATTTTTAAAATTAATTAAAATCGAAAACTGCCGTGAAACATTATTGGCAAAGTAAATTATTTGCATTTTCCTGCTGAAAGGGTAGTAAATATTCTGAAAGTTCTGTTTTTGGTTATTTTAAAACCAAATACTCTCAAAACAAATTCGGCCAAGTAAATTATTTGCGTTTTTCTCCTAAAATACAATTACCTAGTTTTCAGGGTAATTCATTGTTAATAAACGCAAAGCTTTGTTTGAAACTTAACCAAAGTCGAAGCTGTCCTTAAAACAATATCGGCGAAGTAAAGTACTTGTATTTTCTTGCTGCATTTATTATTTATCAGGTTAAATTATTGTTAATATGCTGAAAGATTTTTTTTAATTAATCAAATTCGAAACTGTATCTCCCCCCGGAAATTCAATAATGTTCCAAGTTAAATTATTGTTAATATTCTAAAAGATTTGTTTTGGGTTTATTTTAAAACCTAACTCGGAAAGGTTTTTAAAACAAATTCGACAAACTAAATTATTTACATTTTTCTATGCATAACAAAGCATTTAAGTATTTTATTTGTAATTAGTTGCTTTGAAATTAAAATTCGATTATAAAGTAATTAAGTCAAAACCCAATAAACACAAGGTAAGTATTTTTCAACATGAATAAAGTGTATGACTTTAATATTTTCTAGACTTCAAGGAGCTTTTACTTAAAATGAGCTCTCTTTAATTGTAATGAACCAAGTTGTATTTATAAACAATTTCATCTTAAAGCACATTAATATGTTTTAAATTTTAGATTCCCAAAAGCTGGTAATATAACAGTTGCGTGCGTTCTTAAATGATCGTGAATTTGTTTTTGTATTTTTAAATTTTGAATGGGTCGTCAAAGAAAAGCATTTATTGTTATTTGAAATAATATTTTGAAAAGGGGGCACCTCATAACGCAGATTTATTCAATAAAAATTCACAAATAAAACCAAGACAATTGCCCCAAGCAAAAATAATTAACTAATTAATTAATAATTACAATTTACATGCTAATAATTCATTTCGTAGCATGTTGTCTTTCGAATCCGATTTTGTTAAAGAGAATCCAAGTGATTCGCTACCAAAATAAATGTTGTAAAAACAATTAGTAAAAAAAGAATATAAAAAACAAGTGTTTAACATAACGATTTACACAGAAATTTGCATAAAATTGTGCTTGTAACATCTGGCCGAATTTATTTTATTTAAATGAACTCATAAAATTAACAACTAATTGTATTTGTAAAAATCCCGCTCGTGTTAATTTCAAATTTAAATTTCATTTATGTTAGTTTTAAACCATCGGCAATAAAATCGATAGTGCTAATCTATACGCTAAGTGCATACAAGTAACCGAATGAATATTTGCCGAAATTCTACCTAACCTAAGTAATGTGTAAATTCGGTAGTGTTATATAAGAAAAAGCCACGAGTTGTAGGTTTTTTTCGGAACAGCATAATTAGCCAAGGTTTTCTTTTAAATTTAGTAAAAAATTTTCCATATTTTTTTCTATTTATTTACTTTCATATTTTGTAAAGAAAGCCGTTCGAATAAATGTATGTATTGAGTCGAAGATACAGTTTGCGTCTTCTGTTTGTATAAAATGGCCAAATAAAATTAAATAAATTTACGTAAACTAAAGTGAAAATCTACATATTTGGTAGTTTTCATGTAGATCAATGAGTGCCAAGCTTTTGAATTACTTTAAATTCGCACTGATCGCTCGCCCAAAGTTTTATAATAAAGATTGAAATATAAAACCAATAAATGAATCTTAACCTAAATTAATTGAATTCACCCACAAAATCCTTTAAACGATAAACAAATAAAGAATAAGAGCAAAAGAAGAAGATGATGATGAATATGAAGGAGAAGAAGATGAGAAGGAAACCAAGAAGAAGGCGATAACGACAAAGCGAAGATGATGAAGAAGAAGAGACAAAAGAACAAAAAAAGGAGAAAGAAAAGAAAATGCACAGATTATGACATATTTTAAGAAAAAAGAGAACATTGAAACCGTTTCAGGATTAAAGGAAAATATTTTACTGGACGTTTTTGAAAATCTCAAGAATTATCGAATTTTAGAAAAAAAAAAAATAATAAAAACTCAAGCTAAACTAACCAATTGTGCTTTAAGAATTAAATTAAGCTGTTCTAGTGAAACCTGATACTAACTCCAATAAATAAATAATTATTTTAATCTATCTTCCTTGTTTACACCCTATTATTTTTACGAATTTTGTAACCATAAACATTAAAACCGGGAATTCTCCAACCTAAGCAACCAATTAGAATTCCGAGCTTGTTTGCGTTGGTCTGAGATTCCTCGTTTTAGATATATTTTTAAAATTCTGTAGACCGAAGAAATAAAACTACACTCCTTGGTCTATTGCCCTTTATTTTCATACCTAACCTTTTTATGGAGTATGCAGGTGTTTGTTTAACTGGCATAGCGGTTTTTTATTCGTTTTTTGGTAGCAAATTAAGTGTAGCGACATTTTTCCGCAATTTTTTTAGAGCTTTGGCCTTTGAGCTTTGTTATTTTTACATGTTTACTGCGGTTTTTAAATTTTAAATATTCCACGGGAAATAATTGGATGTCACTGTATGATATCATTTTGTAGAACATAATCGTGCAATTATGCAAAGCATAAAAACGTGTGTGAATCATCTAAATATGCATGCAATTTCGCAATTAGGCGATAAAAGCTTTATAGGAAGCGCCCGCGTACATACAAAAATAATATGGCATTTTTTTATAAAGACATAATTGTGATGCAATTTCATAAAGCTGTAATTCCTTCGAAAAATTATGAAAAAAGAATATTTCAATATAATTTTGACTTTTAAATACTTCGTTCTCAGTCTTAACGTAAAATGACTTACTTTAAAGACAATATAAGAGGTTATTTTAAATAAAATTTAGTAGCTTAGATACCAACACTATATCAAAAATATTTTACAACTTTGTTTAAAAGAAATACAAAATTTGAAGCCCCATTTAGAAAATAAATAAAATAATTCTAATTACTAAAAACTTAATTTAAAATACCTATACTTAAACTAAAGCCTTCTTTCGGTACCTACTTTACGAAAGAAACTGTCTACAAAACTGAAAAACTTGATTTTTTTTATTTTATTTAGAAAACAACCGTAGCTTCCAAGAGCTTAGTTTTAACGTATCTAAACTTAAACCAAAGGTTTCTTTCAGGAAGTATTTGGTATATTAGGGAAAAAAAACAAAAGTGAAATCGTTTAAATTTTTATTTAGAAAAAATATTTCAATTTAATTTGAACCTTCAAAATTTTAGTTAGTACCTAACCTTGAATTAAAGGATTCTTTCAAGATAAATTTGGTATCTTACAGAGGAAACGTGAAGGTGATTTCGTTGTCTGGGACTGTAATTCTACAATACTGAAATTCTGGAAATTTCGAGTTTTATTTAGAGAAAACCTAATTTTAGCCTTTAAATGTTTAAAATTTTAAACAAAGAGAGAGAGAATTTGGTATCTCGGAAAAAATATAATCCTAATGTTTTGTAGAAATTCAATTCCACAAAACAGAAAATCATGAATTTTTATTTAGAAAAAATATTTTAATCTTTAGAAGTTTAGTTTTAAAGTTTTTGAAGTATCTACACCCGAAATAAAGGCTTCCTTCAGGAAATTTTTTGGTGTCTTCTAGAATTTTAGTTATACAAAACTTTGATTCGGAAAAAATATTTCACCTTAATTTTAACCTTCAAACATTTAATTTCAAAACTTTTATTGTATCCAAACTTGAAATAAAGGCTTCTTTCAGGAAGCACAAAAATTGAGACATAATGCGAGGCTCCAAAAGCTTGGTTTTAGAGTACCTATCTAAATGCTTATTTCATAAAGAATTTGGTATCTTAGGAAAGAAGCATAAATGCAAGTCACTTTCTGTAACTGTAATTCTACAAAACTGAAAAACTGAAAGTTATGTATTATTTTATTTCTCTTTATTTATTGAAATGTAATTTTAGCCTTCACAATTTTAATTGTTAAGTACCCAAATTTAAGATTTAAAAAAGGCTTCTTTCGAGAAAAATGTGAGTCGTTTTCTGGAACTTCAATTCGACAGAAAGGAAAATCTTGCATTTTTATTTAGAAAAAAATATTACCTTCAAAAGTTTACCTTTTAAGTACTTAAAACATGTAGCAAATGTTTCTTTCAGGAAGAATTTGGTATCACGGTAAAGATAAATGTGATGTAGCTTTCTATAATTATTGTAATTGTAGAAAACTGAAAATCGGAATTTTATTAAAAAACATATTCAAACGTAATTTGAGAATTCAAAAGCTTTGTTTTTAAAATATGTAAATTTGAAGTAAATGCTTATTTCATTAATAATCTTTGTTTAGAAAAAGTATTTAAACTTAATTTTAATCTTCAAAGCTTGCCTAACTTTAAAATCAAGGCTACTTTCAGGAAGAAACATAAGATGTGGTTTTCTAGAATTTCAAATTCTGTAAAACTGAAAATGCTGAATTTTTATTTAGAAAAAATATTTCGACTTCATTTTAACTTTCAAAAGCCTAGGTTCAAAGTTTCCAAAATTTGAAACAAAAACTGCTTTCAGGATGATTTTGTTACCTTAAAAAAAGGTAAAGTCATTTTAAAAAACTGAAAATTTCGATGCTTTATATAAACAAAAAATAAATATATTTTAATTTTGAGTTTTGTTTCGTTTGGAATTGTTTTATGAAAAATCTGGCTTCTTAGAAAAGAAATTTAATAAAGTTTTCTACAGCTTTAATTCCACAAAACTAAAGATTTTTATTTAAGAAAATACTGAAAAGCTATTTTAAAGCAGTTACACGAAAAATAAGGGCTTGTTTTAGGAATAAATGTACATTTTACACTACTTCAAAATCTGAAAGTTTCAAAAGCTAAAGTCTTAAAATACCTAAAAGTTTAAAAATTTGAAGCTTTATTTAACAAAAAGTCAAAGAAATTTAATTTTTTTAAAAGCTTGTTTGGAATACTCAAATTTGGTAAAAAAAATCAATACAGAAACATTTTAATTAGTTACAAAAGCTTTAGAAAAGTTATTTTCAAAACTGTAGCTTTTCAAATTTAATATTCTTGGGTTAGTTTCGGAAAAATACATTTTACGTCAAAGCTGTACATTTTAAAATATATTTGCAAGCCAATATGCAAATAACATTAATAAAATTATTAAAAAGCTTTAGTTTCTGAAAATGTGACTTCTGATTATCAGAGAGCAGAAAACAACACTAATCTTGCAGCCTTTAAAGAATGAATAAAAATTTGTAAAGTGCATTCGTACCTATTGAAGTATTTAAAGTACTATTTTAAAAAAATTTCTTAGTTTATTAACTTACTAAATACGAATTGTTGTATTAAAAACGCCTTTAATTCAAAAGAGTTTATTTTCAGTGCTTTTTCGTAATGAAAACTATTATTTTTCAACAGTCACACCCACATTGTTTTAAATTACTGTTTTTTATAATAAATTCAAATTTGAAAATTTGTTAAAACAGTTTACGAAAGTAATTGAGAGTCCGAATTTTTGTGGCACTGAGGGTACCTTTGTATAATAAAGCTTTTTATTTTTTAATTCTGTCTAAACTCCGATTCAAAAAAAATCTACCAGTTTTCAGTTGAATTTAAATAAATCCCTATTATTCATTAACCAACTCTATTCCAGCAAATTGCTGTAACAAAAAGGGACTTAAATCTGTTTATAATAACTCGTTAAAAATAAAATTAAACAAATTAGTAAACAAAATAAATGTGTTAATGTCACCGCTCTGTCAGAAGTCGAAGCTTAATTAAATCTTTTACTTTATCTGGCACGTATGGAAGGTTGTCTATATATAAACCTAATTTTCATGACCACCTACGTTACTTTACGAGGCAATAAAATATATTTTCACGGTGATTAATTTGTATTTTATGAGGTTGAAACTAAATGAAAAAATTATGAAAATGACTTAAATTTTAGCAAATATACTTTTTGAAGCTTTTATTAAAAAGGATTCCGCGAGAGCTTTTAAGAAAATGATATTTTTTTAAAATGTTGAAACAGACTGGTATAGATTCGCGAAGAGCTTTTAATAAATATTCCTAAATAAATACACAAAAATGACCTGAAAATAGCTTTGTTGGTTAGTTACGAATTTTGGGTATCCGAAGATAACTGGCATACCTTTCCATTATTTTTAATAAAAGTATGAGGTGCATAAAAGAAATATGCAGGTGTTCAGATGTCTTTACCTGCCAAGAGAGTTATTTATAAGAGCATAAAACAATAACTGCTGCGGAATTCCCAGAAATGGTAACTTTACCGTGCAACCACAGTGTGTACGTTAAGAACAGCACATTGTCTACAAACGTAACGTGAAGATTCGAACGAACAACTCATATCAATGAGTTCCGCCTTATCTAAGCAAATCACATAGCCTGTTAACGTTAAAAATCAGTCTGGCACTCTTATTTTACATGAGCATGATACACGCAATGAATTTTTTATTATCAATGAGAACATCCTTCTTCAACTTGGGTGTGTGCATAGGGTTGTAAAGGGTGGGAGAATGTTTCGCAATATATATTGTCGCGAGATTTGGCAGTTTTCAGTTACGAGTTAATTTTGCAATCTTCAACATCCCAAGAGATACATACATACAGTGAACCATGCAGAAGTTCGTAGTGTATTTGTGCATGCTCATGCTGGAAGTTATTGTCATTTCCGGACTACCATTTGCGTACAATATCGATGGTAAGGGAACAACACCATTAAAAAATATTTTCGGGGAATTCAGGTATAGGTAAAGATTTCTAAGACAATTCCTTAAATCTTAGGTTACCGTCTAAGACGTTCACCCCATCGTACTGTTATGGTTAGCGGATATTATGGCCGTCCTTCGTTACACCGGTCGGAGTATGAACCCGAAGGAGCAATGACAGCTTTCGTATCCGGTGAAACTGTGGCCACTAATTCTTATCTCGGTGGAAGATACGACCCTTCCCAAGAATCAGAAGAAGTTGGAGTACCCTTGGATGAAAATGTAAGAAAGGGTGCTCAACAAGGTTTACCAGAGAAACCTCTTCAACCGGAATCTGCCGAAGGACTTGGCGACGATTCAAGACAGGAAGAAGTTGGACAAGCTAATGGTTCAAAGTCCAAGCGCATTCCTAAACGAAGACCTCAAAAGCCGCAACAGGAAGAAGACGAGGAGGATGACGACGAAGGTTCTTGGCCATTCCAGTTGGGTCGTAGAGGGGCTCCTTCATACAACGCCTTCTTCCCCATTATGTTAGGTGGATATCGTGGTTCTAAAGGACGGGATGCTGACGGTTATCCTGGAAGTTCCACAGCTATCGCTAACAGTTTTAGCACAGGAAAAGGAGGCGTAGCCAGCAGCCACGCCACTGCTTATGGTGATCCTTATGCAAGCTCTCTCTTCAGGAACGGATTCAATGTTAAAAAGAAACCTTCTACCCAGAAAGAAACTTATTAAATATTTTGTGTGTTATTAAATTCTGCTTTCGTCCTTTAATTTATAGAACAGAATTTTTATATTTCATAATTTATGACTGTGCATGAGAAATCATTTTTATTTGTACAATTTAACGACAGAGTGCAAATTTATTGAAATTTACTCAATCCATTGTAGCAGATTTTTGTATTAAATTATTTTATAAAGAAAATATGATGCAAGTGATATTGTAGGTGATGACAATCAATAAAATACTTTCTACAGCACTTCTGTTGTATTTTTGTGATCCATTAAAAACCTAGCAAAATCATGAAACACTTCAGAAACAGGCAAACCAAAGAGGAGGAGGAATAAGCGCCCACATTCCCTCAAAACTTAGTGCTGTGCTGCTTTCTAGAAAGAGTTCAACAAAGGGTTTGCTAAAGGGCAAGCAGATCAATACTAAGCAAGCAACAAAAGTCTCAGTTTTAATAAGTAATCGAGTATAATTAAATTGTAAGCATTCTTTGCCTGGAAGATTATGCTTAAAATTAAAAGAGTTGGTAAGGTTAGAGGTGAAAATATTTTCAGCAAAGCTTTGACTGCGAAAAATTTAATTATCGTTTCTTTAAGATCCTTCTAAATGAAATCTGCACAAAGAAAACGTAAACATGTTTTGATGTGCCAATAAAATTAACTTCTGGTTATCCTTAAGCCTTGAAGTCAAAGCAAACATTTTGTAGTATTGAGCAATTTCTTCTGAAATTACTAAGCATTTCAAAAACGAATTATTTCAGCATCCCACCAATCAAAGCAATGACGTTAAATTGCAACAAATTTTTAGAAACTATTTAATTTGCAAAATGTTAAATTGACTTCACACATGTAAAAAAATTAATATAGCTCGAGCTCATTTAATTTAGAATTCAGGACGATGTAGCCGAACGTAACAGGTTGCATAATAACGAGCAGGTTTTGTAAAAAATGTTTACAAACAAAGCCTTTTAAGAAAGTGAAGCATGCCATGACAAAAATTTAGACAAAAACTAAATTCACTGAACGAATTTGTTGGAATTAAAAATATTCTTCGACAGAACAATGGGTAACTGCTTTAAATTTAGGTAAATTATAATCAAACAGTATTTATTGCCAAATCATTTGAGAATTACCTAATTATTTTTACAGCCTTGTAGTTTTTCTTCTTAATAGTCGTTTTAATGCGCCACATTTGGCTTTAGTTTAGCTAATTAGCGCGGTTATTACAAAACCTATCAATAAACAATTCCAAAAGTTATTACTGTTTACCAAAAATTACCAACAGTAATCAGTAAGTTATTTTAAACACCAATAAACTTCTTGTAATAACAGCCATAAAACAAATCAAATATTTCTCCTTCATTAAATTTAATAACGCATTTATTGCATGAGAAAAACTGTTTGACTTTTTTTGCTAAACTTCGCATTGAGAAAAATTTTATTTAGTGTAAATTTTAATTAAACCGCTAAAAAGTCTAACCAAAATAACTTCTAACGAAAAAAAGCTGAATGACTAGCTGTTTGAATTAATTTTCGGTAATAATATTTAATAAAAATGTGTCAACATCTGTTGCAAAAAACAAACATGATGATAATTACGAATGTTTAAAAAATGCTAATTTTCCAGACAAAACACATAATTATAATAAATTATGTTGGTTTCTACTGTTTTTGAAAAACACGTCCGAACTAGAAATTACAGTGGCCAATTACCGCGTGATATCAATGGGACAACTTTTTATAGAAGTAATCAAGGGAATTTTTATAACAAAATTTTAGTGGAAAATTTTTATTCTTAGAGATAGATTGGAAACTATTGAAAATAAAATGAGTGCTTTTAGACTTTGAAATTTAATGTTTTCAGATTGTAGATTTAGTTTTCACAAGGCGAAATATTATTTTAGTGTAAATTCTTTATTATTTAATTCGTTTCTTATTAATATTAGTTAAAATGTGTAATTAATTTCAGTTTGTTGTCCTCGTTTCTTAATTTTAATTTAATTTTTTATGTTAACACAAATTACAGTACCTAATTGTTTTAATAGGAATTTTGGTAATCTGATCAGCTTAAAGTCAGTTTCATCCATGAAAAAGTGTGTTGCCAAAATCTAAGTTTTCATATTAAAAGCAAATTTGTTTAAAGCTGTTAAAACGTTCAGTACCACTGATTTTAACTTTCAACAACTAAGAAAAGTTTGCTTTATTTTTATGTTTAAAGATGTTCTCAGGTTGTAGGTTTATTTTCACAAGGTGAAATATTATTTTTAGTGTAAATTCCTAATTAATTTATTAATTTTTTATCAGTATATGTAAACTGTGTAATTAGTTTAAGTTTGTGTCCTCTTTATTGTATTTCAATTTAATTTTTTTTAAATCTGTATTCTTCGCCTCCATTAACAAAAGTTAGAATAATTAATTTCATTGTAATTTTGGTAGCTTCCCCAGTTTAAAGTAAATTTCATCCATAAAAAAGGGATTGGTTGCTAAATATCTGAGTTTTCTTATTAAAACAATTTTATAAAATTTGTAAAATCCTCAGTACCAAAGATTTTAACATTCCACTGCTAAGAAACACTTGGTTTATTTTTTAATAATTTTTTTCCAGTTTATGGTGTTGAGAAACCTTTCAGCAGCAAAGATTTTGCCATTTAATAACTAAGAAACGTTTGCTTTATTTTTTAATAAATTCTTACATGTTTAAGACGTCTAAAAACCTTTCAGTAGGTAACAAAGATTTTTACCAGTCAACAAGAAAGAAACGTTTGATTAATTTTAAAATAAATTCTTGCGCGCTTAAGATGTTTAAAAACCTTTCAGAAGCAAAGATTTTACAATTCAGCAACTAAGAAACGCTAGATTTATTTTTTAATAATTTATTTCGTATTTAAGATGTTTAAAAACCTTTCAGCAGCAAAAAAGCGTTTACATTAATTTTTAATAAATTCCTTCGTATTTAAGGTGTGTAAATACAATTCAAGTGGAAATCTGTAACTTTTCTATTTCTTAAACTCAAAAAAAAAAATCCGCCTTCTGAAATTAGTATGTAGACGGTCTCTTGAAATCCTGTTACATCGCAAAATTTGCACGTACATGACGCTTTGACGATTGTCGGAACTTGTGTAGATCTTCGTAGTATTCTTCGCATAGTCACTGCAGTTTGTTTACAAGTACGAAAACAAGACTCGCATTCCTTCCAAATTAAAACCACTGTTATAAAAATAATAATAGGGAGCACTCCTTCTTGGAATTCTGAGTACTTGTAATAAATTCGCAGAGTCATAAAAAGCAGGTTTCTGGGGGTTGTGAACTCGCGTTATTTTGGCATGAGTAATATTTTATGCATGGTTTGAAGGCTATTTTTATTTTCTACTTTTTGGAAATTATTCAATGTAAGGATAAGCAGTAGGAAATTTATTTTCTATAGTTTGGGCTTGATCCTTAGTTAAACGACGAGCTCTGCGTTTACATAATTTAAGAATAAAAGTAAATAAGGATAAAAAGAGATTTTTTGTTGACTTTTCCTTTCTGTTCATCATTTTTGAAAATGCTTGCACGTTCGTCTACTTTGCGTGACCAAACACTAACCTCGCAATGCACTGAGCTGAATCTAAGGCAAGATCTCATTTGAAGGATCAAACTTATGGGCCGTACATCGATTTTGATCATGGTGCTGCCATCTCTGTGTCGTTTACCTTACTTCTCAAATGACTTTCGTATAAAAACTGAAAGGAAACAAATGTACGGCCCAGAATAGCAAAATATTAAACTTGAAAGTTCGTGCCAAATATTGTTTTAAAAAATAATTAATTTAGAAATGTGTTAAATTGTTTGAAACTACGTATAAGTCCCAAACAGAAGATTTTGGTTTATATTCCCTAAAAATTTAATTCAATTTTGGTTTATTTACGTCAAATCCATGAATGTTTAACAATAACAATGCTATCCGTTGCTATTCTTCGAAAATTTATTGTTTCCGATGTTTCTTAATTTTTTATAAGAAATTAAAATTTATCCATGAAAAAATTAGAAATTCTTGCTATTTTAATATTCGTAAATCTCTTACATCCCATTTTTTTAGAAGAAAATATAAAGTAATTACATAGAAAACCCCAAAACATAAAAACCAAGACTAAAATATCAATTGTATGACTGAGGACCCAGATTATTAATCACATTTTATAGTTCATGCCCAAAAATTGTTTAAAAAAATAATTGTTCCTGGCGAATTTTTTGGAAATAATTTTAGGCTTCATTTAGCCTTTTGTGTAGGCTGAATAGAACATTTAAAAGCTTCCAATATATCTTTGTTTTTATCAGAAAAAAATAAGTGGGCCATTTGTAATTGCTTAAATAAACCTAAATCGCACAGTTTGTTTAATTAATAAATACTTTCTACAAGCCCTAAACAGAAGGTTTTGTCTGAAATTCTGTAAAAATGTTATCTTAGTTTATTTATATCGAAACAAAGAATATTGGGTAATCTGGTTACATTTAAGTCCTTGTAATTTAGGTTTATTTAAAAAGTAAATAATAATAAGATTTTCATTGAATTTAATAATCGATGCATTTGGAATCATAAATTTAATTCGTCGGTTTAATAATGTCTAATCGAAATAAACACGAAAAACTAAAAGTATAAGCAACTGATGTGCCTCACATTTCTACTGTAAAGCTGGGGATGTTTTATATTTTAAATGAAATTTTGAAAGTTAACTCATCAGGATTCTTCAAATGTTTATTGTTCCTCACATTTTTTTAAATTTTGATGAAAAAGTATGATTGAGGAAATTTTTACGAGAAAGTAAAATTTATTCACGAACTAATGAAATTTATTTATGAAAAAAATTCTTCATGAAGAAATAAGATTGATTCATGAATAAACAAAATATATTCATGAAAATGTAAAACTCATGAACAAATAAGATTTACCCATGAAAATTTAAAATTTACCCATGAAACAATAAAATTTATTCATGAAAAAATAAAACTGATTCATGAAAAATTAAAATTTGCGCATAAAAGAATTAGAGTTACTCCTGAAAAATATATCTTATGAAAAAACTAAACGTCTGCTGGTATTTTGATATTCGGAGGTAATTTTAAAATACATATATCTCCATTAATCCACATTTTTAATAAAGTATCAAGCTACCAACGTAAAAAACAATAAAAACGAATCAAAGGTATGACCCAAAATGATAAAATATTGAACTTTCACTTTTCACAATGAAAGCAGAAAATGTAAATTAAACGTTAATACATAAATGGATTAACAATAAGAGCGTGTTTAAGAAAAGCATTTTAAAAAGCAATCTAAAATATTTCAACATCCTTTGTTTATGTGGACTTAGTAAAATAGCTTTAAATATAAATAAAAATATTACGAAATAAAACGAACGCCCATGAACTGTCCAAGGTAAATTGCTAAAAAAACTGTATTTTTTTATTACGAGAGGTTTTTTGAACATTCTGACTTTAGTCCTAATATTATTTTATAAGCAAATTAAATAAAATAAACCATTAATTTAACATCATGAGATACGTAAAAAGTATACAGATTTTTGTGAAGTCTAATTCAAACTCAAACTTTCAGGATGACTTAAAGGAAACGTCATTGTTTATTAGATTTTACAAGCATTTTCAGATATTTTTAATTTCAAAAATAAGTTAGTTTAGTTTGGTACCTACTTAGAAAATCCTAAAGCTGATACAGAATATTCCTAAGAACACTTTAAATGGCAAAAATGCGCGAAATCTTAAATACAATGTAAAACTGCGCTTTGAAAATTATTTAATAACAGCAATTTGTTCAATAATTCAATAGTTCAACTTATGCAAAGGGAAAAGCCAGGAAAGCTATATTTTTATAATGATATTCAGTTAGCAGTTAGGATATAAAATTGTTGATATCTGAAAGTTATAAAAAATCAAAATATTTCAACATTCTTTGTTTATTTTTCGTTATTATTAAGCAGACTTGGTGAATACTGCTTATACCTACATAACAGCTTAAAATATCAATCAAAATATTAAGAAATAAATCGAACGCCCATGAACTGTACAAGGTAAATTGCTGAAGAAATCTTTGTCTCCTTTTTATTAGTAACATCAAGGAATATTAGTTTATTTATTGTTAAGAAGTGTTTTTATATTACAAATTAACTAGTCTGAACTCAAATATACGTTTCCGCAAACAGAATAGGTACAGGATAGTTTAAATAAATTGTAGGAAGTTTAAGTTCAATTAATCAGAAATAATAAAAGTGAATTCTACGACACGCTAATTGTTTTGACCAACTTCTGTAGATATCCGAAGGACAAATTTAATTTAAGCTAATATTTTTAATAATTACGTACATATAACACGCACAATCCTCACTACTGTTTACAATTACTAATAAATAAATGAGTTCCAACCGGCTTATGTAACCTACGAATGTCAAGGAAATTTAGAAATCAACGAGTTTTGAAAACATCCCATAAATTTATAGGCATAAATATTAAATAATCTTGTTTTATAGTTAAGAAATTAACACGTTCAAGGTTGAAATTTAGTATTATAACGTCATAGGACATATTTTTTGAAAGATGTCATGGGATCGATGCTATATCATCTTCATTTGTTTAAATTAATAGAAAAACCAGTTCAACATTCGGTTTTTTTAGGGGAACTTTGGTTAGGGTATATAAATGGAAAAATCGAGAAGTTTTAGGTTGTGTTATAATGAATTCTTTGCTAGTGTTAACTGTGGTTTTGGTGCCCTTAGTGGCATCTGTGCCATACCTCCAACCATCAGGTATTTAATTTTAAATTAACTTACACCTTAATTCGGTTATTTTGTTTTCAATTTGTAACTTTGATAACTGTGAAACTAATTTTATTTAGTAATTAGTGTGGAAGAAGAAGAAGAAGTCAGAGTTTATTTTGAAAAGAATATATTGGTTCAAAATAATCCTTGAAATTATATAATAAATAAAATAATAGAAAAGCAACTTTTTTAATCAATAGTTTTAAAAATCTATGTCTGAAATTCCTAAGAAGGAAGGAAGTACGTGGAACAATCAATTATTAAAGTTTACCATTTACAGACTGAAATCAAAATCAAAAATAACACCTGGTTTTGACATTCTTTTTCAGATGATTACCTTCCAGTAAGCTTGGTGCGTAGAGCACGCGCCGCTGGTTATGGAGGTAACGGTGGCGGCTATGGAGGAGGCGGTGGATTTGGCGGAGGAGGTGGTGGAGGTGGCGGATTTGGAGGTGGTGGTGGATTCGGAGGTGGACAAGGATCTGGTGGAGGTTATGGAGGTGGAAAAGGACAACACGGTGGACATAATGGTGGACACCACGGTGGTGGACAACACGGTGGTGGACATAATGGTGGATTTGGTGGTGGACATGGAGGTGGCTTCGGTGGTGGCCTCGGTGGTGGACATGGTGGCGGTCTTGGTGGTGGCCATGGTGGTGGCCACGGTGGCGGTCTTGGAGGCGGTCATGGTGGTCTTGGAGGAGGCGGAAGTTTTAGTCAATCATCTAGTCAGTCATTTGGAGGAGGGGGACTCTCTGGATCTTCTTCTCAGTCGTATGGTGGAGGTTATGGCAGGTATGTAGTGAGATCAGAAATCAATTTTTACATTTATCAAATATGATGTAACAACTGTTAAACACTAAAATTTATGTTTCTGTTTCAGACGTTAATTTACCCCAAATCTTGTTACCTGTACAGAACTTAAATAAATAGGTATAAATCTGTTAAATATTCTAAATTTACCAAAATATAATACAGTGAATGTTAATAAATAGTTATCTTAGAATTAAAGGCTCTTTATTTATACCTCAGTAATATGAATACGTTTTGTTTCACTAAGACAGGTGAACATATGAAAAATTAATGGGGTATTGAGAGCAAAATCTAGCTCGAATCCAGCTGAACAAAACAAATTGGTGTATTTCGTGGTGTTATGCAGATGTTTTCTTTTTTTTAGCCTGTACAAATCCCTATATAGGACAATTGCCTCTCTTATTCGTTGTACACTTTTTCAAATCTACTCACTTTATTAGCGAGGGGGTTTTGATCTACTCTCCCATAGTAATCGGTCCTCGTGGGAGAGAGGTACCACGTTAACGAAGCAATCGGGTCACGCATTCTAGTACTGACCGGAGACAACAAAGCTTAACTTTCCTAATTGTACTAGACTGGGTTACCTAGCTACCGCAACTCGGAACCTTTATGAAGATGGTAATGGAAGAAAATCCAGTAAGCAACGACAGTATCAGACAAAGCATAACCAAAACCGAAACACAAACTTGGTGAAACAGTCAGTGGTAGTATTAATACTTATTTGGAAAATATAAATGTTCGCCGAAAGTATTCTTAAAATCTCTGTAGAATTTTTATAAACAGCAATATTTCTATAACATAATTGGGAAACAGCCTCTAAGAAAATCAAGATTAAGTACTAAGTAAACTTCAGCGTGCTTTCTAGTTCTCAGCAAATTTGAGGAGTAAACATGCTAAACAATACCGGCCCTACAATTAGCTCCTTATGGGATACCTTTTTAAGTAACTAAAGCTAGAAATGTACTGGTATCGATGCCTTCTGTTGGAAAGATACTTCCCATGAATAAAACTAAAACAAATGTAATTTTCAGTTATTATTCATAGTGTCAACCAATTTAATAAAATACTAAGTTTCGTTTCACTAAGTTAGGTGAATATAAGCAAAATTAATGGAAGTCCATAATCACAGTTTATAATAAAGAATAAAGCTTAGCTGAACAGAACAAGTGGATATATTTTTTGGTGTTATGCAGCTATTAACCAAATAATAGTACGAGACACATAACCAAAATCTAATTGATTAAACGGTACTAACACAACTAATTTAGAACATACCAATACTTGCAGAATAATTTTTTTTATATTTTTAAATCTATGTAAATTTTTTATAAGCAGAATCGAATGCTTTAAATATCTATGACATTTTTGGAAAACGATATTTCAGAAAGTTAAGCATGTTTTCTAGTTCTCGATAAGTTGAAAGAGTATATAACAGTCCCTACTATTAGCCCCTTGTGGGACCCTTTTTTAAGCAACTAAAGCTAGAGATGTACTGGCATCAATAGCTTCCATCAATAAAACTAAAACAAATGCAACTATTAGTCACAGGGCCAACCATTTTAATAAAATATAAAAATGTCCGTTATGTGTATTTGTTAAGGAGGTAACGCAATACGTGACGTTCTAAAACCTTTAACGCAACGTAATAATGTTTAATAATATATTGTAAATGTTTTCAAATAAGGCCCTGTTTTTTCATGAATTAGTGGTTTATTTAAAATGTTAATATTTATTCAATTACAGCGTAATAACAATTGTTTATTTCATTTTGATATAAACAGTCTCCTGAGTAGAAACAGCAGCACATCTTATATGAACCTCAGTAGCAGTTAGGGGTATTCCACCATGGCAAAAAATTGTATCAGGGGCTGTAAATGTCACCAAAGTTGTATGTCCAAGGCAATAACCGAGCATTTTGTTTGTTGCAAAAGAACGTACGGCTACTAGTTTACCAGGGCAAGTTACGGAAGCGTCGATATTCACGAAGGCTGGCCTTTCGAATTCATTCGGCATATTTCCGTTATTTCCACACATATGTAGATAATCTATAGAAGATAGCTGTCGATCGTTACATTTATACCTAAATCCGTCTTCGAAACTGACCACGTGGACCCCTTCACCCATGCAATAATAACGTTTACCATCCTGCTGAAATGATACGGTAAGGCCACTGTCGCAGCCGACATGTCCTAAATTATACTTTCCCAAAGTGCCCCATTGATTTAAACCACTAATCCCACCATCGTAAGATATCCAAGTTGAAGGATTTACAGGAAGGTTCCCAGAAATAGGACAACGTAAATTCATTTCTTCGTCGGTAAAAAGTTTGCCCGAACATTTTATTTTTCCAGCTACGACGTCAACTTTTCTTGAACCAACGCAGTGCATCAAAACGCCATTGAAATATATTGAAGACCGTGCAACGTTAGGACCGCAGGTTGCATTCCAATCGAATTTTTCATGAACAAAGTTGCCCCCCGCACATTTTCGTTTACCTCGTCTAAGTTCCAAAACAGCCTTTTTCCCTGAGCAAGTAATTTTCTCATCTTTCCTGTTAATGACGGTTTCGTCGTTTTCTGTCGTTATAACACCCTGATAAATGCTCAAAAACATGTACTCTCGTCCGGTTTTCTTCGCTATAAGGGCTAAATATTTGTCGAGTCTGTCAAGCTTGTTAATAAATGTCATTACCGATGCGTCATCGGAGCTTCTTCTGGTACCAGTCCTTACATAATCGTTTAGAGCATTTCTTCTAGCATTTGGAAGTAATAATTCCCCGTCTAAATTTCTGCTATCAAAATTGACCCTTTTTCTAAATATTTCTTCATCCTACAAAAGTAAACACCTGAAGATATTCATTTGTTACCAATTAAATAATACTAACGTCGTATTCAACTGGCTTCACACATTCATTGCATAAAATCAGGAAAGTAACAAAAACGCAAAACGTTCTCATTTTTACTTGAGGAAAATATGCGATTTAATTATGGTTTGGGAAATTAATTACTTTTTGTTTAATTATGGCGTGGCTTTTTTTTTATGAACAACAAACAAATTAATGATTTACAGTGGGGGGTTATTTTAAAGGTCGTAAAATTTTTATTTTAATATAATTAGGGCACTTTAATTGCACCAATGTTAACAAAGCCTTTACGTAACAATAGTGCAATTTAATTTAGTCGACTAATATTTATTGCAATTTTTGGATTTATATTAACAAAAATATTTTATATTAGAAATTGAACTAAAGAAAGGACCCATTAACAAATAAAAATAATAATGTGAGAGTAATTGATGCAATGCTCATGTAAAAGCATTATGCAACTTACATTACAGTTCACTTAACTGTCTGCCTTCCACTTTTTTTCATTAAAAATGTAAATTTGTCCAAAAATAAATAAATAGGGGCGAAAACCTTGAGGCTGAACGAGCGAATCTGGGGTCAAAGTATTTATTTATGACGACAGCTAACAAAAAACTGAAGAAATACCTTTTAAAGTAGTGTGGGTTGCCTGTGTCGAATTCTTTTGAAAATTAAATTTTATAAAAAAGCAAGCATTTGAAGTTGGTTGTTATTTATTTTTGAAGTATTGTTTAGTTTAAAAAATCAAATAAAACATTTTAGGCTTTTTCAGGATTTTACGTGCTACCTTCGTAGCCAATTTAATTCTAAATTTTTTTTTTTTGGTTAAATTAACTTGAAAAACGGTTTACAAGGCGTGCTGCTGGCTTTAAAAACCGAATAAGATCTAAGTTAAGAAAATATGGTTTTACTACAACTGCAAGTATTTTGTTTAAGTAAATTTATTTTTTATTATTTTATTATTAAGTTAATGGGCTAACATAAAATCCCCCCCAGTGATGAAATCTACTGGTCCCCGTTAATGCCGCAGGTTAGTTGGCCATCGTTTATTAAGTCTTCTCATTACATGCAATAGAGGGTTTGTGTGGATTTCTACGATGGGCAACACCTCTTTCGTGGGTGATTTCTTTTACAGTTGGTAGATGGAGGTCGTTGTGGATCATTTCGTTGATGACATACCAGGAGGCATCAACTATTCCTTGTAAAATTTTAGACCGACATCTTTATATGATGGCTATGTTGTGGACTTACCCCATAGTTCTATTCCGTATGTCCAAATTGACTTTGTTATTGACTTGTCCATTTGCTTTCTTTTTTGCGGATGTGTTCCTTCCAGTTTAGTTTGCTGTCAAGATGCAATCCTAAGTATTTGACCGATGTCATCAGAGGAACTTGTATGCCATTTAACTGTATTGGTGGACATGGATCTTTCGTAAGGTAAATGTAATATAGAAAATTAGCCAAATACATGAGTGAACACAATATAATCACCCATAGTTACCAACCAAAGGACGAGAGATCAGACAGAGTCTTAACTAAATATCTACATCACTCCATAAACACAGATGACATAAAAAACAGACTAAAGCAACTTTGACAAAGTCAGAAATATTATTAACGTTAAACATCGCGTAACCAAAGACCCTCTTTATGTTCTTTGTTGATCTTGAGCCCTCGGAAAATAATAAAGCCACCTACAAAGTAACTACGCTGCAAAGCAACAGCATCCAGGTAGAGCCACCCAGACAAGATGCCAATTATATGGCTACACAAAATCATATTGTTACAGGCCGTAGGTGGGTAGTATATAAGCGTAAAATTGCAAAAAATACCTATTTTTATGTAAATATTTAAAAACAACCTTTATAATTAAAAAGAAGGTCAGATATTTGGTTGATAGTTGTGGGTAGTGGGTCCTTTGAAGGCATGTACCTGGAGTTTTTTTTAATTTCGCCAGATTAAGGCCTGTATTTGGAAAAAACTCAAACGAAGTTAATTAAGGTTTTTGTCGAATTTCTACTCAACTAACGAAAATGTCGATTATATTATACGTTATTTCTGCACAATTTTTCTTGATAAAGCGGTTTAAATAGCGAAAGTTTCTTCAAACTCAAAAATTTAATTAAAAATCAGTTTTTTAAAATATTGCAATTCTCATTTTTCAAAATGAAACTGTTCTAATGTTTAGGCAACACGTTTTACGTAGCCCGTCAGAAGGGATTACTGTCACTTTAACAACTTGACTAGAAAACCTGTTTAAATATTCTCTTATGTTCAAAATAAGAAATTCGAGACTGAAATTATGCGTAGAAATGTTTAAATTTTAGCTGCCTGTATCCATTGATACCATTATCATTTGTGTATATTTAAATGGGGAGCAACAGTATAAACTAACGTAGTTCCGAATGCAATTTTGCTATGTTCCGGTTTTAAACTCCCTACCCGCTATAATAAAAATAAAATAGGATTTTGGTACATATTTCTTTAAATGGTAAACGTAAAACAGCCAGTAACGATAGTATTGTTAACAAATAAAATGGAATTAACTTAATTAAGACAGTACTAGCGAAACTTCATATTTGGAGTACTTTTGTGATTAGCAACAACTTTTTTAAATACTTTTTTGCTCTATCTTAATCGCTGCTATGACTTTACTTTAAACGCCAGTTTTTATTTTAATCATTGTTGGCTAGATTTGGACTCTAAAAAAAATTCATTCCTACAAAACGGCATCTTAATGGCCTCTACCCCTGGTAAAAGTTTTATACTAATT
This sequence comes from Melanotus villosus, assembly GCA_963082815.1. NCBI lineage: Eukaryota > Metazoa > Arthropoda > Insecta > Coleoptera > Elateridae > Melanotus > Melanotus villosus. The sequence goes on from OY720427.1 coordinate 40,915,373, forward strand.
GCGGTATTAATAACACAGTTATTTAAGTGGATCCAAGTAAAGTGAAACACACTGTAGATATGCAAAATTTGTATTGTAATAATTCACAATCAATTGTATGTTATATGTAATTAAATAATTAAATTACTTTTACTCTTTCCTAAGAATGGTTTTGCGAGGCTCGAGCCCTTGAGCCCCTATGGAGCAGCCGCCACTGCTTATTACTTATATTCCGCACCAACATACCTTCTCTCGCATTAAAAAAAATACAAACCTAAAAGTACAGTAAACTACTTAAGATGATTGTTAGAAGCAAACCAAGCTTTAGTTGTATTATATTTTCTTCAAACCATATTAATTCAAAAACAAATTCATAAATATTGATAGAATTCCAGGAATAAATAATTTATATCGTCATTTCTCCTAAACATGTACAAGGAAAAAATTTTACAAGGAATAATTGGTGATTTCAACTTTTGTTGTGCGTTTTATCACGCGTTGGTTTATCGGTGTTGGTATAAAAACGTAAAATAACTTAATTCAAAGAATTTATTCAAAAGAGTTATCGATGATTAATTAACAATACCGTGTTTATATAACTGTTTTCGCATTTAAGTTAAGAAAAAACCTCCACTTTCCTTGAAAGTCTTTGCTAAACCGTTGATGGTGCTCGAAGTGTTAGTGTCAAAATGTGGATTTATTGGATTTTAGTGTTGTGGGTAGGTTCTGTTAATAACTAGCTTTAATTTGTTTAAGAAATAAAGCAAATTTTAATATTCAATCAGAAGCAAATATATTTCGGCAGAATTAAATTTAAGGTTTTTTTTAAGTAGAGTTTTACACACTACAAAATTAACCTAATTGTTTTTCTAATTATATTTTTCTAAACTATTTTTATCTCTTATTTTTTAATTTACTGTCTTTTTTATGACGCAACCTCATATGTAAAAATGTTGCAAAAATTAATTTTAATAACAAATTTTTTGTAGAAATTACAAAAGCCCAATTATTTACATTCAGCCTTTTGCAACAAATATAACATCACAAATAATAAAATGTCCTAGCCTGAAATAAAATATCACACAGTAATTTTAGTAACTCAAGAAAGACTTATTGTTTTAATTAAATGGTAATATTTTATATATTTTTAGCTGTGCCATAGCATGCACACCAATAAACTTCCTCTTTCAATAGAAGGTAAGCAAATCTATGTATTTTTTTCAAAACTGACCAAAATTCAAATAATGCAAAAAAAGGAAAACAAGCTATTTTGCTCATATTATTTAAAAAAAATAATGTAAGTTAAGCAACACAATTATAGCAAAGATTTGGCAGCTTCGTCGCAAAACAGATTTGTTATTGATTTACAGTTATTCTCTTTCATAGTAAAAAAGGCCAAAAACATTTTATTATTCGGAATTATTAATTATATTACGGAACAGAGCTTTGTTGTTTTCAAAGATGATTTATATTTAATTTTTACGATGAAAATATTAAACAAATAGAAACTGAAATTTAAATATTTTCCTTACAAGCAATTTAAAAGAATTATACAGGTAGTTAAATAAAAGGACTTACTCATATTTGCAGTTGTTATTTTATTAATATCTGAAACTTAAACAAAGAATAAGCCAAAATTTGTCATGAAAAATCCAGCTGAAAAAAATTTGATTCAAATATGTTTGACCGCCTGAAAGATCCAGCTGAAAAAAATTGTATTTTAAATATGTTAATACTTATTAATAATTATATGAATAAAATAATAATATAAATAATTTTAATATATTTTAGACACATTGAAGAGCGACACAAATGCAACAATCACCAACATTATGGAGAAAGAAACGTCAGGGCAATTTATTAACAATTTAACTGTGTCCGACGTAAGGAATATTTTGGAAATCCTTTTACTTACATTCAAAAAACAACCAAGCATACCAACTTTGAAACTATTGGAGCTTTTATTAAACAACCTCATACGACAAAATTCAGCAACCAAAGAGCTTCATAAAAGCTTAGTCCACGAATTAATGCATTATCAGGAACTTAGAAATCTCTTAGGTGGTATAAATTTGGACACCAGTACAGAAACACCGTCGGACATTGTTACACGATTCGAACCACTGTTTTCAACTTATAATAATTTCACGTTAACTGCTGAAAGTGAACTTGGTTCCTCGTCGAATTTGGTTACGGAACCGGTAACAGTTAATGATGATTTGTTAAATAATAACCTAACAACAGCTTCAGTAGTAACAGAAAAGATGCAGCTGTTAAAAGAAGACGATTTTGCAACGTCTACTATTTTTTTAAAGCACTTACCAGTCAATTTCACACTTGAAGACACGTCGGAACTCGTCAATTTGCGAAATTTTCCCGAATTGATACAAGAAGTTGAGCAAAAGGAGCAATCGCAACAAGAAACAACGTTATCGTACATGGAGGAAATGTATCAAACAAATAATTTCTCCAAAGAAGCAGAGAAAGGGATAAATTTGTACCACGATTTGAATCCTAATCCAAATTTCGACACGGCTTCTGAAAACAAAGCTGTAGAATCGGATACTAAACAAATCTTGAAAATTGATGGCGGCAGAACCGATATTAGTATGTTGCCAGCGTTAGATGAATTTCTACTAAACTCGTTAAACAAATTTAATATTAAGTTGGTCCGAAGTTATTCTGAAACTTTTGAACCTGTAGGCTACAAGCACAAGGATGAAGAAAATACGCACGATTTCTATTCGTCGGATACTGACGAATCAAATAGCAGGAATTTAGAAGGCTCCTATCACAAAAATCGGAAGATTAGTATACGGCGAAACCCACGCTCTTTACAAAGTTTACAGAATAGTTTTAACGAAATACCCTCACAAAGCAATCAATTTTATTTCAGGAGCGAGGAATTATCCAAGCTTTGGAAGAAGGTATTCGGTTATGACTTAGTTAAAAGCGGAAAAGATCCAAATTTTTTTAAAAAATCCGTGGAAGTACCCAAACCCCAAAACTTCTCCAAACGAAGACACTTCCACGCTGATTACACTGGAAATAATTTGATGGAAAACCAAGTCGCTAACAAATCGCTACAACTTCAACCAACACTCCCAGAAAATCCAAATAAGAATTTCACCTTAAGCACTTGCAAGGTCTTTACAAAAAGCTCGGAAATTATAAAGAAAAATAAACGAAAACGTATATCCCACAAAATAAAAGATTCGGAAACGAACCAATCCCGCTCATTTGCATTTGAACGAAACGTAAGTCAAGACATTGAAAGACAATTTAATTCGACTATCCTTATAGAACACGCTTTAGCAGGACGGTCCAAAAATGATAGCTGGGCACAGCAACAATTCAATTTACAGGAAGCAACCACACGAAGACCCTTAAGACCTCCAGGAAAAACTGTTGAACTTTTTGCTACGTACAAACGTCCTCGTTTTATTACAAAATCCAAAAAAAGGAAAGCATTCGTTCCGCAAAATCGTACGTTCAGCATTCCTACAGAAAAACCTTTAGCTTTGGAAAACTAAAAAAAAAGATAATCGATAGAATTCAGCATGCTTGCCTTAGAAGAATATTTTTTTGGTAAATAAACTAGAAATTTTTTTCCAAAATTTCAACTTTTGTAAGTCTAAGTAATTAAGTATAAAACATTCATTTTACAAGAAATTCGTAATTTAAATCTGTATGATAGGTAAAAATGAAGATTTCCTGAAAATTGTGTTTTTACATTTGTGTAAAATGGGTTTGCTTATTTCATATCAAATTAGTTAAGTGTAATTTTCAAAGTAATTTCTTTATGTACAGTTACCAGTATTTAAATGGTTGTTTTTGTAATGATAACATTAAAAATATATTTTTTCAGAAATTAAATCGAACAATCTGTCATTTTTTGAACTTTTTAAATGCAATGCTTTATTTCAGCAGTTTAATCAATAAACAGCCTAAAAATTATGTATTTTTCTAGGTTATACTTATTGTTGATATTTTTTTTAATATTGCTAAAGTAATATAAAAAGCTCTTATGTCTGTTTGAAATTAGAAAAACTTGCATTTTTTTTTTTTGAAAATAAGCTTAAATTTGGAAAATTACGATTTGTTTGAGAATAAACTTGAGAGATTTTTAAAATATTAATGGGAGAAATTAATTATTTAATTAAAATGACAGTTTTACTGACTCACAAAAATTAACACTGAAAAGATGGAAGATATCGTTTTAAAGGATTGTTTAATCAAATAAGTCAAATTTTGGAAATAAATTATTAAAGCCTGTACATTTTAGGAAAACATGTTATCGGTAAAACACTAAAATAAATATATTAAACCTCAGACATAACATGCTTGTTTTAAAATAACAGAAATAAAATATTAGTTTGCCCCATTTTCCATTAAACACCATCTCAAATCAAAAATCGCCCAGAAATCCATCACTAAAGCATCCAAATTTATAATTTCCTTCGGAAATAAGCAATTTTAACCCAAAAAACCTGCTCGCTGTTATGCTTGGTGTTTTTTCATGACAAAACTGTTAATCAAATATCAAAAATAAACTAGGTTATTTATCACTTAAAAAAACATCAAATGCTTTGAATGTGTTTCGTATAAAGTGCGAAAATTATTTTAGGAATCAAATATTTAGGAAATGTTTGGATTTAGGGAAATACCTTGGGTATATTTGAACAAATTGTGAAAATTCTGTGTACAGAAGGCCAGTGGTTATTGGTTTTTTATATACAGAATTGTCAAAAATTCGTTAAAATATGGAAATCAAACATTGCTCATGAACCTTCACCAAAACCAGTTAGAATCGGTTTAATTAGCTGCAATAAACTAATAACGAATTTAATTAGAACCACACTGAAAACACACTTAGTACTAACAAATAATTCAAGCAAAAACAGACAATTCGACTAATAACCAAGAAAAAACTCACATTAGTTAGGCTTACATTCTTGTGCAAATTGTTCTAGCATAATTCATTTTGCAGTTTACCTTGTTTCTGTCGTATAAATCCAATCTTCAACTAATAGCAACCTAAAATAAAGTAGGAACAATTTAACGATAGCCCAAAAAATTAGACAATTTAAGCAAAGTTTTTATCATACTTACTTTTTAGGGTAGTAAACGCAAGGCTAAAAATGCTTTAATCTTTGATAATCCAAATATAAAGCTCCGTTTCAGTAGCACCATGTAATGAAAAATAAAGAAAATCTTGCTGATCTGTTTGAAATTATTTAAACAAGCACTTACACACAGTCTCCACCCCATAACTTCGGTGCCATCCTAACAGCATACAGGGAAGGCACCTACTGATTATGAAACTGTCAAAATAAAACCCTGAAAACAAAAACTATAATAAAGACATAATTGTAAACATTTGCAGGTCATACCTGCTGAATAATTTGAGAATACTTTAACGGTTTTAGCCTCGAATAAGATTTCTTGTATAGTGAAAGAAGAACTGAAAATGTTCGCTGAAAATTAGGTAAAGATAAAATTAAAAGCTTATAGAAAACGACAACTTTCGCAAACTACGTTGAAATAATTGTTCTGTCTATACCAGTATTAACTGAAATAAAACATTTAAATAATGCTGAAAAAAATTATATGTATTTAAGAAGCTGCCCAAATTATAAATAAATTATCAATTGAAAGATTTTATAAGCCGAAATATAATATTTCTTGAAAAACCAATTAGATTTCATAAAGATTAAGATTATTAGCTGTTTAAAAGTATTAAAGGCTGAAATAATAAGAGATACTGAAATAGAATATTAACTGCTGAAAAACTTAAAAACATTTTTTTCGAAAGTAAATGTAAATTTAGAAGGCTACAAATTTTATTTTTCGGAAAATTTTTCTTTGAAAACTTTCTAACGTTTTTCAAGTTTATTTTAGGAAAAAAGTACATTAATTTTGCAAGGAATTCCTAATTTCAATCTTTATGCAAATTAAAAATGGACATTTCTTGAAAATTGAGATTTTATATTTTCTTACAGTTAAAATGAATTTGCTTATTTCATTTCACTTTCATTAAAAGTGATTTTTAGAGTAATTTCTTGCTGTACAGTTACAAGTATTTATACTATTTAAGTTGTTGTTTTTCTAATAATAACAATATTTAAAGTTTATTATTTCAGAACTTAAATTAGACAGTTTAAGCAAAGTTGCTATCATGCTTACTTTTTGGGACAGTAAAAAGTAAACGCAAGGCTAAAAATACTTTAATGTTTCAAGATTCCCAATTTCAGATATCTACAAAGAACCTCGGGTCTGATTTGATAATCCGTATATAAAGCTTCGTTTCAGCAGCAACAAGCACATGAAAAATAAAGAACAGCTTACTGATCTGCTTTGAAATTATTTAAAAATTTACTCACCGGGGGTTATCCACCCCTTAACTTCGGTGCCCTGAAAAACGCAAGTACTAAAAATTATCAATTCCTGAGAACTTTACAGCTGAAAATTACAAATTAGTATTATTAATCTTGTTGAAATTTTTGATCCGAAAATTCTTACTTCGCAATAAGCAATAATTTTAATCTGAAAATTATTAGAACAGAAACAATTAACCGCTGAATAATTATCGATAACTAAACATTTTTCAGATTTTAAAAAATGTATAAACTGTTGGAGAAACCAATCAAATCTCTCTCATCAAAGGATCTACCTAGAAACAAACGAAAATCATAGTAAATCCATAAATTGATATTAACTTTCAATATAATTGCGTTGTTTGCTGATTTAAATTCAGACTAAAAACATTTTCATTCATAAATTATAATATCTGGATTAACAATTTGGCTCGACTTATTATGTCTGATCTGAATCAGGATTCGTAGATCAAAATCCCAAATCGGATTCATTAAGGATAAAAGAATAAAACCTTAAAAAAATATTAAAGGTTAGACATTATTAAACCCTGAGAACTCAAAGCTGAAAATTGAGAAATTAATACTTAAATTCTGTAAAATAGAACTAGATTAATAGCAATGTAAGTGTTAAAATTTAAATAAATACCTTGTTTTCACCTGAAAAATGATTATGGTTAGAAGCTGAAAAGTTAATTAAACTGAAAACGCTAGATACTAAAAAGTTAAAAGGTTAAAATATCAAATACTAAAAATTAAGGATACTTACTGAAAGAACTATTACGTGCTGAAATGATTAAAAATTGAAAAGATTTAATGCTGAAAATGTTAAAAATTAAAAAGATTAAAAGCTGAAAAGAGCAAATAAAGCAGAATAAATTAAAGGCAGCTCCTGAAAATGTAAATATATGTCTGAGATATTTAAAAAATATATCCATGCTGAAACAATAAGTTTAAAAATTAAAACCTAAAAAATAATAAACTGTAAACCATATTTAGCCTAAATTAATAAAAGCTGAAAAAGTATTTCAAGTGCCATATTAAAAAAAATGTTAAAGGGTGGTAGCAAGTATTTTCTGCTGAAAATGCAATAAAAATAAATCAGCTCTTCCTTGTAACCTGAAAATGATTAAAATTAGTTGTAATTTAATAACATGTCAAGTGGTACTTACTTTTATGGTGCATATACAACCACAAACCCTTAAAACACACAACACGATAAAAAATATCCCGACACTTCTAAACCGTCTTGGATAAATATAAAAGCTCGAATTTAAATCAAATATATGTTTAGCAAAATTAGTATTGCATTTCAAGAATAAAAGTAATGCGTCAGAATTGAGAGAGTTCATTGTCAAGAAATCAATTTAAATGCCTAAACAGTAATTTAAGATAATTCAAATATAAACATGAAACTTACTAATGGTTTCTTCATCCTGGAAACGCCATCCTTCGTTGTGGGACTTACCTGAAACAATAGAAAAGACGTTCTTTAGTTTTTATTAAAACTTTTCAATTTTTTTAGAAAAAATTTCAAACCAAATTTGTAAGTTTCTTTTTAAATTTAAAAGTTTAAAATTTTGAAACAGTTTAAAAGTTTAAACGGAAACTAATCAAAATATTTTTCAAATAAACTGCTCACCTTTTTATGACCTCCCTAATGCAGTATCGCCCTGGAACCACCAAGAAAATCCTTTGGGGTTAAGGATTTTCTCCATACCCGACCGACACTCCCGGACATTCACAACTAATTTAAACGCCCTCATAAAAATTAATTTATTAGACACATCACTTAACAAAACTTCAAAACATTTTAAAATGTCGCGAAATTTTTAAAGTCGACGAAATTTCCTTAAGTTTTAGCAAACAGTTGTGTGTTTGCCTTTTATTACACTGAAACCCTCCGACTTTCACGGTAATTCGTTACGAACGAAGCTGCTAGAAAATTGTTATAAATTAATGTAAGTAAATAACAATAATGGTTTTCTGCTGCAAACTGTAAAAATAACTGTAGTTTGAAAAAGAGAAAAATTAAAGGCACTTCTAAACCGTCTTGGATAAATATCAGAAAAGCTCGAATTTGAATCAAATATATGTTTAGCAAAATTAGTATTGCATTTAAAGAATGAAAGTAATGTGTCAGAATTGAGAGAGTTCATTTTCAAGAAACCAATTTAAATGCCTAAACAGCCATTTAAGATAATTCAAATATAAACATGAAACTTACTGATGGTTTCTTCATCCTGGAAACGCCATCCTTCGGTGTGGGACTTACCTGAAACAATCGAAAAGACGTTCTTTAGTTTTTATTAAAACTTTTCAATTTTTTTAGGAAAAATTTCAAACCAAATTTGTAAGTTTCTTTTTAAATTTAAAAGTTTAAAATTTTGAAACAGTTTAAAAGTTTAAACGGAAACTAATCAAAATATTTTTCAAATAAACTGCTCACCTTTTTATGACCTCCCTAATGCAGTATCGCCCTGGAACCACCAAGAAAATCCTTTGGGGTTAAGGATTTTCTCCATACCCGACCGACACTCCCGGACATTCACAACTAATTTAAACGCCCTCATAAAAATTAATTTATTAGACACATCACTTAACAAAACTTCAAAACATTTTAAAATGTCGCGAAATTTTTAAAGTCGACGAAATTTCCTTAAGTTTTAGCAAACAGTTGTGTGTTTGCCTTTTATTACACTGAAACCCTCCGACTTTCACGGTAATTCGTTACGAACGAAGCTGCTAGAAAATTGTTATAAATTAATGTAAGTAAATAACAATAATGGTTTTCTGCTGCAAACTGTAAAAATAACTGTAGTTTGAAAAAGAGAAAAATTAAAGGCACTTCTAAACCGTCTTGGATAAATATCAGAAAAGCTCGAATTTGAATCAAATATATGTTTAGCAAAATTAGTATTGCATTTAAAGAATGAAAGTAATGTGTCAGAATTGAGAGAGTTCATTTTCAAGAAACCAATTTAAATGCCTAAACAGCCATTTAAGATAATTCAAATATAAACATGAAACTTACTGATGGTTTCTTCATCCTGGAAACGCCATCCTTCGGTGTGGGACTTACCTGAATCAATCGAAAAGACGTTCTTTAGTTTTTATTAAAACTTTTCAATTTTTTTAGGAAAAATTTCAAACCAAATTTGTAAGTTTCTTTTTAAATTTAAAAGTTTAAAATTTTGAAACAGTTTAAAAGTTTAAACGGAAACTAATCAAAATATTTTTCAAATAAACTGCTCACCTTTTTATGACCTCCCTAATGCAGTATCGTCCTGGAACCTCCAAGAAAATCCTTTGGGGTTAAGGATTTTCTCCATACCCGACCGACACTCCCGGACATTCACAACTAATTTAAACGCCCTCATAAAAATTAATTTATTAGACACATCACTTAACAAAACTTCAAAACATTTTAAAATGTCGCGAAATTTTTAAAGTCGACGAAATTTCCTTAAGTTTTAGCAAACAGTTGTGTGTTTGCCTTTTATTACACTGAAACCCTCCGACTTTCACGGTAATTCGTTACGAACGAAGCGGCTAGAAAATTGTTATAAATTAATGTAAGTAAATAACAATAATGGTTTTCTGCTGCAAACTGTAAAAATAACTGTAGTTTGAAAAAGAGAAAAATTAAAGGTACTTCTCTGCAAAATTTAAGTCATTTTAGCGTACTCTAACCTTTATTGCTCGCTGCACATTTACGAACAGCAGAAAACTTCTCCAAAGGCATTTATTAGTACAGACAATGCAACAAGATTAAAAAAAATTATAAACTGTTGGAGAAACCAATCGAACCTTTCTCATCAAAGGATCTACCTAGAAACAAACGAAAATCATAGTAATGCCACAAATTGTTATTAACTTTCAATATAATCGCGTTGTTTGCTGATGTATAAAACCAGATACAAATTCAGGCTAAAAACATTTCCATTCATAAATTATAATATCTGGATTAAGAGTTTGGCTCGACTTATTATGATGTCTGAATCAGGATTCGTAGATCAAAATCCCAAATCAGTTTCATTAAGGATAAAAGACTACAACCTGAAAAAATATTAAAGGTTAGACATTATTAATCCCTGAAATTTCAAAGCTGAAAATTGGGAAATTAATAATTAAATTCTGAAAAGTAGAACTCGATTAATAGCAATGCAAGTGGTAAAATTTAAATAAGTACATTGTTTTCACCTGAAAAATGATTATGATTAGAAGCTGAAAAGTTAATTAAACTGAAAACACTCGAGACTAAAAAGTTAAAAGGTTAAAATATCAAATGCTAAAAATTAAGGATACTTACTGAAAGAGCTATTACGTGCCAAAAAGATTAAAAATTGAAAAGGTTTAATGCTGAAAATGTTAAAACTTAAAAAGATTAAAAGCTGAAAAGAGCAAAAGCAGAATAAATTAAAGGCAGCTCCTGAAAATGTAAATATGTTTGCGAAATTTAAAAAATATATCCATGCGGAACAAAAAAGTTGAAAAATTAAACCCTGAAAAATAATAAGTTGTAAACAGCATTTAGCCTTAATTAATAAAAGCTGAAAAAGTATTTCAAGTGGTATATTTAAAAAAAATGTTAAAGGGTGGTACCACGTATTTTCTGCTAAAAATGCAGTAAAAATAAATTAGCTCTTCATTGTGACCTGAAAATGATTACAATTAGTTGTAATTTAATAACATGTCAACGTGGTACTTACTTTTATGGTGCATATACAACCACAAACCCTTAAAACACACAACACGATAAAAAATACTCCGACACTTCTAAACCGCCTTGGATAAATATAAAAGCTCGAATTTGAATCAAATATATGTTTAGCAAAATTAGTATTGCATTTAAAGAATAAAAGTAATGTGTCAGAATTGAGAGAGTTCATTGTCAAGAAATCAATTTAAATGCCTGAACAGTAATTTTAGATAATTCAAATATAAACATGAAACTTACTAATGGTTTCTTCATCCTGGAAACGCCATCCTTCGTTGTGGGACTTACCTGAAACAATTGAAAAGACGTTCTTTAGTTTTTATTAAAACTTTTCAATTTTTTTAGAAAAAATTTCAAACCAAATTTGTAAGTTTCTTTTTAAATTTAAAAGTTTAAAATTTTGAAACAGTTTAAAAGTTTAAACGGAAACTAATCAAAATATTTTTCAAATAAACTGCTCACCTTTTTATGACCTCCCTAATGCAGTATCGCCCTGGAACCACCAAGAAAATCCTTTGGGGTTAAGGATTTTCTCCATACCCGACCGACACTCCCGGACATTCACAACTAATTTAAACGCCCTCATAAAAATTAATTTATTAGACACATCACTTAACAAAACTTCAAAACATTTTAAAATGTCGCGAAATTTTTAAAGTCGACGAAATTTCCTTAAGTTTTAGCAAACAGTTGTGTGTTTGCCTTTTATTACACTGAAACCCTCCGACTTTCACGGTAATTCGTTACGAACGAAGCTGCTAGAAAATTGTTATAAATTAATGTAAGTAAATAACAATAATGGTTTTCTGCTGCAAACTGTAAAAATAACTGTAGTTTGAAAAAGAGAAAAATTAAAGGCACTTCTAAACCGTCTTGGATAAATATCAGAAAAGCTCGAATTTGAATCAAATATATGTTTAGCAAAATTAGTATTGCATTTCAAGAATGAAAGTAATGTGTCAGAATTGAGAGAGTTCATTGTCAAGAAACCAATTTAAATGCCTAAACAGTCATTTAAGATAATTCAAATATAAACATGAAACTTACTAATGGTTTCTTTATCCTGGAAACGCCATCCTTCGTTGTGGGACTTACCTGAAACAATTGAAAAGACGTTCTTTAGTTTTGATTAAAACTTTTCAATTTTTTTAGGAAAAATTTCAAACCAAATTTGTAAGTTTCTTTTTAAATTTAAAGGTTTAAAATTTTGAAACAGTTTAAAAGTTTAAACGGAAACTAATCAAAATATTTTTCAAATAAACTGCTCACCTTTTTATGACCTCCCTAATGCATTATCGTCCTGGAACCTCCAAGAAAATCCTTTGGGGTTAAGGATTTTCTCCATACCCGACCGACACTCCCGGACATTCACAACTAATTTAAACGCCCTCATAAAAATTAATTTATTAGACACATCACTTAACAAAACTTCAAAACATTTTAAAATGTCGCGAAATTTTTAAAGTCGACGAAATTTCCTTAAGTTTTAGCAAACAGTTGTGTGTTTGCCTTTTATTACACTGAAACCCTCCGACTTTCACGGTAATTCGTTACGAACGAAGCTGCTAGAAAATTGTTATAAATTAATGTAAGTAAATAACAATAACGGTTTTCTGCTGCAAACTGTAAAAATAACTGTAGTTTGAAAAAGAGAAAAGTTAAAGGCACTTCTAAACCGTCTTGGATAAATATCAGAAAAGCTCGAATTTGAATCAAATATATGTTTAGCAAAATTAGTATTGCATTTCAAGAATGAAAGTAATGTGTCAGAATTGAGAGAGTTCATTGTCAAGAAACCAATTTAAATGCCTAAACAGTCATTTAAGATAATTCAAATATAAACATGAAACTTACTAATGGTTTCTTCATCCTGGAAACGCCATCCTTCGTTGTGGGACTTACCTGAAACAATTGAAAAGACGTTCTTTAGTTTTTATTAGAACTTTTCAATTTTTTTAGGAAAAATTTCAAACCAAATTTGTAAGTTTCTTTTTAAATTTAAAAGTTTAAAATTTTAAAACAGTTTAAAAGTTTAAACGGAAACTAATCAAAATATTTTTCAAATAAACTGCCCACCTTTTTATGACCTCCCTAATGCATTATCGTCCTGGAACCTCCAAGAAAATCCTTTGGGGTTAAGGATTTTCTCCATACCCGACCGACACTCCCGGACATTCACAACTAATTTAAACGCCCTCATAAAAATTAATTTATTAGACACATCACTTAACAAAACTTCAAAACATTTTAAAATGTCGCGAAATTTTTAAAGTCGACGAAATTTCCTTAAGTTTTGGCAAACAGTTGTGTGTTTGCCTTTTATTACACTGAAACCCTCCGATTTTCACGATAATTCGTTACGAACGAAGCAGCAAGAAAATTGTTATAAATTAATGTAAGTAAATAACAATAACGGTTTTCTGCTGCAAACTGTAAAAATAACTGTAGTTTGAAAAAGAGAAAAATTCTAGGTACTTCTCTGCAAAATTTAAGTTATTTTAGCGTACCTTAACGTTTATTGCTCGCTGCTCATTTACGAACAGCAGAAAACTTCTCCAAAAAGCATTTTTTAGTACACATAATGCAACAAGATTTTAAAAAATTTATAAACTGTTGGAGAAACCAATTAAACCTCTCTCATCAAAGGATCTACCTAGAAACAAACGAAAATCATAGTAATTCCACAAATTGTTATTAACTTTCAATATAATTGCCTTGTTTTCTGATGTATAAAACGAGATTCAAATTCAGACTAAAAACATTTTCATTCATAAATTATAATATCTGGATTAAGAGTTTGGCTCGACTTATTATGTCTGAATCAGGATTCGTAGATCAAAATCCCAAATCAGATTCAGTAAGGATAAAAGAATAAAACCTGAAAAGATATTACAGGTTAGACATTATTAAACCCTGAAAACTCAAAGCTGAAAATTGGGAAATTAATAATTAAATTCTGAAAAGTAGAACTCGATTAATAGCAATGTAAGTGTTAACATTTAAATACTTGTCTTCAATAATTATTGTCTAAGTGTTCACTTGTTCTTGTAATGTAAATAATGTGTGAACAATACATGTGTGGGGTTAGTTTGAAACAGGCTTTCAATCACAACCTCTCTAAACAGCTAAGCAAAACACTCGTGGCGTAGCTGGGTAAAAGACTCTATCTAAATTATTTACTTAACTTATTTTTATTAACTTCGAACTTATATTGCCCAAACCCACTACGTTACAATATTCAGACTGAAATATTCATAACTTAAAATGTCTTAATCGATAATTAGGACTCGAAGATTTGACACTGGTAAATCAACAAATGTTTGACTAGCTAAATATTTCATTGTTTTCAAAGCCACCTTATTTACTTCTTACCTTATAATTGGAACAAAATTGTATTTTCTTATTTTCGCTTAGCTGTAATTTTGGTTGTATTTATCGCAGATTTTAATAAGGGACATGAATAAATTCCTTATTAATACTAGCAATAAATGGTACCACGGTACCAATATGGTTACATTTGAAAAGATTGTGTTTTGTCCCAAAAATCATTTGGATGAACTTTATTTGCCCATAAATCATTTAGTATTTTTGACGGGATTTTGATTTTTCTAGTATTGCACGGCTCAATTAGAATAAATCGGAACAGTCATGGCACACTTAAATGAAAAACTAAAAATTAAATTAAAATAAATATTGAAAACTTAAAATATTGAACAACTACTTTTGATTTTCATATGGACGCTATATTGAATTTTGTCGTAACTAAACTCAGCTCCTTTTTCTCTTTTCAACGATGTGTTACACGTAGGAAGTTTTTGAAGAAGAGCGGGAATAAAATAATTTTTTGTTTATCATAGCCTACTACACGAATAAAGAAAAAATGTATTTTATTCCCGCTCTTCTTCAAAAACTCCGTACGTGTGACACATCGTTGAAAAGAGAAAAAAGTGCTGAGTTTAGTTACGACAAAATTCAATATGGCGTCCATATGAAAATCAAAAGTAGTTGTTCATAGAATAGAAACAAAGCGTCATAAATATAAACATATTGTACCACCCGATTCTCCGTGAAAAAGTGCCTTCACAATGTACAAGTCTTGAAACTAATAACTTAATACTTTCCGAGATATTTTCGAAAACAGAAAACTCCAAATTTCAGTTTTTCCAAGAAAACGGTCAAAGTTGGCTGTGATTTCTCAACGGATATAAAATGAGCATTAAAATTCCTAAAACTTTCCCTATTTAACCAACTTTGTAGCTTTTATAGTTTGCGAGATCCTAATGGAGGGGATTGAATCTGGAACACACTGTATATGAAAGGTTTTCGAAATCAAAAATTATTTATTTAAGTTAATTTAACACTGTGTATTTTAAAAGCTGTAAGGCCTTTGCAAGTATCACTTAAATTTTATTTAAAAAAAGTGAAATTTCAGATACAAACCAAAGAAAAATTCAAATTTTGAATTTTAAATTTCTGATTTCTTGATTTCTGGCAAAAAAAAGGAAATTTAAATTTGCATAATTTTCCCTAAGGACTGAAAATTTAATGAAGATAACAATTTAAAATTTAGGTTTGTTAATACAAAAAGTGAAACCAAAACTTGGGTTCAAAAATAAAATTTTGAATTTGAAACGCCTTTTTCTAATTTACAATTTAATGTAAATTTGTAAGTTTATCTTTAATACAGTTTTAATAAATAAACGACTCAGCGAACGACTGAATGAGCATTAAAAATCTGTACATTATTTATACACAAATGAAACCCTAATAATTAAAACAAATACCTGGAATTTCCTAAATTAAAAATAATGTAGTTAAGTTAATTTAACATTTTGTATTTTTAAATGTTGCAAGATCTATCACTTAAATCTTATAAAAAGAAAGAAATTAGATTTCTGGATATTCTGAATACGCAGAAACAAATTCAGAGTTAACCCCATTTATAGGATATCAAATAAAAATTAAATAAAAGTTGTAGGGATTTTTCAAAAATTATTGCCAAAAATATTTTAGATACAAAACAGGAAAAAGAGCAAATTTTGAAATTAAAATTTCTGATTTCTAGCAGAAATTAAAAGAAAATTTAAATTTCCACGATTTTTTTACTTCCTTAAGGATTGAAAAGTTTGATTGGCATTTTACAAATTAGGTTGATTAATTCAAAAATGAAACTAAAATCTAAGCTTAAAAAATTCTCCGTAAGCGTAATTAAAGTTGAGTTACACCAGGAAAAAAGTCCACAAAATGAATGCCTAAATGTCCATAATATTAAAATAATTTAAAACGATTTTTAAAACTTATGTGAGTAACCACATAATTGTCTTATCTTTACACCGTTTCATATAAGGCAGGTTTTTGGGCTGCACGTGTTACCTCGAATAATTTTACGCTGATATCAAGCAGGCATAGGAATTTGACCAGTTGAATCTTGTATATTAAAAAAGGGAATCCAAACCATACAAAGGGAAAGATAAAATAATTTACGAAACAAATCTGGGCCTTTTTACTGCGATTTTATTGCTAAAATATACTTTAAATTCTAAATAATTAAATTTGTATTGGATTTTGGGTCGGGATTTCGATTAAACTTAGCTTAATTGTTGTAAATTGCTTAATCAATTTTGAATAATTGTAATTTTTGTGCCTAAACGTTGTATGAAATTTATTATTATTTAACATTTAAAATTTTCAAATTGCATAATTTTAATACTTATATATGTTTCAGAGAGGCCTCTAAATTTGTTTACGAAAATATTTATAAACAAATTCAACGAGGATGTCCCAAAAATATCATAAAAGTTCCAATTTCAAAGTTACTTACCATTTGATGTCCCAAATTGCAGCACTAAAACACTTAGGTTTAAATTAAACGCGTAAAACATTATTATTAACAGGTAATTATTGATTTTGAAAATTTAAACCGGCATTGTTACTCTACTAATGGAAATCCCGTTGTGAATTTGAATGAAATCGAAGGTTACTGTAATGACAGAAAAACAATCGAAATAGAGCAGATTGACACCTGGGCTGTGATTAAAGGTAGTGGGGGCGATAAGACGCTTGGACATACATACAACTCGGGATAAATTCGCCAATTTTCGTTTTAATGATATTAACAAATAATTTAGAAGAAAATTTTGATGTATTAAATTTTAAATCTTTGTATTTTAAGGTTTTATTATACGATTTACTATTATTTATTATATTGAAATAAAATAACACAAATTACCTATATAAAATGAGGTAAAAATATATTTAACAGGAAAATTATTAAAAATTCTCAAAGTAGACATTTATTATTATTCAAATCCGAACTGTTTGAACTGCAAAATGACAGACTCGAGAATATTCAAATTTCAAATTATTTATTAAATGAGCTGTATTACAATGATATAGTCATAGGTATCACCTAATAGAAATATTTACTAAATTTTGTAATAAAATGTAAAAGTCGACCCTCCATATAGCTGGATCCGTGTGTAAGGCAGTCGCTGTGGGTTCGATTTCAACGGTGGCTACGATTTATTCTGAAGCCGACCTCAATTAAATTCGCTAGTTAAGGGTATGTAAGAAAGCTGGTGGAATGTTATGCAAGTCCAGAGGGGCCCCCTTGGCTCCACTGCATGCAATGAATGTGTAATTTGCCTCGAATAAAAAAAAATTATTTATTTCGGCAATGCGATGGCTTATTCCACAAATACCGCTCCCATGCAATTCACACCGCTCCCATCAAATAATATACTTTATGATCAAAATATGCGTTCACAACAAACGCCTACCTACACACAAACCCCTTTCTATACACAAACCCCTCAATCAGTTTTTTCAGCGTCGTCTACGCAAAACCTATACTACTCACAGCAACCTCAAATAAACCCGCATGTCTTACCTACAACTCAATTTAATAGCCAACCAAATCTACTTCAATTAAGCCATGAAGTAGAATGGCCAAAAGTAAATAATAAAAAGCGAGGCAGGAAGGATAGCCCTGAGGCCCAATCTCTTTTGAAATTAGAATAAATCATTACAATAGATTTAGTTTATGATTTACAAATTAGTAGTTTTTAAACTAAACGTTCCGTCTATGCATTTAAACCTTATCGGGATAAGAATAAAACACAATCTCAATTTTTAATACACTTTATACACATAATTAGACATGTTACAAAATTTTAAAATATGTTATATATTTTCTAAAATAAAATCTATCAACGAAAGTAAAACTTGGGCATGTTTAATGAAAGGTAATATTCGGCACTTAAAAATTTCCTACACATATGTATCCAAGTTAATCACAGACATTTCTTTGAGTTATGTTTCGTTATACATTTCAGTACTTCAATCATTCTTTATGGCAGTTAATGCATGAGCTAGAAAAGTTTAATCGTTTATAAATTTTTTTAACAAAATTTTGTTATCGTGTTTTGCCAAATTTTACAAGTTGATAATAGTATAAGGAAACAGAACAAAACCTCAACATTAAATCATCCTAAACTGATTATTGCTTCTTTTGAACCCAAAGTTTATTATACGGTATAGCCTTATCTAAAGGAAACGGAAAATCCTGATTTTTCCATGGATTCAGAAGTTCCAGATAAGTATCTTCAGCGATTCAGGTCAAGCCAATGCAAAAGCACAAATAAAAACAAAAATCAGTACAAAACGCAACATTAATTAACAACGAAATTAAATCGGACACAGTAGAGAAAGTTAACATTAATCATGCAATTTTGACACAAAGATAGGTATATTTGAAACATGACCAACAATTTTGATAAGTAATTTTTAAACATTATATTACATTACATTGACGTAATATGGCACATTCATAATTTACAAATACAGACCAAAATATTTCAAGATTTGCATTTACCAAAGATGAAAAAGATCTTTCTTACACATCCTGGATAAAAAAGTAGAATAAGTGTCATAAATATTAAACTGTTCAAGGTGTTTAGCTGCTGGATGTAAAATTTTATGGTAGTGTGAAAAATTTACAACGCTTAAAATCGAAGTGTTTCTTCAGACAGCATTTTTACCGTTACCCAATTTCAAGTCGAATGTTACTGGAGATTTATTATAAAGGAACAGTTGCAATGCTAGTTTAAAATTAAGTAAACTACCGAAATAAATTTAATTATGTAACAGCTCGGTCAGCGTGTAGTCCGTCAATCTCGGTTTTTCACTACCGCTTGATAACTAACGGCAATCATACGTCTACCACGAATTAAAGAATTATTTTTGGATGTGTTTAGATAACATATGAAAATACAGCTCTGAAAGACAATCACACTGTAGTGGTGTATTATGCTGTTGTGTTCTATGAATTAATGCAGTGTTTTTTTTTAAATATTTTACTGTGGATTACTATTATTATTTATTTATTATTACTCCATTTTAAAAAATAAAACAGCATTTGTTTATACTTCTTTTCAGTACTACAGCTCAGAAGCTATTAATATTCTAAGGATGATTTACTCAGTAAAACGTACTACCCTTTTGACCGCACTTAAAAACAAAAGGCATAATCATCGATACTTACAAACACACCGACTAATATTGACTCTTTGATCACATTGGAAAACACTCCAAGAATTGCATTAAAATCAAATTTAAAATGTACAAACTTCAGCTTCGGTTAAGTTTAAAAGTAAAGGTTTCACCGAGTTGTTTTCTACTTCAAAATCGTACACTTAAAATTTAAACGTCAAACTCTAGCTATATCCTAAATGTTTATTTATGATTTAGAAAAACTGGCGAAAATAAAATATATTAATGGAAGTGAATTTGCAAACTCGGTCCCTCGTAATGCAAGATGTTAAAAATCTAGAAAATCATTGATTTTGTGCGATTAGCGTCGGCTTCTGTACTAAATATGTTAAGTGATTCATCACAGTTAGAACCAATCATAACTGCTACATCAAGTTTATGCAAAAAAATTTCAAATTACTAATATAAGATTGTAGCTCCTGAAGCCGTAGAAACATTGATAAATAAAATAGATTGCCTTTAGTTAATCGCAAAGAACATTTTATATCTTCTTCAATGTCCAATTAGTAAATTGTGTTTTAAAAAGTGTATTAATAAGCAATCTGGTTACGCTGATTTTATTCAGTTTATTAGCGAGTCAAAAAGTGGAATATTAGAGCCAATTATACTTCTCAATCATTACAAACTAAACTAAGAGTTCAAGAAAATTCAAAGGTTTTACTTTTCAAAATCAAGATGGTAACAAGAATTAATAAAAACTATTTTTTTTAAGCTTATCGGCGTCGATTACTACGATCATTGGCCTTCTAAACTTAATCCTACTTAACTTACACAGGTTTAAACGCCAACCACGCTCCAGACCGAGGTCCGGTCATGGTTGCGACCAAACCCGAGACCTCTCGATCATGAAGCACGGCACTCCATCTGCTTCACCACCAAGAGGCCCAAAAACTATTTTAATAAACTGTTTAATGTACTGAGAATTTAAGCCAAATAATTTTTATATAAAGCAAACGTTGCCCAATAATAGTTTCATGACAATGTTATAATTTTTAGAACACTTTTGATAACTAGAATATTATGCAAATCTACACCACATAACCATGTAATAATAAATGATAGTTCTGAAAGTAATAAAAAATTTTACATATTTATAACTTAAATATTTCAATACATGGCTCTGGAAATTTGTAGAAGTAAAGGCAAAGGTATCAGCATTTACACTCTGAGAAGGAGTATGGCTGGCAACATGCTTTTATAGCCGGCTGTACAGGATGATGTGGTAAGCATCACACCTACGACAACCGCTTTCCTTTCCTGCTCCACTACTGTTTCGCTTCCTAATTATTTTCAGTGACTGGGTAGGACATCCGTTGTGCATCGGACTCAGGTTTGAACCCGAGACCATTTACGCTTTAGTTGAATGCTTTAACCACTCGGCCACTCAGGTGTTTTAATTTAATGCTTTCAAAATTCAGTACAATGATTAATAAATTCAAATTACTTTTCTATAATCGTAGGTAGACTATTGTACAATACACAGAATGTTTAAAACCCAAGATAGTTTAAGAAAAAAGAATCGCCTTTAAATGAGACAAGTCAGAATTAGGAAATGGTCAAGGTTAAAAAACAATGCAACCCATAAGACAGTAAACGTTAACGACCTAAAAGTTATTTATACTCGAACAATGTAATATTTAATGTTAATTATTTATGAAGTAACAAAAGATAATATATTCTGAAGTTTTAAAATGTTTAAATTGCTTGAAACTGGGTGTCGGTAAAAACTGTCACAAATCCAATATGTATCATATCCGCTATTGAGTTTACTTTTACATCTTCTTAAACACACAATAAAAAGTTTCACATTTATTGGCACGTCTTGTACTTTGGAAAGATAATTTTTTAAATTGGACTATAACAAGATATAAAACTTATAATGGTAACTACAAACTAATATGATAATAAAATATAGATTTGAATTAATTAAAAACAATAACTGTAAAATTTAAACTGAAGTAGAAAATTGTTCAAAATGTAAGAGTATTTAAACACGATATTAAATAGATAATTTTCGTATCCATTAGAGTGTATTCATATTAGATATTCGAATATATCACAGATTTACAATGCACGGGGCTGTATATAACTATACAAAAGGTTATCAAGCTTATAAAGAATGTTCAACAACAAGATTTAAATTAAGGCTATCTTCAAACTGTAAAAATGGAAATCCTTAAGACTTCAGTATTAAAACAAATATTATTTAAATACAATAATTCCCTGATATTGTAAGATGTACATTATAAAATGTATTATTAAAACCTAAACGTAGGTGCTATCTAAAACACTAAACACAATCAATGCCTAATAAATATCATTTAATCTAACTGACTATGGAACTAGTCAAAAATTACAATATTAGGTAAGTTCTAGTTTAGTGATGTGTAGTTATAAAATTTACAATATAGTTATCGTAATTAACAGCTGCCATAAAAAAATTTTCAGTCATATAAATAGAAATGTATAAAATGAATTTATTCCCTGTTTTATAAAATCCCTGCAAAGGACTACATTACTTAATGTTGTGCATTTGATTCTGTTCTAGGCTTCCCAGTCATTGAGTTCAATTCTTCCTCTAACGGAGGCTGTTCGTCTACGAAATTTATACTTCCAGCTTTCACCCAAACTATGACATCCACAAAAAACGCACATAGTAAGATTGCACTTGTTGTTCCTAGAAAAATGAACAAAAAGTTAGTATGGCAACATACCACTTTTTAAAAAAATCATACCATGATAAAACATTCTAAATTTATTGGAATCGTATAAATCACATGCTCCTCGTTTTCCGCATACTGATTTCCAAAGCAAACAGGCAGAATCGACTACTGTTCCATATATAATGGGACAAGGAACATTTCCAAACAGCCCAATAGCAAACTGTATAAGTCCTAAGGCCATAGCCTTATCTCTGGGATCCACACATCGTAATATTAGCAACATAGACCCCACTTCTGAGGTAGAATGTATAAATACAAATATTGAAAACACTAGGATGTACCAAATAAAGTTCGAGCATTCACTATCACAGTAACCGATAGTTACTGTATCACGATATGAATGATTGCCATACGTAACATTATTGTTCAATGTAATGTTACTTAAACCATTTTTTAAACATAAACAGTCTGAAAATTCTACTATTTCACCATTTGTTTCTGTATAATTTCTACATCCAACTTGACATGCCGAAGTGTAAGTTACTCCATCTTTACAAACTGGTTCAAATTTGTCTATCTTGCAGTTACACGATGTAGTATTACACACAGGTTCGATTATGGCTAACCTGTAATAGGTAAAAATGTAATGTTTGGAAACAATATTTAAACTAATTTAATTACCCATCATCCTGCCTTATTAAACCTGCTAAATCACTCATGGGACATCCAATAAACATCAAAAGCGCCATTCCTGAAATAAATTATTATTAAAATACATTCTCTTATTTGCAATATAAAAAGTGAAACAATCAAGTTTCTTGCTGTAGTAAGTTAGCCTAACACTCAACTTGTATTAAATAACACACCTTGGTTGATCTACATGACTCACAAAAAAAGCTATTGATACTCGGTCATAAACAAGGCCTTTGTTCAAATGCCAACCACGCTCCAGACGGAGGGTCTGGTCATGGTTGGGTCCGAACCCTGGACCTCTCGATCATGAAGCAAGCATTTGTCCTCTACACCACTAAGAGGCCGATTAACATTTTTTAAGCAATGCTATTTGATTACAAAAAGAAACATAAGTCCTGCTTTTAGAATTAAATTTACCAGGCAAATTATATCAGTCTTTGTAGAATTAAATTTTCCAAGGAAATTGTATCTTTCTAAAAACACTAAAATTAGATTTTAATGATGATCTTGGAGAATGGACTGTAATTGTTGATGAGTCAGTTGGAAGATCCTGATAAGTCACATGTGGATAAGAGTAAAAAAATACTTCTTATTGTATCATGTTGTAATTTTATTTGTCATACGTTTCGATATTTAATACCTTCTTCAGTGTTACATATTAAATATCGAAACGTATGACAAATAGAATTACAACATGATACAATAAGAAGTATTTTTTTACTCTTATCCACATGTGACTTATCACGATCTTCCAACTGACTCATTCGATTTTAAGTTGTAGGAAATTCGATAAAATCGATGAAAAAATAATTAAATTTGAAAGTTGTCACATAAAAAACATCCTAAAAGTTTGCACTTTTCTGTTTTGCCCAAACGTTTTATTTATTCGAGCAAAAATAGAAACCATTCATAAAATATTTCATCCGTTTAAGTAGGAACTCACGGAAGCATTTTGACCCAGGAGAAAACAAAAAGAAAGGGGATACAAATTCATGCTCTTTTTATTGATTTCAGACAGGCATATGATCCGTAAATAGACTACAACTACAAGAAGCATTAAGAAAACTGCAAATTCGTGAGTGGCTAATACAACTCGTGAAAATGGCGTTGTTAATTACACAAAATAAAGGGTGGAAAGTAAAACATCAGAAAGGTTTAGAACAGGAAAAGACCTTAGGCAAGGAGATCCACTCTTTCCCACCCTTTTCAATTAAGCATTTGGAGATGATCGTTAGAAGAACTGGAATTCAGATAAATAAAAACATATTAAATAATGCTGACGATCTAACAATCTTAGCAAGAATACAGAAGGATCTCAAAGATGTATTCTTGAGCATAGAAAAAGAAGCAAACAAATTTGGTCACGGTAATGAGCACACAAAGATTGCAAGTAGTTGGGATGGCAACAAGGAAGTAGAAAAAAGAATACAGCGGGCTCCAGAAGTGTTGCAATGCTAAAATCAGTGCTAAATAATAAATCAATACCGCCTGCTCTCAAAACTCATGTGTATAAACTATAAAACAATGATAAGACCGGTGATAACTTACGGAAGTGAAGTGTGGGTGCAAACTGGCGCTGTCCAGAATAAAATAACAAGGTGGGAAAGGAAAATACCGAGGAAAATATACAAAGGAGTCAAACTGCATGACACGTGGAGGAGAAGGACAAACGAGAAAATATACTTGCTCTACTCAGATGTACCCATTATCAACGGCGAGAATGGATGACAACAGAATTACAGAATGCCTAAGAAAATCTTGATGGTAGAACCGAAAGGAAGAAATAGAAGGGGCAGACCACCAACAATATGGCCCGAAGATGTAACGGAAGATTTAGCAGCCATGGGAATTGCAGATAATTGGGAACAACTAGTTGTTAATAGAAACGAACGGAAGAAGACTATAGCCATGGGTCCAAGGGCCTTTTGAGCTGTCAAATATAAGTAGAAACTCAAACTCAAAGTTCACAGCAGTTTAGAGATGAGCAGTTCTTAAAACAGCGCAAATGCAAATTTTGAAAGGTTAATAGAACGTGTAAAAGCACTCGGTTTGTACTGTCTACAAAATACTTAACAAACTTTTTTGAAAACATCCTGTATGAAAATTAAACGAACAACTCAAAGAATATCGTTTGCAACTAATTTTCTCCGATTATTCGTTGCCTAAGAATTGAATAACACTCAAATTTTGAAATGTTATACACAATGTGTAAAAGTACTTTGCAAACATTTTTGAAAACATCCTGTATAAAAGCAAAGAAGCGGCTCGAAGGATGTTGCTTGCACCAATACGTAGATTACATGTTAAACATGTTAAACTATTTTTTTAAACAAGTTTTGTTATCCAAAAATACATAAAACATCAAGCCTTTTATTCTTTCCAGTACTTAAACAGATTGACATATGTAAATCTGAAGCTTTTGTGTTTGGGACTGAATTTAGAAGGGTTATGAGTTCAGACCTAAAGATTTTATCTATACTAATCAGCAAAATTTCAGTAAAAAATTCTAAGGTTCAAGATCATAGATTAAAGGCAAAAAATAGATGTTGCTGGATTACGAATTCATGAATTAGGATTAATGATTCCAGTATAATAACCAGCACATTAAAGAAAGCTAAATTAAGGCAAGAGAAATAAAACTTTGAACTAGAAAGTAAAAGGTTATTGCATAAAAAAGAAGTACAAAACTTGACAAATTAAAAACTAAATTATTAAATTTTTTAATATATCTTCCAATAACTTATTATTAAACACTTTTACTTTTAAAGAGAAATATAAAAATGTAATGCGTATTTTTTTTTTATATTTTATAACCAAAACATTAGTAACAGGCATTATTGCAAATTTTTCTTTAACTGATTGGTTTACTCTTTTTGGACATTTATTAATGGATATTTACCAATTAAAGCATTGTGTAATTGCTCATGTTTTACAGTTTCAGAAGTTATAACACCACAAAGATTAACCGGTCATAAACTTTCAGAAAAAAGTGTTACAAAAGTTTTAATTGGTAATTGCAGTAATAGATAAACAGTGGTCATTATACTTTTATTAAGAGCATAATTTGAGAATGTGTTTATTTTTCTACGCTCCACTGAATTATTACTAGCAGATAATCATACACTTTCTCTTAATAATTGTTTTTTGTTAATGACAAAAGCTATTTCCAGTTCACGTTGTTTTATCAAAAAACGTATTTGAAATTCTTAGTTAATGTTAACTTAATGTTGGTACTTAATTTTTTTAAAGTAAGCTAAATATAAGTTAAAACGAAAAAAAGCTAATGGCTGAATACTTTTAGATTTCAGGAAAAAAAGTACTGCATTTTAATAACAATAAAAAAAAGGTTTTATTCAGGGTTACTACTGAGAATCGTTAATAATTCTAATTGTTTCGAAACAAGCCATTACTGCCTTCAGGGATAAAAATAATAAAACTTTGCTGTTATTAGTTTCATGCCATTTTACTCTTTTACAAAGGCTTCTTTATTCTGAGAACGCATTGTGGTGGCCAGAAAAAAACTCCTGAATCACATTTTGTGTATTTTATTATTATTTATTTGGGGTTTTCATAAAAAACAATAAGTTGTTGTTCAATGTGTTATATTAGCTTAGTTACTCCACGTGTGTTATTTTTTCTGGCCACTTTGATAAAGAAAATGTAAGAAATCCGTTTTAAATTTTACTATCGATAAGCTATAAGTTTAAGTTTAAGTTCCATGGGAATGCAAGCTTTTTAGAAGTTCTGAAATTTTTTATTCAAAAACCATAAAGGACGAGTTTTCTACGAACCAACAAAAAAGTGTATCATTACAGCTAAAAGTCAAAAGTTGTCTATGTTTAAGGCGTAATGGTACCAATTTAAAACTATTGATTTCAAAAGTGCTTTTTATATAACAAACTCACTTTAATAAAAAGTTTCTCCATTTTGTTATAGAGACAATAAAAAAATTTACCCAAAGCTTTTTTATATACAAACCAAATCTAGGTTTTTCAACAGGAAAATTTGAAAACCTACCACGAAAACTAGTTCATATTTTAACAAACGCAAAAAAACAAAATGAAGAAACAATAATTTAGTCGAGGTTGAACCCATACGCTACACGCTGAAAACTCGTTTTGGAAAAAACAAAATTTGCATAAAAAGGTAGGTTCATTTTATCAAAACAAAAACATCAAATCAGCAACAATTGCTTTTTAAGTCCATTTAAACCAGGGCCTTTTAAGATACGATTTTATGTTTATATTTCGGTTAAGGAAAGTTTTCTTTTTTTCCGAATTTTCGTTTTTTAGGGAAGTTTCACAATTTTTTTTTTTTTAATTTTCGCGTTTTAATTTAGTTCTGATACACACTTTTAAATAGACAAAATAACAGCAATTTAGGGAAGATATTACTGAAGAAGGTTGAAAAGCTCAGAACGGCAAAGGTTTTCTCATTTTTTTTTTGCCTTTTAGGAAAGCTTTCTCAAGTCTTTTTTTAATTTTCGCCTTTTAATTTACTTGTAATACACACTTTTAACTACAAAATTTAACAGGAATTTAGGAAAAGTATTAGTGCAAAAGGTCAAAAGCTCAGAGGAGCAAGGAAATCAAGCTGAAGAGAAAGCTGTATCTAATTCAGAATTGCAGAAAACTGAGCTTCAGTAAAACTAATATGTATTATAAAAAGAAAATCAGTCATATCAAGTTGCTTGCTGATGACAAAAAACAGAAACTCAAGCTATATCTATAGCTTAAAAATAAGATGACTAAGCACATTAAACTTAGACTTACGTTCCAAGAAATTAAATTAAAACAATCGCGTGAATATCTTTTTAATAAAGTCAAAAATTAAAGACAAGATGCTGGTACTTATCTAGACGACAGGCTTTCAATCATCAATTAAAATGTCTGAAGTTCAAATCAAATGATAGTTTAATGTTTACGAATAACAGATCATTTAAATAAGTTTAAAAGACGCTCAATCTTCAAAGTAAAAGGATTAATATTAAAATTATTAAACCAAATCAGGCTCTTTACAATTTCGTATATATTTTTTATAAAGTTCTGCTTTTTGCCAAAATACCCCTCAAATATTTCTTAACATAAAAATGATAGATTTATAACCCAATTTAAAAATATATGTATAAAAGTAAGAAATAAAAGCAGATTAAAGCAGGATTTAATTACGAAGCCCGTCCAAATAAAAGGAAAACGTTTTATCAAGCTCTTGTCACGTGTATTTCAGACAATTCGATATAATAAGGAAACTGCTGGTATGTCCTGTTCTCATAAGCATCAACATAAAAGTGTGTCAGATGCGTTTTTTAAATGCAATAAACGACAATCTTTACGTACTTTACGATTACTTAAATACAGAAAATCGTCGTTTACGTCGAGGGGAATTGTTCACAATTAATTTCCGAGTTTACTGGCCCAAATTAAGCTTTAGTTCTAATTTATTTTACGAACATAGCAACAAAATGATAAGAGTCAAGGTCACTCGTACGGTGTATGACTTTCACATGTATTTTTTCTTATTTTTCGGTTCGGTTAATTAACGAGATTTTAATTCTTGT
This sequence comes from Melanotus villosus, assembly GCA_963082815.1. NCBI lineage: Eukaryota > Metazoa > Arthropoda > Insecta > Coleoptera > Elateridae > Melanotus > Melanotus villosus. The sequence goes on from OY720427.1 coordinate 40,943,909, forward strand.
TTAAAACGCAGATGAGTTGTTTATTGGTTGTGAATTTCTGTTTAAAATGTTCGTAAACACGGGAATTTATTTCGATAAAAAGTGAACATAAAAATAGTTGTTATAAGATGTCATTCGACACCAAAAGTAAACAGGCCAATAATTAAATAGAATTTGCGTTTGCAACCGAAAAGTTGTTTGATTTACAAGAAACGTTCGATTTTTAAATCATTTGGTCATTGACGTATAGAATATATTTAAATCGACATACCTAAAGCATATAAAACAGCAGTAAAAGCGATCCATGCGGCTACAAATCGTGCATTTGGTTTCACTCGTAATATGAACACTCCACTTATGATAATTCCTACTCCCATCACGAGAATTCCTCCGACTCCTGAAATAAGTAAAGCAAGATGTAGAGAGGCAATAACCAAAAGGAAAAAATAAGTCGGTAATTTGTCTTATTATTCTCAAGGCCAGATAAATCTCTGCACGCAGAATTAATATTAAGTTGCAAATAGCCTGTTGATGTTTACTTTTTGGAAGTAGATCTCTCTTACGATCACACTATATATGTTAAAATACCTACCCGAAATCATATTAGCTGATGGGGTTGGTAATCGAAATTGCGATTCCAAATATTTCGGCAGGAAAGTGTACAACCCAGCGATGGGCAATATGTGTAACACGCTACTTGCTGTACGAAACATGAGGATGTCATTTTTTAACAATCGCTTTACGGTTTTTGGGAAATCTGTAAATAACAATTCATAATATATTATTTAGTTAAGCAATTTTAGCCAATTTAGTGATTTTACGAGCGAGGTTCATCGACCAGGAAACGCCCATATCTTACCTCGTATGCTAGGATGCTTGGCTTCTGCTTTGTGATTTCGCAGTGCAGGCCTAGCCGTAGGCAGTCTTTTAGGAAACGCGAACATTGCAAACGAAGCCAACATCAAAAAGCCCGCGATCAGCACCAGACCTAAATTTTAAAAAAAGTTCACATAAACAATATTACTCGCTAATTATCTATCATCTTACCCAACCACCAAGCTCCGATCCATCGTGGATCCGTGGTACGAATCTTCGGATTCATAGAAAGATCTGCGTAAAACCTTGTACAAAGAGAACCGACCATAAAGCCTAACGCAGGACCAAGAATTCGTACTCCAATTGTAATTGCTAAAAATATGGTACTTATGTGATATTGGGGAATGGTTTTTCGGTTTTCGTTCTTACCAAAATATAATGGAGACTCTTTGCTAGCAACGTTGTCATCGATATAAGGGATCCCTAAAGTATAGACGGCAGTCTGACCCATTCCCACCCCCAATAAACTAATAAAGAATATAGCTAAAACGATTTTAGTGACCGAAGGGTGAATTCTGTGTGCGGAGACCAATTCATCTTCGCAGGTTTGAAAAATATGCGACATTTTTGGGCGAGTATCGATGGCTGTCGTCATATTATCCCACGACGTACCATTTTTCCACGGAATTTCTCCGTAATGAGTTGGCAACCGACACACATTATGTTGTTTCGTGTTCAACAAGTTGTCTTTAATAAGCTGTCGTCCGTAGATAAAATGTGGCAAGGAACATGTAAAAGAGGACACAGCAAACAGTACCATCCCCCAGGCAATCCACTTAGGTCTATGCCCTTGGCCCCCGTAATACGTTAATAATAAGGAAGACCCGATTTGCCCAATCTCAGTCGCACTCATAATTATGCCCGTAATTTTCGACTGAATTTGGAACAATTTCTCTATAGTTGTTATCACACTCACGAAATACGTATGGTACATTCCCTGAAACACCCATGTTATACAGAACACGATCAAAAACATTTGTTTCGACGCGAACACTTGCAACCAAACGGGTGCACAAGGACCTAAACCACATTCTGTATCGCTGTCTTTGGGAACTTCTTCGTTTGTTGCTACTGTAAAACACTGAGATTTTAGGCCTTCGTGTTGTTCTGTAAGGGCTGTTTGCTCTTCTGGGATGTTTTCAGCACCCAGTCGTGTATCACCATTTGTAGGTCCATTGTTATTACTCGATTTCGTCGTTGGAGTGGAAGTCCACATGTTGCCGTTTGACACGCAACTGGGACGCTTTTGGCTGGTGTCAGTCATAGCGCCCCATGTACCCAAAAATTATCCAATACCGGGGTTATCCCTAGAAAAAAAAATTATATTTAAACATCATAATTACAAAGACACTTTTTTACTTTTCTACTGAACAAACCATTCGGCTGATGAGGGCAACGATACCGAAACCATACAGCCAAATACTGCCCAGTAAATAAGTAAAATAACACTCCGGCATTTTTATTTATTTAATTTTTACTAAGCAATGAATGACTAAACAAAATTACTTTGTAAATTTGTAATAGGTACAAAAAAAAAACCTAAGAAGTAGCAATAGTTATTTGTACAACTAGTAATGAAAGCAATACTTTTTTTTATGAGTTTGAAGTTTGATGCACGACGGCGAAGCCGGAGTGCATCAATCAAACGAGGGAAAAAAAGATGCTTTCATACGAGTTGTACACAATATTTTTTTGCATTTTGACATCTTAAATCCCTCAAAATAGGATAAAAAGGATTTGAGAATTTACAGTTGTCAAACTGACAATTTACAATATTTCGTTTACCATTTCAAAATATTGCATGGTCACACAAACTGTCAGATTGTTTTATGATTACAGGTATTTAAAGCATACTTGCTTAATGCAAAATGTAAAAAAATGTTTAATAAAAATAGTTAAAAAAAGTGTTGCTTTCTTTATGATTTTTTAATAAAAAAAAGTCCACTTTTTTTGTCAAAATGCGAAAACAATATTTACAAATCCCTTTTTCAGTTTTTAAGGGTTGACTTAACACTTTGGAAAATTTAATAAACTAATCCTAAATCTACAGAAGTGCTGAAATGTCCCGAATTGTTACTCGTTTTTCTTCTACATAAGTTAAATAATTGGTGTACAACCTAATTTCAATGTTATCAGTTTCTTATCAGCCCAGCATTTCCGAGAAAATTCATATCTCTGGAAACTGGGGCCTCGTTAATTTCTAATGTATGTTAAATGGGCACGATAATTGAAAATGAATAACTTGTAGCCTTATTAAAAGCAAATACAAATGAAAGTATATTTTTGTACCTTCAGTGATATTAAATATATCGTTTAATGATACGAAACAATTTTCTTACCATGGAAATGTTCACAGCAGCGAGTAAAAGTACATTTAGTTATTGCGCAAATTACTGGTACTAAAGATTCATTTGAAAAGGTTCCGCTTTTATTATTTAATTTATTTAATAAAACTGTATGAATAACCACTAAAATGAATACATATCGAATGACGTTACGTTTATTTTTATCCTTTTTGTAAAGTTCCTTATTTAGGTCACCTTCAAAATAACTTCCAATTTATGTTATGTTAAAGCATTTTTTTAAATTCATGCGCTTTCAAACTCAAACAATTTAAACTGTTTCTAGTTCACGCAGTAACACATTTATTTATTTATTTATTTATAAACCTAACATAAGGATGGTTCAACAGATTTCATTTAGCAAATCTGAGAAACGTTAATTTACGAAAGTTCTACTTAAGAAAAACTGCCACAAATTATATCAGTGATATTTACATGCTAAAAAAATAAGAACTACAGAAAAGGTTATAAAGGTTGCACAATTCTTCTAAAAATTACAATTTACTGCTTGTTTTGTATTATTTTAAAATACAATTTTATTATACAATTGTATTCGAAAACAATACAATTTAATATTTAAAAAAAAAAGTAGGTAAGGCAAGGTAACAAGGTACTCTGTAAAAATTCGTTCTAAATTTCACGAACTTCTAATATTAATACATTAATAATATCTCGCCAGTAATGCTAGCCATAAAAATTTTAAATAGAAAATGCGCTCATAAAATCTAGGCCAAACAATATATCGAGTATTATCGGCTGTGTTTACCACACAGGTTATAATTATAGGTTATCTGGTGTATTTATCATATAGAATTATTGAAAGCAATATTAGATTTCGAAAATCCATACTGAAAATAAATTTATAATCACGTTTTTGAATTAGTTTAGTTATAGTATTAATGGTTAGCAACGCAATATTCTAAGAATACAAAAATCAGTTTTAGATTAATCTTAGGCACAACATTAATTACGTCAATGTTTCAATTAGAAGAGCAAAATATTTTTGGATAAAAATAGGAATTTCTGTTATAAAAGAACCGAAAAGCAGGAAAATGTATAACGCAACAAAAAACACATTGTCTTGGAAGCAATGAATACAAACTGTGAAGTAAAAACAATACTCCAAATTAAAGTGTTATAAAAGAGAAAGTTGCCGAATTTTTTTATATTATTTACGACGTAAAATGTGCTCAATACAACAAACAAAACGGTACTAAAATACCAGAATTGGCACATTTTAAAACTTCATCGGTACTTGAATTAAATATTTAAATTAAAGAACCTTACGGTTAGTAGGTATTGTTAATAGTAAAAATCAAGAAACAAAATTATCAATCCTTTCATGACAGTGCAACTTTACCTGCATTTTTATATTTCGATTTTTACGTTTTTGAATTTCGAGCTGGTTATTCAACTGAGATATTTACAGATATGCTAATTGTAGCATAATTCTTTTTTTCATTCATGTAATTCTTATGAATTACCGTTAGAAACCTAAGATTTGACTGCCTAAGAATAAACTTAATAGATTAAACTAGGATACATTTAAGGTTGTTTTCAGTTTTCAGTTCAGTTCAGTTGTGTGAATTATTTATAAATAATTTCCACGTATTTCAAAGTATATTCCCAGTGTTTTCAGCAATTCGCAGTTTTGTGAAATAATTATAAATAATTTCCAAATACTTCACAGTATATTCTCAGTGTTTTCAGCAGTTTCCAGTTTTCCGAAATATTTATAAATAACTTCCAAATAGATACTTCAAAATATATTCTCAGTGTTTTCAGCAGTTCCCAGTTTTGTGAAATTAATTATAAATAATTTTCAAATACTTCAAAGTATATTCTCAGTGTTTTCAGC